>CM039732.1:2587630-3242922 GCA_022539455.1 Dendrobium nobile | reverse complement strand
CCTGGAATAACACTTGGCCCGGACACACAGGCCTGTCCCCCCCCCCCCCCCCCCCCCCCCCCCCCTGATTCGTTGTTTGTGGGTAGGTTATTTATTGTTGGTGATGGTCTGGGGCCTAAATTCACTTGTGTAATAACAAAAGTGGAGGAGCTCGTATTTGGGAAAGACTTGATAGATGTCTACCAATTCCAAAGCATTGGAGGCTATTCCAATGCTGTCAACAGACATGTTGCACGGGTTGCCTCGGACCATGTCCGGTGGTTCTGCAGGTCGAATTTCAGAATTTCAAACATCCAAAGATATGAGATTTGAAGATGTGTGGCTTTCGTATCTGTTGCTTACCATGTGTCAAGAAAGCTTGGAGGAAGAAGTTTGTTGGTGATCCTATGGGGTTTTAAACAAAAAATTTCGGTTTGTGCTGAGGACTTTGTTTTCGGAACCGGTCAAAGCATAATAGCTTGTTGGAGCTCAAAGACAAACTAAAAACAGAAGTGGATGAATTACAAAATAAAGAAGCCGATGGAAGTGGTTTATTGATCAGTCTATTTTACTTCTCAAGGCCAAGTCCATGAATTAAATATTATTGGCAAGATTAAACATATGGTGGAGACAAAGAATCAAAGTAAAATGGATCAGGAGGGTGACATTAATTCTCAGTTCTTCCACTCCTTCGCTAATGGTAGGAAGAACGGTAACTCTATGACATATCAAAGATAACACGGGAAACATGGTGAATGATCAAGATGAAATTGAACAAGTTCTTTTGAGTTTTTTCTCTCAAAGTGGAAGGAACGTTGACTGTAGTATTAAGGGCTAGCTAGCAGAATCAATGGCCTTAGCTATGATAGCATTGAATTACTTAAGGCTATTTCACTAGGGATGAAGTTGAGAAAGTCATTTCTAACTTGGGTAGCAACATATCTCCGGGAATTGATGGAATCACATACTCATTAATCAAGGGGTACTGGAATATTATTGTCAGGATATTTGGGAGGCTATCTTTATGTTCATCTCGATTGGGATAATGAACAAGGAATGGAAAGATACTCTAATGTCCTTATTCCCAAGGTACAAAATCCGGTTGATCCCTCTCATTTTGGCCTATCAGCTTATGTATGTCTATATAACAAATATAGCTAAGCTTCTTTTAAATAGACTGAATTTGGTTATTCATGAATTAATTTCGGAAAACCAAGCAGCTTTTCTTAAAGGTAGATCCTTATCTGAACATGTCCTTTTGGTGCAAGAAATTATTCATAAATTCAGGTTTTCTAATCAAAAAAGGATTGATGGCTGTGAAGATCGATATGGAACAAGTTATGATTGTATTTCTTGGAAAGCTTTGGAAAATTCTCTTAGCTACTTTGGGTTTCCAAAAGGTTTTTCTAATTGATTATGGAATGTGTTACTAATGCTAGATTCTCTATTTTATTTAATGGGAAGCATCTAAATGGATTGAAGCTAGGAATGGATTTAGACAGGGATGTCTCTATATCCTTATCTGTTTATTTTATGTTCCCAATTGTTGTCTAATAATTTGAACCATTTGGGACTAATCTTGGTATTAAAGTGGCTGCATCGGCTCCCTGCATATCCCATCTTCTTTTTGTTGATGATATACTTCTTTTCTTTGAAGCCAACTCGAAGCAAACAAGAATTGTAAGGACTGCATTATGGAGTACTGCAACTGGACTGGACTGGCTGTTAATGCTAAAAAATGCCATTTCTTTTAGCATTCAGTGAATAGAGCAAAGAGAAAGTCTTTATCCAAAGTCAATTCTATTTTAGTGGTGTAGGAATGAAATTTTTGGGAATAAATCTTTGTTTGAGGAGAGTGGTATCATCTGATTTTCTCTTTCTGCTCGAAAGAGTCTCTTCTAGAATCAATAGTTGGGGTAATAAATACTTTTCTCTTGCGGGTAGAATTGTGGTGGTGAAGGCCATCTTATTAGCTATCCCAATTTTTTATGTCTCTCATGCTTTAATTCCCATTGATATCCTGAAGAAATTGGAAAGGATTTGTAGAGATTCATCTGGAAGAATCAGATAATACCATGAGTCCTTGCTTTTGGTGGAGGTTACTGAATAGAGGTATTCCCACTTTGGAATTCTTAAATTTCAGGGGATTTCTAATATAGTGGTTGCCCAAGGGGTTGTTTGCTGTTGAAAATGAAAAACATGTAGCAGTGAATTGCTGTTTTCTTACTGGTTTGTTCAACACCTTGGGAGGATGGGGTTTCAAAATTCCTAGATTCAGGGATTGGACTGGATGTTTACAAGGTTTAAAAGTGGCAGCTCGGACCAATCCTTTTTTGGTGAATCTCTACTGCACTGCAGTTTTTTATTCATGGAAAAGTAGGAATGAGGTTGTTCATGGTGGGAAGGAAACGGGGTTGAGTTGTTTGGCAGCTAAAGTAATTGATGTGGCTGTTATTTCTTCTAATTGTGGTATCCTAACGGATCACTGGGGTGCTAATCAGCTTGAAAAGCTGTCTAGTTATTCTTGGCACCCCCCTCCACCCGACTGGATCAAAGGAAACTTTGATGCCGCACTTCTTGATTCCAACATGGCTGGTATTGCTGGAATTTTTAGAGACAGTAAAGGGAGGTTCTTATTTGCTTTTGGAATCAAATGTATTCATTGGGATATTGGTTTGCTTGAGCTTATGGCTATTCGAGCAATGAAATTGTTCCATAAATCTTGGAAGTTTGAAGCTAAAGGGATTGTCATTGAAGGGGACAATCAAAATGTGATCAAGCACCTACAAAGATCGGTGAAGAAAGATCAGCACAACAAGGATAATTTGGAAGATTTGTCTTTCTTGGAGGATTTTGGTATGTTTCATTTTCATTGTGTTCCTAGGAATTGTAATCGTTTAGCAGACTTTTGTGCTAAATTGGCTTTAGTTGATAATTTTGTTTGGGAGAATCTTAGTGATATCACGATCCCTCCCTTGTTTTTTTCTTTGCTTAAAGAGGAATGTGATAGGTGTTCTATCACTTCCTAGGTTGTATCCGTTTTTAGTTTTTTAATTTTTGCCTTTGGCATTTTCAAAAAAAAAAAGAAATAAACCTATAAAAAATATTTAATTTCTACTATGTAAGTAAAGTAAACACATCAATAAAATTTCAATCAGAGAAAGAGACCAAAAGTCCATGCCAAATGCCATATAACATATAACCCAAGGTCTAAAGAAAAGTAATGGTTGACAGGCTCCACTGACAATAACATGGATTCTAATCCTACAGAATGATGCAAATCTTTAAAAAAAAAATTAAGGCATTTTGTCTTGATCTTCATCTTTTGATCCTTCTGTGGATCATCTTCCTTCAATCTTCTTATAAATTTTCCTCCATAAGGATATACAAATGAAAAGAAATTTCTCCCAAGATTTTTTTTTATCTTTGGATCCCTTGTATTTGAAATGCCTTATTTTTATAGACTTTCACAATTCTTTACTTCAAATAAAATTATATCAGAAAAAGGAAAATCTAGACTCTCCTGTAGAGTTATCTTAAGTAGTTAAAACAAAATATCCTAAGAAATTATATATAAAATAAAAGTGCTCATGTCAGCCACACTTGGTCATGCTCTTATTTAGTTGGGGGCTAAGTGGCTGAAGCATATATAGTAATTATATATATGATTTATTTATTTTAGCCCCCCTTTTAGTGCTACATGAGTATGGCCACTTATAAAAAAACATTGTTAGTAGCAAGATCACCCTTAATATATGGGTAATTTATCACACACCATATCAAAAAGATAATATAATAATAAAGCTCATCATCACAGTAATTATCATAAAAAATCAAAATAATCAGCACATGTGCCACATACAGAGCATCACATTACAGAAATAGAAAGAAAACATTGGCCTAACTTAGAGCTAGAGATCATGTCTTAACAATTAATTCTATTTGTGTAGTAACTTGTGTTCTTTGATATATCCTATGTTAGGTAATTATTTCAAGTTATTTGTGATCTGATTTATTGAAGGTCAAGAGGGGAATCTTAGTTAAAGCTTAAATATTAATGTTTTGAAGTCAATTTTAATTAGTTTAGTTGGTTGGTCCATTTTAATACTTAAGGTAATATTCTCTGAAGTTTAAGTTGAATTAGTAGATTTTAAAAGGTCAAAGGTCATCCCATCTGCTAGTCGAAGGGGCCCAAAAATGACTTTTTAGAAACAAGCTAAATTCTATTGTCCTAGTATTTTTATTAAATATTAAACATTATGGGGAGTAATTAAACTTTAAGTTTGCTGGATTTAGAGTTTTCTCTATAAAGTTATGATTTTTAGAAGTTTTGGGCTTAGTTATTGAACTACAGTTGATCAGAGAGTTAACTTTTTAATTTAGGATAATTTCTAGAATGTTCATATTTTTAGTAAAAACTATATTTTAATTGGATTTAATTGCCTTTTAGTTTACTCAATTTAAATGTTTTTAGAATTAGTTATGATCTTTCAAAGTTTTGATATTTAATGAATTATTAAAATCGCTTAATTAAGGATATTTTAGGTATTTTCATTTAAATGAAGTCCAAACCTCTTAGATCACCTCCAAAGGTCAGAGATAACCTAAGGAAGTGTCTCCACTTGTTTGGGAAATTTTAGGAATTTTTAATAGTTTTTAATTAATTAATTTAATTAAAATGGTAATTTTTAAACAAAATTAAATAAATGTTCAAATTAAGGTTTAATTAAGGAACTTTTAATTTTCCTAGAATTAAGTACTGAATTCTGAAGACTTTAATGTATTATTGGCATTTTTTGAATTTTATTTGGATTTATTAGAATTTTTTGAATTTTTTTTGGATTAAAACCCACCGACGAGACTACATGTTAAAATAAAAAAGGAGTACAAGGTACTTAAAGGGACCTCCAGCTCGTTAATGCTCCGAAGAGTTATAATAAAAGTCAAAAAGAAAACTAAGAGTTGGATATCCCTACTAATCATAATTACAAAGCATCCTAATAATATTCTAGAAATAAAAAAGGAAAGGAAAAGATAGATCGCATTCAACACCACCTTTCCAACCAAAATCGGGTCTTGCACAAAATAAGAGCGAGTCTCCAAAAACCTGCAAAAAAAACTGGAAGGACACTAAACAAAAAAAATTAAAAACAAGGAGATGATAAAAAAGAAATTAACAAAGTTAAGCCCATAGATAAAACTCCAGACTAAGAAAAAGTTTTGCGTATTCATAAAATAGGAAATGAAACTAATATTAAAATATCCTTTGTAAACCCCAATGAAATAAGCAAATATCAACTTTAAATTATTGATAACAAGGAAAAAGACTTTAGGCTATGCTATATGTTGGTCCACCCCAACCAATTAACAAACCAATTCCACAGATCACAGAGAGTCAAGCTGCAGAGGATATAGTTCCAGTTAAGCAAAATACCATATTAATTTGCCTTAGCAAATGGATTCAAAATAGCCACAGAGCTATAATCACCATCCTTATGTAACCCTAAATACTATTCAAAACTAATCTCTATGATGGCCAAACCATAGCAGCATAGGAAAACAACATACAAATAATCAGGGAGATAAGTGCAAACAGGAGAACTGAAACCCAAAACACCACCATCACAAAGGGCTACAGCCCAGGATTTTCTATTCTAAAATAGATCTAAAATCTAAAACATAGTGTAGCAAACATCTATAGACTTGCCACCACAACCAGGAAACCCCACAGGAAAGAGGTAAGATAGAGCTAAAGCTAAAACTCCCCATGAGACTCTACCCAAGAATAAGTGAGCAGTAATGAGAGGTTAAACCAGCAAAATAAAAATTCCAATCAATGCTTACACTCACCCAACCATGGAAGTTAAATAGAGATAGAAAGTTATATATAAGATAATAAAACATGACATAAAATCTCAACCCAGTTATAGTAGTAAAATAAGACCAGGCCAACCCCAGCTCGTAATGAACTAAAGTCCCTAGGAAAACCATAAATAAAATAGGCAATAGCCTAACGACAGTCATCAAGGACCCATATGCTAACAGAAATAGCAAAAGATGCACAATACTCATTCTCCAGGCCATCACGGAACCAACAATGGAGCCGAGAAGCCACAGGTAAGAAACAGACAAATTAATCCAAAAACCAAAAATCCCATTCAGATTAACCCAACGAGTAGACTTATAGTATAATAGGAAATGGACATCATAGTTATTCCTCCAATCACAGCTCAAACCAAGCCAAACCCAACTGATAGGAACAAAATAAAAATCCAAAATGAAATTGATTTGATACCCACATCCACGATGACAGTAAAAAAAAAACATTATTACCTGACCAACTGATTAAATAAATAGGGATTTGGCAGATCCAAAAAATCACAGATGAAGGAGTCATAAGACTACTAGAACCAATCTAACTCTTGCAAAAAAGGTTCCATAAGTAGAAATGGTCTGAAACAACAAAAAAAAAACCAAATAAAATTAAATAAGCAATAACCAAACTAGACAGTTCTAACATAAGGTATGCCCAAACGATCCAGGCTAGCAAGGCCCAACTGCTTATGCGGAATAGAGGATCCTGCATATTCCAAAAACTTAGGAAAATTACAACCCAACTTAGCCAAAAAATTTAGCAGCAGCATTTCCTTCCCTATAAATGTGAGTTATAGAGAAGTTAATGATTTCCAGCATTCATTACTTCCTCAATATTAGGAATATCTATAGATACAATAACCATGTTGTCTAGCTCAACCATTTTAATATTATTTACATCTAAAGGGATATGGGTCTCTTGTACACCACCATCATTCTTACCTGAATGATCCACAATGTTTCCTTCTTTTCTCCTTTTTTTTAAATTGGGTGAGCCACAAAACATTCATTAAAAGAATGTCTATGCACTTTTCAATGAGATCATAAATCATGATTTTTTTTCATATTCAACCTTTTGCAAATAACCTGAACTTTCTAAACCAAGCCATATTTCACATGGGGTTTTTTGGTTATGTCCAATTCCACCAAAGGTCGAGATCTTGTGGCAGTAGATTGGTCAGATTGAAGAGGTCTTCCAAAAAAGGATCCAAGGCATGAAGAACATGTGGATTAAAGAAATGTAATCTCAATTTTGAAAACAAAATCCAAATAGGAACGATTGGAGACTCCTCTTTAATATCAAAGTAAGGAGACCACTTTAAAATCTTCATTTGATAGTAGTTAATATAGTAATATATTCTTGCAAAAATTTGGCTATAATACAAATCATTTGTAAGTTGGATAACAACATGTCGAGGGTCAAGTAAACCAATCAAGTAAAAATCAGACAATTTCATATTGCTAAAAAACCTAAGCGAGTCAAGATTCATGTGCTTTAACAAAAACTTCCCTACCAGCATAAACTAATAAGGAGATACAAATTTAACTATATCATCCTCAGAAACCAATAAAGTCAGAACACATTTAACCGTAGATTTAGTAAAAGCAAAACCAGAGTCTTTTGATGAAACACCGCCAACAAGAACATTGTGAAATGAGCAAGATTTTGGGTTGGAATCATTACCAACAGCACTAAAGAAGCCTTTATTACTGATAATTGAAGCTATAGGTGGAGTATCCCAAGGCGAGGGCTTAGACGAAGACAGACTAGCCACCATAAGGAAAAATAAAAGCAAATAACCAAAGGCTTAAAGGTCATAGGTCATGAAACCACAATAAAGTCCAGCACAATCAAAACAGCATACAATAACACCAAATATAACAAGAACACGATACAGCTGGAACAGGGAAAAACTAATCACGAGAGCACAACAATGGAGAGAAGAGAGAACATAGATGTTGTTTTCATAATATTATATAATAGTTAAAAGCCAATAAACATTCCCAGGAATTGAATCGACCACAGTGGGATTTGAACCCACGACCTTCTTAATTATGGTTTGTTAACTAAGGGGCTTAAAGGGTCCTGAAAATTTTTAGAAACTTTTAGGGGGTTTGGAATGTCAATAAGTTTAAATAATTTAAGTTTCATGTCATTCATAAGTGTATCCTAGTCCATAGAATTTCTCTAAATTTTGTAGATGGGTCCTTAGTTATTGTCCTTAAGGTGTCACTAGGTTGAATAGGTTCAAATAAAGTGTTAATGACAAACCCTTTGGTAACATAAGGAAAAATGCAACACATCATTAAAAACCATGTCCTTAGAACTAGGAGAGCCTAGGCTAAGTAATCGTGCATTCTAAACATATAGAAGATTAAATAATTGTTTGATAGGATTAGTGATTTAATTAGTGAATAATTGGAGCACAATTATTCATTAGTTTTTTCCCATGAATTTTATTCACATGCTTTACCCATGTTTAAAATTTCAAAAAGGATCTCACAAAATTAAAGATTTAAATATTTATAAAATTTTAAAATATTTTAAAATACATATAATAACCTATATCAATATACAAGTTCTAAAATAAAATAATTAAAAATAATTTAAAATGTAGTTTTGAGAGATTCACTAATCATCCACAAGTAAATTAAAATAATTAAAAATAATTATTTAATTTTGAAAATACTTAATATAATATTTAATTAAATAATAATTAAATATTAAAGTCATTAAATAATAAATAATAATTAATAAAAATTAAGTTTTAACTTCTAAAATTATTTTTAAATTATATTTTTTAATGTTTTGAAAATTTAAAGGTATTATATTAATTATGATGATTTAAATTGAATTTATTATGAATTTTTAAATTTATAATAATTAAAAGTTAATTAAATTAATTTTAAAATAAATTATTCTTATATAAAATTAAAATAAATTTAAAAGTCTCTAAAATTTCAAAAAATTCAAAATAATATTTTTAAAATTTTAAAACATATTTGAGTTTAATTTAATTAAATATTAATTAGGTATTTAAATTTTTAATTAATTAAAAATTACCTAAATAAAAAAATATTTTTCATATTAAACATAATTTAAAAATTAATATTTTAAAGAAAAATTATTTAGTTTTAAAATAATTTTTTATAATATTTAAAAAATAATAATATTAATAAATACTAAGTAAATATTTAAAGTATTTAAATAATTAAAATTATTTTAAAATATAGAATATTTCCTAAATTATTTTAAATTTAAATTAATATATTTTAAAATAATCTTTTAATTACTTACAATATTTTAATGTAAAAATTTATTTTTTTTAATATCTAATATAATATTAAATTAAATATTAATTAAATGTTTAAAAATAATAGTTTTAAAACAAATTTAGGTATTTAATATATTTTAAAATAATTTTAATTTTAAATTAAAGGTTTTTAAATTCTAAAAATTATGATATATTATGTGTATTTTTTAGATTTAAAAAAAATTAAATTGTTATTTAATGTTTTTTTATATTTAAAATAAAGCATTTAAAATTAATTAAAACTTATTTTAAATAAAAAATGGCGATGGGTATATGTGGCACCCTCTAATTGGCTGTGCCAAACCACGGGTAATGATTGTCATAGAGAGAAATCAATGGCCAATGATTGCGGCATGACAATCATTGTCCATTAATGTTGAATGGCGGTAGGGGCGGATCTTGTTTGACTTAACCCACTCAAATGCTCCTTCGTGTTGTTAGATCATCCATTATTTCAAGTGGATGACCCTGATCTCGTTGAACTGATAACGAGACCGTGGGATCAACAGCAAAGCCGAACGGAACCACATAAGGGCTAAATCTGGACCATTAATCGAGTGATTGACGATCCAGGAAACATGCAGTGCTTGCATGCGGCAAACCAAAACCCTAAAATAAAAGCACCTTCATTCTCACTAACAACTAAACAAAATTTAATAAAATTTTAAACATAGGTTAAGGGCTTGAACAGAAATCATGGAGGCCCTTTTGATGTTTTAAAAAGCACACATTGAAAAGATAATTAGATTTATGTGTTCTAGCTAGGGTTTTGAATTTACCTTAATCCAACTATTGAATTCGGGATATCTTAATTATTTTGAGTTTGTAGTTTGTTGAAGTTTGATTCCTCAGAAGACTTCAAGAGCAGGAAACCCCTGGATCGTATGTTATAAGGCTTGGACAAACTTAGGGCTTAAGGTGGTCAGGAACTCATCGACGATGACTTTGGCTGGAGGATTTGACTGGGGAATAGTGGAGGAAGGTTTAGAGAGCTTACACCAGAGAAATATCAGGCTTGGGGAGCTTTGGGAGCAAGATCTCCTTCTTGAAGCCTTATAACCCCTATTTATAATCCTAACCCTATGATGGACGACTAGAATCATTTCTAGGGTTAATTAAGAGGGAATTAAGCTTCCTTGGCTATGGTTTTGGTCAAGGGGAGATTTGGAAGGGTTTAAATGCAAATGGGGTGATGGATTTGACCTAAATAGGACAAATTTGACCTAATTAGGTTTGGGTTGACCCAGCCATGTGTTGATCTAGTCAACATGGTCAATCAAACCTAAATGAGTAAGGGATTGAGTGAGGAAGGCTTTGAAATTAATTAAAACCCAAATAAGGGTGATTTGGGCTAGTTTGATCAACTTAGGTTAACCTGGTCAACTAAGTTGACCCAAGACCTGGGTCTGGGCTCAACAAATATGGTTTGACCCACTGAACTCAATGGAGGTGGTCTTAGGGTCTGGCTTAGTCAACTTGACCAACTCAACCCCCCTTGACCCAAGGTTTAGTGAAAAGCAAGGTCAACATTGGCTATATGACTTAGCATACCACAAGATTGACACCTAATCCTAAAAAATGAATTTACTAGTTTATGCTGTGAGTTGTGCATCTTCCTAGGGGTATTTGATGTATGAAGTGAAGTGGGGTTATAACATTATATTAATTTGGATGGTGTTTTAGTTTTTTGAAGTTCATTGAACTTTTCTTTTAAGAATTTATTTACACTTTTAAGATTTGCAACTTCCAATCTTAATGCATGTTCACTACTATATAGTTTAGTTGCACATGATTCTAATTATTTGTATGAGTTTTTTATCTCAAAATGCTTTGATTTCAAGGATTCATATGCACTTGATAGATCAACCTTGACTTATGCCTACTCCCTAGAGTCCTTCTCTTCTAGTATTACACCAATACTATAATGACTCTCCTTCTGCCCCTATAGTAAGGCGAAGAAGACCTTACAAAAATTAATTCCACTAAACCTGGTGCAACAGAGAATCATAAGCTATGGCACCCTCCTGGTGATGGCAGTGAACCTTCAATCCCTTTTCACCCTTTTTGTGAAAGGAAAAGAACTAAAGAAATCTTTCTCACACTCCTAGTGATGGCATAGAACCTTCAATCCTTTTCACCCTCTTGGTGAAGATAGAGAATGTTAGACTCTGACTTTGAAGCTTCTCTCCCAAGAATAACTCTAAAAACTCACCAAAGCCATAACAAGAAGAAAGGTCCAAGCTTTCCTATAGCAACCATGTGAAAATCCCTCACACTCCTTCTCCCTTACACACAACCTCACCTTCTCCCTCTCTATGCCTAATGAACTCTCAAGAAATTATCCCTTGATGTTCCTTCAATATCCAAAATCTATTTTTAAAGAATTCATTGAGTTTCTCAAATACATGGCTTCAAAAAATCCTAAATTTTTAATTAGGCAATCCCTGTTCGTATAGTATGATCTTGGTTCGTATGATACAATCAATTCAAAAATAGGAATCCATCTAGTATAATTAAATAGTTATTCAGACTAACTATTCAAATTTAGCAAATTTATCATATAATAAGATCATAAGTTTATCCGGAGTGATTAGTTCAATTTCACTCTATTTGTATAGGACGATTAAAAATCTTCCCTGTCTATCATCTAGTATGATTTACATCGTAAAGTACGCTTAGTTCAAACATCAAAATTTTATACAGTACTATTGACATTATATTATATGATTAGTTCAGAAATTAAGGATTTCGTCCAATAAAATATCTGGGATGATCAAATTATATCTTTGTCAATCATACGATATGATCTTCATTGTATAGTATGATTACCATATTTATTAAACCTTAATTTAATTGACTAATCATGGGGGATAATTTAAGTAAGATTTAAAATATCATACAGTACTATTAAGATCGCAAAGTACAATTATCTCAAACTTTGATTTTAAAAACACTTACTTTAATTATCTGGTGGCTAGGGTTCTCTGATGAAAATAATTCGTACAATATGATCTACATCCTACAGTATGATTAATTCATTAGCATTATTGAAATAACTAGCCATTAACCCTGTATTTTCATATAATTGATCATAGAGCACATTCATAACTATACGTCATAATTAATTCAAAAATTCTTAGCTTTATTTTGCCCACTCCCCTTTATGTGTGTATACGGTTTCCAATTTAGCATACTCCCTTACTTGGCTAGACTCAAAAAATATAAAATTAAGAAATATGAAAAATATAGACACTTTTGAATAACATCCTATTCTATCCAAACTTGAGTAATGATCAATCTTGAGCGGTATATGATATACCTCAAATGCTAGTGCACACAAACAAAAAATAATATCCAGTATATATTAAGAGAATTAAATTTCAATAAATAATATTTATTATCATCAAAATATTAAGCTAGGAATGCTGGACTATAACATAATATAGATTCTAGTTCTCTTTCTAATATCCTACTTGTAAAGCCTGTATAAGTTTAATCCTATGCAAATGTCCCAAGGTTAACCAAGAGGGGGGTAAATTGGTATTTTTAAAAAATTCTCTTAGATATTAAAGAAAACTGATTTTTGTATATTTTGTAAAAAAAAATTCAACCACAAAACATAAAATGCTGAAAAATAAAAGTGCAAAAAATAAAAATGAACACAAATATTTATAGTGGTTCGGTCTAACAAGACCTACATCCACTCCCTGAAGACTCCCTCTTTAGGTATTGCACTATTATCAAAGTGACTCTCCTTTTTCCCCCACAGTAAGGCTGAGAAGCCTTTACAATTTTCCTCTTTTCCACCAATCTCCGGTGTGGTAGAATATCATCGTCCTTTCACACCCTTTAAGTGTCGGTAGAGTACCATCATCCTTTCACACCCTCCAAGTATTGACAGAGTACTGTCATCCTTTCACACCCTCCAAGAGTTAGAAGAGTACCATCATCCTTTCCCACCCTCTAAGTGTCAACATAGTACCAAAATCTTCTTCAAAGATCTTCTCTCCAGCAACTAGAAAGAAGAAAGGAAGAGAAGTAACAAAAATACAAAAGAGATTCTTACCTTTGAGTAACCTTATGAAACCTGCACACTCCACTTGCAAGAACTCTCTCTCAAACACTCTCCCAAAACTCTCTTTCACTAGGTCTCAAAGAAATCATGAAGAACAACAACCCTAAAGTCAGTTTTTAAGGACTATTTATATAAAAGAAACAAAAAAAAAACCATCCAAAGAACTAAAAATTTCTATTTTGAGCAAATACAATCATACAGTACGAACGTTAATCATACATTTGAACAGTTTAAAAATTGCTTCGAATGAAATTGTACGAAATATTAGCGTACACGATGATCATCCAGTTGTACTGTATAAATGGTTAAGAAAATTTTTGTACTTCATCAGGATGAAAAGATACCCCACATTTTTGTACTCTGGATATCGTCTGTACGAACTATATATTGTACAGTATGTTCAGTTCAAAAAAATTTAATAATCATCACACAAAAAAGTACCCCACATTTTCATACTCTAGACATCGTCTGTATGAAGGTCACTTCGTATAGTATGAAAAGTTTTAAAAATTTTGGAATTCATCGGGACAAAAAGGAACCCATTTTTTTGTACTCTAGACATCATCTGTACGAAGGTCACTTCGTATAATATGAATAGTTCAAAAAAATTTAGAAATTGTCAGGATGAACAAGGAGATATATATTTCATACTTTCCCCCCCTCTTGGTTAGCCTTGGGACAATTGCTTAAGTTTAACAACCTATCAGAAATTAACAAGTGGTATCAAAAATACATAATGGCACCAAATTTGGAAAGATACACAAAGTGTATCAAAAATTAAAAGTTGAGCAAAGTGCGCCAAAAACTAATAAAGAGGCACAAAATGAGCCCACAATAAGTTTGCTTACCTTTCTTATATTTCTTAAATCTTAAGAAAACTCTTATATCTATTGATATTTTTTATACTTGAGTTTAAAAATCATGATTCTAGATTCACCAATTTTTTCATTAATCTTCTATTAGATATATTTCATGAAAGGAGTTTTGAAAAGATTAGTGTTTCTTTCTCTAATTTGTTGCTTGATTTAGATGTTGACTTAGAAAGTTTTTTAGCCTTTGAAGGAAACTGAGCTAGGATTAACAAATTTTGAATCTCTAACCTTTCTGGATTATGTATTGTCAATTCATGTCTTACTGAGTTTTTTAAAAAAATCAAGAGGTAACTTTCTCTTTCTAAGAAAATTTGCAAAAATTTCAAAATGATTCTTCTATAACATTACCTTCACCTGATCAGGGTCTGTTTGATCTTTAGTCTATTTTTTTATTTTTTTTATTTTTTGTGCTCCTCTTCTTTTTTATAATGTCAAAGGGGGAGAATGTACTATTGTATTTGCTTTATTTTTACTTTAAATTGTTTTAGCTTTC
The DNA here is from genome assembly GCA_022539455.1 of Dendrobium nobile. Lineage (NCBI taxonomy): Eukaryota > Viridiplantae > Streptophyta > Magnoliopsida > Asparagales > Orchidaceae > Dendrobium > Dendrobium nobile. The sequence continues at coordinate 3,228,315 of CM039732.1, read as the reverse complement.
TCTATTTTTTAAAATGATTATCTTAATGAGGGGGAGATTATGAGAGAAATAAAACTTAATTTGTAAATTCAACTAGTAATATTTGTCATATTAAAAAGGGGAAGATTATTGCGACTCATTTCTCATGAGTTTATATTTTTAATGAAAACAAATATTATGGCTCACATCTTTATGTTTCATAGTATTTTTCATTCTATACTTGTTTTGTATGTATACTAATATTTTAGAAAAATCATACTCCAGATTGTTCAAGACTTCAAATCAGAATAGATTAGGAGGGTTCACCATAAATGGACCATATGATGACAGTATGGCGTAAGCAGTCATACTGGTCATCCTCAGTTCGTCGAATAGCCTGGGAACAGGAAGGCAGTATAGAAAGTGACACATTCTTTCTTTTCGTTCGGCAAGCAGGAACGGTTCTGGTAAAATGACCGTGGTGAAAGTCTTTCTTGGTACGGAAAAATAGTCTGTCTCATTGGCTTTGAACTTCTAAGAGCTTTCAAGCAAGCTCTTTGTTGTTAGCCCTTTCGTTTGAAGTTTCTAAGTGAAGAGAAAGACTCTCTCTTTTCAGAATAAGAAAAGAAAGATCTCCAATCCGGGAAATTCTACACTACTTGAATTGAAGTATCTCAATCCTGTTTCTTTCAAAGTCTCTTTCTTTACTATCCGGTAAGGGTAAGTAGAGCTACTTCTTTCTTTCTATACGATACGATATTGAAAATAGATTTCCGTATATAACAATTGTATGCATAGATTCCCATATATAACAATTGTATGCTATGAATCAAGTTTGTTGTTTGTTTATGATAAGCCAGCGCCCAATAGAGCCTAGCTCGGACGGACTAAAATGGTCTAGCGAAGCTGGTCCCCGCTTGGTGTAAGTACTTCTCGAACTTGATTGAAAGCAGAACAACTTTTCAGGAGAGAATCATTTAAAATCTCTCTTTCTTTTCAAATTGTATACTTTAGAAACAAGAAACAGAATTGTATACTTTGAGAATCGAGATTGGGTGGGTGTTCAGTCGAACTACTTTCTGATGAGAAGATCTTTCAGTAGAGCTACTTTTTCTTTCTATACGCCGGATCTTCTTTTCTTTCACTAGCGCCTCATTCTTCTTGGAGGTTGTTTGACAGGTGTCGCTTCCGGGTCATAAGCTGGGGGTCGATCGCCTCACTGCATTTCTACAGAACGGATTGGAAGATAGATATGGCGAAGATCTGTTTGTTAAGATAGTTGCTATTTGCATGCTTTACATTTTTGCAACTTATGAAGTTTTGATGATTCCAAACATTATTGTTCAAATGTGTAGTTATCTCCTGACAATTTTGGAAGAATTGTATTTGCTCTTGTGTGTACTAACATTTCAGGGAAAACGAACTCCAGATTACGATGACTTCAAATTGAATTCAACATGAGATACTCTGTAATATTTGAAGCTTGCACTTTTCTTTGAAATAAAAATTGAAAGGGAGTGATTGTAACTTGAGTGAATAAAAACATACACACAAACATGAGGAGATCATATAAAATTTATATTGATCGTACATGACGATATACGTTCGTACTGGACGATCAGACAGTTATCTCCTATAGAGCATATGGAACGAATAGGAACTTGCTCGAAAAATTTTTTCTAAGTCCTATTCGTCCAGGACGAAATTAATTATCGTCCAGGACGATTGGTTCTCTGTAAATTTTCGTCCAGACAAAATTAAATTATCGTCCGTGGCGATTGGTCCTCTGGAAAATTTTCGTCCAGACGAAGTCAAGAATCGTCCAGGATGATCGGTCCTCTGTAAAAATTTCATCTAGACGAATAAATTTTCGTCCAAACGATTAACCGACTTAGGACAGTTTTCAGCAGTTTCTAGAACCGACCTTGTAATAACCGTTCGTACTGGATGAACCAAGTTCGTACAGGACGATCGTCTGTACGAAGACATTTCGTACACATATTCAAATAGGGTCGTTTCAAATCATTTAAGTAAAATCATCCAGGACGATCCACGATCGTACAGGACGATCCACTGCGTACATAATTGAATACTTGCAGTTTTTGGGCGATTTTTCTTGTCTTTTGTATAAATAGTCCATATTAGACTGCCACCCAATCTTTTTGTCATTTGATCTTCGTGCCTCTTGAGAGAATAGCCAAGGAGAGAGTGGAAGAGAGCATTCAAGGGAAGATTCCTACCACTGGAGCGAGAAGGCTTCACTTGGATTTCAAAGGTAAGAGTCTCTACTTGTGAATTGGGATTACTTCACTCTTTTCCTTCTTCCTTCTAGATTCTTGTGAGAAGATCTGTCAAGGAGATCCGGTTCTCTGCCGACACTTGGAGAGTGTGAACAGCCGAAGGGTTCTCTGCCCACACTAGGAGAGTGTGAAAGGACGACGGTTCTCTGCCCACACTAGGAGAGTGTGAAAGGATGATGGTTCTCTGCCAACACTGGGGATAGTGTGAAAGGAAGGACGGTTCTCTGCCAACACTGGGAATTATGTAAAAGAACGAACGGTTCTCTACCGCACCGGGGAGTGGTGAAAAGAGTGTGTTGTAAAGGCTTCTCCGCCTTGCTGTGGGTGCTAAAGGAGAGTCACTATTGGTATTAGTGCAATACTCAGAGGGTGCCTCTGGGGAGTGGATGTAGGTCTGGTTATAGACTGAACCACTATAAATCTGGTGTCATTTACTTTACTGTTTTTACGTTTCCGCACTTTATATTTCAGTTTTAAAAACTCTGTGGTTGAAAAACATCTTTCTACAAAATTTAAAAGAAATAATTTATTTCGGTTCAATAATTTTCTAAAGGGGACTTAAATCTTTTAAACTACCAATTCACCCCCCTCTTGGTAGCCTTGGGACATTCACTTAGGATTAACAACCTAATTACTAGACTCAACAAGTGGTATCAGAGCATCGTTTCAAAATCATAAATTTGAACTACTTTTTGATTAACGTAGATGGCTACTTTTGGAAACTGAAACACACCTGAGGGTTACTCTATCACTAGACCTCCACTGTTTGACAATATTCCTTTTGATTTTTGGAAAACACGCATGTCTACTTTCTTACAGTCACTTGATTATCGCATGTGGATGCTAGTCCAGGATGGCTACACAAAACCAACTAGATTAGTTGATGGAGTAATGGTAGAAATATCTTTTACAGATTGGACTGTAGAAGAATGTGACTTAGCACAATTAAATGCTAAATGTTTAAATAGTTTCTTTTGTGCTTTAAAATCTGAAGACTACATGCGGGTTTCCACTTGCAAAAGCGGAAAGGACATATGGGATAGACTTTGTATAACTTATGAAGGGACAAATGAGGTTAAACAATCAAGACTCAATATCTTGTTACATGACTATGAATTGTTTCGCATGAAACCTAATGAATCTATTTCCGACATGTACACAAGATTTACTCAAATTATCACTTCTTTGCATGCACTTGGTAGGGAATTAACTAATGCTGAAATGGTTAATAAGATTCTTCGTTGTTTACCTACTGCTTATGATGCAAAAATTACTGCAATTACAGAGTCTAAAGATTTAAACATTTATTCTATTGACAATCTTCTTGGTTCACTCATTGCTTATGAGCAAGGAGTAAGTCAAAGGAAGATTGATGCAGGTGAATCTCGAAAGGAGAAGAATATAGCACTAAAAGTGGAAGAGTCAGAGAGTGAACACTCACAACCTGAGGATGAAGATGATATTGCACTGATGACTAGACAATTCAAAAGCTTTTTAAAGAGGAAGCAGAAGAGACGCCAACAATGGAATAGAGGTAAGTTTAGCAGAAATGGCAAGGCTTCTAATGAAGTGATTTGTTATGAATGCAGAAAACCAGGTCATATCAAGACTGATTGCCCAAAACTCAAAGCCACTCCTGGTAAGGAGAAGGTGGAGGAGAAACCTATGGTAAAGAAGGGCAAGAAGAAGTTTCAAAGAGCTTTCTGGGCAACCTCAGCTTCAGACTCATCTGAGACGGAAAAAGAAGAAGAAGTCACTAATCTTTGCTTGATGGCAGACAATGTGGATCACTCAGATCAAGAAGAGGTATGTGACTTAACCTATGATGAATTATTTGAAGTTTCTGAACACATGCATGATGCATATAGGAAAATAAAAAAGATGCATGCTAGTTTAAGTTTAGAATTTGAAGAGCTCAAGAAGGAACATGAAATCCTTAGGAAAGATCATGCATTAATAGATGACAACCACATGAAACTACTTGATGAATATGATGACTTGAATAAGAATTTTGAAAATCTAAAATCATCCTATGCTGATCTTGAAAAAGATTTTAAAATTTTTAAGGATGAATCTGAGAGGAAAATATATCGAATCAATTATACAAATAGACTCTTGGAAGGAATGAATTCATTTTATAAATTGATAATAAGAGCTCTTGAGGATAATAGGATACCCCTCAAAATTGAAGATTTTATAAATCCTAAATATTATCCTAAATATATGGAATCCCTTAGAAGACAATCAAATGGAAGAAAACTTAGGAATATTTTTCCTAATGCTAAATATAATAATTGTGGATTTTTGGGACATATAGCTCACACCTATACTTTGAAGATGAAATCTAATCTAGTGTGGAGACTTAAGATGCATAAACCTAGACATATCATACATGCATCTGATTATAAATTGCTAAAAGATGAACCCAAACTTGTTTTGGTTCCCAGGTCTAACATTTGATATTTTTGCAGGATTGCTCTCACACAAGACCTCGTGGGAGCATATGGTACCTGGATAGCGGATGTTCAAAGCATATGACTGGAGACACTACACAATTCATATCGCTAGAAGCCAGGAATGGAGGCAAGGTTACACTTGGAGATAATACCACAAAGAAAGTGGTTGGATCTGGTATGATTGGTAATTTCAAAAACTTTTTTATAGACAATGTGTTATTGGTTGAAGGCTTAAAGCATAATTTGTTAAGTATAAGTCAGCTATGTGACAAGGGATATAATGTAAAATTTTTACCTACTAGCTGCATATTAAGCCTAAATGGGAAAGAAGTTTTAAATGGAAAAAGGGTAAACAATGTTTACATGCTAGATTTGAATTCATTTCATACTCCTATTGCTTTCTGTTTGAAAACTATTTCTGATGAATCTTGGCTTTGGCATAGGAGACTTTGTCATTCTAGTATGAAAAATCTTAGGAGAATTACCCAAAAGAATTTAGTAAGAGGTATACCAAAACTAGACTTTACTAAGGACCACCTTTGTGATGCATGTCAATTAGGAAAATAAGTGAAGTCCTCTTTTAAGTCCAACAATGATCTTAGAACAAGTAAACTATTGGAAATTCTTCACATGGATCTTTTTGGACCAGTAGGAACTGTAAGTCTAGGAGGGAATGTATACGGATTTGTTATTGTGGATGATTTCTCTAGATTCACTTGGGTTAGATTTCTTTTTCATAAAAGTGAATCATTTGAGGAATTCAGAAATTTTTCAACTTGGATACAGAGAAAACTAGGATGTGAAATAATGTCTTTACAAAGTGATCATGGAGGAGAATTTGAAAATGAAAGATTTGAAAATTTTTGTAAGGAAAAAGGGATTGATCACAATTTTTCTGCACCTAGAACCCCTCAACAAAATGGGGTAGTTGAAAGGAAAAACAAAACATTAATAGAAGCCGCCAGAGCAATGTTGGCAGAATACTCACTTCCTAGATATTTTTGGGCTAAGGCGGTTAGCACTGCATGTTATGTTCTGAATAGGGTGAATGTGAGATCGAATTTAAATAAAACACCCTATGAGTTACTAAAAGGTAGAACACCAAATTTGTCTCATTTGCATGTTTTTGGTTGCAAGGTGTTCATTCATAACAATGGAAAATTTGCCTTAGGAAAATTTGATCCAAAATCAGATGAAGGAATTTTTGTTGGATATTCAAGTGTTGGAAAATCTTATAGGGTATTCAACAAAAGAACTTTAGTTATTGAAGAAACCACACATGTTGTATTTGATGAATCTGGAAATTTAGAAGAGCCAAATATTGTTGAAGAAGAAATTGAGGAAAACTCCCAAAAGATTGATAGATTAAATTTGGAAGAAAATGTGGAAGAAAATTTAGAAAGAGAAAACCCTTTGCCTAGAGATTTGAGATTTTCTAAAAACCACCCAAGAGAATTGATTATAGGAGAACCTAGTGAGGGTGTTAGAACTAGGCGTGGATTAAATAAGGAAGTCAATCATTCAGCCTTTATTTCAACCATAGAACCCACTAATATTGATCAGGCACTTTCTGATGAATTTTGGATATTGGCCATGCAAGAAGAGTTAAATCAATTTGTAAGAAATAAATTTTGGGAATTAACTACAAGGCCAAAAGATCAAAGTATTGTTGGAACTAAGTGTGTGTTCAAAAATAAAATGAATGAATCAGGAGTAGTCATTAGAAATAAGGCTAGATTAGTTGCTAAGGGGTATAATCAAATTGAAGGAATTGATTTTGAGGAGACCTTTGCCCCTGTAGCAAGACTTGAAGCAATTAGGGTTTTACTTGCCTTTGCCTGTTTTAAAAGTTTTAAATTGTTTCAAATAGATGTCAAAAGTGCCTTTTTGAATGGTGTTATTGAAGAAGATGTTTTTGTAGAACAACCTCCAGGATTTGAAAATTCAAAATACCCAAACCATGTTTTTAAGTTAAAAAAGGCATTATATGGATTGAAACAGGCACCTAGGGCTTGGTATGAGAGATTGAGCACTTTCCTACTTGAAAGATCTTTTGAAAAAGGAAGTGTGGATACAACTCTCTTCTTAAAGAAATTTGGAAAGGAAATACTCATTATTCAAATTTATGTGGATGATATCATCTTTGAATCTTCAAATAAAAATCTTTGTGATGATTTTTCTAATACAATGAGTAGTGAATTTGAAATGAGTCTAATGGGAGATTTAAATTACTTTCTAGGTTTTAGCATCAAGCAACTTGAGGAAGGGACATTTCTTACTCAAACGAAATATATTAAGGACATCCTCAAGAAATATGAAATGGACAATGCTAAACCTGTTAGTACACCAATGAGTTCCTCAGTTCAGTTGGATAAGGACCTTAAGGGAAAATCTATTGATCAAAAGAAATATAGAGGGATTATTGGATCTTTGCTTTACTTGACTGCTAGCCGACCAGATATTATGTTCAGTGTTTGCTTATGTGCTAGATTTCAATCAGATCCAAAAGAATCACATTTGACAGCAGTGAAAAAGATTTTAAGATACTTACTAGGAACTCAAAACTTAGGAATTTGATATCCTAAGTTTAGCTCTTCATTTGAAATTATTGGTTATTCAGATTCTGACTTTGCAGGCTGTAGAGTGGATAGAAAAAGCACTTCTGGAACATGTCAATTCATTGGAAATTCATTAGTTTCTTGGTCCAGTAGAAAACAAAATTCAGTAGCCCTATCTACTGCAGAAGCAGAATACATTGCATTAGGAAGTTGTGTGGCACAAGTACTTTGGTTAAAACAACAAGTTATTGATTTAGGATTATCTGTAGACACTATTCCAATTTATTGTGACAATACTAGTGCTATTTGCATTTCCAAAAATCCTATTCAACATTCTAGAACAAAACACATTGATATAAGACATCATTTCATAAGGGATCATGTATCCAAAGGAGAAATTGAACTCACACATGTTTCAACTGAAAATCAACTTGCAGACATTTTTACAAAACCTTTAGCCCTTGATACCTTCAGTACTTTAAGAACAAGGCTTGGTGTTATTGATTTAAATGCCTAAACAAAATGTCTTTGCAACATTGATATTTATGTTTATGTTTTGTTTTTGATTTTGTAAAATTTTGAGTGTTTTGAATGAATTTGTTTTTGAGTCTATTGTTTTGCTTTATGTTTTCTGTGTTTTTAAATGTTTAGTTTGATTTTCTTAAATTAAAATTCAAAATTCAAAAATTAGAGGAAATCATCCGGGACGACTTTTGTTTCGTACTGGACGATGTGAGAAAAATTGGTTTGCACGAATTTTAACCGTTTTGAGAGCAGTTTTTAATTAGATCGTCCGTACGATCTGACGATCGTCCAGGATGAAATTTTTCTTTTTCTCAAACGTCGAGATGATTGAATGCAGCGGTTGAGTGGATAAGACAGTTTTAAATATGGATTTCGTCTGTACGAATTTTTGGTTCGTCCAGACGAACAAATGTCGTTTCATTGTAGGGGACGGTTTTCAAGAGGCTGGAAAATAAGTTACTTTTGGATCGTCTGTACGAAATTATTTCGTCTGTACGATCGGTCAAGTCAAAAAGCCTGTACGAAGGGATGCATCGTAAGTTGTGTTGATTACGAAAAGCCGTTACATTTTGGACGAAATGGATCGTCTGTACGAAATATTTTTGTCCCGACGAACAATGATTTTCGTCCAGGACGAACTATTTTCGTCCAGGACGAACGTATCGTTTTTCTTTAAATATGAAGGCTTTCTAACTCAACAATCACACTTCCAAACTTCTCTTTCAATCCCTTTCTACTTCAAATTGTCAATGGCCTCCTCAAGCAAGAGACAAAAAGTGTTAGTGAAGAAGCCCAATAGGAATGCCTCAGAAAACTTCCTGTCTAAGGCGAATGAGGAATCCTTTCCTCGTTTTGTATCCGCCAAAATAACTCCCTCTCGCATTTTAATCCAAAGCGAGATAAATTTTAAGGTAATACACCTTTTTGCCTCAACCCAATTTCATTTCATACTTTCTCTCGTCCACTTCTACAACAAGCAAACCTTCCACTATTTTCTAGCAAACATGAGTTTTAACTCCGACCACTCTTGCATAAGTTCCTTTGTCTTCAAACAAAAAGTGGAAATCACTAAGCATGACATTGGAGCCTTTTTAAACTTAAGAACTGAAGGATATAAAGCCCACACCCTAATGAGTGAAAACACTTTCCAATGGTATGATGTCAATAGGGTAATTAGAAAAAGTGGCCTAACCTATCATGTTGCTAGAGTATCCGGTATGACTAAGAATGCCCGTATCATCCAGTATATCCTTCGTTCTTCAATCATTCCTAAAGCTGGTGATAGGATCAATATTACCCCTCTCATTTCTATTCTAACCTTTTTAATTATGGATCGTCACCCAATCGACGAAGCCCAACTTATCATAGATCACATCTATGGGCTTTCAGAAATAGGACATGCAGATCAGAAAAGAAAAAGGAACATCTCTTTAGGACACTTAGTGACCTACATCTTGGAAAAGAAGTATAACTTAGTGCATCCTGATGATGAGTATGAAGAGCCAGTTTATTATAATGATGCTTCCTTCAGATTGCTTTTCAAGGAGGAAAAGGAAAAAGAAAAAGCACATGGCAGTGCCTCAGAAGAAGAAGAAGAAGAAGGAGTGCAAACCTCAGCACCTCAATCAGATTATCAGAATCTGATTGAGAGATTTGATAGATTAGAGACTCATGTTGATCAAAGGTTTGATCAATTTGATGCTCAACTTATGCAGCAACAACAAGATATTGGTATCATTAGAAATGAAGTACATGAAATCAATATCAATGTAATGTTGATGGCCTCCTACTTCAACCTTTTCGGTGGAATTCCTCCTCCTCCTCCACCAGAACAGTAGAGATGATTTTCTTTATGTTTGCTGTACTCGTGTTTGTTTCATGTTTTGTTGTGTCAGTGTTTATGTTAAATGTTTGTTTCTATATTTGTCTTTTCTTTTAAGTTAAGTGTATGTTCTTAAATGTTTTTAGATATTATGAAATGTGTAATCCTTTCATTAATATCAATGCATGTAGTTCTTGTTTCAAATTTGATTTGTTTTTGAAATGTGGATAAATTTTTATAAATTTCATTAAAATTATTTAATCTTCATAGTGCTTAAATTAGATTGTAATTTGAGATTATCTACATTAGAAAATCTAGTCTTTCTAAATTTAAAAGTTGTTTATAACTTGTTATAATTAGAACTTTTAAATTTATGTCTATTCATTTAGACTACATAAAAGTTAATATTATTATTGCAATTTAGATGTTTTCTTATTTTGTATTTCCTTGCTCAAATAATATTTATGCACTTAGAAATATTTGAAATTTTAGATTATTGATTTTGGAAAGAATTGGTCTCAATTACTCTTGAAAATTGTACAAAAAGTAAAAAAAAAATCAAAAGGAATGCGCAAAGGTTCCCAAATATGAAAAAGAGGCACAAAATCAGACCAATATCAAAAGATGCACAAAAATGTGCCCAAAAAATTTTGAAAAAGATGCGCAAAGCTTCACATGTGGTAATTCTCTTCATTCCAAATTCTTTCAATCTCTTAATTCAAATTGATCTTATGTTCATTTATATTCTATTGACCTTTGAAATATCGAATTTTTTCTTCATCTCTCTTGTAATGATTTTCTATATTGGAATGTCTAAATTGAATCATGTCTTTACTAAATTCTTCTTACTTATAATGTTATATCATTTTTTAAATTTCATGAATTTCTATGATTGACCTAATGTTTTTAGTTTAAAATTGCATACCTTGTGTCAATCACCATTTAGATTAAATTTTCAAATGAATTTCATACAATTACTTACATTTCTCGTCTTTTTCTTCTTCACTTTTTATTGTTGTCAAAAAGGGGGAGAAATCATTGTGTTTGTATGTTTTGTTTGTGTGTCTCTAGTTTATTTTTTAAAAAAAATAAAAATTTTTGTGTTTTATGGTTCAAATTGCCTCCTTATTTTCATGTATTCATCAATTCAGGGGGAGTTTAGGAGATAGGAGATTTGTTTAAATTGAAACCATACAAACAATAATTGTTTTGCCATCATCAAAAAGGGGGAGATTGTTAAGATAATTTCTATTTGCATGCTTTACATTTTTGCAACTTATGAAGTTTTGATGATTCCAAACATTATTGTTCAAATGTGTAGTTATCTCCTGATAATTTTGGAAGAATTGTATTTACTCTTGTGTGTACTAATATTTCAGGGAAAACGAACTCCAGATTAGGATGACTTCAAATTGAATTCAACATGAGATACTCTGTAATATTTGAAGCTTGCACTTTTCTTTGAAATAAAAATTGAAAGGGAGTGATTGTAACTTGAGTGAATAAAAACATACACACACACATGAGGAGATCATATAAAATTTATATTGATCGTACATGACGATATACGTTCGTACTGGACGATCAGACAGATATCTCCTATAGAGCATATGGAACGAATAGGAACTTGCTCGAAAAATTTTTTCTAAGTCCTATTCGTCCAGGACGAAATTAATTATCGTCAAGGACAATTGGTTCTCTGTAAAATTTTCGTCCAGACGAAATTAAATTATCGTCCGTGGTGATTGGTCCTCTGGAAAATTTTCGTCCAGACGAAGTCAAGAATCGTCCAGGACGATCGGTCCTCTGTAAAAATTTCGTCTAGACGAATAAATTTTCGTCCAAACGATTAACCGACTTAGGATAATTTTCAGCAGTTTCTAGAACCGACCTTGTAATAACCGTTCGTACTGGACGAACCAAGTTTGTACAGGATGATCGTCTATACGAAGACATTTCATACACATATTCAAATAGGGTTGTTTCAGATCATTTAAGTAAAATTGACCAGGACGATCCACGATCGTACAGGACGATCCACTGCGTACAGAATTGAATACTTGCAGATTTTGGGCGGTTTTTCTTGTCTTTTGTATAAAAAGTCCATATTAGACTGCCACCCAATCTTTTTTTCATTTGATCTTTGTGCCTCTTGAGAGAATAGCCAAGGAGAGAGTGGAAGAGAGCATTCAAGGGAAGATTCCTACCACTGGAGCAAGAAGGCTTCACTTGGATTTCAAAGGTAAGAGTCTCTACTTGTGAATTGGGATTACTTCACTCTTTTCCTTCTTCCTTCTAGATTCTTGTGAGAAGATCTGTCAAGGAGATCCGGTTCTCTGCCGACACTTGGAGAGTGTGAACAACCGAAGGGTTCTCTGCCCACACTAGGAGAGTGTGAAAGGACGACGGTTCTCTGCCCACACTAAGAGAGTGTGAAAGGACGATGGTTCTCTGCCAACACTGGGGATAGTGTGAAAGGAAGGACGGTTCTCTGCCAACACTGAGAATTGTGTAAAAGGACGAACGGTTCTCTACCGCGCCGGGGAGTGGTGAAAAGAGTGTGTTGTAAAGGTTTCTCCGCCTTGCTGTGGGTGCTAAAGGAGAGTCACTATTGGTATTAGTGCAATACTCAGAGGGTGCCTTTGGGGAGTGGATGTAGGTCTGGTTATAGACTGAACCACTATAAATCTGGTGTCATTTACTTTACTGTTTTTACGTTTCCGCACTTTATATTTCAGTTTTAAAAACTCTGTGGTTGAAAAATATCTTTCTACAAAATTTAAAAGAAATAATTTATTTCGGTTCAATAATTTTCTAAAGGGGACTTAAATCTTTTAAACTACCAATTCACCCCCCTCTTGATAGCCTTGGGACATTCACTTAGGATTAACAACCTAATTACTAGACTCAACACTATTTAGTGGCAATTTTTCCCACGCATCCCCAACAATAAAGCTCCTATCCATCCGATTTGGTCTCTATACTATCCCTCTTTTCGTGCTATGTTCTAGTTACATCATGAGCTCTAGTAAGGACCTCATGGTTGCTAGTTTCAAGTCTCGAACTATATTAGAGTAGAGTATAGAAAACCTGCTTTTCTCGCTTCCACTCTTGTAAAGTAATGGGATATTAGGGTAGAAACAGAGGTACAGGTTCTCCCCGTGCTGGTACTAGTTCAAGTAGTAGGGTTGGTTACAGGAATTAGGTTGGTTATAGGAAAAAGTCTCTAGTAGTGGAAAAAACCCTGTTTGTTTCGTTGCCTACCCTTGGTAATTATATATCTATCATCACAAAACAATAGCTAAAAAGGGCACACTTTTTTAGTGCTTGAGCCTTAGTCTAAAATAGGGTTCTCCTTCCCGGCACTGGATCAGTTGTCTTTCTTAGTGTTTGGATTGGTAAAGTGACTTGGCCTTACACGAAAGCCAAAGCCCGCTCAGAAAGTGCCTGGCACAAAACCTGTAAATTGACGTAAGGTTAGAACAGAGTGAAAAAAGAAAGCCTTTCTACTAACGCCTTTTGGCATTGTAGCCTGCTTTTTTTCGGACCCAACATGTTTCTTCTATCACATAAGTTTCTTATTCTTGAGGATCAGTAGAGACCGGGGCCCTTAGCCCCCTCAGCTAAGGGATAAGAATTAGTTCAAGCTTCGAAATTTGCTGCTATTCCTTAGTTCTATCAACGTTTTCTGGATCAAAAGGGTCTACGCTTGGTTGACCGCTTCTTCTACTTTTTACTTTTCCATTCTATTTTTTCATCTTGATCCGTGATCAAAGCATTCATTCTTATGTAATATCCAGTCAGATTCTTTCTCTGAGGGTGTTGTGCGCTAGCCAGAACTGGTCCGGTGATGAGACTCCATCTGTCTCTTAAATTCGAGAATCACGTATGTAAGATAGATATCTATATGGAGATTGAAAAGATCTTGCCTTCATGCCTGCGTCTACCTTTAGGGCAGGTTTTTCCTCCTTCCGATCGGTAGCTATTTCACTTGTTATGAGCCGGGACTAACCTAACTCTTCCTATTCCTACATGACAAAAAGACCTTTTTTTTATCTAGCGCCTACTACCGAAGTAGGAACCAGACAAGGTTTTCAATTCCTCCAGTACTCAAGCCAGTTCCTCAAGGACAGGAAAACTATTCTAGTTGACCTCCGCTAGTGAACGCCCCTCAACTGACTCTCTCATGTTAGATCTACTCAGGTACAGAGTAGATCGCTCTCGCTCGGGATAATGAATTGACCCGGCCGGCGGGAAAAATCTGGTGACAGGGGCCCCGGGGCGGTGAGCAAGTGACACATTCGGGATTACTCAATATTGTGTTAACAGAGAGTAAGGATTGCAGCTCTCTTGAGGGCTTGGTTGTCGACGCCATCTCATGATTGGGATTCCTGAGCTTCTTGTCCTGAGAGCAACTGACATCAGCAGGAAACAGACACCAGAAACACACAAAGATAGTGATTGATGACCGAACATGATGGTGTTGCTAATATGTTACTCTATTTTGTCCTCAAAACCTCTGGGCCTTTTAGAGCTCCTATGAGGTGTGCTATGTTTTGGGTTGCCAGCTGACTTTGTCCTTTCACTGATGTCTCGTAACCAGTCGATGAAAAAATTCTTAGTTTAGGAACAGGCCTAAGAAAAACCAGATAAGCCAATTACGAAACCTCCTTCGAAAACGGTGCGGGTTCAACGTGGTATCCTATAGCTTTCTGGAGCTTTTGAAAGCAATTTTTTGCTCCAGACAGAAAACTTTACTTTCACTGCAACTCCATCGAAGGATAGCTCAGCATCGAAAGCTAAAAAAAGGCGCTAGAATCATTCAAAAAAGAAAATAGGATTTCAAAGGAAATCTCTATAGAGCTTACTGTTGGGATTCAAAATTCCTCATACAATGACAATGGTATCCTATTCTCATATGGAACCCTCTAGAAAGAAGAGCCCCACTCCAGAAAGCCCTTTCGAAAGAGGTCTAATTAGAATGCTTCCGGGACTTGCCCCATTTATTGCTCCGCACCTCGGCAGGCAAAGTTGCCTTTTCAACTTGCATCTCTGCTGCTGGAGGGATCTAGGCGAAGTGATGGCGGGGAACTCCAACAGGTTTTGGTTTCCCCCTCACTGATTGATGGAGCCCAAGACTGCTTGACAACTTTCGGTGTGGGGTCAGCTTGAGCCGAGGTCGTCTCGTAACAGGAAGAATAGCAAACATGCACACAAGCAGGAATAGGAATATTAGCTTTCACTATCCTCTGGTTAGCAATCAACTACGGAGCTGGCAACTCGCAAGCCAGCAAGTCAACCTCTGTCGGCCCAGTTTATGAATGAAACTTACTCTACTTTCTCATTCAGACTTATATGAATTGCAAAAGAAACGCTCCGCGCCTCATCTTTAGCGTGGATATTGTAGGTCTAAATGAATGAAACTGGAATAAGGAAGGCTTGTTTCTGTCCATATATATATGTCACTCTCACTCCATAAATTCTCAGGTTTTAGCCTGGGAAAACGTTCTATCCACTTACAAGAAAAAGATGGAATGGCGCTTTAGGAACCGGTCGGATTCGAACCTTAGAATAGAAGTTTTGCAGACTTCTGCCTTAGCCACTTGGCTACGGTTCCCTATCAATTCCATGTATTTCCCCCTTGTCCGACTTTTCTGAAGAGGGTTATACCAGTACGTATATCAGAAGGAAAGCCTTGGTTCGGATCCGGAGAAGGATTCGAGCAGCGGTCAGAGCGGTAAGAAAGTACTTTCTTAGAAGTGATAAGCAAGTCCTCCTGCCCTTGAACGAGAAAGAGGATAGCTTGCTATTCTTCTCTTTTTTTCTTCATTCCTTATTAATTGCCTAGTTCTGAGATAAGATATGCTTCTCTTGTATAGCCTACAGGAGATCCATCTCTTTTCTAGGTTGGAATTGTTGATGTGTTCCACGCCTGCTTTCGAGCCTTCTTCTTCTCCTTATGATCTAACCTACTCGCACTCCTTCTTTCAATACACGATGTTGCTTGCCCGCTTCATCTCTCAATCTCGCTCGGTAGAAGGAAGAGATAAGGCGAGAGTTTCATTGTACTTATACAGTTCAAGTCGCTAGTTGAAGTAGGAGCAGGCATGACACAATCTCACACTCCAACAATGGAACATGATGCCTACGTCACACCTCAATGTCACGAGAAATAGAACTGCTGAAAGCTTCACTCTTCTAGCTGTCGACTCCGGTTGACTACCAATGCCTAACTGCTCGGACTGAGGGATCCGGGTCTCCACCAACTGCTCCTGGTCTCGTCTCTGAAAGAACTAGCTATCTTTCTGTTTCAAACTGGCACTTCTTTTAGCCAACTACCTATCTTGCTCTTCTCTCCGCTGCTTTCTCTCTTGCTTTCTTTCTCCCGTTCCTAAAAAAAGTAGTTTTTGAAAAACGAGGTTGATTATCCCTATTGGGATGAGTGAGCTATTGCTTCCTTGACTGTGCTGACTCCCTCTTTTGTAAGCGCCCAGCTTGCCTTGTTAAACTTTCTTCATTGGATGGAGACAGAGACCTTCCTCGGTCTTGTCTTCTTGAAGTACTGGCATGTGCTTGATCTCCAGCTTCAAATCGGAATCATTAGCTCGTTCTGGGGCTTCTCGACAAAACAAACCTCTCTTCCGGCTTCATCATCTTCTAAGGGTGACACAAACTGGGATCTCAGCTCACTTTCTATCTCAGATGCAAGGTCATAGTCTTTAGCGGAAGGGGATAGTAAAAAAAAAAGCATGGTTCTGAACCTTTTGAGAGGGGGGGGGGCCCACTCAATGAAAAAGCTAGTCTCTTTTGACGTTGGAGGGATCAGTTTGATCTTACTGAGAAGCCCACCTTTGTAGGCTTTCTGTACATCTCTGGTACAGACCGAACGTCGGTCGCCCTAACAAAAGAATTTGTTCTGCCTACTGCACCTGAACCCGGGCAGGGATAAACATATCCTTCGTCACCGTGCCGAAAAACCCACTCTTCCTGCGAGAGAAAAAAGAAGAAAGCTAGCTCATTCGAACATGCAAAGAATTTCGTTATATAGTGGTGGTAGCTCATCTAATCGAAAGTTGTGTGTCGTTTTTAAGAAAAAGATGTGGTAGGCTTGTGATTTTTGAAAAGTGCTTGCTCCCTTAACGCAACACGACTTTTTCTTTTCTTTCATAACCTGAAATTCTTAGACTTCGGTAAGTCTTATCCGGGGATTGGCTTCAAGACATGACCTCCTAGAACTCTACCCACCCTAAAAGTTTCACCTTATCTTATAGGGTAGTCAGTATACTATCGCATATTTCATATATCTAACTATAATACAGAACATGAGTTCTGTACTACGGAACTCTAATGTCAAACATGCGATAATAACAAGAAAAGAGATCTAGGGAAAGAGAAAACTAAATATTCCAAGGTATCCGATCAAATAAGACGGTTGAAGCCTAATCCAGATGGAAAGAATATCAATCGATATTTAGTTATCGTTCATCCTAAAAGGATATATGATTGTAACAACCCCCTCAAAATACCAATCTGCTGCTTATTATTTAGAAAGTAGCAGACGAAACTTTGAGGATCAATACCACTAGAGGTGAGTGAGAAACCAGTATCAAAGCTAGTCATAGGTATATGACCTGGGCTAGCAAAGACACAGTTAGAACTACACTAACGAGATATATTAACTTAAATGGACGATAAACATCATCTCCCAAGTGAAAATCAATCAATCAGCGAGTTCTACACCACTAGAAAAAGAAAGTATGAGAAATTACAACTCAAACTCATTCTAGTGACTTTCCCTCACACCATCTTACCCTCGAGCATGATTTACATCACTAAGAGGATAGAGCACTTAAAGATCTCTTTCCGAGGTGCACCTATCGTGCGGATTATACGCAATAGCACATACGTGAAATGCGTAAAACCACACGATGAATGGTACCGGCCGACATCCGAGATAAAACGGGACAATCCTTACCTTACGGGTTCTTCCATTTTCTTGGAAGATTGAAGTAACAGCTGAAATCTTGAAAGAGCGCAAATATTGCTTCTCATCTCTGAGAGAAGGGTGAATATAGATTTTCAACTAAGTCGGTGATCAATCGACTTCACTCTCAATCACTAATCGAGCAAGTGTCAAACACTTGTCAGACCAGGCTACCGTAATGACGGTAGTATGCGCACCTCTCTCTCACTGCCCTTTAGTTTGACAGATATATTGAATCTAAATTCAGTAAGTAGATCTAGGGGGCGGGTAGACATACGCTGAAGGCGTAGTGAAGTGCTGATCATTTATGTGATCACCTTCAATACACCTAAACTAAGGCTGTAAATAAGATATGGATATAATAGTCAGGAAGACCAAAACGCTCCACGCCTTGACTATTTCCATATATGGGTAAAACCCACAGCCACTCTTAACAGACTTAGGTCAACCCTAACACTTACTATCTTTCGATAATAGGTGTGGGCTAAACGCAGTATATTTTTCCTGTCAAAGAGATTACACAGAACTACGTAAGTTTCAGAGGGGATTTGTTCTCTCCAGCACCACATAGTGTAATACACTATTGTGAGTACTGCCCCTAAACTGGGCCCAGACGTAAGCCTGTGCAACCTCTCGCACCATGTGATGCATGACAAGGCAATGTCTTTAGGACAACCTACCAATCAGATATGCTGAAATTCTTTTCTTTCATAACATCACATTCACAACTTCACTGTTGTCACCTCTCAAACTGAGAAAGATGGTGCTGGGAAATAATGGAAATAACCAGGTGGAAGAACGTATAGAGAAAATCATTATTGTTATGGAAAAGCCCTAATGCGGAAATAAATCAGAGGTTCTATAAAAATTCTAAGAATTACTCTAGATTACATTTACTAGATAGGCTAAGAAAATAGAAGATGAGTTTTTGGGTGGATGGGAATGATTCAAACATGGAATCATCTTCCATCATGGTTCCTGGAACAGGGGATCAAAGAAATCCCTGGAAAAACTCAGTTTTTTGTGGAGAATGCCCCCTGGAGGAAGCTTATTGCAAGGAAACGGAAGTGGGCGTGCACTTTAGGTAAGGTATATGTATGAAATAGATACGCTAAAATTCTTATGTGTCGGTAGGTCGCTTCGCGCCTGGCTAAAGGGGATTTACTATTAGCACAAGCTTAAGATCATCTCACGTCGAGTTGTCAGGGACGCCTCGAACGACGTGCGCAGAGAGCTTCAGTATACTACTGCAAGCAATAAAGAGAATCTCGAAGAAGAGACCACTCTTCCAGCCAAAACGAATTCAGACCAAAGTGTACGTGACTAGACCTACTCCTAGGCCTAAGCATATACACTTCAGTCCTGTCATTCCCAACATGTGAGCCAATAAGCTCAACCCCTTAGATCACATGCCTAGAATATACGGCTTCACTCCAACATGGCAATGGTTAGACACGCCTCTTCGTCAAGAGGCTATTCAGCCAATACAATACTATGTGGAGTTCAACCCTACGTGAAAGAACGAACACGCTTTATCTACGATAACCCTCCGACCCCGATAGCAGGGTTTTCCCGTTGTCGTCCAGACCACACGCTATTAACGCGCCCTGGGATGCGGTAAAGATAACCGTGAACTCTGCGATCATCTACACTCTGTGAATACTTTCACATTTCCACTAAACGCGGCTGTTTGCGAAGCCTCCTCTTGGATGCAACTGCTAATACTGTGAACTATGCTAACTATTCATTAGCAAAACGAAAATTATAACACGCAGTACCACTAGGTATAGTAGCAAACATAAGACTGGAAAATCTTCATTTTTCATCTTCAAGGCTCGTTGAGTAACTGTGTTTTAATAAACGCTCTAGCCCTACCACTGATCAGGTGGTGGAGACATTGATTAATGACTACGGTAGACCTAAGTAGGGTTTATCGGGCCATGTTGCGTAAGCAACAAACTCTCCTTGCTACCCTTGGGCGTACTACACCAGTACACCACGGGGCTGCACCTTTAGCCAACCTACCGGACCGTACACGAGGAAAAAAACCTTCTGAAAAAGGTCCATACCGTGTACCGATTCCAAAAGACTCCGCCGGTTCTGCACCGGAATCTCGCGATGGAGAGCGCAGAGCTCGTCCGGACCCTGGACCAGGGAACTATAAAGAGCTTTGGTATCAGGGAGGAGTGGCGCTTGGTTGTGAATCAAGTCCTCAACATTGACAGGTCCAACCGATCTTGTGAATTGGTCGGCAGACTGTGATTGCTAAGTGAAGGTTCACTAAGCAAGACATCTCTATTTGATTTCTTTTGGATGCTCCACTACGAGTGTCAGTGTTGAAAAATGAAGTCTGAAAAAAGTGCATTTCTTTCTTCAATCATTCGATAGACGTGATTCTCCGGAGGCAGGACACACGCAGTTCACTCAGCCTATTCTACTTTTTTTAGAAGGATTTCTTATGCTAAAACTTCCTGCTCCGCTTTCACGTTCATAGAAAAAAAGACCCCAATGGGGAAGAGGACCGAACGGAACAAAAATGGGATTTTTTATGAAGAAAAAGGTGCGTCAGCAATGGTGGCAAAAGAAACCTAATCGCTTACCTTTTCGTAAGCCACGCACTTGAAGGCCTTACTATAAGAACCTCACTGATCCCCCTCAATCTTTTACACCGATGTTTCATACTCTCTCGACTAGGTCATCATAAGAAAATACTGCCCAATTTTTTCGAAGTTAGAGAAGGAGGGAAGGCGTGCTAGCGCGCTACAACTAGCGCCTGCTTAAAAACGCAAGATTAGCGCTAAGAAGCAACCCTAGTTTAAGTACTAGCGTCCCACCCCAACTAACTAGTGCTTGACTTGACTCTCCCCCGCTTGCTGCTCACCTCAGCCAGACGTGGCTTATGTAGTGGTCGGCATTCGTAGACTTCCCCGGAGATGACTAGTGCCTTCGGAAACAGTCGTGACGCTTTGATGACGAAGGTAACCGGGGTGACGGTTTGTTTATGGATGGATTTTGTCGTAGTCTCTGACTCCCTCCAACTCAATCAATATCAACAACATGTCATGACCATGACTGTGTGATTGTAATTGAGTAACTGTGCACACACACACTCGGGGAGTATTTAAAATTTGCAAAAATTTTAAACTGATCGTACTGTACGAATTCATTTAGTACGGGATGATTTGTTCAGTTATAAACTCTTACGAGCAGTTAAACAAATGAAAGGAGAAAATTTTTCTAAGTATGGTTTGTAATGTACAAAGTGTTCTTCGTACAGACGACATCTAAAGTATGAATTGGATGGGTCCCTTTTCATCCCGAAAATTTTAAAGATTTTTTTTTTGAACTGTTCAAACTGTACGATGTAGGGTTTATGTAGACGACTACTAGAGTATGAAATGGGTTTGTACACAATCATATCGGATAAACTTAGTCAATTTTTGAATTGTTTGTATAGTACGATGTTAGTTCATATAGAAGAATTTGAATTATTTGTATGGGACACTATGCATTCATACGAACGATTAGTACGGGGATACTATACATTTGTACAAGCCCTTCATATGGGACACTATATGTTCATACGAGACACTATGTTTTGGTATTGGACACTATGCATTCGTACGATACACTTTGCATTAGCACAAGAAATTTGTATGGGACACTATTCATTCATACAGGATGATATGCAATTGTACAGTACGATCGAAGGATAATTTTCTTACAATATTAAATTTTGTGATAGTTATTCATGTCCTTTCTATATAAGTAGCCCTAAAAACTATCACAAAATGCCTTCATTGTGAATTTCTCTTGAGAGTGGTCATTGAGTGTGAGTGTTTGGGAGAGATTGTGAGAGTGAAGAGCGAAAGATCAAGTGATGGGGATTATGAGGAATTCACAAGATTACCCAAAGCGAGGATCTCTTTATTTCCTTCAAGTTTCTGCCTATCTCCTCTGAAGGCTCTTAAGTGAAGTTCTTCAACATTGGTCGTGGGTTCTCTACCTTCACCAGAAGGGTAAAAAAGGACGTTGGTTCTCTACCGATACTTGGAGGGTGTGAAAGGATGTCGCTTCTCTTCCAACACTTGAAGGGTGTGAAAGGACGATAGTTCTTTGCCAACACTTGGAGAGTGTTAAAGGATGATGGTTCTCTGCCGATACTTAGAGGGTGTGAAAGGATAATGGTTCTCTATCCCACCAGGGATTGGTGGAAGAGAGGAATTATAAAGGCTTCTCCACCATGCTGTAGGGGCAAAAGGAGAGTCACTTTGGTAATAGTGCAATCTTTAGGGAGTGGAAGTAGGTCGTGTTTGACCAAACCACTATAAATATTTATGTCTTTTATTTTTCACACTTATTTTCTAAAATTTATTTACTGTGGTTAAAAATCTTATTTTAATCTAAAATTAAATTGCTATAAAATTTAAAATGGTTTTCTATTAAAAATCCAAGAGAGTTTGAATTACCAATTCACCCCCTTATTGGTTAGCATTGGGATAATTTCTTAGGTTTAACAACCTATCAGGAATCAACATAGCATATCAAGTTTGCATAAAACTTTATCTAAGCATTAAGATCAATCACACCTAATCTTGTTCTTAAGGTCCTAAAAGTATCAAAGGCTAGTGATTTTATAAAAATATCTGCAAGTTAAGTTTTAGTAGAAATATGATTCAATTTAATTTCTCCTTTGGCTAATGATCCCTAATGAAATGATATCTTATGTCTATATATTTGGTTCTAGAATGTTGGATAGGATTCTTTAAAATTCAAATGGCACTAGTGTTATCACAATAAATTAGAATTATGCCTATTATAAATATTAAATCAATTAACTATTATTTTAACCAAAGTACTTGATCCACACAACATCCTAAGGCAATATATTCAGGTTCAGCAGTAGATAGGGCTACAAAATTTTGTTTCCTACTAGACCAAGAAATTAAGAAATTCCCTATGAATTGGCAAGTTCCAGATGTATTCTTTTAATCAACCCTACAACCTGCAAAGTCTGAATCAGAATATTCAATAATTTTAAATGACGTATTGTACTTATGATACCAAATTCTTAAGTTTTGAGTTCCCAAAAGATATCTTAAAATTATTTTCATTGCTGTCAAATGTGATTCTTTTATATCAGATTGAAATATAGCACACGGACAAACACTAAACATCATATCTGGTCTTCTAGTAGTCAAATAAAGCAATGATACAATTATACCTCTAAATTTCTTTTGATCAACAGATTTTTCTTATAGATTCTTATTCAACAGAACTAAGAAACTTATTAGTGTAGTTACTGATTTAACATTATCCATTTTATACTTCTTGAAGATATCCTTAATATACTTTGACTGGCTAACAAATATTCCCTCCTCATTTTTGCTTAATGCTAAAACCAAGAAAATAACTTAAATCTCCCATTAAACTCATCTCAAATTCACTACTCATTATTTTAAAAATATTATCACAAAGATTTTTATTTGTAGATCTAAAAATAATATCATTAATATATATCTGAATAATAAATATATCATCTCCTAATTTCATCAAAAAGAGAGTGGTGTCCAGACTTCCTTTTTATAAAAGATATCTTTAATAGAAAAGTGCTTAACCTCTCATACTAAGTCCTAGGTGCATGTTTTAATCCATATAATGTCTTTTTAAATTTATATACATGATTTAGGAATAGAATTTTTAAAACTTAGATGTTGCTTAACATAAACATTCTCTTATATCACCCCATTAAATTAAAAAGGCACTCTTAACATCCATTTGAAATAATTTAAATCCTCTAAAATAGGCAAAGGATAACAAAACCCTAATTGCTTTAAGTCTTATTATAGGGGCAGAAGTCTCTTCAAAATCAATACCTTTAATTTGATTATACCCCTTAGCCACCAATCTAGCCTTATTTCTAATCATAACTTCTGAATCATTCATTTTATTTTTGAACACTCACTTAGTTCCAACTATACTTTGATCCTTTGGCCTCTCAAACATCATTCCTTACAAATTGATGCAACTCTTTTTGCATGGCCAAAATCCAAAATTCATCCAAAAGTGCTTGATTAATATTTATGGGTTCTATCATTGAAATAAAAGTATAAAGGTTAACCTATTTTCTAAGTTCACGCCTAGTCCTAACACCCTTACTAGGTTCACCTAAAATTAATTCCTTAGGGTAATTTTTAGAAAATT
The DNA here is from genome assembly GCA_022539455.1 of Dendrobium nobile. NCBI lineage: Eukaryota > Viridiplantae > Streptophyta > Magnoliopsida > Asparagales > Orchidaceae > Dendrobium > Dendrobium nobile. The sequence goes on along the minus strand of CM039732.1, from coordinate 3,204,508 downwards.
TTAATTCTCTAGGCAAAGGGTTTTCTTTTTCTATATTTTCTTTCAAATTTATCTTTTCAATCACTTGAGAGTTATTTTTTATATGATCCTCTTCCAAATTTGGCTCTTCCAAAATTTCATATTCATCAAATACAACATGTGTGATCTCCTTAATTACGAAAGCTCTTTTGTTAAATACTCTATATGATTTTCCAACACTAGAGTAACCAAGAAAAATTCCTTCTTTTTTTGAGAAAATGCATAAATTGCATTAAAATAAAAGAGTAGATAATCTAATACAAACTAGGTAAAAAAAAGCTAATGATCCCTTTTTCAACATGAAAAAAGAACATTATTAAAAATAAATTTGTTAATTTAAACTTATTATAAATGTAATGAAATTCACTATCTCCTATTTTGAAACTGTTGAGATGTAGAGGATACCAAAATATAAGACAACCCGAGGGTTGATTAGTATTCCAGAGTTCCCATCCAGTTAGAGAATAAGAAATAGTAAAGATCTCATAAATATTAAGGAAAAGTTTAAAATAACAAATTAGATTTTGAAAAAGGAAACAAAATCTAGAAAGAAAATTACAATTCAATATAAAGTTCGAAAAGTTTGGTATTAAACTGCCAAACTTTAGTATCATAAGCTCCATCTTCAAGAATTTCTCTGTTGTGTTCCTATCCATGGGAGAAACCTTTTGCATTTTAGTGAGATAAAAAGGAAGAAGAACCTTTTAAACTGTTCTTCTCATTGAGTTCTGCCTTCTTTTTTCTAGGTAGTTCTTTCACTGGTCCCAATGCTTGAAGTTCTTTGAATAAAACATGCTTTGATCTGGGAGAATCATTCTTCTTGGTAAAAAAGTTTTTATCTTTTTAAAAATAGTTCTCTTGAAATTCAAACTAATAGTTGATGGAGGAGAAGTAGAAACATGGATTGAAGTATTAGTGTATTTACCAATTACACTATCATCAGCCGCCAAAGCTATAGATGAAGTTTTTATAACAGATTATGTTAATTTATTCTCCTGAATACTAGAATTTTTGAATTCAAATTCAGTTTTTGAGCTCCCAATAAATCAGCATCTTGAGGAGATTCGGTAGCCTTTGTAGGAGTCAAAGCCGAAATTTCCATTATCTGCTGTAAATTTGAAAAAACTATTTCATGAATATCAGCATCCTAAGTAGAATCATTTACTAAGGGAATAGCCGCCAAGGTTATTGAGGGATGAGCTTCCAATACTTCAGCAATTTGAGTTGGTTCAGTAACCTTTGTAGGACACAAAGCCGAATTCACTGATTTAGTTGGAGAGAATGCCAGAGTCTCAACAACAATTGGATTGATCAAAAAATCTTTTGAATTTAGAACAACATTTGTAACTGAACCTCTAGGTTGAATTTGATTTTTTAAACTTTTAAATTTTGAATTTTAAATGTCCAATTCTTCAGCTACTTCAGTTTCAATCTCCCTATAATCTTCTAACAAACCAGCATCCATGTTATCCACATTAGTCAAATCTTTAAAAGAATTAAAATAAAAAACTGATTCCCGGAATCAAGCTGGTTTGTATTGAATTTAAATCTGGTTAACCGCCTCTTCATCTCTTTCCTTGAAATCAGCAACTTCTTCAGTTTGACATTTGGAGCCTATAACTTCCACTAGATCAGACATCAGCTTGAGCTTGTTTCCATCTTCTAATGTTTGTACAATTTCATCTGTTTTAGTGAGAACAGATTTTCCACAGTTACCACCCGTTCCAGTTTTTTCAGCTGCTGAAACAATCTTGAATTTCACTTGATTTTTTACTAATTTCTTCTCGTCTTTGAACTTGACTTGCATCCAAGTTTTTGGATCAAATTTTTCTAAAGGAGATTTTCCATTATTATGTATGAACACCTTACATTCAAAAATATGTAAATGTGATAAATTAGGTTTTCTTCCCTTAAGAAGCTCATAGGATATTTTATTCAATTTTGATCTAATATTCACCCTATTAAAAATATAACAAGTAGTACTAACCGCTTAAGCCCAAAAATATTTTGTAAGTAAATATTTTGCCAATATGGCTCTAGCAGCTTCAATTAATGTTCTGTTCTTTTTTTTTACTACTCCATTCTACTAAGGGGTCCTAGATGCATAAAAATTATGATCAATTCCTTTTTCTTTACAAAATTTCTTAATTTTTTTATTTTTAAATTCACTTTCATGATCACTTTGAATTCTTAAAATTTCACATCATAATTTCTCTGAGTCCAAGTTCAAAAGTTTCTAAATTCCTCAAATGATTCAGTCCTATGAAATAAAAATTTAACTGATGTGAATCTTGAAAAATCATCAACAATCACAAATTCATATACCTTCCCTCCTAGATTTACAGTGCTACCCAGTCTACAAAGATTCATATAAATAATCTCTAATGGTTTGCTAGTTCTAAGATCCTTAGTAGAATGAAATGAGGACTTCACCTATTTTCCTAGTTGGCATGCATCACAAAGGTGATCATAAATAAAGTCTAGTTTCAAATAATTTTTCTAGGATTTTTCATGCTAGCATGATAAAACCTTCTATGTCATAACCCTAATTCATCAAAAATTATTTTTAAACAAAAAGCATTAGGAGATTCAATATAATTTAAGTTTAGCATATACACATTATTTACCCTATTTTCATGCTGTGCATCAATTCCATTTTGGCTTAATATGCAGCTAGTGAGAAAAAAATTAACACTATATCCTTTTTTCACATAGCTGACTAATACTCAAGAGATTATGCTTTAAGCCTTCTACAAGTAACACATTTTCAATGAAATAATTATTCAAGTTGCCGATCATACCTGTGTCTACCACTTTCCTAGTGGTATTATCTTCTAGTGTAACTTCCAACGATATGTATTGTATAGTATCTCCAGTCATATGCTTCGAGCAACCACTGTCCAGATACCAAATTCTCTCACGAGGTCTTGTATGAGAGCGTTTATATAAAATGATCAAACATTAGTGTTGGAAACCCAAATAAGTTTGGATTCTCTTCTTAGAAAAATTAAACTAGATGCATGTATGATATGACTTTTTTTATGCATCTTTGGAAATGAGTTTTATTATGCATAGTCAAATATGTAAAATATGCCCAATCATTCTACAAGCAAAATACTTAACTCCAGGAAAAGGAATTTTTAATCTCCGGTAATAAAAATTTCTTTTCTTAGGTTTTAAGATTTCTTATTTTAAATAGGATCATTAAAATATTCAAGTTTAGGGGGTCCTATTTTTCTCAAGAGCTTTCACTTTCACTCTAAGAAATGAGTTTACATCTTCTAATATAATATTATCATATTTCAAATAGTGCTCTCTATTTTTATATTCATCCTTAAAAGTTTTAAATTCTTTTTCCAATTCAGTGTAGGATGATTTTAATAATTCATTTTATTTGTTGAAATCATCAAATTCATCAAATAAATTCATATGGTTTTTATTAGTCTGTGCATGATCTTTCCTAAGGATTTCATGCTCTTTCTATAACTCTAGGAAATTTAAATTCAACCTAGCATGCATTTTCTTGAGTTTTCTATATGCCATATAAATTATTTTAAAAACTTCTAGTAATTCATTATAGCTTAAGTCACATACCTCCTCTTGATCTTACTGATCAAGATTATCGGCCATTAAGCACATATTGGTGACTTTTTCTTCCTTTTCTATTTATGATGAATTCGAAGCTGAATATGCCCAAAAAGCTTGCTAAAACTTCTTCTACCATTTCTCACATTTATTTTCTCCTCCACCTTCTCTTTACTAGGAGTGGCTTTAAGATTGGGGCAATTTGATTTAACATGTCCAAGTTTCTTGTATTCCTGATAAATAACATCGTTAAAAATCTTAACATTCTTGTGAAACTTACCTTTATTCCATTGTTGGCATCTCATTTTGCTTCCTCTTAGGAAGACTCCTAAATTGTCTAGTCATCAAGACAATATCATCCTCATCCTCAGGTTATGACTTATCACAATTCGAGTTATCCACTTTCATAGCTATATTCTTCTCCTTTTTTTTTTCTCCTGCATCAATCTATTTTTGTGTCACTCCTTGCTCGTAAGCAATTAGAGATATAAGAATATTATTAATAGAATAAATAGTTAAATATTTTGACTTTGTAATTATAGTAATTTTAGCATCATAAGTAGTAGACAAATAATAAAGTACTTTATTAATCATTTTAGCATTCGTTAGTTTCCTACATAATGCATGTAAAGAAGTAACTATTTGAGTGAACCGTTTGGACATACTAGATATGGATTCATTTGATTTCATGTGAAATAGTTTATAATTATGTAACAAGATATTTAATCTTGATTGTTTCACTTCGTTAGTCCTTTCATATGTAATACAAAGCCTAACCCAAATATCTTTTCCACTTTTATAAGTAGAAACCCACATGTAATCTTCAGACTTAAGTGCATAAAAGAAACTATTTAAATATTTTACATTTAATTGTGTCAAATCTCGTTCTTCTACAGTTGAGTCAGTAAAGGGTGTTTCAACACTAATGCCATCTACAAGTCTAGTTGGCCTAGTATACCCATCCTAAACTAAAATCCACATACAATAGTCAAGCAACTGAAAAAAAATAGACATGCGTGTATTTCAAAAATTGAAAGGGATATTGTTAAATAACGAAGGTCTAGTGATTGAATATCCTTCAGGTGTGTTACGATTTTTAAAGTAGTCATTATCATTTTTAAATAGTATTCTAAACTTAAAGTTTTGAAACAAAGCTTTGATACCACTTAAAAAGTCTGTATAGAGTTGTTAAACCTATGCAAATGTCCTAAGGCTAACCAAGAGGGGGGTGAAATAGTATTTTTAAAAAATTCTCTTGGATATTAAAGAAAACTAATTTTTTTATATTTTGCAAAAAAAAATTAACCACAAAACATAAAATGCTAAAAAATAAAAGTGCAAAAATAAAAATGAACGCAAAGATTTATAGTGGTTCGGTCCAACAAGATCTACGTCCACTCCTTGAGACTCCATCTTCAAGTATTGCACTATTACCAAACTGACTCTCTTTTTGCCCTCACAGCAAGGTGGAGAACCCTTTATAATTTTTCACTCTTCAGCTAATCCCCAGTGCGGCAAAGTACCGTTGTCCTTTCACATCCTCCAAGTGTCGGCAGCATTTCATCATCCTTTCACACCCTCCAAGTGTTGATAGAGTATCATCATCCTTTCACTCTCCAAGTGTCTGCAGAGTACCATTATCCTTTTACACCATCCAAGTGTCAGCAGAGTACCATATCTTCTTCAAAGATCTTCTCTTGAGCAACTAGAAAGAAGAAAGGAAGAGAAGTAACAAAAATACAAAAGAGATTCTTATCTTGGAGTAACCTTGTGAACCCCACGCACTCCACTTATAAGAACTCTATCTCAAGCACTCTTCTAAAACACTCTTTTACTTGCTCTTAAAGAAATCACGAAGAACAATAACCCTCAAGTCAGTTTCTAAGGACTATTTATATAAAAGACATGAAAAATCATAAAAAAATTAAATAATTCCATTTTTAGTAAATTTGATCGTACAGTATGATCATTACTCGTACATAAAAATATTTTAAAAATTGCGTCGTACAAACCTATATGAAATGTTTTTGTACATGGTGATCATTCAGTACGAACCAGTTAAGAATTTTTTTTCTTCTTCATCGGGATGAAAAGATACCCCATATTTTCATACTATGGATGTCGTTTGTATGAACTGTGTATTATATAGTACGATCAATTCAGAAAAAAATTGATGTTCGTTGGGTTGAAAAGGTACCACACATTTTTGTACTAGGGACATCGTTTGTATGAAGGCCACTTTGTACAGTATGATTAGTTTTAAAATTTTGGAATTCATCGAGATGAAAAGGAACTCATTCTTTTCATACCCTAGACATTGCTTATATGAAGGTCACTTCGTATAATATAAATAGTTTAGAAAAATTTAGAAATCATCAGGATGAACAGGGACATATCTATTTCATAATCTGGACATCGTCTATACGAAGAAGGCTTCATACTATTCGATCAATACTTTTAAAAATTTTCTTCCCTGGGTTTGTTTAACTACTTGTAGGAGGGAATAACTCAATAAATTATTCCGTACGAATTTAAATCATACGGTATGATCAATTTAGAAATTTAAAAATTTTAAATACTCCCCATTATGTGTGTACATGGTTACTAAATTACAATCACACTCTCTCAAACTTAATAAAAGTAAAAAAATACAAACTCCATTTATAATAAACCCTAATCTATTCTCCCTTGAAGTCTTCAATAATTTGAAGTATGATTTCCCTGAAATATTAGTACACACAAACAATAAAAATAATATATCCAATATATGTTAGGAGAAATAGTAATTAAAATAGTAATATTTAGAATCATCAAAAACATACATGTTGCAATAATCTTAACAATCGAATAACTAAGTTACAATAATCTCAACACTAATTATGCTTGAATTTTTAGATGTGTTTTTTGAAAAATTAGTCAATTTGTCTATGGATGAGGATATAGAGTTTTCTATTTATTACATTTTTAGGTATTACATTGATTTCCAAATCTATGTATAGGATGACACCTAAGGAGCTTTAGGATTTAAATATTTAACTTTAAGAGTTAGCTGCTCAAGGATTTATTTTTCCTAGTGAGTCTTCGTGGGGAGTACCTTTCCTATTTGTGAAGAGAGAATAATACAATACTTATGTCTATTGATTATAAGGCGTTGAATAAAGTGACTATCTAAAATAAGTACCTTCTTCCATAGATTAATGAATTATTTTATTAACTTAATGGATCTTTCATGTTTTTCATGATTGGTTTACAATTTGGCTATTATCAAGTGAAGATGAGAGAGTCTGATCTGATGAAAATAGCATTCAGTACTCAAAACGGACATTATGAGTTCTTAAGCTTGCTTTTTAGGGTGACTAATGCACCAGCTATTTTTATAGATATGATAAACAGAGTCTTCAAGGATTATTTGGAAATTTTTGTTATTATTATTTATAGATGATATTTTTTATTTATTTTATTTCTAATAAAGATCTTATTAGAAATCTAAGGATTATTTTGAAGTCTTTGAGGCAGCATCAACTATATACTAAATTCTATAAATGTGAGTTATGAATAAGGAGTATTTATTTTATAAGGCATATGATGAGTAGTACAGGTACTTCTATAAATCCCCAAAAAGTTCAGGCAATTATGGATTGGTCAAGACCTACTATAATATTTGAGGTACAAAGTTTTGTGGATATGGCTAGATGTTATAGGAAGTTCATGAAGGGATTTTCTTATATTTTCATACCTTTAATGAGACTAACTCATAAGTCAATAGCTTTTGTCTGGATACCTAAACGTGAAGCTAGTTTTTAGAGATTGAAGAATTGTTTGACTTTTGCTCTAATTTTGACTCTTTCATCTAGTACAAAAGGATTTCTAGTATTTAGTGATGCTTTAATAAAGGTTTTGGGTTATGTATTGATGCAACATGAAAAAGTGATAGTTTATGTTTCTAAATAGTTGAGGCCACATGAGAGGATTTACTTGATAAATGATATAAAACTTATTGTGGTGATCTTTGCTTTGAAGATCTCAAGAGACCATATGTATGGTGTAAGGTGTGTGATTTTTACTTATCATCAGAGTTTGAAATATATATTTACATGGAAAGATATATATATGAGTCAAAGGATATAACTTGAGTTGATTAAAGACTATGATCTGACTATTTAATCTTAGAATGGTAAAGCTAATGTTGTGATAGACAGCAATATTTTAGATTTTCTTGTGTTCGTCTTACTTTAGGGAAAGAGAGATTATAGTTAGAGGTAATTCCTTCTACTTATAAGGATTCTAGTATATTGACTTAGAATATTATACTATCTACTTTGTAAGAAAAGATTCATGAAGCTCAGAAATCAGATGTAGAATATCCAAAGTTAATTGATCAAATTAAATCTAGTAAGAAATCTGAAATATGAGTGTCTAATTCTTATATTATCTTTTGTTAAGACAAGTTTTGGATTCCTAATTCAGGAGATTTATAACATGAGGTTTTGTATAAGTCTTATTATTCATGCTACAATATTCATCCAGGAGGTAGTAAACTTTATAATGATTTGAAGGGCATATTTATGTAGCCTGTATTAAAAAAGAATGTAATAGATTATGTATCTAAATATGAAGTTTGTCAGTTAGTGAAGGCAACACATCAGTGATTGGGAGGTTTTCTACAACCATTACCCATTCTAGAGTGGAAATGGAAAGAAATAACTATGGATTTTGTTAAGATTTTCTTAGGTTAAGGCATGGACATTATGTTGTTTGGGTTGTAGTGGATCATTTGATGAAGTTTTCTCATTTCATTTTGATTCGACAGTTTGATTTAGTGGATAAATTAGCCCATGTATATGCGCTTGAGGTTATCAAATTATATGAGACACTGAAGGTTATAGTTTTTAGTAGAATTAACAAGTTTACCTCCAAACTGTGGAAGGTCATTTAGCAAGGTTTGGTACAAAATTTCTTTTTGTATGATATTTTATCCTTAAACTAATGGACAGTCTAAGAAGACTATACTGGTACTAGAAGGTCTTCTACGATTTTGTCCTAGACTTTAGTGGCAATTAAGAAGACTATTTCTTTGATCAAATTTGCTTACAATAACAACTTTTAGTTTAACATAAGTATGACACCATATGAAGCTTTATAAAGTATAAAATATTTGACTCCTCTATCCTGGATAAAGGTGGGTGAAAGATATTTGATTAGGCCAGTATTACAAAATGATGCTACCAAAAAGATCTATATGATCAGAGATAGATTAAAAGTTGTATAAGATAGGTTGCGATAATATTTTGATGCTAAGCATTATATTATTGAGTTTCAAGTGAGCGATTTAGAATATGTGATGATTAGGCCAATGAAAGGCATTAGCGGGTTTGGCAAGGAAGAAAAGTTGACTTCAAGGCATATTGGATCATTTGAAGTTATTGAAAGCTTTGGAAAATTTACTTATAGGTCATAGCTACTAGATCATATGTATGATATATATTCATAATGTGTTTAATGTATAACTTCTGAGAAAATGAGAATTTGATTCTGAAAATAGAATATCTATAAAAGACATTGAGGTTTGTCTAAATCTAAGTTATAGATAAGAACCAGAGAGGATCTTAGCTTATGATGTTAGAAAGTTATGAAGTAAACGTATTCTGATGGTTAAAGTTTAGAGGAAGAAAAAAATTAAAATAGAAGTTACTTGGGAGGAGTCTGAGATGAGATAGATATATCCATATTTGTTCTAACTTATTTTTTATTTAAAAATATTGAGGATGATATTTTTTAAGCCAGGTAGATTATAATAACGCATAAATTTTAAAAGATGCATTTTGACTTACAACAATAAAAGATTATTTCGGAAGTCATTATGAATCCAAATTATAAACTACCTTCTCCATAACATAGATATTATTTTGCTTTAGTTTCACTAATTTTTCTCTCATTTTTGGGCTTTGATGCAATTTCTTAAGAAATTGACACATGTTAGTAATAGTTGGATTTTTTAGATCATTAGATGTATGTATTAAAAATTGATTTTACCCCAGCATTCTAGACATGCTTAGCTAACTTATCAATATTTTTCATAAATTTTGGATCTCTAGATTTGAAGATATAAATGAATTTATATGAATTTTATATTAAAACCTAAAATAATGAGAATAATTACTATTTTTCTCTCAGCTTATTTTATTATAATATCTAAATTCACTTAGGTAAACATCTCAAATGGCATTTTAATTTTCTTTTCCCTTTCATTTTGTGAAATGGAAAGGTAGAAGAGAGAATTTAAAGAAAAATAGAAGAGAGGAAAGGAAAACTATGCTATGAAGGTCGTAGAGCCATTTTTGCCAGTAGACCCAGTCGAAAAAATTTGTTCTTCTAGAGATATGTCACATTATGCTTATCTTAGTTTTCAAAAACTATGAAGTTTTTTATCAAAATTTTTTATTAAATTTATGTCTTTATTATCAAAAAATGGGGATAACTTTGCACTGGTAAAACATTCAATGTGCAATTTTTTATATGTTATAGATATTAAGATTTTAAACACTTTGAATTTTTTTTTTAATATTGTATGCTGGGTTTAGAAATTTTTATATTTTTTATCAAAAAAAAATTGAACTCTAGAAAATAATGTAGTTGTACAATGAAAATCTTAAATAGTATTTTGCAAGATCTCTAGTAATTTAATTATTTACTGAAAAATGAATATTTTTGCTTAGTAGGTTTTACTCTTGATTACCATTATAAAAATGTGTGCAGTTATGAAATGTGCCCAATTATATTTTAATTGCTGCAATGTAATGAAATATGTATATATATATATATATATATATATATATATATATATATATATATATATATATTGGGAGATATAAGGGGCTAAAAATCTTTGAGATTCTATCTAAAGATAGAAATATTTTGATGCCTATAAGGCATGTTCAGGTGACAACTATGCAATGTTATGGTGCTATAAGTATAAAAGGAGTCATAGGGAGATAGAATCCTTTGAGATTATGTCTAGGAATAGAAAAATCTGATTTGAACTATTATAAGATATGAATTTTAGTTTTATTTATCTACTCAATACTATTATTTGAATCTAGATAACTGTTATGTTTTTATTGCTTTGCTTGGTATAATGATTTATTATACTGCATTGTATTACTTTTAAATATTCTTAAAAATGACTAATAAAAGAAATAATTTGAAATTTACATTGGTATTTATTACATGTTGAGTTGTTGTTGCTCATTGTGATTTTGCTTCTAGTTTTAGGATCTAGGAACAGGAAGGAGCACATTAATTAACAATTCAATATCTGATATGTATTTCTCTATTTTGATTTTTGTGCATCGATGACTAGATTAGATTATTTATTCTACTTTTTGTTCTATAGCTATGCATTATAATGTAGATCTTATATATTTGATGATATGAATGAGATTTTATGGATGAGTTTGATTTTAGCACTCTGGATACTTTTAGTAGCTCTGTAATCATGTTTATTTTAAAGTTTAAATTGGAAGATAAAAAACTAAAGCATTTTTTAAAACTAGATCCTAGTATTTGCATGTTACAGCCCTACATAGTAAGACCTATCTCATCAGTGGGTCTTATCGGGTTGGGTTGTGAAATACAAAAATTTTCTTAGATTCATTCAGAAAGAATTTTCCATAAATATTTATAAACACCAAGCTATAGCTATTTTTATATCCTCAATTAAATAATAAATAAAAATATTGGTATATTTTTAGTCGCATTGCTAAAAATAAATCAAAAGGGATATTCGTAAGAATCATGGCATAATCTCTCTTTATAAAATATATGCTTCAACATAATTAATAAAAGAACAGATCTATAATAATATATATACTTAAGATCTAAAGACGACCTAGTAATCTCTGCTCAACATATTATGTTTAGTGCTGATCAAGTATAATAATAGTACAAAAATAATCGTCCTTAGTTGGTATGTGTTAAAAGCAATAATATAAATACTTTTTAATCATGATATTACAAATAAAATAATAAAAACAAAATAATATTCTAATTTGTATTTAGAATACTTCATATTTTTCATTCACTCATTATACCTCTACTTTCACTTATAACTTCACTTATACATAAATTGATGATCACATAAATGCATAAACCCTTATGCCTCTAGAAGCTCATGACCATTAGAGGATGAAAAAGTGCTTAAGTGAAATTTTACGAGAATGGATATATATCAATAATAAAGTAAAGGATATATATATATATATATATATATATATATATATATATATATATATAGTTTTTATTTATAAATTTTAATATATCTTGAATTGCGTAGATTTTAAAATTATGAAAAATAATTAATAATGTCTATAACATATTGGGAAAAAATGGTTTGCAAAATGAATATTAGATTCTAAGAACATGTTAATTCCTTAAGTCAAATAACAAACCTCTTCTTTTAATTCCCTATAATACTCATAAATATAAGTAAAATTATACTTGAAATAGAGTATATAATACTTTATAATATGGTGAAGAAATTTTGTATATAGGATATAAAATAAATCAAAAAAATTTAAGTGCACTAAGGTTGATTTTAACGTATCATAATTCAATGGATCATATCAAAATTCTCTCCAAACTAAGACATGTCAATATTATAAGTAGCATTTACTTAATCAATTTTTGAACTTATATGTATCAATAACATAAATTTTCATTCAACTTATACTTTACTTTTAAAAGAACTTACACGTATCAACATTATGAACTTACATTTAAACTTGTACTTTACTTTAAGATAAAACACATGACTTGTATATAGTTTATGCAAAATATAATTCAAGCACATGTTTTGATGTTTGCTTATAATTTCACTTCCACTTATACCTTCACTTGATCATTCTACACATATTCAAGATAGATGGAGACATGTCTAACTCTTCTTATAACTCTACTTCCCTTTATATCTTCAATTGGGCATCTCATATCTATTAAAGATAAATGGAAGAATGCATGAACATAAACATGTAAGGGCCCTTGAAACTTGACTTGTACTTTATCATCTTCCTAATTCATCACATATGTTCTATGAACATTCAATTGCATCATATGCACATGAAAATATTAATATATTTAATATGTATAAATAACATTCACATAATATATGAGTGCATAGAAGTGACACATGTATGATAATACCAATAATATATAGGGGTAGAACATAGACACAATTTTAATAATCTTATTTTAGAAAATAATTCATAGAAGACATTTGTAATATTATTTTAGGGTTTTTATTTTTTTATAACTTTTTCTATTAAAACAACATTAGTAGAATAACATATGAAAATTCATATATTTAAACACAACTGGTAAATCTTTGAGTTTTACCTGTCAAAATATGTAGAATTATGTACTATATATTATATTAAATGTTACATAATGAAAAAAATTTTAATCTCATTTAAATCAATTAAAACCTCATAACCTTCATCCCAAATACCCAAATTAAAAACTTGAGTATGGAAATGAATGAACATCTCGAGTTGGACGATTTGTTCAATTGGCTCAATGGACAAATCCAGCTTCATGGCTACCAAACTCTAGTTTTTCCTCTTCTTCCTTCTCAAACATTCTCTAACGTTTCTAATGACTAAGGGAGTCAAATAGAAAATGGATAATATTTTTCAATGTTTAAATAAAAATTTAAAATTTTCCTCAGCACTGTAATGCCACCTCCTACAGCTATAGAATGCACTGCTCAAATATTTCAGATATTTCAGTTTGCATTGCCCACTTCTAGCATCACACCTAAGGAGTGTTTTTACTTAATACAAACATTTAACATATATAAGGGAAAATATAAAATTATGATTTAGTTTTGTTTGGGTCATTTCAAGTACACATGTTTTTGTAGAAGTGTTTATTACATTACGATCTCCTGACCATTGTGTGACTACGATTCTCTAACTATTATCGCTTGAGAACAGACCTTCGACTACATCACCTGATTACATCCCTCCAACCATCATTGTTTGATTAAGATCAATTGACTACGACTTCCGACCACCATCGCTTAACTATGGTCTTTCATCCATTATTGTCTTACTATGACCACTGACCACTGTCACTTAACTATAATTCCCATATCACCATCATCCAACTATAGTCCTTTAACCAACATTACCTAACTACAATCTTCAAACCAAATCCTCTAGCTATGGTCCTCTAACCACCATTATTCAACTACGGTCCTCAGAATATCGTTTCCCTCTTATAGTCCTTCGACCTTCATCACTCCTGACTATGATCCTCAAACAATATTTGCCTAATTATGGTCCTCCAACCATCCTTTCCTGGCTATGATCCTTATACAACCATCGCCCACGATTATGGTCATCGGACCACTATCAGTCAACTAAGGCCCTTCAACCACTATCATTTGATTTCAAGTTTCCAACCACAATAACCTTACTATAGCCATCAGATCATCATCGCCTAACAAGAGTTCTCTAGCCTCTGTCTCCCATCAACTATTGTTCTTGGATCATCACCACCCAAGATGTCCTCAGACCACCATTGCTCTGAATATTATTCTTGGACCATCATGGCTCAACTACAATCCTCATACCACTATCGCCTAATTATGATCCTTAGACCATTGTCGCCTGACTATGATTCTCTAACCATAGTCCCCCAACCATAGTTTTTCGATTGCTATTGTTAGACTACGATCCTTTTGACTTCCATCACTTATCGACTACAACCCTCTGCCCACCATCACCCAACTATAACCCACCAGCCTATAATCTCCTTACAGTATCGCCTAGCCACTCTAATGAATGCCTACAAACATCGATACATAACATAGTCGTTATGCTAATGTGTTTCATCACTTATAAGCAGGGGTGGACCCCCATACAATTGAGGGTGGGTAAATGCCCAGCATGAAGATTAAATTTTAGTTGATAGGGGGTAATTTTTGATTAAATTATAGTTAATAAGTATCTTAGCATTGACTTTGATAATCACTACTGCTATAGTGGAAAAAATATTTTATACAATTAAGATTATAAAAAATCAGTCACATAGCAAATTGATGACGAATTGCTCAATGACTATCTAGTACATAAATGAAATATTTCACTGATTCTCAATAAAGACATAATACAACATTATCAAAAAACATAAAAAAGAATGCAAATCTTATAATTATTTTTCAATAATGAAAAACATGACTTTGCATTGAATTATCTTATATACTTTTTCAAAATTTTTATATTTAATTATTCATGTAATAATTTTTCCCACCCACAAAAGTTATGTTGGTTCCATCCATACTTATAAGATTGATACATGTTGTCAATATCAACTTTAACTCCAACCCTCAGCACATAGATTTATGCTAGATTCCTACTAAATGCCTCTTCCAACTTCAATAATGTAATATGTACTTTATCAACACCTTCCCTTGATGAAGGGTTTTACTTGTAACCATATATAAATACTAATGGAATCATTTTATCTTGGACAAACGTCATTATTTTTTATTTTTCTTAGCTTTTTTAAGAACTCCAGAATCTTATAATTCTCTTATTTCTCTTATCTATGTTTGTGTTGGGTCTTCATGCAAACCTACGACATTAAATTTTCTATATCTTTACCGTCATGAATGTTTCAGCATGCAACAAACCTAATTTAAAACACATGGTGAAAATTTCAAAAAAAGTACCCATATATATATATATATATATATATATATATATATATATTGAAGTTGCTAATGATTAAAAAAAAATTCAACTTAACTAATACATTATGACAACAACAACAATAAAGAAATCCAAAGTGGAAATAACATGATGTTGGTCAAAGCAAGGTTTTTTATACAAATTAAAATTTTAAATAGATTTATTTAAAAAAAACTACATATTTTTCTAATTTTAACTAATTGGTGACATGTAAACCAATTTTATTTTCAAATAAACAAAAATTTTGTAGTAGGTATCTAAATCCTAGTGATACTTGGGTATGCAAGGGTTTTCTGCCCTAGCCACCTCTCCTACTGGTTTCCCCTCTTCCTTCCTTCTCCTCTAGATTGGTCGGGTGAGTCCCCATTGCCAACTACTCTTTGACTACTAATTTCCTTACCCTTTCCAACCTTTCTCCAAAAGCCCCTACCCCAACCCTTAATTTGAGCAACATTTTTGCCTCCCACGATATCTCTGAGAAAGATTTCTCCCTTTCTTTCATTTCTTCTCAAGAAGGGCCCCTTAACTTTATTGAGTTGGATGCAAATGTTGCTTTTGATAAATAGGGGCTTTCTTTAATTAGTTATTATATCAATTGTTTCCCTTATTTGGATGCCTTGCTTTCAGCCATTCATAAGTCCTGGAAACATAAAGGTACAATTTAGTTGCTATCTTTGAGTGATGCTTTCTTCATGCTTAAGTTTTTGATATTTGAGGACTTCAACATGGCCTGGTTGGGGGTGTTTGGTTTTTCTTAAGGAAGCCATTCATTTTATAGAAATGGGCCCCAAACTTGAAGTTGAAATGTGATGAATTCACTTTCATTCACATTCGATTTAAGATTATGATTTTTTGTTACCTTGCTAAACTCCAAAGGAGATATCTTGTGTTGCGATCTTAGTTGCTACTACTATAGCTGTTGACACTTTAATAGTAGAGAATATCCGCCTGGCCTTTGCTATGGTTTATGTTCAGGTCACAAAAAAAAAGCTCCTACCCTGATATTATTCATATCACCATAATGAGGGAACCTATCAACCTCATAATCCAATATGAATGGAATCCCTTACCGTGTATTATTTATGATTCTATTTTTCACCCATCAGACCTATGCCCCGCTAAACCTCAAGCCTTAGCTACTGTCCCTCTTCCTACTCGTGGTAGTAGGAGTTTTAAAGCCAATAGGCCTTCCACCAAATTTGTTATGTCTTAAGCTCTATAATCCAATCCCAATAAATATTCTACCTAAGCCCCTCAATTACCCATTAATCCCTTTACTTTAGCCACCTTCTCCATTTCCCCCCTTCCTCAACTCCCCCTCCTCCCCCACCTCCCCCTATCATCATTCCACCTCCACCTCCCCCTCCCCCCACCAATGTTAGCACTCAAACCTCGCTCCCAACCTCAATTCTCTTATAGAGGAATTGCCCTCTATCAATATTATTGTCAATCCTAAACCCCAAGACTCATTCATTTCATCCAAAAAATTTGACATGTTACAGTCCACTTTGGTAAGAAACCAAGCCTCCTCCTTTGTCTCTGTTTACCCATAACCAAATCAATCTTCCAATCCCTCAATGCAACCTAAGCCTTCTAGGAGCAAGAAGTCTAAAAGCCTCCTAACAACCACCCTCAAAAGCCCTAATGACCATACTCCTCATAGCTTCCTTAAATGCTAGGGGCTTTAATAGCCTTAATTAGGCCCTTTATTGCAAGAATCTGATTCATCATTTTAGTATGTATTTGTTGTGTCTTTTGGAGAATAGGATTCAGGTTGTTTCCCTATTAGATCCCTGGTTTTATGCTACACATTCTGTGTTTGATGATGAAGTTAGCTATCATAACTTCAATTTTACTAAATTGGGAAGTATTTGGGTTAAATTGAACCCTTCTAAAGTAAATTTCTTTGTTACCTTTACTTCTAGCCAAATTATTTTGGGTGATGTTTTGGTGGGGTCTCATAATTTATTTTGTATGTCTATTATTTATGCATCTAACTCTCAATTTGAGAAACTTTTGTTATGGGACCTATTAGGGAGATTAGCTCCTCTTTGAAATGCACTTGGATTATCTTTGGTGATTTCAACTATTGCAGATATCCATCTGATAAATCAAGTGGGATTCCTCTTCTTAAAAACAACCTCTTGGACTTGAATGCCCTCATCTTTGATGTCACTTTAAAGGAGTTTTTCCCTATTGGTAATAAATTTACATAGTTTAATCTAAGCATGGATAATCATATTCTCCTAAAGTTGGATAAAATGCATGCTAATGATAGCTAGTTGGAATGCTTTCCCAACTCTTACTATAATATTCCTCATCCCTCATGCTCCAACCATTCTCCACTTATCCTATGCCCTGGCTACTCTCATAAGTCAAACCATAGGTTCCTTTTCAAGAATTTCCACAAATCAAGATAGATATTAGGAAGATCTAGTAACTATTTTTACGCAGCCTTTCCTCAGGAATCCTATTTTTGGCATCTACCATGAACTTCAGAAGTTAAAAAGTATCATCAAAGAAAAATTTTGGCTAACTCTGCTTCCCTCTCCACCTATTTGAATAATCTCCACATCTAGTAGTCTACTTATCTTAGCCTCCTCAATTCGGATCCCTTGAACCTAGCTCTTAATCTAAAACTCAAGGATATAATGCTAAAATTTATGATTTCTCCTCCTCTTGGACCTCTTGGATCATTCAGAGAGCTAAAATGAAGTGGTTAACTCAAGGAGAAGATGATCTAAAGTTTTGTATGAAAAAATAAAATAAAACAAGAAGAAATTATAGTTATTCCCATATACTTGCTACTTTTGCCATCTCCAACCAATAGGATATGTTAACCTCCATCATTCAACATTTAAAAATCCTCTAAACCAACCCCCCCCCCCCCCACCCCGTTCGCTCTCTCCCCCCTTATATAGATATCTCTTTTATTAAAAAGGGCTTTATTATTCCTCTCTGTATGATGCCATTCTTACTGAACTAGTTATCGATGCTAAAATTAAGACTGTTATTTTTGGTGGGCACTCCTCATCTGCCCTTGGCCTTGACGGCTTTAACTTTGAATTTTATAGAGTGGGTGGCTAGTTGTTGGGCCTTTGGTTTTTAAGGTTGTGCAATATTTCTTTTCTAAATGTTATCTCCCTATGAAGGTCCAGACTATAGCCATTTCTCTCATCCCAAAGTCCTCTCATTCAAACAACTTATCGGATGTCAAGCCTATATCCATGTGTAATGTATTTTATAAGAATATTTCTAAAATCTTAGCTTCTAGGCTTAAGGGGATTATGCCTTATATTATTTGTGAAAACCAACCTAGTTTCATTCATAAATCGGTCTCTATTGACAATGTGCTTCTTGCATTCGAATTGTTATTGGAGTTTAAGAAGTCTTTAAGGAAGAAGCTTCTTTGTGCTAAGTTTGATATCATGAAAGCCTTTGATATCATCTCCAGGGATTTTATTCTTGATAGAATGGCTCAACCCTCTCTTTATTTGTTTGATTAGGGATTGTATCTATGATGTGCACTTTTCTATATGCATTAATGAGGCTTTAATGAATTTTTTAATTCCTAATCAAGTTTGAGGCAGGATCTCCCTCTCAGCCCTTACCTATTTTGTATTGTTCTAGATGCCTTCTTTTATCTGATTGATGACCTTGTCTCTCATAATCGCTTTATTAGTATATCTTGTGATGATTTTGAACTATCCCACTTACTTTATGCTGATGACTTCCTAGTGTTTGGCATCGCCTCTACTAAAAATTGTTAGGCTTTAGTTGAGGTCCTAGACTACTTTTCCAAGTTTTTTTGGCTTATGTATTAATCATGCTAAAAGCTCTCTTATTATCTCCAATGGCATTACCTCTCCTCATGATATTTATTTTGCTCTCATTATTCATACTCATTGCACTAAACTAACCTACCTTGGTCTTCCCACATCCTCCAAAAAAGCTTGCCCTACTGACTTCCAACCTCTGCTTCTTGCTATTACTAACCATCTTACTAGCTGGAAGGCTAGACTTCTTTCTTTTGTTGGTCGACTTCAATTTTGAGATACACAATTTGGAACACTATTGCATAATATGTGGCTCTATCATTCCTAAGTCTTGCCTTAAAAGCTTGGGAAGATTGTCTTGCAAGTTCTTGTGCTTCAGTGATATTAATGGTAAGAAACTCCAGCTTATCTCCTGACAGAGGATTTGCAAGCCCACAAAATTTGGGGGTCTTGAGCTTCCTGATCTCAAAGCTATCCAGTTTACCTATTTCTACTCCATAATCATTAGGTTTTATAACTCCAGTTCCCTCTAAATCACTAGCTCCTCACTAAATATTGTTCCCCATGGAAACCACTTTCTTTTAAACCTTCTAAGCTTTGGTCCATAGTGTGGCTGAGATTATTTCTAGTAGGATCAATATCTCTATTTTCCATAACATTAAGGTCTCTCTTCTTTGGGATCCTTGGCTCAATGGGTCCCATATATCTTCCTCCCTTTATAGTAAATACTTTACATTTTTATTTTCCCTGAATGCAATGGTCTCTGACATTACTACTGGGGGTATTTGGAACCTTCCTGTCACTTTGGATGAGTATCTGCATTCTGTTATTCTAGTTATTTAGATTTTTAATAATCAAGCTTGCACTCTAACTTGGAAGGACAATAAAAATGCCTCCTTTAGTGCATTTCTTAACAATTTTTATAGGCATGATCAAATATTTGTTTGGTTTAAATATATCTTGCATAAGCACCATGCTCATAGGTACTATGTGTTTGCTTGGTTGGCATTACAAGGGGGTCTTAAAATAGCTGATGTCTTCATGAGAAGAAACATTCCTATTGATTCTAAATGTTATCTCTATTAAGCTCAATTTGAAACTACTGCTCACCTTCTCTTTGAATGTGATTATTCTTTCTTTGTTATGGTTTATTTTATGTGTGTTATGGGGAATTTTCTTTTAAGATGCAACCTAATACAGATCTTAGAATTTGTGGAGGATATGAATTGCACTATGAACGATACACAAATTTACTTTCTTATTATTTGTTGTACTATATTCTTTATTTGGAAAAAAAGAAATGAAAGCCATTTTAACTCCAATTTTGAGAGCATTTCCACTTTATGCTCCAAAATTCAAAGGGTTGTTTGTTTTTTATTTTTTATTTTTTTGAAGAAGCATAAAGCAAATACTATAGAAAAGAAAAGTAGGGACAAGAAGAATCCCCTAACGAATACAAGCAATAGATTCCTCCTTCAAAATATTAATAAATGAAGGAGGAACCATATCAAGGAATAAATCATCCCAAAAGAAAGAAGAAAAAGCACCAAAGTTAGTACATAAGTCTGCTAACTTGTTACAATCCCTATTGACATAATTGAAAATAACATAATTAAAAGTATCCACAAAAGAAAATTTATCCATACCTTGACCTCCCTTTTTGACAGCTTTTTGGATAAACTTGATAACATTCATATTGTCACTCTCAATGATAATGCCTTGAAATCCTTGCACCCGATCCTTGATCATATCTTTGACTGAAGCTATAGCTACATACTCCAAATAAGTGATATCCCAATGCATATGAGATATACCATAGGCTGCTATTAATCTTCCTTTGTGATCTCTAGCCACTCCTCCAATCCCTCCTTTATACGAATGAAATAATGTAGCATCTACATTCACCTTGATCCAATTGGGTGGAGGAGAATACCAACGATTTTCAAACAACAAATGCTGATTGGCACTCAACCGGCCCAATTTGATATAATTAGGAGCATTGAGAACTCCTACATAGCTAATAGCCTCAGCAGCTATGTAAAATGAACTTCTTTCCTTCTTCCCGTGAACAATTTCATTTCTTTCCTTCCAAGTAAAGTAAACGGCATTGCATAGTAGGCTAGATAGAAAAATGTTTTATTTAGTCAGCCACTTATACATCTCTTCTTTGTTATCGAATAGAGGAATGTGAAAGCCCCATTTTTTCAGTTGATAAATAACATCCACAATCTTCTGACATCTACAAGTTAAATGACAAATAATTTCCTCCTCATTATAGCCTCTAGGACAACTAGTTATCCTTTGAATTCTTCTATAAGATAAAAAAAAGAATTAAAAGGCAAGGAATTATTTAAAACTCTCCACCAGAAATTTTTTACTCTAGCATTCAATTTTGATTTTTTCAGCCATTTCCATTCAACATTATCAGTTAATTGATAAACATTGTGCTCAGCAGTCATGGAAGTAATAGTTCTTCCAGATTCCATATGGATGAGATCAAAGTGATCTTCAATAAGATCCGGTTTTATATCAATCTTACAGATTAATTCTAGCAGATCCTTACCGAAATATTTCTGAAGTTCTGGAGTACTCCATTGATTGACAAAAATAAAATTTTCCACTCTTAAAGCACTAGCCACTTCTTCTTGAGAGTTAACAAATGTTGGCCATTTGTTTAAACATTTGTCCCAAATCTAGGTGTCTTCAAAAACATCAATAGAATGACCGTTTGCTATATTCCATCTCACAATATTTTTTAAGGATTTACTACCATCTTTGATAATTTTCCATGCAGCAGAATTGGATTTGTTTCTGTTCTCATCATCCCAACAGGAACCGTATTTTGGAAACAAAATTTTATGCAATAAGGAATCATTTTCTTTCATGTATTTCCAAGCTAATTTAGCTCTTAGAGGGCCCATTTTGCTGAAGCAGGAATGAATTCCTCTGCCACCTTGTTCCACTGGTTCACACATCTTTTTCCAGCTAACATAGTGCAACCCATGAACTTCATTAGATTTGTCCCAGATAAAGATACGACAAAGCTTCTCCAGCTCTCGTAGAACAGCTCTCGATACTAAAGACACCGTTGAATGGAAAGAAGGAATCGAGAGAATAATAGATTTTACCAATGTGATCTTACCTGCTAATGAGATGAACATGAGCCCCCAACTATTAAGCTTCTTCAGAATTTTGTCCATCATGAAATGGAAATCTACTATAGACAGCCTTTTTAAAGCCAATTTTGTTCCCAGATAATTGAATTCTTTAATTTCTTTAAATCCCATGATGTCTTTGATTTTTCTTTTCTTCAGGCTAGAGACAGCTTTCCCAAAAAGTATACCAGATATATTTATGTTAACCTTTTGGCCAGTCCAACCATAATATATGTTGACAATGCCTTTTATAGTTCTCACATTTTTTAGCTTAGCTTCAGCAAAGAAGATGATATCATCTGCGTACAATAAGTGAGAAATTCTTGGGCTGTTACTACTAACCTGAACACCAATTTCATCCTTCTCCATAATGTCATTAGAAAGAAGCTGATAACATAAAATAAAAAGGTAAGGAGATAAGGGTCACCCTTGCCTAAAACCACACCTTGCTTTGATCCAGTTGGAAGGAGTTCCATTAACTAAAATAGAGAAAGCAGGATTTTGAACACATTCCAAAATAAGCCTGGAAAAGAAATCCGGAAACCCAAAATAACAAAGAATTTTTTGAAGAGTTGGCCACCTCATTGAATCATAAGCTTGTTCCATGTCTAATTTAATAGACACAAGCCCTTTGGAAGCTTTAGAAAACCTAAACTTATCGATAAGTTCATGAGCAATCAAAAAAGAAAAAAAAAGACATGATCTTGAAGAGATCTCCCTCTAAGAAAAGCAGCTTGTTCAAGGGAAATTAATTTAGGAATAATACCCTTTAATCTGTTAAGAAGAACTTTGGAAGCAATTTTGTACACCATGTTACAAAGGCTAATAGGCCTATAATTATAAGCATATTTTGGATTATTGATTTTGGGAATCAGGACAATCATTGTTCTCTTCCTATCCTCATTCATCTTAGCAGTTTCAAAGAAATTTTTCATAGCTTCCCAGAATTCAATTCTAATTATAGCCCAATAGCTTTTAAGAAAAGAATATGAAATTCCATCTTCACCTGGAGAAGTGAAACCCGTGGTTTCTTTAATGGCATTTTCTACTTCTTCTAAATTGAATTATTTATTTAACAGAATTTTGTCTTCCTCTTCCAGAATAGAGTTAATATCAGGCCATCCTTCGAGCAAGCATCTTCTTTCACGCCATTTGTCTTTGAAGTATTGTAATAAAACATCTTCAATTTGATTCTGATTTTCCACCATAATCCTGTTACCATCCTTAATGCAAGGAATGAGATTGTTGTTCTTTCTAGCACTAGCCATTGAGTGAAAATTTTTTGAATTTTGGTCTCCTTCACCTATCCATTTTACTTTGGATCGTTGTCTCCACCACGTGCTTAATCGAGCCAAAGTAGAGTTGAGCTCATTGATTTTAAATTTCAGTAGACAATAATCATTCATGGATAGCATACCAACTTCAGCTTCTTTAATTTGAAGAATAAGGATTTCTTCTTTGAGCAAGTCCTTCATATGGTTCAACTATTTGTGTTTAGCCTTACTCCAAAAGAATAAGGATTTAAGCGACCTTTTTAACTTGTAATGCAGAATTTCTGCTGGAGATCCTAAGTCTTTTTTCATCCAGGCTTTTTCCACTACAACAAAAGAAGCTAGATAAGAAGCCCACACATCCTCAAATTTGATAGATCTTTTAACTTTAGAAGAAAAAACTGAAGTATTGAGGAGGATAGGACAGTGATCAGATGCAATTCTGGGTAGATGCTTTACAACCATTTGTTGATTACAGTTCACCACAATAAAATTAACCATTATACGATCCAATATTTCCATAATCCGTTCAAAACCTTTCTTATTATTGCTCTAGGTCAGCCTAGGACCAGTGAAGTTGAGTTCACAAAGATCATTAGATGTCATAAAATATTTCATCTCTCTCGGCCCCAAAGAGAAAGCAAAATTCCTGCCACCTTTCTTGTCTTCTTTTGCCAAAGGACAATTGAAATCTCCACCGATCACCATAGGCCAATCTTTGGTGATATGGTGTTCTAAACCATTCCAAAGAAGTCTTCTATTGTACACATCTTTGCTGCCATATATAGTAGCTATCCTCCATTTCCCCTTGTTAATGATATCCAAATCACCAACAATGAATTGAGAAGAAGACTCAATCATATTGAAATTAGCTAGGCTGGTTCTCCACAGAACAAGAATGCCTCCAGATAAACCAGCAGACGGAACATAACTGTAATTCCAACCAGTGCCAATCAAAGATTCCACATCTTTATGCTCAATAAAGACTAGTTTTGTCTCCAATAGCCCAACAAAAACAACATTTTGATCTTTAACCACCTCCTTGAGATAGAGAGAATTCTTCTTTGTCTTGGCTCCTCTGCAATTCCAAAATAAGATGGAATTCATTTTATGGATCAGTGGAGAATAAATTCCCCTTTTCTCCTTAGCATCTCCATCATTTTTCTTGCCCCTTGTCTTCAGGCTGATTGGTCCCAGGTTTTTTAACTGTTTCGCTCCTTTCTTTTTAACAGTAGAAAAGGTATCATCACAAGCTTTAGATACTACATCAACTGTCTCTACCTGAATACCATCATGTATATTTGGTTGTAAACCTTTTTCAACTATTTCACCTTCCTCTGCTATATTCCCCAGAATTTCGAACTTATTTTTTATACCCGAAATATTTACAGCAGAGACCTCTCCAGATATGGTTCCCACTTCAACATAGCATATTTCAACTTTTGAATTGGTTTCTTTCACCACATCTCCTGCATCCTGATTCAAACCAATTGAATCAGTTAAATTTTGTTTTAACAAAATTTTCCCAGTGATTGTTCCAGTACTGACTGTATTGCTCGGTTTAACAGCCTCTTTTGATCTTCCCTCCAGATTTGAATTGGCCTTTATTATTTTCACTCTTCTAGGAACTGTTCTAGGAATCTTCTTAGTTTTGTAGTCCACCTGAATCCAAGGACCATAGCCATCTTCTTTGTCATTATCATTAGGCTCCTGATTTTGAATATTTTTATTTGTATCTGTAGCACCCACTTTACCTTCACTGGTTTGAACTTCAATTCCCTGTTTAGTCCTGTTTGAAGTAGAATTCTTTAAACATTCCTCCCTTAAGTGACCAAGTTTGCCACAGTTAAAGAAAAATGTTGGCAGCCTTTCATATTCAATGTTCTGGTAAAAATTTTCCAATTCTCCTTCAACCCAAACACCCATGGGTAACTTCTCATCAAGTTTGATTCTCACACAAACCCTTGCGAATTCTCTTCTAGACCACTAGAACATGTTTCCATCAATCAAGTATGGAGTCCCCACCATGGAAGCAATTCTACAAACATTCACTTCATCCCAGCATTGAAGTGGAAGATTTGGCATTCGGATCCAAATTGGGGCTGTGAGGCCTTTGAATGAAGTAGGTGAGAAAGCTGCTGTCCACCTGTCCATTCCTACTATGTTGCCATTTACATACCATGGACCTGAAGCAATTATTTCCTCCAAAGAGTCTTGATCCTCAAAGGCACAAAGCACCCATCCAAGTCCTAGTTGAGTTAAATGAAATTTACCAAACCTGGACCATTGTTTCCTTAACTCAATACTAATGACATTGAAAGGAATATTATTGACAAAGATCTTTATCACTAGAGACTTCTTAAGTCTATTTGAATTATAAAATTCATTTCCCACATGAAGTTTTACTGCTCCGTCCTCATTCACAAAGTTCTCTCCGAAATTCAGCTCAGAGACTTTGATATTATCCTTCTTCTTCCAAGCATTCACCACATGTTTTTCAGTAACAGATTTAGAACATTCCACATTGTTTATTTGAATACAGTTCCCAAGTTCTCCCGATTCACATTCCCGAACTTTAATAAGATCAGAACTCCGATCAGCCTTGTCTACGCCTTCATGTTCCTTAGAATTCTTATTGACTTCTGCTATAACCAGATCATCAATAATCTGGTTATCCTTCAGATCATCATACAAAATATCCTTATTAGCTACTGCTGCATTCTTACAAGAGGTTTGAGTACAATCCTCTTTTTGGAACTGATTGCCATTATGGAAATTTGTTTCATGTAAATTGAATGCCTTCAATTGCAAATCTTTCATGAGGATTTATTTTCCTTTGCCAATGCAATCAACCTTCTTCTTCTTTTCTTTAAATGCTCCTTCCTTGATAACTAGAGGTCGTTCTTTGTTAAACCAGAACATGTTTTCCTTCTCGCGACCAATGTCTCCGAAAGCAGGTGGAGATGAGTCGAATTGACGTGAGATCTTCTGTGATGAAGGAGGAGGGGGACGGAGGTTAACCGAGACTCCGGGAGCCAAAGTCCGGCGATCCTCCAACGCCATTAGCGTCGAGCGGAGATCCAGCAAAATGAGAATTCAAAATCTCTTCTTCAAACGGAAAAAACGGAGCTTCTTCAAAGGGTTGTTTGTTGGAAGTTATTAAATAGGAAATATGGTGAAATTCTTAAAGATTGCTGGACTTTTTATGATGGCATATCCCAATGATATATTTTGAGGTTTTTGGATGGAGCTTTTTCTCTTGGATGCTATGTTCTTTGGTTCGATTGGTTGATGGGGATTAGATGTAGCTGTGGTTATAACTGTTGTAGTATTTTTTGAATTTTGGACCTGGCTAGATTTTGGAGATATATTTTCATTTGGTTTTCTTGGTGTTGACATTTTACTGGTCTGCTATTTTCAAACTTCTATCAAGATGCTTTTCATTATGATTTACCTGATATGGGAGGATTTTTTGTGCCAAAGACGATGATGATATTCCCTCAAATTCCATGCCTTCACCCTTTGGACAATCTTATATCAACAAAGGGTGGCCTCTTTGCTGCTCAATTTTGATGAATTCTCACCTTAATATCTTGGGTCTTGACATTGTGGCTTATGGCCCTGCTCATTTTTGTTACCTCTCTGTTATAGGGTTTTATTGCTCTTATTCCTTTTGGCTAGTTTGCTACTCCTTAGTTATTATTTAATTTTTGGATATTGTTCCTCACTATCCTGTGGATAGTTGTCTTTTTATGATTTTTTTTAGATGAGCTTGCTTACTTTTTAATAGCGGTTCATCTTTCTTCTTTATATTGTAATGGACTGTAATTGTAACCCATTTTTTTTCTTATTAATATAAATGATTATACCTATAATTTTTTCAAAAAAAAAGTAAATACTTTTTTAGGACATTTAGGTCATTTAAGGAACACATACACAAAGATTCGAATCCAATATCTCGTAGTTGACGGCCTAAGCTCTCAACTAGCAGGCCAAAATGAGCTGAAAAAAAAAAAAAAAAAAAAAGAAAAATATATATATATATATATATATGTAATAAAATATCCTAACCTTTTTTTTTGTTTGACTGGCGATGCCAAGCCGCCGTTGAGTCCACTCCAATGGGTCCGACTGCTAAGAAAGCCCTCCCTCTTCAAATTCCGGGGAATCGGCATCGCCAGCACTGAGAAGACGAAGGAGGGGGTCGGGGAAGCAGAGAAGACCTGAGGCCCAACGGAGATGAAGCAAGACTGGAATCCATTGGAAGGGATTATGGTGGAGCGTTGTTGCGTCCTTTCAATGAGGGCGCACTCTTCCTCTCCGGCTTCCTCCTTTCTTATTCGCTCCTTCACTGATCCCTTACCGTGTTCCGTCTTTGCCTTCCGGGCTTCGTGGTCCGCCGATGACTGGATAGACGACGATCCGTTCCCTGCTAGCTCGTTCGGCGAAGCTGCCGTCGATAACTCTCTCTTCCCTTCGCTCAGGAGCCTCGGTAACGACGTCCCCGCTTTAGTTAATCTCGCGTTCCTCCGCTCCTTCCAAAGAATCCTTGCGGAAGGCAGGCTCCATGCTGAGGTAACATGTCTTATTTTTGGATGAAGGACTAAATAAATCAAAGTATGAGCATGAAAAGTTGTATTTTATTTCATATGGCTTAAAAATTATAATATTATATAAAAAGAAAAAAAATTTAGATGTTATACATATAAGATAAGAATTAAATGTATTATGTATGTAAATCCTCCTTCCTAATTTTGTCTTTAGTGAGTTGTGGCTGCATTGAAATATCTTGGAAAAGATATGGATGTGGAATTAAGATAGGAGAAAGGTTCACCCCCCAAAAATAAAACAGGAGAAAGGAGTGCAAGAAGCGAGCTAGTGAGTGCTAATAGGGGCTGCTTGGTGTCCTATTTGGGCAGATTTAAAACAAGATTTAGCATAAGTCTTGTTAAGTAGAATTTTGAATAATTTAATTTCTATTATTTTAATAAATCCCATTTAGGCTACATTGTTGATTTTCTGGATTTGTTAAGTAGTCAAATAATTTATTAGGATTTAACAAGATTTACTAGTTGCAATGGTAAATAATTTTTTTCGATTTTAATCCTCAGAATATTTACTAAATTTGAATTTAGAAGATTTACTATATCCTTCTTGAATTAGATCCTACTTGGAGTTGTAGACAAATAGGCCCATAAGGTTCGTTAATGTAGTAGTGAGCGTAGTGGTTGAATTGTAGGAACAGTGGGCGGAGGGAAGGAGGGGAACTAAGTAATTATAGAAAATGGGGGAGCAAGAGCTAGGCTGTTCAATTTTAGGCTACCTTATGACATTAATATATAGTTATATACACTTTTGCTTGCAATTTGATTGCTTGTTGAGGAAGGAGAAGAATGATTAAGTGGAAAGAAAAGAAAAGATATATTTTCTTTGTCATGATCTTTGGTTAAGAACTTTTCAGGACTCCTTTATCCTTTAAATTCTTAAATTGTTAGTAAATATTCCTGTCAAAATTTTGAGGCTGCTTAATTTTTATCTCTTGAAGGGACTTCTAAGTGGGATAAAGGCTTGATGTTGTTGTTGTTGTTGTTGAAGGGACTTCTAGCTTTTTCTAGGGAATAAAATAAAATAATAATAATAATAAATCTAAGAGAATTGCGTCACTAGTCACCTCAGTTATATATTTCCCAATAATGATAGTATGGAGATCTTTTTTGTTCTGAGCGGTGTCTTTGCCTGATCTCTTTTTTTTTTTTGGATGTAGCCTCCAACAATCATAAATAAATGATAAAGTTTTCTCTCCATTTTGACCATTGGGAACAAATAGGCTTTCTTCATTAGGATTCCTTTATGTTGTCTTTCTATTTTGAGGAAGGTTCCATCTTTAGTTGTTTTTGTTGTGGTCGTTGGTCTGATTTTTCTTTTGATGACTATGATATTTGAGCTTTTTGCATAGATTTTTGTTAAGTTATATTACTACATAAAAACTTATTTATATTCCAATTAAGTTTATAAGGCATTGTTTTGGCTACAAGATTTCATAAAGTCATGCACGCTTTTTTCATGCTTCTGTCTCAGTTTTTTCCAATGGATCCAGTTCTCATCGTCATAACTATCATGATAAAGATGATCATCCTTATTTATGCCATTCTAGACAAGTCATGATTTTTAGGTTCCTAGTTCCACTTCAAGAATGCATATGAGGAAAATTTTAGACATTCAAAGGAAATTTGAGCAAAATTTTAGACATTCAAAGGAAATTTGAAGTTCATGACTGTAACCATCTACTTTATTTGCATCTATTGATCCATCATACATGATTAGTTTCTGTTTTCCATGCATGTTGAATGGAAATGTGTTAAGTTGTCTCCTTGGTAGATATTCATCCCATCTCTTATCATAAAATAACATATTTGTCCTCTTCATTGGATACATTACTCTCTTGCCATACACCCCATGGCTAGTAACAGCAACATTTGTTTGGATTGTAGTGATAGACGTCTTTAGCATTTCCACTTATTCGATAACTTTCTTACTAAGGTTTCTTGTTTATCCAATTTAATTTCACTGTATATCTGGTTATCCATTGTGGCCTGTTGTATTGGATCTATATGATCTGATGCTAAATAATTCTATACTAGGGTGGGGCTGATGATGAACTTTCTCTCAACTAAGAATGCTAATAAGGATATGACTTAGTGATAAAGTACTTTTGTAGTTTTTTTTCAGAACAATTGGTAGACAGGAAATACAATAATGACTATTTATAAATTTCAATAGCACTCAATAATTTCAAATTTAATTAATCTAATTTAAGATTTTAACATAATCCATCCTTCTTTTGTAATTGTTTCCCCTAATTATATGGATGAAGGGTGAAAAATATCTTAGATAATAGCATACAAATGAGCAACCACCTAGCTAGAAGTTAATCACCTGATTTTATTCTTTTCTTTTCTCTTTCTCCTAATCATGAATATTTTACTATCACAATATTTTAAGTTTTGAAAACTAGATCGAACATCGAATTAGAAGGACGAAAGGTTCAAATGTTCAAATAGTATTGAACTGGATGATGTAATAAATATTAAAATTATTTTGAAATGACTTAAATGATGTAATAATAATACAATGATTATTTCTTTTATTAATCTAATATATAATCTTCTAAATCAAGGCATTTCAACATTGAATATTCTGATTATAATTCTAAAAATTTTGAGACATGCTATTTTGATTATTTTTATGATATTTAACTCCAAATAATGATAATAATATTCAATTTAAAAGCTCAAAAAAATAAATTGGAGAAGGGTTGAACTTGCTAGAACTTCTAAATCTTTTACTATGGCCATTTAATCAAAATTAAAGGGCTATAAATTGATCTATATTCAAATCAGCCAGTTCATAAAAAATCAGACCAAATTAAAAAAAAAAAAAGGAATCACCCTTAAACTAGGTTCTTAATTCTTTCAGATAATGATAAACACAGTAAATAGAAACATTACTATTTAAGAGAAGGAATCCTATGATATTAATAGGAAAAATATGCTGATTGAAACAGTTATTAATGAGATCTCTTGGTCCATCTACATTTGTAAATTGGAAGAGTTCAAGTTTATGGTACAGGATTGAAAGCCACATACAAGAGTAGTTCTTTTCTCGAGGAGTTCTCTTAGAATAGTATTGAGTGGAACCATTTGTTAATGTGGTATTTTGTGGTATTTTGAGTGGATTCATAATAGAGTTCAAACATGTGGAAAGGACTGCGAGAAAGAGCAGAGCATGTATTAATTAAATAATTAATTAGTCAACTTGGACTATTACTAACTTGAGGATTAACAATGCACTAAG
This sequence comes from Dendrobium nobile, assembly GCA_022539455.1. NCBI lineage: Eukaryota > Viridiplantae > Streptophyta > Magnoliopsida > Asparagales > Orchidaceae > Dendrobium > Dendrobium nobile. Next base: position 3,173,099 of record CM039732.1, on the reverse strand, counting down.
GAATTAGTTATTGTTTGCGAGTTCATTGGGCACTAGTGAGAGGATTAATTATTTAAGCATTTTAGTTGCATGAAGTTTTGCATGCATTTATAAAGCAAAGTCATTAAGGGGTTGGTTTATCTGATTAGCTCATTAGGTTATGGATGAATTAAGCACCATTTAATGCATTAACTAATTTAAGGGGCTCATTAAGTACTAATTAGATGATTAATTAAATGTAATAAATTAATCCCTTGGAATGCATGGGTGAATAAAAGAAATTTTTTATTGTAATAGTTTTAAACATTAGGTGCTATATATTAATTTAAAAAAGGATTAATACTTTTTTATTCTCCCATCCATCACATGGGATTACATCCATATTAAAACAAAAATATTGATGATACATAATCAAATTTAGAAGGATAAAATTGATAAATTATTATATGATTTTGAAAATATGCCATAAAAAATTAGATAATTAGATTGAGCTTGCTTTTATCTTAAATAAAATATTTAAAAATTATTCTTTTATAGTATTTGAAATTAGATAAAATCTTCGAGTACCCTTTTTTATGTTATAATTAGAAAATTTAATTTTAGAATCAGGATTAATTTAATCTTTTCAGTAATTAGCAAAGTAACATTCTTTTTTATTTGATTCTTCATCTAGTTACGGAGAGAATGGCTTAATGAAGTATGTGTATTATATTAGATATATTAGGTTTATAATATAGTTTCCTTTTCGTCATAGCTTTAACCTTCAAATTGAGAATACTTTCGCTTCCTATCAAATGAATAAAAGAATTAAGGAGATCTATTTTGAAATGGATCTGTTTGTCTCTCGTTATGTGAATTTTTTAAATGAGTGTCGTTCTCTTTTCCCACTACATATTTAAAATTAATTTTAAATTTGCTTTAAGGCTTTTAATTAGGACTGGTTTGTTTGTGATCTTTTCAAATTTATTTTAATATTAATTAGGATAAAATGCTGCATTTAAAATAGTACACTGTGTGCCAGTAATCTTGTAGAAGATTTTAGATAGACAGATTAAATAAATATAACTTGCCCATTTTTCATGGCTTTAGCCTTTAGATAGAGTACTTTTTATTCCCTCTAAAGAAAAAAAAATTCAAAAAAAATTAAGGGAGCTCCATTTTGAAATGGAGTTTTTTTCTTATGTCATACTTTGAAGATAAGAAAAACCCTCATTTTGTCTATTAATATATAGTATATAGAATAGATGAATGATTGAAGTTCCACCTGATGAAGGTTCTTAGATGAAGTTATTATTAAAGATGTTTCAAAACATAAACAAGCAAAGCTATGGAAATATCATATCAAAAACATACTTTGGGTGGAAAAAAATAGATGGTTGCAAGCGAATATTAAGGAATTGCTCTTGCACCTTAGTTTTCGTTAAATTTTCCTTAAAGAAACCTTAAGCAAAAAAACTCCCTTAGTTATATCTTGTGACTCATGTCGGTTTGTATCCATGAAGAAATCACAGCTGTCATTATTTTGGAAATTATAACCGAAAATAAAAAATTGGTTTCTAAAACCGAGGGCTTTAAATTGATAATTTATATGTAAATTTTCTCAATTGTATAATTTCCTGCACTTCCCTAAACCCAAACTCATTCTCTTAATCGCTGCAATTATAAGTACAAGTTATAAGATAAGCAAATAGAAGGGAATGTAGAAAAGCAGCACTATGCTGGGGAACCTACTTGTTGCTATACTCCTCTTCTAGGTTAGCAGAAGCTTTGAAAAGAAACCTCAAATATAACAATGATATATATGCTCCTTATTTCTGTAAGGATTTTAGGCACAGGAAATTAAAGATATCTTCTTTGTATAAAAGTTGCCAAAATGAATTAATGAATGAAGGATAAATTGAACTCAACTCTTACTATAATAGTAAAAATCTAATTGTCTTATTAACTTTCTATTATTAATGCAGTTAGAAGCTCTCTCTAGTTTTTTCTTTGAGATGAATGGATGGTTAACATAAAATCATTCATCATGACTTTCAGGTTCATAGGGTTGTAGCTGAGAAGAAGCAGATAGTTTTTACTGGTCATTCTTTTGGAGGAGCAATGTCAGTCCTTGCGACAATTTGGCTCCTTGAGCAATGTGTCAAATTTGACAATAACAGTCAAGTAATTCCTTTCTGTTTGACTTTCGGGTCTCCACTTGTAGGTGATGGTGTTTTTTGTCATTCTCTACATCGAGAAGGGTGGTCGCGCTGTTTCTTTCATTTTGTGATGCCATTAGATATCATTCCACGAATTTTATTAACACCATTGGCATCTTGTAAAGAAGAACTTCAGGCCATTCTGCATTTGGCATGCCCTAAATATCTTTACTTCAGCCTTGATGTCATTGGGAACTCGCAGCTTGTGGCATTCTTCTACAGCACTATATTGAGAAATGCACTATTACTTTCCTGTCATAGGGCCTGTTTAGCCATGGGATGTGCAAACCCATTCTTTGGATCCTTATCTGCATTTGTTAAGCTTTCTCCTTACAGACCATTTGGCACATACTGTTTCTTCACCAGGAAGGGGCGACTAGTTAACTTTAAGAACTCAGATGCTATTCTGCATTTGCTATTCTATTGTCTCCAACTGAATCCTGAACAGGAGCTGGCAGAGGTTGCCTATGGTAGTCTTAAGGAGCATCTTCAGTATGACACAAAAGTAAAAGAATACTTGGAGGTGCAATATTTTGTTGATGTAGATTATTTAGAGAGAATTCCGTTGTCCATTAATGATACCCTTAGCAATGATAGGCAGGTATTTGGGGTAAATTTTGAAGATCTTGACCTCGTAAGTGTACCTTTCTCCAATTGCTTAAGCTTCTAGCATTGCTAGTTAAAAGGATAATGGACTTTTTTTTTTCCTTAACTATGCTGTTTTTATTATTCTTTTTTTTTTCCAGTAGTATTATTAGTTGTCATTGTTTCAGTAGTAGTCAATTAAAGAACAATTATATTTTCCTTTTTTTAATTCTGCAAGCTAACATTCCACTGCATCAAAAACACTGTGAAAATAATTAATCTTTTAATTAGCCTTTTAATTAATAATGAAGATAGTTTTATTGAATAGTAGAAGTGTATAATTAGTTGGTAGTTGATCTGTCAACATGTAATTGCTTGGGGCTCAAGTTGTATTTGAAGCATCTTCCAACTATTTACATTTTCAAAGTTTGAAGTTTATGTCATTTTTTTTTCTTATTCCTTGTATGTTCAGTGCTGTAAAACTGCTTGATCAGTTACTTAAACTTATATCTACGAGTAAGGAATTGTATAATTAACCAACTTTCAAGCTAAGTTCAAAATTAATTTACAAGCTTGACTAAGTTCAACAATGGCAGTAAATAAAAAGCAGGGGCTATGACTTTTGATTATTTATATAGTAGGCTGGGTACTAATAGAGAAAAGGCAATTTATTAAATAACAAGTAAAAGAAAATAAATCTATTGATTTTGATTAGATTCAGTGTATTATAAGTAAAAATAATAGCATTATATTTGTTGGTGACAACATCAGACTAATGATATGTAGGGGTGTTAATATTTGACCCGATCCAAAACTTGATTTAGATCCGACCTAAAAATTTAGGGTTTTGGTCAATTCGTTTGGCATACCAATCGGGTTCAGGTTCAAGATTTATACCCTTTTGCAAAAGCAAGTCGTGTTCGGGTTGACCCGAAAATCCGAAATCAACCCAAAATGTTCCGATACCTTGTAGCCGATGGTCTCGATCCCACACTCGCGACCTGCCTGCACTGCACCTTGACCTATGCGGGTCGCACCCACTCCCTCGCCCTCACGACCGCAATCCACACCAGCACCGCTCAAGATGTCCAGCGAGCTCGCATCCGCACTGAGTCATTGCTCGACCCCTTGTCGGGAGCTCACTCCCACACCACACGTGGCACACACCGCGCCCGTACCCGTGCGCTCGAGTTCGCACGAACCTCACTTGAACGCCCGACTCCTTGCACGCATGCTTCGGCCTTCTCCTGCTTATGCCTGAACTGTTTGCACTTTGCTCGCGCTTGGGACCGGGAAGGAGATTCAGGTTAGGCTGGTTAGCGGGTCGGGTCAACCTAGTAACACGGTGGGTTGGGTCCGGGTCAAAAATTCTAACCCGTTTACATAACTAGGTCAGGTTAGGATCAACCCATTTGGACCTGGGTCAACTTCGGCTTTGACCCGAACCCTACCCGAAAACCTATTTTGACACCCCTAATGATATGTTTCTTTTAAGAAATTGAAACTATACAATGAAATTCTCAACATAGAAAAAAAGTTGTTTTTATAGAAAAACTAAATAAAAATAAAATTAATTAAAAAAAAAGGAAAGGTGAGGTAGTTTCAAAGATTCCTAGAGATAAATATTTGGGCTGATTTGATATCTATTCAAATTTGAAAGTTATGGCAATGCCATTAAATCTGCATTGATTATTGGGTGACAATTCAAAAGGTTTGGCCACTTTCTAACGTTAGAATCATAGAATGATATCATAATAACTAATTTTAAAACTAATACTTTTTTTGAAATATAAAGCATGAAAATTTTAAATAAATTTTAATTCACAAGAGATTTATTTTTATGAATATATCCTAAGTTTGCATTATTGCTATTGTGAGTTCGACAATCATAATGAGATTTGGTACCTCCATTATTCTGAACTAGTAGGCCGTGTTGATATCATTGATATTGTTGATCTTGAGAATTTGGCCACCATTATGTGTTCATTATAGCCGGTGAGCTTTTAATAGGTCTCATGATGGATAATCAAATCATTTTAGAATCATTTGATGACAGGGGGTGGGGGTGGGGTGTTCAATTTTCATGGAGAGGAGCTTCATAAAAACCTAATGTGATTATGAGTTATCCATCTGATCTGACTTGTTGGTTGGATAGGGTTTATTTATTTATTTTTTTTTTTTTATGGTTCAAAAAATGTTGGTTCAATATTGGACCAAATTGAAATAATGAACTAGCAATTCTCATTGAATCAATCTTATAGCTTGGTTATATTGATTTAACAATGCTAGCTATGTGAAAATTTTAAATACTTTGTTAAAATTCTTTAAACAATGATTAATACTAATATGATATCAAAGTTTTCAGAAAGTGTATATTTCCAATTTTTAAGAATAAAGGATATTCATAATTTTATTAACTATAACTCTATGGAACCAAACTTTTAAGTGATGCATTAGAGTTAGGGGACATGGTGATTAAATAAAGGTCAAGAAAAATTAAATTGATATTGGAACATTAGTTTGATTTTATTCCATGAAGATTAACTATGAATAGAGTTATAATAAGTCAAGACTGAGCGAGCTGAATTTGTGTTTGTGTTCGTCTCGTTCAATATTGAGTCCATTAGAATTCGGTTCATGTTTTTCTTAGGAACTTAGTGTTTATGCTTGGTTTGTTGGAGGCTTGATAGGCAAGTGTTTGATTCATTATGATCATTATGCTCATGCTCATTTGATTCAATAGGCTAAAGATGTTGAATTAAATCTCATTCATTTGATTCTATATAACTTTGAAAAATTGTCTACCACATGAATTAATATGGTGAGTATTGAGTAGAAAATGTGTATGTATGTATGTGTACACACATAGTGGACCACCACATAAATTAGTTTTGGTTAATATTTTGTAGAAAATGTGTATTTCTTGGGTATGTGAAATTATTAAAGTTATGCATGATATAGTGGTAATTAATATTATAAATAATTTAGGAGTGACCAAATAGTTCTTAATAACAAAAGGTGATTCTGATTATAAAGGTACTTGTGGTAGATATTCCAAATGGAAAAAAAATGATGTCAAGATGCCTTGTGGCGTTTTCGGATTAGGACTCTTTTGAAATCATGATGTGATATTTTGTCATGTATTTTCTCAAAAAGTTTAATTAACTTTGGAATCTATATATCATTGGTAGGAATCTTCACATTTTATAAAAATATGTTCAAATTTTTGTCTTTAAATTTATTGTGAATGTCTTCATTTTTTTATTTATGTTTTATGCCAAAATCATAAAATTATGTGCACAAATATCTTCAAAATTTAATATTGTATTGAAAATAATTTTACATTTTTATTTTCTTAATTAAAATTTTTTTATCAAAGATGAACTAATCAAACATGTTATATGGACTTTTAAATACCATGTGTCATGATTTTAAATTGGTTCTTCTGGGAAATTTATTGAGACATCTAGAGATATTTTTCCTACTCTAAATGTGAAATATTAAGTTATGTTATTTGCAAATGACCTAATTTTGATGGGGGGAAACAATTTGTGAAATAAGCAAATAGTTAGAATAATTAAACAAAATAGAAGATATAGGTTTCATTGTTAATAGAATAAGAATAGAGTATATGACAAACAATTTTAGCATACAATTTATAATAGTAAATGTTAACTACAATAATATCAAGTCTTTATCCCACTATGTGAATCGTTTTCTCCATTGTGTTATATTAAGAGTCAAATTTTCATTTAATTCTAATAAAAAAGGTTAGTTCTAATATTTTCTAACCAAGTCTTTTTAAGTTTACCTCTACCTTTCTTAATATAGGCCAAATCTAATACATCTACTCTCCTAACGTGTCCTCGAAAGGCTGATGTTTTATGTGACAAATCATCTAAGGTGACTTTCTCTAATCTTATCTGTTATTGGAGATACTCCAACATTTCACGTATATACTTGTTTCACTATTGCTCCAAGAGTGAAGCCACTCATCCACTTAAGCATCCTCATCTCTGCAACACTTAATTTTATGCTTGTCTTTTAATTGCCAACATTATGCACCATAAAGCATTATAGGTCTTACCACCATTTTATAAAATTTTCTCTTAAGTTTGTGGGGTGCTTTTCTATCACAAATGGACCCGATGCATTCCTCCACTTCAACCATCTAACTTGAATTCTACTAACAATATCCCCATCTATTATTAATGACTTGATCGCCCAAAGTCACAACCCTCCCCACCACTAGATCTATTACTACTAAAATTACATTCCATGTATTCAATTTTAGATCTACTCAAACGAAAACATTTAGATTTGAAGGTTGACCTGTATAGCTTAAGTTTATCTTTAACACCCTCTCTAGTCTTATCAATAAGGAGAATATCATCAGCAAAAAGAATAAACCATGGTACATCTTCTTGCAAATGTCTAGTAAGAACATCCATGACTAGACTAAAAAGATATGACTTAAAACTGATCCTTGATGTAATCCTACTGAAATAGGAAAATACTTGGTAAAACCACCTTGTGTTTGAATATAAGTAACAACTCCTGCATATATATCCTTAATAACTTGAATATAAGCAATATTAACCCATTTCTTTTCTAGAACTCTCCAGAGCAATTCTCTTGAAAGTTTTGTTGACCTCTAACTATCGAAGAACCCAACACCTCATCCGGCTTTCACGACCCTAACCGTCGACAAACCCACAATTGTACAACTTCCCCACGATCGCAAATAACTGCAAACTCACGACTTAAAACAACGAAATCTCTCATTCTGCTCTCTCACACACACAGACATTCTCAAGACCAGAAGAAATCGCAAGCAAAGAAGAATTTGAGACTTACCTTTCTCCCATCCGCCGGAGCCGATGATCGCCGCCATGCCTCCATTTTTGAGCCCAAAGCCGATTCCAACCTTCTGCCCCCTCCATCTCCGACTCCAGTCGTCGAAGTCATTGTGTCCTAGGACCACATGATTTGTTCGTTTGCTCTGGCCGAACCCCACCAACTCCAGCCGACCTTTGCTGACCAAGGACCCGCCGCCGACCTCAGCCGCTCGAACTGCCGCCGCTACCGAGCCCGTCCACCGCCTTCCCCACCATCGCGGCGTGCCTCCGATCCTTGCCTGAGCCGCCCGATCGAGCTTCTCCCGATCCCCTCCCTCTCTCTGTTATATATTGTATATATATAATATATATTATATATTATGTTATAAGTATATAATATATATAACATTATGATATATATATATATATATATATATATATATATATATATATATATATATAAAATATATTATAATATTAATATATATCATGTTATATTAATATAATATAAAATATATATTATATTATATATTATATTATAATATTATAGCATATATTATGTTATATTATAATAATATATTATATTATAATAATATATGATATTATAATAAATATTTTATATTATAATATATATATTATTAAAAAAAGGCAGGGATATAAATTGGGTAGAAAGCAAATTGGAGACTTTAAGGAAGTCTTGGGATTAATCCGGTCCCTCGAAGCCCTTGGCTGTTGAGTTAATCCGGCCGAGGGAGTGCAGACTCTACTCTTCCATTCTCCTCACTGTCGATTTATTCTGGCCGAGTCGAGCCAGTCCTTACCTCCCAGTGCGGGGAGGGGACATCGGAAGAATGCCGGATTTTTGAGGGGACCAAAAATATTTTTAAAATTAAATTAAATTGCTTAAATTAGCAGATCACGCACATAAGAAGACTTGAAAAATCTTTTATGGGATCGATTCGTTCTCCCAAATACCCTCGCCGTCGATTTATTCCGGCTGAGTCGAGCCACTTCTTACCTCCCGGCATCGATGAGGGGACGCCGGGAGGCTGTCGAAATTTCTCCGAAAATATCGGACTTGTGAATTTTTGGAAAAGTTGGAAACATACAACTTGCAAATTTAAAAATTCAAATCAAAATTTGATTAATAAATGAATTTGAAATTATTTAAAAATAAAATTTAATAACTCTAATTCTAAGCAATTTGAATTCAAGATAATATAATTAATGGAATTTCAATTCTGATTTAACTAAAATAGTTAAACTTTAAGGTTAATTAATCTGATTAATTTGATAGCAAAGAGCAACCATTTAAGAATTAAGTAAAGTCAAATGATTTTCAAAGAGAGATTTAATTAACTAACTTTAAATAATTAAATCAGAGCTTAATTTAATCTAATACAAAATTTAATCAGAACTTGAAAGGCTTTACTAAAATCAAAACATTAATTTTAAAATAGATTTCTGAATCAATTGAGTAATTAATTTTGAAATCTAAACTTCAATTCTTAAATTGGAATTAAATTCATTGAAATGAATAATTAAATTCAATCAAATTTAAAAAATCTTAAAGCTTGATTAACTGTAATCTGAAAGTATATTAAAATCTCAACATGATTAAATGATTAAGTTATATGATTTAAATCTAACTTGGAATAAGAATTTTACAAATTCAATTGAATATAAATTTAAATCAAATTGATAACTTCAAACCTTAACTAATTAAATTTAAGCAATATCAAAATACACACAAACTTTTCCATTAACCACTTTAAATCCAAGGTACAGTAGATATTTTTGGGCAATTCACACTTCTTTTAGTTGTAATGGAAATAATGTTGTTGTAGTAGCTACACACCCTCCTTGAATGCTCTTTGTAGTCTTGTTACAACCTATTGAAGACTTAAGAAATCATCCAAAAAAAAATGATAATGAGCGCATACAAGTATGATCGCCAAGCATCATTTATCATCCTCATGAATTTAATAAGGACATTACAGAACTCAAATGGCAAACTCGAACAACTCCCAAACTAACAACTCTCCAAAGAACAACGCTCACAGCAACTCTGAAACTGCTCTCCAATAAGTGGCAGCTCACACAATAGCTCTCTAATAGAGCAGCTCTCCGAACTACTAAACAACTCAAACTGCTCTCCAACAAGTAGCAACTCTTATAACAACTAGTTTGCAAACAAGGATAAATAACTTGTATTAAATAAATCAGTCTACCTATGTGAATGAATAGGGGAACTTCTATAGCAAGCAAGATAATTCTCCTACGAATACTAGCAGGATCTCCTAATGCCTATTGAACAATCATTCCCTGTAAGCTATGTTGAGTGGGATAATAACAACAAAGGGATATCTTCTATATGTTACAAATGAAACCTAATTTAGAGTACGGTACCGGATCCGCAACTTGTATACAAGCGGACAGAAGGTGTTCGTAGGCCCTTAACTGAAATTCTGGGCTATTTTCTAAACAAAATCACATGCACAATGGTTCATATTTAAATATTTTAGAATGCCCCTTATGTATTAAATATGATCCCTTAAACTAAATACATCCCTGCATATGCTCCGGTCAATGCATTAAAGTTACAAACATCAATGTCCGAGAATGCTGCGTAGGGTCAGATGATATAACCCGCATATGCTCCAATAGTCACATCTAAGTCCCAAATCTAATGATTCGAGAATGCTGCGCGGGTCAAATATTCAAGTTTCATCCTTCTCCTTGAAGGATCGAAGTCGACAAGACTTGAAGTATAAAATGTCTCCCAAAATCTTACGAAAATATAAGTGACCTTAATGTCACCCTGAAGATGACCGCGTTGATAGAAAATCTCAACCGGAGGGGTCAAATCTCAAATCAAACAAAAGTTCAAATTCTTGAAATAAAATCAATCACCTAAAAACTCAAAACTAAAAATCATCTACCTCCCGCAACCGTTTGTCGGGGTGATAAATTTGAAATTAACCTCAGCTCACAAAGAGTGAATGTGTGTCGGGTGTATCACTTTGATTCATCCTCAAATAGCCTATTTCCAACAGAGACGTGACACGTGCCCTCTGATCTGGTGGTTTTGCCGCAAAATGGCACCATTATATTACGATCACGGCCAAAGCCCGTATGTTCCCTAAAGGCGTCAAACCTTGAGCTATGAATCATAGGGTATATCTGATAGGCATAAATTATTGCTATTATACGATGAGTTTATAACCTATTTGACCTCTTTAACGACTACCCTTAATCGAAATTTCTCTCATGTTATCGGGAGAGGTAATTAACTATAAGGGCTTGCGCCTATAGGAAACCAGAACTCAGATAAAAAAGTCCTCACAAAATGAGGGCAAAATCACTGGGTAGTGTCTTATCTAAAAACTCAATTTGCCTTATGAAAATTTCCCCGGAACTTAATCTCGTTAAAACTCTTTGCCTCCGTTATCATCATCACAAACAAACAAAAGAAAAATATATGGATGGCCCGGAGAGGCCGGGATCACAACTCACATAAAATGGAATTTTTGATGCCCACAACTTTATCATTAGCTTTCTCTAAATCAATAAATATCATATGTAGATTCTCCTTTTATTCTCCTTCTATATTAAACATCTCAATAAATGTATAGCTCCCATAGTAGACCTACCCGGCATAAATTTAAATTGATTTTGAGAAACATTAGTATCACATCATAACCTATGCTCAATAACCCTCTTCCATAGTTTTAAAGTATGACACATTAATCTAATTCAACTTTTTAATTCATGTACTCTTGTGCAACACCTTTATTCTTAAAAATAGGCATCAGCACATTCTTTCTCTACTCATTTGACATCTTTATAGTCCTTAAAATAATATTGAAAAGTTTTGTAAGCTAAGAAGTTCCTTCATCTCCTAAGCATTTTCACACCTTTATAGGAATATCATTAGGTCTAACAATTTTTTTACATTTTATTTTTTTTAAAGCCTCTCAAACTTCGATTTTATTATATGCCGATAAAAATAAAAATATCTATTTTTATTTAGAGTGCTAATGTCACTAAAGTCAATGTATTCTCACAATTCTCTTTGAAAAACATATCAAAATATGTCATCCACTTTTGTTGAATATCCTCTTCTAATAAAAATACTTTTTGATTTTCATCCTTAATACAATTTATTTGAACTAAATACTTCTCCTATCTCTTTTCTTTGCTAACTTCTACATATATTTGTTGACCTCTACACTTAGACAAAATGAGGAATAAAAAAATTTCATAAAAATGATTACCTGTATTGGATATCCTGCACGAAGCGACTGCAAATCCCGTTGCTACTGCACCCCCATGCCTGCTGCAGCGGCGTCGAACAGTCAACTCACGTGTGCTCCTGCCCTTCGCGTCGTTAAAAGTGAGCCGAAGCGAAGCTTTCTCTTCTTCACTTATTTTTCCTGTATATAGCTCGCAAGCTCTCGCGACGCTTCATCCTGCTGAAACCACTGAACCTTGCCAAGCTCTCTGTCCCAAGTCTTTCGACCTCAAAGCTAGCCTTCCACTAAGCCTCTCCACCTCTGCCCTATCTCCTCTCTACAAGTCATCAAAGCCCATAGCGGCCGACGCCAAATCTCGCTTAACCACCCCATCAGGTCTCATTCAAACTTCCCTGAGCCACACTCGACACCTCTTCCACATGTAGCCGACTCCACCCCGACCTCTGCCCTCACCTGACATCAACCTCCAGGCCACTGCCGAACCGAATCCAGAGCTATCGCAAGCCGTAGTCACCTCTTTAATCCTTCAACTCACTGTACCTTACCTCACACCAACATCTCCTTGCTCCAGGCCAAACCCAAACTCTTCCAATCCTCTTCCTCTCTGCCTGCACTCGACCTCAGACTTTGCCAGTCGCAAGCAAGCCGCAACACTGAGCCCTCTTGCCGCATTCGCCTCTTTCCCTGATCTTCTTACCCGACCCTTAGGTATACATTTTTTTATTTTATTTTATTTTATTATTTGAGTTATTAATGAATATTAATAATTGTTACTAATTATTATTATACAGTTATTATTATTATTATTATTAAGTATATATATATAACAACAACAACAACAACAACATCAAGCCTTTATCCCACTACGTGGGGTCGGCTATATGAATCCTTTTTCTCCATTGTGTCCTATTAAAAGTCAAATTCTCGTTTAAATCTAATAAAGAAAGGTCATTCCTCATATTTTCTAACCAAGTCTTTTTAGGTCTACCCCTATCTTTCTTAACACAAGTCAAATCTAATACCTCTACTCTCCTAACCGGGTCATCGGAAGGCCGCCTTTTTATGTGACCAAACCATCTAAGGCGACTCTCTCTAATCTTATCTTCTACTGGAGCTACTTCAACCTTTTCACGTATATGCTCATTTCGTATCCTATCTCTAAGGGTAAAGCCACTCATCCACCTAAGCATCCTCATCTCTGCCACACTTAACTTAGTATTATGCTTCTCTTTTAATGGCCAACATTCGGCGCCATAAAGCATTGCAGGCCTCACTACCATCTTATATAATTTTCCCTTAAGTTTGTGGGGTATATTTCTATCACATAACAAGCCCGATGCATTCCTCCACTTCAACCATCCAACTTGAATTCTGCTGATAATATCCCCATCTATTTCACCATCATTCTAAAAAATAGATCCAAGGTATCTAAAACGTGTACTCTTATTAATGACTTGATCGCCCAAAGCACAATCCCTTCACTAGGTCTATTACTACTAAAATTACACTCCATATATTCCATTTTAGATCTACTCAAGCGAAAATCTTTAGACTCTAAGGTTGACCTCCATAATTTAAGTTGACCTTTAACTCCCTCTCTAGTCTTATCAACAAGAAGAATATCATCAGCAAAAAGCATACACTAAGGTACATCCTCTTGCAAATGTCTAGTGAGAACATCAATGACTAAAGCAAAAAGATATGGGCTTAAGGCTGATCCTTGATGTAACCCAACCGAAATAGGGAAATACTTGGTCAAACCACCTTGTGTTTGAACACAAGTAATAGCTCCTGCGTACATATCTTTAATGATTTGAATATAAGCATTATTGACTCCTTTCTTTTCAAGAACTCTCCATAGCACTTCTCTTGGAACTTTATCATATGCTTTTTCTAAATAAATAAATATCATATGTAGATCCTCCTTATTTTCTATATATTTCTCCATAAAACCTCTTAATAAATGTATGACTTCCATAGTTGACCTACTCAGCATGAATCCAAATTAATTTTGAGAAACAATAGTATCACGACGCAGCCTATGCTCTATAACTCGTTCCCATAGTTTTAAAGTATGACACATTAACTTAATACCTCTATAAGTCGTACAATCTTGTGCATCACCTTTATTCTTAAAAATAGGAATTAACACACTCATTCTCCACTCATCTGACATCTTTTTAGTATTCAAAATAGTATTAAAAAGTTTAGTAAGCCAAGAAATCCCTTCATCTCCTAAGCATTTCCACACATCTATTGGAATATCATTAGGTCCAACAGCTTTTCCAACCTTCATTTTCTTTAAAGCCTCTCTAACTTTAGTTTTACTAATACGCCGATAAAAATAGAAATCTTTATTTTCATTTAGGGTGCTAAGGTCACTATAGTCAATCTTATTTTCACAATCTTCATTAAAAAGTTTAGCAAAATATCTCATCCACCTTTGTTAAATATCATCTTCTAAGAAAAGTATTTTTTGATCTTCATCCTTAATACACATCACTTGAACTAAATCCTTATTACTCCTATCTCTTTGTTTGGATAACTTATACATATATCTTTCTCTCTCCTTAGTATTTAATATATTATATAAATCACTAAAAACTAATGTCTTTGCATATCATATTGCTTTCTTAGAATCCTTACGAGCCATTTTATATATTTCCTAATTATCATAATTTTTAAAATTAAATTAATTTATATAACAAATCTTCTTATTTTTAATCTTTTCTTGCACAATTGGATTTCACCACGAACTATTTTTATTAACAGGAGCTTTTCCTTTTAACTCCATGCACATCTTTTGCAATATTCTTAATATCACTAGCCACTCCCCCCCCCCCCCCCCCACACACACACATATATATATATATATACGCCCCTAAAAGCGAAACTAGAAGAGTTGTATTGAATACAATGACATTCCGATAATTGATGTCAACCTACTTGTGCGTGAATACAATAATTCCCTGCAAATGATGACAACCAACACTGTATGAAGAGACTGGAGAGGCGTAATAGTTGCAACAAACATAATCTTGTGTTCATGAATAAAGTATAGAGATGGTGCAACAAATACAATAACGTCCTTATAGTTGGAGCGAATCAAAACACATATAACAGCCTTCAATGAACACTAAAAGTCAATGCACATGCAAATACAGGAGTTTGTCGGTCGGTGTACATGAAGAAAATATACAAATGAATGCGTCGACATATAAATAAATAAAAAAAATTGTGAGAGAGATAATTCCCTCATTATCGGCATCAATTAACTTACAAATGGATACATTAAGCTTTCTAAAAGCGATGATGATGGGCATAATGATCACAAGGATGGTCTCGCCAATCAGGTATTTAACAAAAATATAAGTTCCTTGTAGACGAGGGAGCTTGACGTGTAGACAAATACAATAAATTTGCCTACATTTGAGAATGTTCTTTGTAGGTGTATATGGGAGCGTGTAACTAATGCTAGAGCATTCGCATAGTCGACAACAATACAATGGCGAGTGAGTGAAAGTACTACCAGCAAAAGTAGGAGATTAGTTAGTGCACTACAATCTACTTGCATAAATCATGCAAGTGGTGCACGACAGTTTACCTGTACGAAATGAGCAAATGACCGTAGTGCTATGCCACGCTACTGGATCCGCAACATGCATACAAGCGGACAGAAGGCGTATACGAGTATCCAAATAGAATGTTGCATTCAATGACGATCAGCCGCACAACTGATAGGCGCCAAAATATTACAAAAAATGCTCCGCACATGTACCGTAATTTGTATACACATTGGTACATAAAAGGGCCGTGCAATTGTACACCCGTATGGTCCCCGACCAGCATGATGTATTCACATACGTGACGTCTAGGGATGCTTCGCGGGTCAATAAATTTGAACCCGATCCTCCTAAGCAGATAAATATGAGTCGACAAGGTTCAACAAATAATTATAAAATATCCCCAAACACCTGTATGGGCCTCGGCGAGCATGTTAAAAGTACACGTGATGTATGGGGATGTTGCGCATGTCAATAAATGAACGTATTTCAAACTCGACCCTTCTATATAGATAGATAGGAGATGAAATGGCTCGAATTATCAATCAGATATACGATCAGAGTGTTGACCGGAATATCTATTATACACGTTAATATAAGGCCTTTAAGGTCGATGATAAAAGAAATTTATCAACAGAGACAAAAACTTACGAAATTTGATCCTCTGTCGATAGCTAGACAGAATCGGCAAGGTTCAATCCATAAAAAGAGCTGACCCCAAATGTCCTTATGATAGTCGTGTTGAATGCATATCTTAATCGGAGGGGTTAATTTCAAGTATTTCAAAATGCTCTCAAATATCCATAAAATTTAAATATTTTCAAGTGACCTCAAAATTATCCCGATGATGACCGTGTTGAATGCAGATATCAACCGAAGGAGTTAATTTTAAAATTTTTAAAATGCTCTTAAATAGCCACAAAATTCAAATATTTTCAAGTGATCTCAAAGTCACCCCAATGATGGTCATGTTGAACGTAGATTTCAACCGGAGGAGTTAATTCCAAATATTTCAGACGCCACCCAAATGTCCGAAAGTCCAAAATCCAAAAATTCCAAAAGTCTAAAATGTTTAAAATTTGAAATCAATCATCAATCAGTTAAAACAAAAATTTATCCACCCTTCATAATAGTTTGTCGAGGTGGACAAATTAAAACTTCAGCTCACATAGAGTTAATGCCTAGTTGAAAATATCACTAGGATCCATTCTCAAATAATCTCCTTCTTGTAAAGACGTAGTACGTGTCCTCTGACTAACAATTTTGCCGCCAAATGACACCTTAGGATAAACAGTTATGACTCGGGGCCCTCTGAACCGAATGGTTCTGACGTCAAATGGCACAACGAGATAATGGTTATGGCCAGAGCCAATACGTTCCTTAATGGTATCAAATTCTTGAGATATGAATTAATATGATATAATCAATAGGGTACAAAGCCCTCTGTTAGCTAAGGTGGATTTAAATTTGTCCCCTTAGATAAACATTCATCACAGGTTTACAAGATCCCCTTGGACGACGCAACCCATGGCTGCCAACAAGGATCCTTATGTCAGGTTGGGTCGACTACCTCCTCTGATTAAGTAGACCAGGGACCACGATGGTCCATGATGACGGAACTATGAGATCTTGATCGGGTCCATCATCCATTCCCCTACCATCTACTTTAAGTGCAAGATGGTGTAGTTTCTAATTTTAAATATCAAATATTCAAATTCCCAAATTCCTTAAGCTCATGCTGCTACTATATGACAGATAATACGTATCTCTACGTATCTGATCGACGATTAGCCTTAATCGAAAGTTCTCTCTCGTTATCGAGAGGGGTAATTGATGTTTGCAAAGGCTACCTCTATTTTTCTTTTTGATTAATTTGTTTGCTTGCTTCCTTTGGCTATGTGGGCAATTATTTGTGGGTTGATTTTCATCTAAATGGGCTTGGCCTATTGTTCTTTGGATGTTTGGTGTTTGGAGGATTTTGGCTGATTTGGGGGCTGTCTTTTTTGGCATTGATTATTGGGTTCTTGTATTCTGAGCTTCTTTCTTGGTCTCTGTTGGATTCCTGGCTATTCCAGTTCTTTGGTTGTTCGGTTTGTTGTGTTGTTGTGCCTTTCGTCTTGGGTTTTTCACCTATTCTGGTTGGCTTTTTTGGGCGGCTGCTTTGAGTGTCTTTTGAGCTCCTTTTTCCTATTTAAGGGGGATATTTTGCTGCTGTTGAGAGAGAGATATGGACTAATTTTTGGAAAGAAAATCTGAGGGTTTTGTAATAGCTTGCGAGCTATTGTCTTCTTCTTCTCTTTTTATAATTCGTCTCGAACTTCTAATCTCTTTCTTCTATCCATGCTTGCCACCTCCACATATATCCTTCTCAAAATTTCTTTAAGTTGCAAGGTTCCCCTGAGTCGTGTTTTATTTTAAATTATAAATGTTGTTGTGTCTTGTGAGTTGAAGCGTCGATGTGTCATGTTTGTCGTTTACAATCATCTATAATATGTCTTTAAATTTGCAATCTTAGTGCTTTTTTATCTATGTTGTAAGAAAGGAAGTATTTTGGTTTTTGCAAAAATTTATTTGCATCAATTTGGTATCAGAGCGTCTAGGTTATCGTATGTGTTTTTTTTATAAAAAAATTGGAAAGTCAAATGCCTTGGATTCAAGAAAAAAGATTTTCTGTCACGAATTGGGTTCCAACTCTAGGATGTTCAATCGATCCACTCTAGAATGAGCTTTACAAAATTCAAGATAAAATGTGCTTTTGTGCAGAAAAATATGAGAGTAAGAAGCGTTTACTTCTAGCCGAGTTTAATCAAGAAAAGGAGATGATCGAAAAGAAGTATGCTACTTTGATTCGGGAGTTGGATATGGCTCAGTCTGCGTTTGATGGAGGTTTTAAAGCCAACTCATCAGGAGATGAGATTTATCCACCAAGTGAGAATTGATGTATGCAAATGCTAGCTCTATTTTTCTTTTTGATTAATTTGTTTTCTTGCTTCATTTGGCTATGTGGGCAATTATTTGTGGGTTGATTTTCATCTAAATGGGCTTGGCCCTTTGTTCTTTGGCTGTTTGGTGTTTGGAGGATTGGGGCTGATTTGGGGGCTGTCTTTTTTGGCATTGATTGTTGGGTTCTTGTGTGTTGAGCTCCTTTCTTGGTGTTTGTTGGATTCCTAGCTGTTCCGATTCTTTGGTTGTTCGGTTTGTGGTGTTGCTATGCCTTTCCTCTTGGGTTTTTCTTCTGTTCTGGTTGGCTATTTTGGGCGG
The DNA here is from genome assembly GCA_022539455.1 of Dendrobium nobile. Lineage (NCBI taxonomy): Eukaryota > Viridiplantae > Streptophyta > Magnoliopsida > Asparagales > Orchidaceae > Dendrobium > Dendrobium nobile. Next base: position 3,154,419 of record CM039732.1, on the reverse strand, counting down.
TTTCTTTGGGTGCATTTGAGCTCCTTTTCCCTATTTAAAGGATTGTTTTGCTGCTATTGAGAGAGATATGAACTGATTTTTGGAAAGAAAACCTGAGGGTTTTGTAATAGCTTGCGAGCTATTGTCTTTTTCTTCTCTTCTTCTTATAATTCTTCTCGAACTTCTAATCTCTTTCTTTTATCCATGGTTGTCGCCTCCCATGTATCTTTTTTCTCAAAATTTCTTTAAATTGCAAGGTTCCCTTGAGTTGTGTTTTATTTTAAATTATAAATGTTGTTGTGTCTCGTGAGTTGTAGCGTTGACTTGTCATGTTTGTCGTTTACAATCATTTATAATGTCTCTTTAAATTTGCAATCTTAGCTTTTGCAATTTTATTTTTGCATCAGTAATTAACTATAGGGGCTTGCGCCTATAGAAAACTAGAACTTAGATCATAAAGTCCTGGTAAAATGAGGGCGAAATCTCTAGGTAGTGTCTTATCTACAAAACTATCTACTTTCCGAAAATTTACCCCGATACTTAATCCGTTAAAACTCCCTCGAAGAAAGCAGTGGGGGAGGCCGAGGCCGAATTTTCGGAGCCCACAGATTTCTCGCCTTTCTGCTAAAGATTGGGTTCTCTTTCTATCTTTGGCTAGTCGTCTAAGTGCTAGAGTAGCAGCAAAAAATTGTAATGATAATACTGAGCTCTATACGGTAAACATTAGGATATGACACTTGGTTCCTATATCTAAAAAGTCATTACTGAAAGATCCCGATATAAGGAAAAGCAACCATCTATTATGATAGTAAAGCAAAGAAAGTATCAAGATATGTACAGTGAGCATCGGGGTGTGACACTTGGACGCATATCTAAGAATCCACCGTCGAAAGGTCCCGAAATAAGGGAAAATAAATATGGAAACTAACATCTCTAGAAAAAATATGCAAAAGAATGGTGTGACATCTAGTGCGTACCCCTAGAGATCAACCATTAAAGAAAATCATCGAAAGTGGGTCCCAAAGATGACCCCTATAAAAATTGTTCTTGATGGTCGACACCTCGAAAGATCCTCCAAGAAATTCCATCACTTTTTAACTATATCTTCTCGGACTGAGGAAGATCCTCGCTCGACCTTTATGGGTGTCGTTCTACCAAAAGATCAAATAGAAGAAATAAAGAACTTTTTCGTGAATTCAGGGATTGCTTTGCCTGGATATATGCTGAGATTCCCGACTTATCTCCTGATATAGCAGTTCACAGATTGACCATCAAAATAGATGCAACACCCGTTAAACAAGCTCCAATGAGAATGAGATTTGAGATTGAATAACTTGTGATTGTAAAAACGAAGAAGCTTATAGAAGCGGGCTTCATCCGAGAAGCAAAATATGCCTACTAGATCGCCAATATTGTCCCTGTGAGGAAGAAGAACTGTCAGATCCGTATCTGCATCGATTTTAGGGACCTCAATAAGGTGTGTCCAAAGGACGACTTTCCGATTCCAGTATCAGAATTATTAGTGGATAACACTTCCAATTATGATATGTTCTCATTTATGGACGGATCGTCGGGTTACAATCAAATTAATATGAAGTCTGAAGATGAAAAACACACATCATTTAGAACGCTGATCAGCATATTTTGCTACACAGTCATGCCCTTGGGCCTAAAGCATGCTGATACCACATGCCAGCGCGCGATGATGCGTATATTTGATGATTTAATATATCAGAAGGTCGAGTGTTATATAGATGACCTAGTCGTTAAGAGCACGGACTGGAAGAACCATCTAAAAGATTTGATAATTGCATTCGAGAGAATCAGAAAATTTGTTCTGAAGATGAATCCTCTAAAATGTGCTTTTGGGGATTCCTCCAGCAAATTCCTTGGATATGTTTCATAGGAAATACTTGAGTTCGCAAGTAACCCTAATGGGAAATACTTGAGTTTGCAAGCAAACCTAACAATAATCGATAAAACAATGAGAAAACAAAAGAAACTTTGGTGAAAAAACAATTAAACGATAGATAGTCTTATAAAAAGCAAAGTGAAGCAAGAATGAAACAAAGATACAATTGATCCTCAATTCGAGAGGAGGATCATTCTCTTTCAATCTCTAGACAAGAAGCCTATAGCCCAAGACACCAAAAAGACTCCAAAAGAAACCCAAAATTTTGCATGCCCTAACCCTAGCCTCTCTTCATCTTTAAATACAAATCTTCTTAATAAAAAACTTTCTAACATAAACCAATTTTAAAAATCTCTCCTTATGCATTAGCCGTCCCTTTATCTCTCTCCTGTTCCTGCCTCAAGGGGGGCCCACATGCTGGGCGAATTCATTTAAGGCAGCAGCTTAGCCCGCCTCTTGTAGAATTGGATCGGCCCCTCCTGAGCCGGTCTAGTTGGCTCCGTAACACTACCCTGCTCCCAAAGAACCACCTTATCCTCATGGTGAAAGCTGGGAAACTGATGTTTCATTCTCTCGTATGGCTCCCACGTGACATCATAGTCCGGAAGGCATTTCCACTTGATCAACACTTCTTTAGCTCCCCCCTCTTTCTGACGAACCCCTAATAATTCTAAGGGTTTCAAAATCACCTATACCTCCTCTGTGAGTGTCCTCAATAGCTCCAATTTGATTGTATAATCTCCATTTCCCTCCTCAACTGGGATACATGAAAAACATGGTGTATAGTTGCCATTGATGGTAGCTTCAAACGATATGCAACCGCTCCAATCTTCTCCAAGACTTCATATGGCCCAAAGTATCTTGGGGCAAGCTTCTCATTCCTTCTGTTGGCAACTGATTTCTGCCTATATGGTATGAGCTTCAAAAACACCCTTTCGCCTACCTCAAACTGAATGCCTCTTCTATGCCTGTCAGCCTGTTTCTTCATGATTTGCTAAGCTCTCATCAGATGCTTTTTTAATTCTTCCAGTACCCTGTCCCTTTCTTGCAGGTAGTCCACTGTAGAGACTAGAGTATTGCTACTCTGGGATACATGAAAAACATGGTGTATAGTTGCCATTGATGGTAGCTTCAAACGATATGCAACCGGTCCAATCTTCTCCAAGACTTCATATGGCCCAAAGTATCTTGGGGCAAGCTTCTCATTCCTTCTGTTGGCGACTGATTTCTGTCTATATGGTATGAGCTTCAAAAACACCCTTTCGCCTACCTCAAACTGAATGCCTCTTCTATGCCTGTCAGCCTGTTTCTTCATGATTTGCTAAGCTCTCATCAGATGCTTTTTTAATTCTTCCAATACCCTGTCCCTTTCTTGCAGGTAGTCCACTGTAGAGACTAGAGTATTGCTACTCCCAAAGTGCATCATCTGGGAAGCCGAATGATAGGTGTTGTACCAATACTTTGCCCAAGATAAACATTTGGCCCATATTTTGGGCGTCTCTGACATAAAGCATCTGAGGTAGGTCTCTAAGCTCCTGTTGACCACTTCTATTTGGCCATCCGTCTGTGGGTGGTAGGCGGTACTCTTTTTTAAAACTGTTCTCTGCATTCTGAATAGCTCTCTTCAAAAATGGATGAGGAACACCTTTTCCCTATCGGATACTATCGCCTTTGGTACCCCATGCAGTCTAACTACCTCTCTAATGAATGCTGATGTTATTATCACCTCCGTGTAGGGATGTCATAGGGGAATGAAGTAAGCATACTTGCTCAATCTATGCACTACTACCAAGATCACTATGAAACCTTCGGAACGGGGAAAGTCCATAGATACCTCCTCCCATACACTATAGGAAAGCATCTCATTTCCGACAGAATTTTCGGCGGAAGTAAATTCGTCACAAATTCCTGCAGATTTCCGACGAAATTTTTTTGATGAATTTCCGACATATTTTTTCACTGGTTTTCCAACGGATTTTTTTTCGAAGGAATTTTCGGCATAATTTCTGACGGAAATTAAAAATTATTTAAATTGGATATTTTATATTTTAAAAAATAACGTAAATTATTAAATATAATAATTTAAATTTTAATAAAATAAATTAAAATATAATTTAATCAATTAATAAGAAAAAATTATATGATTTAAATTAAAACTTAAATTATAATAAAATTTTATAATTATTTATTTTGTTAAATTAAGTTAAATAATTTAATATTTTATTATTAAATTAAATTAACTAATTTAATAATTATTTGTTAAATTCAATTAAATTTTTTATCTTTTAAAAAAAATTTACTTTAAAAATAAGTATTACTTTTAATATTTAGATGTTATAACTTAAATAAAAATAAAGTATTGATTTTAACTTCTTTTCTTAATTGGCCAGATGGTAGAGCGCAGTAAGGTTTTCGCCCGTGCAGATGGGGGAGGGGTCCGAACCCCGCCGAAGGCCATCCACGCGGGGCGGGCGCGGCTGAGCTTTGAGCCTGTCCGGTCGGCTAGACTGGGGCGGAACGAGTTCACGCGGGCTAGCTGGGGCGGAGCGGATCCACGCTGGCTGATGTAGCTGGGTTGGCGGGCCTGTGCGGGGGCGGCTGGGCTGGGGCAAAGCAGAAAATAGGAGCAGCTGGCGGGTCGGTTGGACCCGCTTTGGTATTGTTTTTTTTTTCTTCTTGAAATTCCGGTGAAAAAAAAAATCCGACGGAAATATTTTTCTAGCAGAAAATTTGCCGGAACTACGCTGGAAATGTTTCTATCGAATTATTTTTTCTTTGGACGGCCTTTTCCGACGTGTGGATTGCAGACGAAAATATTTCATCCGGAAATCCACCGGAAAAGCGAATGACCAAGTGATTTTGGTCATTTTTTCGGCGAAAATGGTCGCCGGAAAATGTCGTTTTTCCTGTAGTGATAGTTGACGTGGTAACGCTAGTGGCTGTAGTAGTCCTATGGACATGGCTAGATACTTGTTCCTTTGACATGTCTCATATATGGACACTAACTCCTTCACATCCTTACACATTCCCTTCTAGTACAACTCTGAGGCTTGCCTCCTGTAGGTCTTCTGTACCCCTGAGTGACCCCCAACTGTACTCCCATGGAACTCCTGCAGCAAATATGGAATATGCACTGATGTCCGGGGCATCACAACCTCCCATGGTATAGTAGTCTCTCCCTCTCCAAAGAGCACCCCGGGTGGCTACTCGCTTTCTTTAGTAAGTCGACCCTAATCTTTCCCAACTTCTCATCCCTGACACTTTCCTTTTGGATGGCCTCCTAATCTATCATCAATGTGATTGACACTGCCATCACCTGTAACTCCCTCATGCATCTGGACAAAGCATCAGCCGCCTTATTTTCCACTCATGGTATGTACTGAATTTCAAAATTATATCCCAATAATTTGGACAACCATCTATGATGCTCCTCTGTCACCATCCGCTGCTCCAACAAGTATTTCAGGCTTCGCTGGTCTGTCCTGATAATGAAATGTCTCCCAGTAGGCAGGGCTGCCACTTCTGGATGGCTAAAGCCATGGCCATTAGTTCTCGCTCATAGACTTCTTTCAGCCTGGCCCTGGCTGTCAACACTTTGATGAAATATGCAATGGATCGATGATTCTGCATGAGTACTGCCACCAATCCGGAATTCTGACTTCCGAAGCATCATAGGTCACTTTTAAGACTTTTAGAGAAATCAGGAAGTCTCATCATTGGGGCTTCCATCATTCTTCTCTTAATCTCTTGAAAGGCTTTGGTGGCAGCAGGGGTCCAGTGGAAATCATCTTTCTTAAGACAGACAGTGATAGAAGATACAATGGTGCTATAATTTCGAATAAATCTTCTATAAAAGGTGGCTAGTCCGTGAAAATTGCGGACTTCCCAGATGTTCAGAGGAACCGACCATTCTATAATGGCTTTCACCTTTTTGAGGTTTGCAGGCATCCCTTGAGCTGAAATAATAAAGCCCAGAAAGATAACACAGTCAACAAGGAATGTGCTTTTCTTGGGATTAGCATAAAGTTGCTTCTTCCTTAATACTTTGCAAACTTGCCTTAAATGGTTTAAGTGCTGACTCACCTATTGGCTATAAATAAGAATGTGTTCAAAGTAGACAACGACAAACTTTCCCATAAAAGGGCGCAACACTTGGGTCATGATCCTCATGAAAGTACTCGGGGCATTACTCAACCCGAATGGTATGACCAACCACTCATATAGACCATCTTTGATCTTAAAGGCACTTTTTCACTCATCACTGGGTCGGATCCGGATCTAGTGGTATCCACTCTTGAGATCAATCTTGGAAAATAGTGTGGCTCTTGTCATCATATCAAGCATATTGTCTAACCTCGAAATAGGAAAACGATATTTGATGATGATTTTGTTGATAGCACGACTATCAATACACATTCGTCAAGATCCATTCTTCTTTGGTGTAAGAAGGGCGGGTACAGCGTAAGGACTAAGGCTTTCTTTGATAAAGCCTCGTTATAATAACTCATCCACCTGTTTCTTGAGTTCTGCATGTTCTGTGGGGTTCATGCGATAGTGTGGCAAGTTAGGAAAGGAGGCTCTATGGACAAAATCTATGGCATGCTGGATATCTCTAAGCGGAGGTAATTGATCAGGAAGATCATCAGGGAAGATATCAACAAAGTGATCAAGTATTCTAGAGGAGACAGTATTGATGCAGGTGCCGCTATCCACGATGACCTTATAGTTCTTGTCATTGATTTTGGTGTAGGTGTGAAAGATCGCAGTCCTACACCAATCATCGATGGTTGTAGGGTGTGACAGCGCACATTTCACCATGTAGATGGGAGTTGTCAATTTTCTGAAGGCAATGGAGGACAGCAGTATCATCCTCAAAAAAATCAGGATGGGGTGACCTGTGATGCTTCGGAAGAATGATGGGAGTTGTCAATTTTCTTCGGCCTCCTGTTGCCGTTCGACTTCGTTGCTTTGTAGGAGGTATAAGATTACATGAGTCATTTCTTCGGCTCTTTTGTAATTGTTCAACTATGCTCCTTTGACGATGTACCTAGCCAAATTGGACCATGTCCGAGCCAACCCTACTCTTTTTTTTTTTTCATTTCTTTCTTTTATGTGTAAATTATAATATATAATTATATATATATATATATATATATATATATATATATATATATATATATATATATATATATATATGATATTTATATATCTATAAAAAAAAGAAGAAAAAGAAAAAAAAATCTTTCAAGCAGTGTCGAAAATCCTGAGCTGTTGTATCTTTAGTCCGACTAAGATGGTTTAGAATATGAAGACCCGCACCATGATCTTAGATCCGGGCGGATGGTTTTAAATTCAAAGCCTCCGCGCCATTGATCTTAGATTTGGGTGATGAAATAAAATTTGAAGACCCCGCGCAATTGATCTTAGATCCTAGTGGGATGATTTTAATTCGAAGATTCTATGTTGTTGACCTTAGGTCCGGGTATGAAGAAATTTCGATAGATGCCGTCCCGATTTTTCCCTCAGTGGGGAAGAGATGTTGGAGGTTGCAGAAATTTCGAGAAAATTACAGAACTTTTATGGAGTAATTATAGAGCAATTAAAATTGAATCTTTGATTAATCAATTAAAATTTTTTTAATTAATCAAAATTAATTGAATTTAATTGATTGATTATTTAAAAGAAAAATTCAAGAGCATTTGAAATTAATAAGTTTCAAAATACGATAGTATTTTTAATGAAAATTTTAAATAGAAGAATTTTAAATTCTAAGAGTTTTAAAATCTGAGAGTTATTTAAAAGTTTAAGAGCAGTGAAATATAAAATTGATTTATTAGTTAATTATTTAATTAATCAAATAATAAAATAAAATACAGTAAAAAAAGAAAGGGGAAGAGTTCCACTAATCAATATGTACTGCTCTCCAAACCTCTCCAAACAAGCAACTCTCAAACTCTCTAATAACAATTCAAACTCAAACTACAACTCTTAACAACAAACTCAACTCTCCCAAAAATATGTACAAAAAACTCAGAGATCCTCAAACCCCCTCTACAAACTCTTCAAAGTCCCTCTTGTATGGGTTCCTACAACTATCTTTAGACTCTATCCTCTGAAACTGCAAGCTCTGACTGCTAGAACTACTGGCTACGGACACCTGCAAACAAGCAGATAAATGTCAGCATAATTATAAATGAAGTTAAATGCTGGAAAAGTAAATCTAGCTACTGCTAGTAAGAAAAAAGTACTGAAAAGTAAGAAAAACTAAGTACTGAAGAAACTAGTAAAGTAACAGTGCAAAAAAAATGAGTAGAGATAGTGGGAAATGACTACGAGCACAGAACAACGAAAACACTGACGTAGTGTCAAAACCTCGAAGTGTCAAAAATCACAAACTCAAACCAACTCAAACAAGTATCATAGTTTAAAATTGCGCAATAAGAGGCGCGCCTCTGCACAATTTGGACCCAAAACGCCTTGAGGCCTAAGCAATTTTGGTTTTGGCTGAGGCATACGCTTCAAGTAGTGTGAGGCGCACGCTTCAAGTTGTGTGAGGCGAGCCTCAATTGCACTATTGCACAATTTTCCTTGAGGCGTGCGCCTCAAAGATTGGGTCCCACTCACTTTAAGTAAATAAGAAGATCCCTCTCCCTTCTACTGGTCCAAGCCAAACTGCAAGCATCCCGATCCCGCAACCTACTGTTCCCGATCCCGCAAAAAGCTCCAGGCCCAATCTCCCGCACGTCTCCGGCGCCGCTGCTCACCGGTGAGCCCTTTATTTCCTGCCGCCCCTCTACATCCTTTCTTGATTAGTTCTTAGAGTTTTTTAAAGTTTAGGGTATGATTTTTCAACTTATAGGAAAGCTAAGGTTTCAAATTTTTTGAGTGTTTTTGTTTTAATTTGCTTTTTTTCTTTAGAAAATATGGTTAAGGGCAAGGAAAAGTCTAATACGTCATTGCGGAGGGATTCTTCTTGGAAATAAAGTGTACAAGTTGACATATGAGGCGGTGAGAAGACTTATGTGTATTTGGAATGCAATTTTTACGAGAAAGTGGTGAAGGACGGAGTAACCTGCATGAAGGAACACTTATGATGCTCTCATAAAAACGTAGCACCGTGTGCAAATGTGTCGGACAAGGTGAAGGATGAAATTATTGCTTACATGAAGAAAAGTACCATGGCAAAACACTTACAACAGGAGCAATTTGATGAAAGGGTCGAACATGGTGCTTACTTCGGGAGCGAGAGTGGAAATGACTCTTCCTCCACTATACATAATAGAGGTGCACCGGGTCCGATGGACCAATATATGACTAATCCAGGAGAGGATAGAGGACAAGCACAGATGATGCTTGCGGCTGGTACCAGAGAGGGTCGACGGCAGGTTTGCATGGATATTGACAGATTTTTTTTTTGAGAATGCCATACCATTTAATGTTGCGACATCACCGGCCTAGTTCAATATGCTGCGGTCTATAGGATTGTATGGGAGAGGGTTGAAGGCACCTTTCATGTACGAGTTGCGAACATAGATTTTGAAGGAGCTGCAGAACATAGAGCAGAGCATTGATGAGATTAAACAGACATAGATTGAGACTGGTGTTACCATTATGTTAGATGGATGGTCTGACATGAAGAGCAAGAGCTTGATTAACATCCTTATCAATAATCCCTTAGGCACGGTATTTTTACGATCAGTTGAAGCTTCAGATGAGGTTAAAATGCTCAGAATGAACTCCCTAGTGTATATTATGCTCAACAAGAGGTTAAGAGATAGGAGGTTGAGGAACAAGGGGTTGAAGGATGATGAGGACTCATTGGTGTGTGATGATGTCTTATCTGATAATGAGTGGTTCATAGATGATGAGACAGATTTGTTATTATCAGACCTGCAGCTAGAGGATCTAAGTATTGATGTCTTGAGGGGTGAAGCAGATCAAGTGGGTACATCCATTAGCTCTGCAGCACAACAACCAAATAAAGGTATTCCACAACTTCTTATATGCTATTGCATTATATTTATATTAAGTGAGTAATTAACATGATAATGATCATTCTTATTAAACAAGAAAGATACAAGTGAGTCACATTGAAAATGATGAACATATGACATTCATAGATATAATTAGAGAAGAAGATTCTCTTGAAGACCCATTTAGTGATGGGATATGATTGGATTTTATAGGTTCTTTCTTAATTGTACTTTAGAAGTTTTGATAGACTAATATTTTGTGATTTTGTACTTTGAGACATGATTTTATTTCAGCTATTTTTTTATTTTTTCACTAATTTCACATGTCATTTAGATGTTTTTATTATATTATAGAAACTTATTATTATTTACCTATTAAAACTCTTAAATTATATTTTACGCAATTTTGCGTTCGTGAGGCTTATGCCTCACACCGCCTCGAGGATTACGCCTCGCCTCACGGACGAAAACCGCCTTGAGGCTTATTTACATAATTTTAAACCTTGATAAGTACAAACAAATCTTCAAACATTGTACAAGCAACTACTATCTATTTAAACAATCAAATTTAAAACCTCTGGTCAGCCCTTTATAAGAACCAGATTGTAAGACCTACTACTTGGCAACTTTCAAAGAAAAGACATAAGCCCGACCTTAGGGAAAAATTTTAGATAAAATTGTCCTAACCCCTAACCCCCAATTAAAATATTTTCCACTTCTAATAGAAGTCATAAGTCCAACCTATGAGAGAAACGTTTAGGTAATAATGCAACCCTAGACCCTTCACTTGGGCATCCTAGTCTATAGGGCCAGGTTGTAAGACCCATCACTCGGGTCACTTAGCTTACAGGGTTAGGTCGTAAGACCCATCATTAGGCAACTTCTAAAAAAGCAATAAGATCTCCCCAACTAAAATATTTGGGCTACCCTTAGTAGAGGTTGTAAGTTTTACTACCTTGGGCTACTTTCTAATGACAGTTATAAGTCCCTACCCAATCTAATCACATGGAAAACTCTTTTAAAAAATTAAGGCAAAAGCTTCAACAGAGAATTTTATCTTTAAATAATACTTTGAAATACAATAATTATGATTCCTATGTTGAAAGCATGTGGAATTTCTATCGTAGATCTCCTACCCAAATAATTAAAGCCTTTGGGCATCCTAGTCTATAGGATTATATTGTAAGACTTGCTATTAGGCAACTTCTAAGTGAAGTCGTAAGACCCACGTTTTTAGGAAAATTACTAAATAAATAGCAATGATGCTAAACCCTAGACAATCAAATTTAAAACCTCCGGGCAGTCCGCTGTAGAGTTAGGTTATAAGACCCATCTTTGGGCAACTCATAAATAGAGCAGTAAGCTCCATTCCAAATCAAATTCTCGGGCTACTTTCTACGAAAGTCGTAAATTCCAAACTAAATCTAAATGCCTGAGCTACTTCTTAAAGAAGCCATACGACCCGCTTCAATCAAAACTCCTGGGTTACTTCTAAGTGAAGTCATAAATTCTAAACTAAATCAATTTCTGAGTATTCTAATAGATATAAACTCCAAAATACCCTAATTAAATTAAAACTCAAATCTCACCACTTCAGTGTATTCAGGATACCTGAGAGGAGGTAACCCATGACTGCTAATCAGATTCCCTGGACACTACGTTCAATAATTGTTAGTGTTCGTAGATTGAAACTACGGTATACCCGGGATGACGGAACTATGAGATCTTGATCGGGGTTTATCTCCATTTTCTTCACAATTGAGAATAAAAATATTTAGAATTTATTCATCCTTAATCGAGAATTCTCTCTTACGTTTTAAGATGGGTAATTAACCATGAGTGCTTGCGCTCATGAGAAGTAAGGACCCCAGATCTTTAAACCCTGACATTACCCTCAGGGGAAATTTGGTTAATTACAATCTAACTTAAGGAAAGTGGAATCCTACAGCTGCAAAGTGGGATTCGTGCATTCGTGCAATTTTTCTTAAGCCAATATCCCTCATTTGGAAAAATATTATCCACGTACATGGAAGGAGGTCTAGACGGAGTGTAAGGAATATGGTGGTTCCTACCTTGATCTAGGGTATCAAATCGATCAATAGTAGTTCTAGGAGTTCAGTGATGTCAGCTTGATTTTTTTTGAGTTGCTGGCTAATGGTGTTCATTTGAACTACTAACAAGTCTAAAGTCCTGCCAAGTTGTTCTGGGTCCATTAGGATACACTACAAGTTACTAAGGGTTGACGAGGTGTAAAGGACAACACTTATACTAATGGAAAACACACTTAGGACTTGCTATATGATGCACAAAATTTTTGGACGGCAAATAAACAATGTGAAATGACTTATGGATGCAATGTTTCTAGGGCTGCAAATGAACCGAGCGTTCAATGAGCTACTCGTGGCTCGACTCGATAAGAGCTCGTTTATGTTCATTTAATAATGTAAATGAACAAGCTTGAACAACTTTGACAATACTCGATAGCTAAATAAATAATCTTGAACACCCTGGCATTCGGCTCGTTTATGTTCACGAATAAGATCGTTTGAGCTCGTGAACATGCTCGTTAAGAAACTCGATTAAAAAGCTCGATTATGCCTTATTTAATTAAAAATAAATATTTAACTATTATATCTTATTTAATTGATAAAATAATTAAATCTAAGGTGTTATATATATATATATATATATATATATATATATATATATATATATATATATATTATTGTTGTTGTATAAAAAAAACAAAAATAAATTATTGCTGTATAAAAAAAACAAAATAAAAAAATGTGTTTGGAGAAGGCATTATTCCTTAAACAGAACACGCCTGCTTCTCTCTCCTCCGTGACCATAGGAAAAAAAAAATACTGAAGGGGGTTTAGTCCCACACTGCCTAGAAATATATGATGTTGTTGTATAAAAAGAAATATATGTGCTTGTTTGTTGCTAAAAAACGGGCAGCGAGCGGAGGGACTAGTCGAGGTTGGTTAGACACTAGCCTGGAATTTGAGCTGGCCGGTATTGATAGATTGGCTCGGCTCGATTAGAATAAAAAAATATTTTATGAATTTTGCGTGGGCTCGGCTCAGTTAAACGAGCCGCTCGATAAGAGGCTCGATTAACTTGAAAATAAGCGAGCTTAAACTGAACACGAACCAAGCTTGAACATGTTGGTTTTAAACGAGCTCAAACCTGAACAACAGTCCAAAAAGATCAACAAGCTTGTACCCGAGCTTGAGCATGGTTTTGGCAAATGAGCTCGAACACGAATAGGCTGAAGCTCAGTTCGGTTCGGTTCGTTTGCAACCCTAAATGTTACACAACTAATTAAGCTTACAGATGGCTATTTAAAACTCTAAGATGAATCCTAGCACATGCAACTTGAGCAAACTATGCTCTGATACCAGATGATGCATGACTTAAATGTTTAAAAGATGTGAATTAAGGATTTGTCATGCTTTAATTTAGAGAACAATAATAGTTAAATACTTGTAGTGATCTAAACAATAAAATAAAACCAGGAAGCGATGAAAAAAAGCTTAGGCCAAATCACATGTGTAGAAGTTAAGATCTTAAAATAGTCAATTACTCAAACGTTGCATAAATGGAAGGTTTTCGACAAGAATCCCTATGTTAATAACAAGACTAGTCACTATGAAAGGATCCCTCACTTGACTCTTTAAATCACTAAGCTTTAGCGGAGGAAAGTTAACAAGATCTTTGTGAATCAAACTAAAACCACAATTGAAAAGCGACTAGGAAGATAAAAGAGTTGGAGGAAGAGTTTACCCAAAAGAAAGGGAATACGAAGCTCCAGTGCGGTAGTTTAGATTGTATGGAAGAGCAAGTAGTGCAGCTTCTTCTTCCACTTCGTCCTTGTATGAAGTATCAAGCCAACAATAATGGTGGAGAGGGGAGATGGGGATCGACCAAACTAGTGGAGAGGGGAGGGGGTTTGGCCAAGGCTAGGAGAGGGAATTCTCTTCCAAAATCTGAAATTAATTTTCAGATTTCAACTTGGAGGGAATTAGGATTTTAAGATTTGAAAGTCAAATAAGTGGAAGAGAAGGAAAGTATTTTATAGATTGGGGAATTTATTGGTGTCTTCAAAAGGAAGGTGATTTAGTGGGGGATTGAGAGAGAGGAGGGACCGGCGGCATCATGTGTGGGGGAAGGCTTTGAGTAAGTTTTTTAATACTTGCCTAAATGTGATCCTTAATTGAGGCCAAATAAATTAAATCATATCCAATTTGAATTTGATTTGGATGTGATTTAAGGTACTTTCCTAAAATAGGAATCATTAATTAGGAAATAAATTCAAATTCAAATTGATTTGAATTTTGAATTCGAAATCATTCCAAATTAAGAGGGTTTTTTATTGGGTTTTGAATACAAGGAGTAATTTGAGGAGCTAATGAAGGGGGGGAGGGGCGGCTATGGAGGTATTAGGGTTAGGGTTTATGGGTTTTGCGGTTTGAAGGTGGAAAGGTGGAGGCTGAAATGGGAGGGAAATAGGTGGGTGGCGGCTTGGGGAGGTGGTGGTGATTCTTGTTGGCCAGCGGTGGGGAGGGTTTGCTAGGGAGGACCAACGGCTATGGGGGTTGGGGAAACCCTAGGCCGACGGCTAGATGAGGAGGGGAGGGAGAAATGAAAAGTTAGGGAAGAAAAGAGCTACGAACCCGAGCGCTTCCAAGGTTGGTGGGTGATCCGTTTACCCTCTCCTAGGGATTCTCTCCAAAGCTCTCAAGCTCTCATGAAACACAAAGTTGCATAAATTTTCATTATCATTCTTCATTTGTCCTCTCAAAGAAGAGGAGGGACTTAAATAGTCCAATACATGAAGGAAAAAAAATAAAAGACAACATTACCCCTAGTACTTATAAATAACAGATCCCTTAAGTAAAGGCATAAATGGAAAAACACATAAATAAATCAAAATACATAAAATAACTCAAAAATAAATAGGCGTGATCGTGGTCGTAGATCGTCGGCCCGACCTCTAGTAGACTTTCTAAGGCATGATGTCCTCATCAAGCCCAAGACATCAAAGAGAACTCCAAGAGAAACAATAATCATGCATGCCCTAACCCTAGTCACTGATGTTCTTTAAATACCATCATTCTTAATAAAAAGCTTCCTAATATAAATTAATTTCAAATTGCCCTCTTGCTTAAACCGCCCTCTCTCTCTCTCTCCTATTGCCGCCCAAGGAGGTGGGGCCCACATGCTTAGGCAGCTGGGTTTAGAGGAGGCGACTTAGTCTGCCTCCTATACGTCTGAACCGGCCCCTCTTGGGCTGGTTTGGGCTAAACCGTAACAATTCCCCCTTCCCAAAGAACCACCTTGTCCTCAAGGTGGAAATTGGGAAACTGATGTTTCACCCACTCATAGGGTTCCCACGTGTCATCGTAGTCCGGAAGGCTTTTTCACTTGATTAGCACTTCTTTAGCTCTGTCTCCTTTTTGGTAAACCCCCATCAACTCTAAGGGTTTCAGAATCACCTATAAATTCTCAGTAAGTGTCATCGGTAACTCCGGGCTGGCTGTATAACCTCCAATGGCCCTTCTCAACTGGTATATATGGAAAACCAGATGTATAGTCGCAGTTGGTAATAATTTCAGGCAGTACGCTACCGTCCCCATTTTCTTCAATACCTTGTAAGGTCCAAAGTACATTGGGGCCAGCTTCTCATTCCTTCTATTGACGTCTGTCTTTGCCTGTATGGTCGGAGCTTCAAGAACACCCTCTCCCCCACGTCAAATTGGACATCCTTCTTATGGCCATCAGCTTGTTTCTTCATAATCTATTGGGCTCTTAGTATATTCCTCTTTAACTCTTCTAACACTCTATCCTTCTCCTCAAAATACTTCTCCACTGAAGAAATTGGAGTACTGCTGCTTCCAAAGTGCATCAAGTGGGGTGGATCTCTTCCATACAACACCTTGAATGGAGATATCTAATATTATCTCCCCTGGAACTTCATGCAATCTAACCACCTCTCGGATAAAAGCTGAAGCTACTGTCACCTCTGTGTATGGGTGTCGAAGGGGGATGAAATGGGCGTACTTACTCAATCGGTCAACCACCACCATAATCATCATAAACCCTTTCGAACGGGATAGCCTATCTATGAAGTCTATAGATATCTCATCCCATACTCTACCCGGTAAAGCCAAAGGCTGTAATAGACCTCCTGGTGAGATGACCAGGTTCTTGTTCCTCTGACAGACTCCACACCTGGCCACCATCACCTTCACATCTTTATGTATCCCCATCCAGTACAACTCTGAGGCTAGTCTCTTGTACGTCTTCTACACCCCTGAGTGGCCCCCAACTACACTCCCGTGAAACTCTTGCGGTAAGTGTGGAATGTAGACTGATGTCCTGGGCATCACAAATCTCTCCTGATATAGAAGTCTCTCCCCGTCCAGTGAGTACCCTTGATGGCTACCCCCTTTCCTCAGTAAATCTGCCCTGCTTTTTCCCAACTCCTTATCCCGAATACTCTCCTACCTGATGGCCTTCCAATATAGCATCAAAGTGTGGGCTCCGAAAATTCGGCCCCGGCCTCCGCTCGCTTTTCCTTTTCGGCGAGGGAGTTTTAACTGAATAAGTTCCGAGGTAAATTTTGGAAGGCAGATGGGTTTGTAGATAAGACACTACCCAGAGATTTCGCCCTCATTTTGTGAGGACTTTATGATCTGAGTTCTGGTTTCCTATAGGCGCAAGCCCCTATAGTTAATTACCCCTCCCGATCACGAGAGAGAACTTTCGATTAAGGCTAGTCGTCAATCAGATACGTAGAGATACGTGTTATCTGGTATATAGTAGCAGCAATGGGTTGGATTTAGAAATTGAGGAATTGAGTTTGGATTTAGGATTGAAAGATTTAATATTTAAAATAGAAATTGCACCATCTTTCACTTAAAGCGGATGGTGGGGGAATGGATGATAGACCCGATCAAGATCCCATGGTTCCATCATCCCGGGCCATCATGGACCCTGGTCTACTTAGTCAGAGGAGGTAGTCGACCCAACCTGACAGAAGGATCCTTGTCGGCAGCCATGGGTTGCTTCGTCCAAGGGGACCTTGTAGACCTGGGGGGAGTGTTTGTCTAAGGGGACAAATTTAAATCCACCTTAGCTGACAGAGGGCTTTGTGCCCTATCGATCATATCCTATTGATTCATATCTCAAGGATTTGATGCCAATAAGGAGCGTATTGGCTCTGGCCATAACCGGTATATCGTGGTGCCATTTGGCGACAAAACCACTCGGTTCAGAGGGCCCCGGGTCATAACCGTTTATCCTGCGGTGCCATTTGGCGGCGAACCGCCGGTTAGAGGACACGTACCACGTCCTTACCGGCAGGAGATTGTTTGAGCATGGATCCTAGTGATATTTTCGACTAGACATTTGGCTCTTTGTGAGCTAGAGTTTATTTGAATTTGTCCACCTCGGCAAACTGTTGCGGAGGGTGGATGGATTTTGATTTAAGTTTTTGATGGATTTATTTCATTTTTAAATATCTAGATTTTGGAATTTATTGGATTTTGGCATTGTGGATAGAGCTTGGAAGACATTTGGATATTTGGGAGACATTGGAAAATATTTGGAAACCCCTCCGGTTGAGATTAGCGTTCAACACGGCCATCATCGGGGTGTTTGGAGTCATTTCCTTTTGTTGATTGAACCCTGTCAACTCGACCGGGCTGTTGATCGAGGATCGGGTTCCTCATAGGCTTTGTGCCTTTTGTTCATAAATTTTCTTTGTTAAAGGCCTTAAAGGCCGAATATGAATGTTGTAGACGCCTTCTGTCTGCTTGTATCAGTGTTGCTGATCCGGTGGCGGTCAATTTTGATGTTGACTCCCCTTTTTCTCATTCACTGGGGAAGGACTTTCTGGACTTTGGCACCAATGATTGCTGATTTGGCGAGAACTCTTTTTAGGATCTTCAGTGTAGCAGACTTGTTGTTTCAGGTATTTGTGGGCACCCAAACTGTTCTCTTTTCGAGTATAGAACTAAAAAGAGACTTTGGAACACCAGGAAGTTTGGTTCTAATTTTTTCAAACATTTCCTCTCTTCTGCCAGGGGTATCCTTTTCCGTACATCGGGTTGCCTTTGTACCCGATGTACTTTTAGATTTTTATCACCGCTGTCGTAGGTGATATTTGCACTCGTGTCCACAGTGATGCGTTATACAATACACTGTTGTTATCCACAAGTTGTTTGTAGCCATTTGCAGGGACTGTTGTACTCACTACGACCTCCCGAAAATATTTATAGAAGACCCATTGCTTCTGCATCATATCCACCCTTTCATCAATCTCGGGTGGTCTGATGTCTGCATTTATTTGTAAAGGATGGATCTTTAATTGCTGATTTCCAGTATTGCCTTCTCAGTCAACAGATAATCGTAGGGATCGTCGTAGGAGATATTTGTACTTGTGCCCACAGTGGTTCATTGTACTTGCAGCACACTGTTGTTATCCACAAGTATCCATTTGCAGGGGACCTGTTGTATCCACTACGTTCTCCTAAAAATATTTATAGAAGACCCATTGCTTCTGCATCATATCCACCCTTTCACCAATCTCGGGTGGTTGTTGTACTTGTTTGACCTTGTAGGGATCGTCGCAGGAGATACTTGTACTTGTGCCCACAGTGGTTCGATGGTGCTCACGATATGTCCACTGTTGTTATCCACAAGTGGCTCGTATTTGTTTGTAAGGATCAATTGTGTTTAATACGAGCTCCTAGGAATGTTTGTAGGAGACCCTCGTTTGTGTAAATCATGCCCACCTATCACCAATCTCGGGTGGGTTTGTTGGGTTGCATTTGTTTGTAGGAAGGCGGATCCTCCATCTTTGGTCTCCCGTATCGCCATCTCAATCAATGGACATTGTAGGGATTGTCGTATGAGTTCGTTGCATTCATCATTCGGGTGCATCGAGATTTCATCTCCTACTTACAACTTGTTGTTAGCTTGGACGACTGTGCACTTAGATCTTGATTTATTCATTTATCCAAAGCCCAGTTCTATGTATTCCATTGAACCCAAGTTCAAGGTTCAACTCATGCTTGAGTTTTGTGTGTTGTTCTTGAAATTTCAAGTTCTTTATTGCTCATGTCAAATTTGGATCCAACTTGAGTTCAATTTAAGTTCCCTACTCTCCACATCTTGTTCCAGTTTGAGTTGAAGTAGTGAGCTTGAGAGATCTTATTCAATTCATGTTGGAGTTCATTTGAGTTTGAGTTCTATGTTCGGGTCCCCTGATATTGCACAATTCAAGTTCCAAGAACAATTTCAAGTGCTTGTTCAGAGTCTTCTGAAGTCTTTGCAAGTTCAATTTCAAATTCATATTGAATTGGTTTTGAGTTTCAATTGCATTTATCCAAGTTTGATTTGAGTTCAGTTCCAGTTTGATTTTATTTCGTTTGATTTGATCTTTATTAATCATTTGAGTTCAGGTTCTGGTCCACAAGTTCACTGTTTCTTCGTACAAGTCCTCTGCTCATTTTAGTTCAAGTTCTGTACATTTCTGTTCAAGTACAGGTCTTCTGCATTGTTGCCCAAGAAGGTCTTCAAATTGTTCAAGTCTTTGTACATTTCAGTGAAAATTTCGGCAGCACCCCGGCATATCCCCCGTTTGGGGGAAAATTGGGGAGATGGGCCTTCCCACCACGCTACTAGAGCGTGTATGGTAGGTGTCGTTGGACACCGCGGCCGTACAAAATTTCATCCCACCACGCTACAAGAGCGTGTATGGGGCCTTCAGCAGTATCCGTGCAGCAGAACAGCAGTGACATACCAGAACAGCAGTGACTCCCCACCACGCTACAAGAGCGTGTATAGGGCTTCCCCACCTCGTCGTATGCGTCGCATCGGGCTCCCTCCCACCGTGCTACAAGAGCGCGTATAGGTGGTTCTCCGGTCCGCTGCAAACGTCGAGAATGAGATTTGGAACATCATACCTTTGCGTAGCAGTCGTCGGCAGTGTCGGTGTCGAGGTCGAAGAGCGTCCCCACCACGCTACAAGAGCGTGTATAGGGCTTACCCGCCTCGTCGTATGCCTCGCACCGGGCTCCCTCCTACCGTGCTACAAGAGCGCGTATAGGTGGTTCTCCGGTTCGCTGCGAACGTCGAGGACGGGATTGGAGTTAGAAATTTTTACCTTGGAACCCGACAGTGGAAGTGGTTCGCGGACCGAGGTAGGAAGAGCATTCTTTTTTTTTTTACTATTATATATATATTTAATTATAATAAATATTAATTAATTAAAATTAATTGATAAATTATTTTAATTAATTACTTATAATTAATTACAATTAATTAAGATAATTAATCAAATTTTATTAAAATTAACTAAAATAATTAATTATAATTAATTTGTGATTAATTATAATTAATTAACTTTTAATTAAATTTAATAAAGCATAATTAATTAATGATAATTAATTAATAATTAATTAATTAAATTAAAATTAATTAAATTAACTTTAATTAAAATTATTATAATTAATTAGCTTAATTATAATAATTTAATTTAAATTAAATATAATTAATTATGATAATTAATTAAAATAATTAATTAATTAACTAAAATTAATTAAAAATAATTATAATTAAATATATTTATTATAATAAAAATAATTTTTTTTTATCGGATTCACGGGATTAGGCCGAAGGAGTGCTCGGTTACCTTCTTAAACGGCGAGCTCTCGTGGTTGTTTCCGATCAAAATGTAACTTCCGATCCAACTGGACGGGGATGCCGTCGAACGAGGGAAGTCGATCGGAGGAGCGATGTCGAACAGCAAAGGGAGAAAGTTACCCTCACAGCCGGCAGCTCCCGTTCTTGCACCCGATCAAAATGTCGCAACTTCTGATCTTCACAGTACGCGGAGCTCCCGTCCGCTTCCGATCAAAGTGTCCTAACTTCCAATCCGACGGGGAGGGACAGTCGTGCAAGGGGCGAAGTCGATCGGCCACGGGAGTCAAAGAAGCGTCACAAGGGAGAAAGTTACGATCATAACAGGCGAGCTTCCGTTCTTTGCCTCCGATCGTTGCTTCCAACCTTAATGTCGTGACTTCCGATCCTACTGGGAGGAGAGAAGGCGAGAGAGGTAAGAGCGGGAGAAAGAGAGAGTCCGTAAGGGAGCCGAGCGGCTTCGTTTCCTCTGCCATTTAACGACTCGATCGAGTCATGTAGACGACGTGCAAGGATGCGACTTTGATTGCGGCGACGACGTGCGAACGTCGTGGGATGGCAGGAGCCGGACAGGTAAGATTTTATTTCGATTTTTTTTTTGCACGGCATAGCAGGTCAACAAATGCCCCCCAACAAATGTGGTGGGCGTCTGGAGCGGGCCGCGTTTGTTGCATGCTGATTGACCCTGTGGATCTTTAGATATCTGTTCTAGATGTCACATTAGGGTCTTCATTTAGTGGATCTCCAAAATTTATTTGGATGTCACACTACGATTTTCTTTTAGTGGATCTCCAAAATCTGTTTGGATGTCACACTGAGATTTTCTTTTAGTGGATCTCCAAAAGTCGTTTGGATGTCACACTACTCTCATTTTTTCATTGCTCTTTCAGATATATCCGGAGATAGTTGATATCTTGTCTTCATAGATTGACACTGGTGGATAATATATGCTGAAAATTCTTCCATCATCTGGCTGTATCTTGATGAAATTTTAAATATTTATTTGGGGATCTCGACATAATGTCGAGCCAAATAAATATTTAAAATGCCCCAGTCTTTTGGGATATTTGTAGATGTCATTCAGGGAACTCATTCTGCAACTTTAGCTAGAGCCCTGAGATTTTGATCCTTCTGTCCTGTGCTTTGTGCTGCGGACTTGGTGAAGGGTTGTCTGATTTGTCTTTACTGACTTGTCAGAAATTTTGTATTCCTTCTGCCCTTTGCTTCCAGCTTTGGCGGGCTTGTTGAAGGGGTAGATGCCGGTGACCTAAACCATTTAGATTTATACTAGGTCGGTGGCAAGAAGTCATCTGTCCAGAGCTTTGTGCGTAACGGACTTGTTGATGATAAAATCCTCTTAGTTCGGCCATAGGCTTTTCATGAACTTTGGGATAATTTTCTTCGGTCCTTTGTTTTGTGCTTTGACGGACTTGTTGAAGAAAAATTCCTTCGATCCTCGCTTTGTGCTTTACGGATTTATTGAAGGATTTGCAGGGTTTTAGATTTGATTGACAGTACCCAATGTAGGTAGTATCTTGATCCTTAACCACTTGAGAAGACTTTAATCTAAGTCACTTGAGTTCATCAGATTGGGAGAGCTGGGATTTGACAGCTCTTCGTCCTCTAGTTGCTGAAATGGGGGTTCCTCTACTGCGGCCTTTCTTATGGCTTATTGAGTAGATGGAGCTGCCAGCGATCCGGCCATATTTGGGCTTGTTGGATCCGACCTCATACACCCATTCAGGCTTCAGACTTGAGCTATGGGGATTGCGCTTCCCAATGCTGATTTTACTGAAGTTGACAGACATGGAGTCATCATTCGTGGTTTTAGATTTTGGAGCCTACGAACACTCAATAGTTGCTCGAGACTCATCTTTTCACTGGAACTTTGATTCTCCAGTCATTTTGGAGAACTTTGCAGACTACGATCACTCGAACTGGTCGAGTCAAATTTGCTTTCGTTCTTTCTTCAGTCCCTACTGACGGGTTGACGAAGTGGGGGTTCCGCTACTACGGCCGTTCTTATGGCTTGTTGAGTAGACGGAGCTGCCAGCGATCCGGCCATATTTGGGCTTATTGGATCCGACCTTTTACACCCATTCAAACCTTAAGCTTTAGGCTGTTGAAAGACTTCAAGCTTTTCCGGCTCAATTTTGTAGAAGTGTGTAGCCATAAAAGTCTCTTTCTTGACCTTTGAGTCTTAGTTTGTTGGAGAATGTGTCTCTAACTTTTGAAAGATCATCTGCATAAACTTTGAAAAAGAAGTTTTTATATTCTTTAGCACAATGTAGCATTTGAATTAATAATTTTAAATATTTATTCGGGGATCTCGGCACGCAGCGCGATGTCGACCCGAATAAATATTTAAAATGCCCCGTCTTATAGGGACATTTTAGAATGAAATAGAATTGGAATCTTGAAATTTTAAATATTTATTCGGGGATCTCGACACGCAGCGTGATGTCGACCCGAATAAATATTTAAAATGCCCCCAGCCTAATAGGAGGATTTTGAAATGTATTCTCATAACAGAGGAAAATTTCAAAATATAAAATGTACATGCTTATAAAATTTGTACAAAAACATAACTCTTTAAGCATAACCATTTTTTTTTTTTGCGATTTCATGCATAGTATTTCTTCAGGTATCTACCATTGATCGGCGGCATGTGCCTTTGACCATTCAGATCGATCAGTTGATAAGCCCCTCCTTGATATACCTTCTCGATGACGAAAGGTCCTTCTCAATTGGATACGAATTTGCCACCAATTTTTCTGTGCGGGATGATTGGCCTTCTCTGCACCAGGACCAATTCTCCTTCCTGAAATGATCGAGGACAAACCATTCGATCAAAGGACTTTGTCATTCTTGCTCGGTAGATTTCCAGGTTCTGCTGAGCTTGTAACCTGATTTCGTCGAGTGCATCGAGCTCCTCCATTCTTAGACGAGCATTTTGTTCCTGAGTCAGCTCATTCTGGACAGCAACTCGAAGAGATGGAAGTTCAACTTCTAGTGGCAGTACGGCCTCAACTCCAAATACTAGAGAGTAAGGAGTGGCTTTGGTTGGCGTTTTGTAAGTTGTACGATACGCCCATAGCGCTTCTGCCATCTTCGTATGCCACTCTCTTTTGTTCTTGGAGAGAATTTTCTTTAGCAACTTCACCAGCGTCTTGTTGAAAGCTTCCGCTAATCCATTTGCTCTTGGATAGTAAATGGAAGAGTACCGCCAATCAATTTTGTATCGATCAACGAACTTGTAGATTTTTGTACTTTTGAAAGCAGTTCCGTTGTCTGAGATTATACGGCGTGGCACACCGAATCTGTAAACAACATTGTGGGTGAAGAAGTTGATCACGTGCTCAGACGTAACTTCTTTGAATGGAGCCGCTTCTGCCCACTTGGAGAAATAGTCGGTTGCTGCCAAGATGAAGCGGTGTCCTGCTGATGATGGCGGATCTATTGGCCCGATAACATCAGTACCCCAGCATTCGAACGGCCAGGATGCTATTGTAGGGTGCAACGGATTTGGCGGTTGATGTATAACATCACCGTGGATCTGGCACTCGTGGCACCTCTTAGCATGATTGATACAATCTTTGACCATGGTCGGCCAATAGTAACACATTCTTTTAATTTTTACTGCCATCTTAGGACCTGATTGGTGTGCTCCACAAAGTCCTTCATGAACTTCTGTCACTACCTTATCAGCTTCTCGAATCCCTAGGCATCTTAGCCACATTTGATCGAAAGCACGCCGATACAATGTGTTGTTGACAAATGCATATCGTAGTGCCCTCTTTTTGATTTGAGTGGCTAAAGATTTGTATGTTGGCAATCTGCTTTCTTTGAAATAGTCAATGAAAGGCTGCCTCCAATCATCATCTTCCTCGACATCTAGGCAATTCCACCATGACTCTGAAGCTTGACTAGCCTTGCGTCTTTTCTTAGGAACTTGATTCTCTTCAGACTGATCTTCGAGATCAACTGGTTGGGGAGGTTGAGGATCAACCGGAGTTGCATCCTGCTGGCTTGAATTTGGTATTCCCTCTGCCTGCGGGAATTGTAATAATGCTGGCTCTAAGATCCGCCGATTGTGCACCATAATTATTATGGGCCATTCATCATCCATATTTATCATCTCTTTAGCCAGTTTGGCAAGGGAATCAGCTTTGCCATTTTGACCTCGGGGAACTTGAGTTGTTTAACAACTGGAATTTGCTTCATAAGCTCAAGAACTCGCCGATGGCAACAGGCCAACTCAAATTTGGTGATTTTGTAAACTCCCAGCACTTGATTTACAACAAGTTGAGAATCGCCAAAAATTTGGAGATTTCGAATTTTAACATCGATTGCAATCTCCAATCCTGCTATTAGGGCCTCATATTCGGCTTCATTGTTGGTCCGAGGTTCAGTCAAACTGAATGAGAATCTCATTATGCCTCCCTCGGGCGCCACGAAAATAAGTCCAATTCCGGCTTGAGCTTTCTCTAGATTTGGAGGCCGAGCACGCTTGATTGACGATGCTCCATCAAAGTACATTTCCCATACTCGTAACATCTCCTCTTCTTCAACATTCATGATCTGCTCGTCAGGTAGATCATCATTGAGTAGTGAATCTACAGGGATAGGATGTGCAGCGAGAAAATCTGCTAACACCTGTCCTTTCACTGTTTTTTGAGAGACATATGTGATATCAAACTGCAACAATATTACTGCCCACCTTGCCAAACGACCTGTCAACGCTGGTCTTGTCATCAAGAACTTCAGCGGATCGATTTTTGATATCAATGTGATTTTGTGAGATAGCATATAATGGCGGAGCTTCTGAACTGCGAAAATCAGGGCCAAGTAATGCTTCTCGATTGGAGAGTAGCGAATTTCTGCTCCTATCAACCTCCGGCTGATATAGTAGAGTGCATTCTCCTTGCCTTCTTCATTATGTTGGGCCAATAGTGCTCCGAGGGACTCTTCTAGTGCTGCCGTATATAGTATAAGAGGCTTCCCGGGGATTGGCGCCGCGAGAATAGGAGGATTCAACAGATATCTTTTAATGCTGTCAAACGCTTCTTGGCACTCTTCGTCCCATTTGAATCGGACATCTTTCTTCATCAGTTTTGAAAATGGCTGGCACCTACCCGACAGATTCGATATGAATCTCCGAATGAAAGCCAGTTGTCCTTGCAGGGAACGGAGTTGTCGGAGGCTCTTTGGAGGTGGCATCTCCACGATCGCCTTGATCTTGTTGGGGTCGACTTCGATTCTCGATGTCGAACAACGTACCCCAGGAATTTTCCCGAGGATACCCCAAATGCACACTTGAGAGGGTTCATCTTCAGATCGTATTTTCTAATTCTTTCGAACACAATCCTCAAGTCATCAAGATGGTCTTTTCGGTCCATGCTCTTAATGACCAAGTCATCTACATAGCATTCGACCTTTTGATCGATCAAATCATCAAATATACGAGTCATCGCCCGTTGATATGTGGCACCAGCGTTCTTCAGACCAAATGGCATAACTGTGTAGCAGAATATGCCTATGGGCGTTCTGAATGATGTATGTCTTTCATCTTCCTGCGCCATTTTGATTTGATTGTAGCCTGACGATCCGTCCATGAATGAGAACATGTCGTAGTTGGAAGTATTATCAACTAGAAGTTCTGATACTGGGAGTGGAAAGTCATCTTTCGGACATGCCTTATTGAGGTCCCTGAAGTCGATGCAGATACGAATCTGGCCATTTTTCTTCTTAATAGGGACGATATTTGCAATCCAATCAGCGTATGTTTCTTCACGAATAAAACCTGCCTCTATTAATTTCTTTGTTTCAGCAATCACCTGTTCTTCAATCTCCAATCTCATTCTCCTTGGAGCTTGTTTGATAGGCGCTGCATCGGATTTGATTGCTAATCTGTGAACTGCTACTTCAGGGGATAAACTGGGCATCTCAGCATATGTCCAGGCAAAGCAGTCCCTGAATTCACAGAGGAGCTCTTTTATTTCTTCTACTTGATCTTCTGGTAGTAAAGAGCTAATGAAGGTTGGGCGAGGGTCTTCCTCAGTTCCCAAATTGACTTCTTTGAGCTCGTCCATCGTAGCAGCCTGTCCACCGTCTTCCAGTTCTTCTGGTGCAGGCTCAGCTTCTACGGGTTTATCATCATAATCTTCAGCTTCGCATATTTCATCATAATCATCATCAGATTTGATTTCTCCGCACGTGATTGCTCGACAAGTCTCTTTCTGGAGGAATTTTCGTTTGATGAACCCGATGCCTTTATATGCGTCTATATCTTTTCGTCGTAATGGACGTGGACTTCTCCCATACCAGAGGCCCAAACTTGTACGAAGTTGTCGCTTGGTGGTAGGAATATTGACTGGTTTTCGTAGCATTCTTTGAATATTCTTGGTATTGAACTTGTGTAGCCTCATAGGAAATGATTCTTCAGAATCGAGGAGCATGCAATCCCAATCATGATTTTCCTCTTCACGAACTCCCGTGGAATATAGTACATTCCCTAGTGCAGTCCCCTTCTTCAGAGGAGGGAGATAAAGAGTGGAGAGTTCTTCAACCTTATGCACCTCACGTGAAATGATTTTCTTGAAGTGTTGCAAGGGAACACGTGTGATTACGAGTACGCTATCTGAAATTGACAGACTGTCTATTCTTCTGGAGAACACACTCTGCACTGAGTTCATGTAGATTGAGTCGTAGTCATAATCATCATTTGAAAATTCAACCAGCCTACTCCATTCATCCGTGGACTGGCATATTTTTCTAGATTTGACAGGAGTAACATCATCTTCATCCGTGTCACTCCCAAGATGAGGTACATGTTTCTTCTCTTTAGGAATGATTGATGCTTTAGGAAGAGTTGGCGTCGCTTTCTTTCTTCCTACACGCTTCTTCTCATCTTCTTGCTTGTGTTTCTTTGCAGCATTAGAATTTGATGCTCTAGCCTCAAGAGAACTTGACGACTTTTGCTTCTTTGGCATGAAGTACTTAGCATCTTCATAAACTGTTACTTCATGTACTGCAAAGGGTTGAATACCACCAGAAATTCTGAATTCTTCTCCTTCCTTCAGATATTTCATGCACTGGTGTAATGTTGAAGGGACAACGCCGTATTCATGCAGCCAGGGGCGACCCAATAATGCCTTGAACGAAGTATCCGCATCAATTACATGGAATTTGGCTTCCGTATGGAGTTCCCCAAATACAAGAGGAAGCATAAACGAACCAAGAGTTTTCTGCCCTTTCTCGTTGAAGCCGTGCACCATCAGTTTATCTTGGCCAAGATGTTCCACATCGAGGCACAACGATCTCAATACTTTAAGACTCATGAGATTTACGGAAGATCCAGGATCGATCAAAATTCGACTGATCATCATATCGTCGCTCTCTGCCGTAACATACAAAGGGCGATTGTGATCTGTCGTTCCAAGCATCATATCATCCTAAGCAAAGGTGATGAGGGGCTCATTCCGAGCTTGTAAGACTTCCGTCAAATTGCGTTCAGCAAAATATGCCTCATATCTTTCAGGGTCCTTGAGAGCTTGGATCAAAGTCTCCCGAAGGTCTTTAGACATTAGTAAAGCATCATATATACTGAGTTGTGCTGGGATCTTCCTCAAATGGGATAAGATATTGTAATCTATCCCCTTAGCAGAAGTATCATTTTTCTTGGGATCTTTAGGGATAATATCTTCACTGATAACTATCTCTTTTCCCTTATCTTTATTAGGGATCCCTTTCTTTGGTGGAGGCGGTAGTACCTTGCCACTTCTCAACTGTACTTGAGCCACCTCATCTGATTCAGACTTATTTGATGAAGCATTCTCTTCAGAGTCAGCCATTGTTGTGTCTGGAGATTCATCTGTAGACTCGGAATCGTCTCCCAACTCCACTTGTTTCATTTGTGATTCTATGCTTGGGTCTGAATCTTCATCATCTGGAAAACACAACTCATCTGAACTGAATTCCATCGATGATACCATTAAACAGAACTCAGGGGCCGCTTCTTCAGCGTATTTCTCCCTATCTGATATCTCTGATGTTGCTGAGATGATTCGGCATATCTCCGTAGGAAGAGATTCGGCCTCAGCTTCTTCTTCCTTTTCATCTATTTTAAGCTCTTTCATAAAATCACCGAGCTTAATAGGCCTCCTGACAGCCTGGTAATATTCACCCAAACTATCAATAGCCTTCTGAGTTGCAGTCTTCTTCGCCACAAGCTTCTTCAACTTGGCTTTCTTTTTAGAAGACTTTGGCTTTGCTTTGCCAGGTTTTGATGAGCTAGCTTGGCCAAGTTGCTGTTTAGAGGTGGATGCTTGTGACACAGGCAACCATTTTAAGTTCAGTACTGGCTCAGTAGGAGACTTCCATTTAACACCCGAAACTCCTTCCAGCTGTTTCAACATTTTATTTGTCTTTTTGGAGACCACAGTCTCCCATTGTTCATCTTGAATAGATTCTTTCATTTTTTCTTTATGCGGGAGTACGGAAGATGATGTGACTACCCGGGTGGATTCCTTTCTGGGACGAACCAACACATTATCTGATAATGTTAATTCTCCCTTCTTGTACATCTTTTTTAGCCAATCTTTGAAGACATAACAATCTTCGATCGGGTGGCTAACTACCCGATGATATAGGCAGTAGTTTGGGTCGCCACTGTGCTTGGACTCTTCAGGTCTTTTGCATTCTGGCAACTCCAGACCGTTCTTGAGTGCTTGTCGGAACAGCTTGGCGACACTTTCTCTCTTGAACGAATATTCTTTATTCATTTTCTCCTTGAGGGAGGGGAATGTTCTATCACCAGCTCCTGCAGTCTGCCTCTGGCGCTCTCCTCCACCAGGAAAGGCTCGAGGTTTTTTATTTCCTCCAAGTACCAGTTTTGGTTGAGGATTAGGATTGTAAGCCTGCTTTGGCTTTTCTTCGTATTGCATAGTCTGCTTTCCTTTGTCTACATTATACACTACCCGTTTACCTTTATCAGGTCTGGGAGGGATTGCGGAGTAAACTTCGTTCCTCCTAGCATCAGGAGCTTTAGCCTTCTTGGATTTATCAGGGAAGCTTTCAGACTTTGATAAGTTTAACTTCTCAAATTTTGCCACCCTATCCAACAGATCTTGGAATGTAGTAATTGAAGCCATGCATAAGAAAGATTGCATTTTATCATCAATATTCCCTATCAACAATTGGACTGCATGTTCTTCTTCTAGTTGCTGCTCGCACTTCATACTGAGATTGCGCCAGCGTGTTATGTACCTCGTTACTGATTCATCTTTCCTCTTGTCAAGGGCGAGATCAGCAATGGTAGTCTTCTCTGTTGCGCTGGCAAATCTTTTCACGAACAAGGCCTCCAGCTCCGCAAAGGTCTTCAGTGAATCATTTGGCAGTTCGGCATACCATTCGAAAGCAGTTCCACTCAAGCTGCTCACGAATTGCCTGAATAACAGGGCATCATTACCTCCTGTATTTCCACAGGTTGCTTTGAACTGCGCCAGGTGTTGTCTGGGATTCTTATTTCCATCGAAGATGTTGAACTTCGGTACAGAATATCCCTTTGGATATGGCACCTGATCGTACTCTGCTGGGTACGGGCGACCTTTTCCTATTAGCTTCTCTGCCTGTTCTGCTGCTATAATGGCTTTGATCTTTTCACTAATTAAGCCTTCTAGCTGTGATGCAGTTACAGGTTCAGAAGCACTTGCCACATTTTGTGGGGTACGCTGGCGGGTAGGATCATCATTCTTATCGCCGCCTTCAGGTACACCTTTCACTCCTGAGGCTTGAGGCGTTTGAGGATTTTGAGAATTAGCGGCTTGGTTGACGGGCTGAACTGGTGCAGGACCCACAGAAGTGGCCTTCTGCATTATTTCCATCATCGCCGTCATCTGAGTCATCATCTCAGTCATTTTATCGTTTAACTGAGAGATTTCTCTGTCTTTCCTTCGCATCTGTCGCCTCATTTGATTTCTCATTTCAGCGAGTGTGATGTCTTCGCCAGCGAAGGGGTTTTCTCCGACCTCTTCTTCTTCCTCATCTCCTTCTTCTGAGGAGCGAGCACTTCGACTGGCAATGGATCTAGCCCTGTGGCGACGTCGATAAACACGTACGCGTGGCTGTGATTGCTGGTCATCTTCACCACCATCATCATCTTCCTCTTCAACATCAACGTGGCTGACCATATGAACCACTTCGAGCTCCATAGTGTCTTCATCATCATATTCTTCTTCAACATTTTGCACCTGAATTTCTGAGCGACGGCGCCACTGAATTTCAGGTTCTTGATTTGGGATGACTATTTCTTCAACCCGTGGACTACGATCAAAGTGAAATTCCTCTTTGGTTGTAGTAGGAGAATGACGGGATCTCCTGGAAGACTCCAGGATGTCGACCGTCATTATAATTGTCGTCATTATGGGCCTTCTTTTGGACCCATCTCTGACGAGTTTTGTTAGCAGGGGCGGATCTCCGGAAGACAGCTCCGGATGTCACACCTGATCTAATCCTTTCTTCCAGGATATTTTCTCTTCGAGGCTTCGGCCTCCAAACTTGTTTGCCCTTCCACCGGGACCTTTCGACGACGGATCCCCGAACATATGGTTCAGGTGTCACGCCCCGATGCTCACCGCGTGGAGCTTGTTGTCGGTAATCCCTTCTTTCAACTATCACAGCAGATGATAGTCTCTCTCTGGGAGGAGTTCTTCGGGCCTCAACAATCAGTGGCCTCTGGAACTTCTTTTTCATTAAGCCCTTTTCCTTAACTGTCTTCAATACACGGTGTACCCGGGCAGACAGGCGTTCGGGCTCTCTTATCTTCTGAGTTGGAGCTTCAGGTTGACGCTCCCAGAATGATTTCTTGAGCTCACCAGAAGAGCTATTTCTTTTGATCCACTTCAAGTTAGAAAACCTGTTCTGAGTGGGAATATTGACTTCTGGTTCTTGTGCTGACAAATTGGAGGGGTGGATTGGTACAGGTAATTGCTGAGCTCGCAGCTCTGCATTTCTTTTCCTCCTTTGCCTTCTAGTAAGCCTTCCTCCAGATGAGGAAGCCTCAGCATCATACCTTCCAGATGCAACAGTTTCTCTAGGCAGGTTAGTGGTGTTGGCAGTCACCACAGAAACTTTCCTTCCATCAACAACCCTCTTTGCAGTAAAGGTTTCAGGTTGGGACAACCTTTCAAAGACAGAAACTCTTCCTTGAGTAGCACCTCTAGCAGCAGTCCTTGCAGAATAGGATCTTTCAAAAAACTCTTCAGAATTTATGCCGTACACAGGGACGGCTGCAGCCCTTGCAGTAGCGGCTGAGAATTCGAGCCCACCAAAGTGGATGGTGGCTCCAGTATTTCCAGTTTCTATGACAGCATTCGCCAGTTGAATTCTGGCTCCTCGTCCCAGTTGGACGGTCATCGGTGTGTCCTGCTTTTCCATTCTGCAAAAATGAAAGGTAGGGGTTAGTGATCAGAATTGATACATCACCCCACGCTTTCATAACAAAGAAATAACGCAGAACAAATAATAGAAGCAGGAGAGTTAGCATGGAATTTAAAACCCTGCTAATTGAATTTCCATTGATCTTATTTAAAAGATTCGTTTTCAGGAAATTTAAAATTTGATTTGCTTGTTACTGTCGGGATTTTTCAGTGATGGATTTTTGGATCAGAGGACCAAATGTCACATCCTGATGTTCACCGTACAGAGCTGAATATCGTCATCATTTTTTTTTTACTGCTACTATAGCATATAAGTGACTAGCCAGAGATGGAAAGAGAAACCATTCCCCAGCGGAGTCGCCAGAAATCTGTGGGCTCCGAAAATTCGGCCCCGCCTCCCTCGCTTTTCTTTTTCGGCGAGGGAGTTTTAACTGAATAAGTTCCGAGGTAAATTTTGGAAGGCAGATGGGTTTGTAGATAAGACACTACCCAGAGATTTCGCCCTCATTTTGTGAGGACTTTATGATCTGAGTTCTGGTTTCCTATAGGCGCAAGCCCCTATAGTTAATTACCCCTCCCGATCACGAGAGAGAACTTTCGATTAAGGCTAGTCGTCAATCAGATACGTAGAGATACGTGTTATCTGGCATATAGTAGCAGCAATGGGTTGGATTTAGAAATTGAGGAATTGAGTTTGGATTTAGGATTGAAAGATTTAATATTTAAAATAGAAATTGCACCATCTTTCACTTAAAGCGGATGGTGGGGGAATGGATGATAGACCCGATCAAGATCCCATGGTTCCATCGTCCCGGGCCATCATGGACCCTGGTCTACTTAGTCAGAGGAGGTAGTCGACCCAACCTGACAGAAGGATCCTTGTCGGCAGCCATGGGTTGCTTCGTCCAAGGGGACCTTGTAGACCTAGGGGGAGTGTTTGTCTAAGGGGACAAATTTAAATCCACCTTAGCTGACAGAGGGCTTTGTGCCCTATCGATCATATCCTATTGATTCATATCTCAAGGATTTGATGCCAATAAGGAGCGTATTGGCTTTGGCCATAATCGGTATATCGTGGTGCCATTTGGTGGCAAAACCACTCGGTTCAGAGGGCCCCGGGTCATAACCGTTTATCCTGCGGTGCCATTTGGCGGCGAACCGCCGGTTAGAGGACACGTACCACGTCCTTACTGGCAGGAGATTGTTTGAGCATGGATCCTAGTGATATTTTCGACTAGACATTTGGCTCTTTGTGAGCTAGAGTTTATTTGAATTTGTCCACCTCGGCAAACTGTTGCGGAGGGTGGATGGATTTTGCTTTAAGTTTTTGATAGATTTATTTCATTTTTAAATATCTAGATTTTGGAATTTATTGGATTTTGGCATTGTGGATAGAGCTTGGAAGACATTTGGATATTTGGGGGACATTGGAAAATATTTGGAAACCCCTCCGGTTGAGATTAGCGTTCAACACGGCCATCATCGGGGTGTTTGGAGTCATTTCTTTTTGTTGATTGAACCCTGTCAACTCGACCGGGCTGTTGATCGAGGATCGGGTTCCTCATAGGCTTTGTGCCTTTTGTTCATAAATTTTCTTTGTTAAAGGCCTTAAAGGCCGAATATGACTGTTGTAGACGCCTTCTGTCTGCTTGTATCAGTGTTTCTGATCCGGTGGCGGTCAATTTTGATGTTGACTCCCCTTTTTCTCATTCACCGGGGAAGGACTTTCTGGACTTTGGCACCAATGATTGCTGATTTGGCGAGAACTCTTTTTAGGATCTTCAGTGTAGCAGACTTGTTGTTTCAGGTATTTGTGGGCACCCAAACTGTTCTCTTTTCGAGTATAGAACTAAAAAGAGACTTTGGAACACCAGGAAGTTTGGTTCTAATTTGTTCAAACATTTCCTCCCTTCTGCCAGGGGTATCCTTTTCCGTACATCGGGTTGCCTTTGTACCCGATGTACTTTTAGATTTTTATCACCGCTGTCGTAGGTGATATTTGCACTCGTGTCCACAGTGATGCGTTATACAATACACTGTTGTTATCCACAAGTTGTTTGTAGCCATTTGCAGGGGACTGTTGTACTCACTACGACCTCCCGAAAATATTTGTAGAAGACCCATTGCTTCTGCATCATATCCACCCTTTCATCAATCTCGGGTGGTCTGATGTCTGCATTTATTTGTAAAGGATGGATCTTTAATTGCTGATTTCCAGTATTGCCTTCTCAGTCAACAGATAATCGTAGGGATCGTCGTAGGAGATATTTGTACTTGTGCCCACAGTGGTTCATTGTACTTGCAGCACACTGTTGTTATCCACAAGTATCCATTTGCAGGGGACCCGTTGTATCCACTACGTTCTCCTAAAAATATTTATAGAAGACCCATTGCTTCTGCATCATATCCACCCTTTCACCAATCTCGGGTGGTTGTTGTACTTGTTTGACCTTGTAGGGATCGTCGCAGGAGATACTTGTACTTGTGCCCACAGTGGTTCGATGGTGCTCACGATATGTCCACTGTTGTTATCCACAAGTGGCTCGTATTTGTTTGTAAGGATCAATTGTGTTTAATACGAGCTCCTAGGAATGTTTGTAGGAGACCCTCGTTTGTGTACATCATGCCCACCTATCACCAATCTCGGGTGGGTTTGTTGGGTTGCATTTGTTTGTAGGAAGGCGGATCCTCCATCTTTGGTCTCCCGTATCGCCATCTCAATCAATGGACATTGTAGGGATTGTCGTATGAGTTCGTTGCATTCATCATTCGGGTGCATCGAGATTTCATCTCCTACTTACAACTTGTTGTTAGCTTGGACGACTGTGCACTTAGATCTTGATTTATTCATTTATCCAAAGCCCAGTTCTATGTATTCCATTGAACCCAAGTTCAAGGTTCAACTCATGCTTGAGTTTTGTGTGTTGTTCTTGAAATTTCAAGTTCTTTATTGCTCATGTCAAATTTGGATCCAACTTGAGTTCAATTTAAGTTCCCTACTCTCCACATCTTGTTCCAGTTTGAGTTGAAGTAGTGAGCTTGAGAGATCTTATTCAATTCATGTTGGAGTTCATTTGAGTTTGAGTTCTATGTTCGGGTCCCCTGATATTGCACAATTCAAGTTCCAAGAACAATTTCAAGTGCTTGTTCAGAGTCTTCTGAAGTCTTTGCAAGTTCAATTTCAAATTCATATTGAATTGGTTTTGAGTTTCAATTGCATTTATCCAAGTTTGATTTGAGTTCAGTTCCAGTTTGATTTTATTTCGTTTGATTTGATCTTTATTAATCATTTGAGTTCAGGTTCTGGTCCACAAGTTCACTGTTTCTTCGTACAAGTCCTCTGCTCATTTTAGTTCAAGTTCTGTACATTTCTGTTCAAGTACAGGTCTTCTGCATTGTTGCCCAAGAAGGTCTTCAAATTGTTCAAGTCTTTGTACATTTCAGTGAAAATTTCGGCAGCACCCCGGCATATCCCCCATTTGGGGGAAAATTGGGGAGCTGGGCCTTCCCACCACGCTACTAGAGCGTGTATGGTAGGTGTCCTTGGACACTGCGGCCGTACAAAATTTCATCCCACCACGCTACAAGAGCGTGTATGGGGCCTTCAGCAGTATCCGTGCAGCAGAACAGCAGTGACATACCAGAACAGCAGTGACTCCCCACCACGCTACAAGAGCGTGTATAGGGCTTCCCCACCTCGTCGTATGCGTCGCATCGGGCTCCCTCCCACCGTGCTACAAGAGCGCGTATAGGTGGTTCTCCGGTCCGCTGCAAACGTCGAGAATGAGATTTGGAACATCATACCTTTGCGTAGCAGTCGTCGGCAGTGTCGGTGTCGAGGTCGAAGAGCGTCCCCACCACGCTACAAGAGCGTGTATAGGGCTTACCCGCCTCGTCGTATGCCTCGCACCGGGCTCCCTCCTACCGTGCTACAAGAGCGCGTATAGGTGGTTCTCCGGTTCGCTGCGAACGTCGAGGACGGGATTGGAGTTAGAAATTTTTACCTTGGAACCCGACAGTGGAAGTGGTTCGCGGACCGAGGTAGGAAGAGCATTCTTTTTTTTTTACTATTATATATATATATATATTTAATTATAATAAATATTAATTAATTAAAATTAATTGATAAATTATTTTAATTAATTACTTATAATTAATTACAATTAATTAAGATAATTAATCAAATTTTATTAAAATTAACTAAAATAATTAATTATAATTAATTTGTGATTAATTATAATTAATTAACTTTTAATTAAATTTAATGAAGCATAATTAATTAATGATAATTAATTAATTAAATTAAAATTAATTAAATTAACTTTAATTAAAATTATTATAATTAATTAGCTTAATTATAATAATTTAATTAAAATTAAATATAATTAATTATGATAATTAATTAAAATAATTAATTAATTAACTAAAATTAATTAAAAATAATTCTAATTAAATATATTTTTTTTTTATCGGATTCACGGGATTAGGCCGAAGGAGCGCTCGGTTACCTTCTCAAACAGCGAGCTCTCGTGGTTGTTTCCGATCAAAATGTAACTTCCGATCCAACTGGACGGGGATGCCGTCGAACGAGGGAAGTCGATCGGAGGAGCGATGTCGAACAGCAAAGGGAGAAAGTTACCCTCACAGCCGGCAGCTCCCGTTCTTGCACCCGATCAAAATGTCGCAACTTCCGATCTTCACAGTACGCGGAGCTCCCGTCCGCTTCCGATCAAAGTGTCCTAACTTCCAATCCGACGGGGAGGGACAGTCGTGCAAGGGGCGAAGTCGATCGGCCACGGGAGGAGTCAAAGAAGCGTCACAAGGGAGAAAGTTACGATCACAGCAGGCGAGCTTCCGTTCTTTGCCTCCGATCGTTGCTTCCAACCTTAATGTCGTGACTTCCGATCCTACTGGGAGGAGAGAAGGCGAGAGAGGTAAGAGCGGGAGAAAGAGAGAGTCCGTAAGGGAGCCGAGCGGCTTCGTTTCCTCTGCCATTTAACGACTCGATCGAGTCATGTAGACGACGTGCAAGGATGCGACTTTGATTGCGGCGACGACGTGCGAACGTCGTGGGATGGCAGGAGCCGGACAGGTAAGATTTTATTTCGATTTTTTTTTGCACGGCATAGCAGGTCAACACAAAGAAATCGATACTGTCATTGTCTGCAGCTCCCCCACACATCTAGACAAGGCATCTGTTGCCTTGTTCTCCACTCCTGGCCTGTACTAGATCTCGAAGTCATATCCTAACAATTTGGACATTCATCTCTGATACTCTTCAGTCACCATCTGCTACTCCAACAAGTACTTCAGGCTCCTTTGATCGGTTCTAACAATGAAATGCCTACCTAACAGGTAGGGTCGCCACTTCTGGATGGCTAAGACGATGGCTATTAGCTCCCTCTCATAGACGGATTTCAGCCTGGCTCGTGCTGTCAACACCTGGCTAAATTATGCAATGGGTGTACGATTATGCATGAGTACTGCCCCCAATCCTTAACCTAAAGCATGTCTCCATTATAAATGCCTGAGTGAAGTCTGGTAAAGCTAATATTCATACAGTAGTCATCGACTTCTTTAGTTTCTCAAATGCTGCTGTGACCACTTCCCCACATACGAACCCATCTTTCTTCAGCTGCTCTGTTAATGGCCAAGCTATGGTGTCATACCCTTTTACAAACCTCCTGTGGTACCCCGTCAGTCCTAAGAATCCTCTCAACTCCTTCAGATTCTTAGGTAAGGGCCACCTCAGCATAGCTTCAATCTTTGACTGATCCGTTGCCACCCCTTCTTTGGGCACAATATGTTCCATATATTCTACACTAGTCTGGGAAAAATAGCACTTCTTCAGATTGGCCTTTAGCTGATGTTCTTGTAGGACTCCCAATATGTTATCAAAAAACACCAAAACAAACTTCCGGAGATACTGCCTGAACACCTTGTTCATCAATGACTGGAAAGTAGCAGGGGCGTTGGTAAGCCCAAATGGCATTACCAAAAATCATAATGCCCCTCTTGTATCCTGAAAGCTATTTTGGAGATATTTGTCTCCCTCGTTTTGATCTGGTGGTATCCAGACTTCAAATCCACTTTGGAGAACATAACTGCCCCATTCAGTTCATCCAAGAGCTCATCAATCACAGGAATATGAAACTTATCCAATAATGTCTCCTTGTTCAAAGCTCTATAGTCCACACAAAATTGCCAGCTCTCATCCTTCTTCTTGACCAGTAGGACCGGACTAAGGAAATAACTCACACTTGACCTGAGCATCTCCCAGATAAGTTTCTGAATTTCATCCTTCTGAAATTAGGAGTATCGATAAGGCCTGATGCTGATGGGTGACATGCCTTCCGTCAAGGAGATGGCATGCTCCTGCTCCCTCGGTTGCGGCAGTCCCTGAGGTAGTTGAAACACCTCATGGAAAATAGTTGTATGGAGAGGGGTATGCCCCATCCCTCCTCCGATCTAGCTCCCTCCAAACTGTGTAACTCTACAAAATATCCTCCACCCACCTGTATACTCTTTACCATGGATTTGGATAGCCCTGTATCTCCCCTTATCACAACCTTCCTTCCATCCACCATCAGCTCCATAGTGAGTGCCCCCCAAATAACCTTGGTGTCTCCCAAGGTCTGTAGCTACTTCATCCCCAGGATGAAATTTGTACTACCCAACTCTAATGAAAGAAAATCTTCTCTCACCTGAATCCCCTGGACAGTCAGTAGCACTCTACATATTCCATGGCCTTTCTCCACCTTCCTAGTATCCATCATCACTCCATAACAACTAGTATCCACCAATCTCACTCCCAATTGGTCAACGACCTGAGTGGAAATGAAATTGTAGGTAGCTCTACTATCAATCATCACCACCACCTCCTTGTCCTCTATCTCCCCATTTACCTTCATGATATGATTCGTAGTGAGTCCTACCATTGAGTTCAGGGAAACCTCGGCCAGATTCAGATGTAGCTTCTCCTCCATCTCCTCTCCTAACCCTCCTTCACCTCCCTCTTTGGTTTCTTCATCATCATAGATAGTGAGAACCTGAAGAGTTCGATCATTACACATATTCCTTGGTGTGTACTTCTCATCACACATAGAACACAACCCCTTTGCTCTCTTCTCATGCATCTCCTTCTCTATCAGCCTCTTGAAGTTTCCCCCACTCCCTCCTACTGTCTTTTCTCTGGTGGTTTCTCGAATTCCTCCTGCTGCAGGAACCTTAGGTGCAAAGTGGGTGGTTGTCATCCTGTAAGTACCTCCTGAGCTACTGCTCCAGGCTCTCCTCTCTTGATTTCTCTGATTTTCTGACAACTTCATAGCTTCTCCCAAGTTATGAGGCATCAAGACTTTCACTGCCGCTCTGATCTCTGCCTTCAGCCCTTTCATGAAGTTCCTATTCAAAACAGTATCTGATAATCGCTCAACCCTACTGGTCAAGTGCTCAAACTACTCATGATAACCTGCTACTGATCCCTCTTGCACCAGAGCAAAGAACTGCTCATAGAAATCTCATTTCCGATCGATTTGGAAACCAGTTCTTGAATTCTCCCCAGCTCCTGATGGGTCTCCTCTGGTCTCTCCATTAGTACCATGACATCGCCTTCCCCTTCCAACATAAGCCCACTATTGTTAGCTTCTCCTCCTTCGTTAGCCCATTTACAACGTAGTACCTCTCCACCTTATAAATCTACCTATATACATCCTTCCCTTCGAATATGGGCATCTTCAAATTCCTCACCTTCTAATCTCCCCCATTTTCTCTTATTCCTCCATAGCTCCCCTTTCCCATGTGTTTGGCCCTCCCCATGTCTTCCGATCTTCCATTGCCCTATCATAACCCAATCCACCTTCGAATTTCAGCACCTTCAAATTCAGCACCTTAGAGACCAAAATGTCCTTCTCGGCATTCCCAATCAGCACCTCTTTGCTTCACCCCTCCATACCCATGCATTTCCCCATACCTACCTCTTCTATCCTCCCTCTGGAAAGGCTCCATATAGGGTTTCCTTCATTCTCCCTCCACGATCTCTACCTCATCTTCCTCCCTACGAATTTCAGAATTCATGTTTTTCTTTTCGGCCTCTTTTGTCGCAAAAGCCGCCATTTGGTTGTGGATTTTCAATATTTTCTTCATCTTGTCTCGGAGATTAGCTACTTGTCCTTCCATTGAGGAAATCCTTTCCTCCACGGTTGTCTTTATTTTGTTCATCTCCCCTTCAAGTCTTTCTTCTAGCGCATCTACTTTTTTGGATGCCATCCCTATCCGGATCTTTGTAGGTTCAAAAATTCTGGATTTGGATCACGAAAACAACTTTCTCCTTTCCCGACCAAAAATCAGCCGCTGAAATTCGCCAAAATCAGCCCACCAATAGTCCCAAGACTCGCTCTGAAACCAATTTGATAGGAAATACTTGAGTTCGCAAGTAACCCTAATGAGAATACTTGAGTTTGCAAGCAAACCTAACAATAATCGATAAAATCAACGAGATAAATAGACGAATTTGGGTGGAAGCAATCAAAATCAGTAGATAATTTTATAGAAATCAAAGCAAAGCTAGAACGAAACAAAGATATAATTGATCATCAATTCGAGAGGAGGATTGTTCTCCCCAATCTCTAAACGAGAAGCCTAGAGCCCAAGACACCAAAGAGAACTCCAAGAGAAACAATAATCATGCATGCCCTAACTCTAGCCTCTCATGTTCTTTAAATACCATCCTTCATAATAAAAAGCTTCATAATATAAATTAATTTCAAATTGCCCTTCTCTTGCTTAAACCACCCTCTCTCTCTCTCCTATTGCCGCCCAAGGAGGTGGGGCCCACACGCTTAGGCGGTGGGGTTTAGAGGTGTCTTAGTCCGCCTCCTATTCGGCTGAAGCGGCCCCTCCTGGGTCGATTTGGGCTGAGTCGTAACAGATTAATTTTACAATCTTTGCAACATAATCGATCTATTTTTTAATAAGAAAATAATCAATTTGAGATTAACTATGTTCATTCTTATAAGTTATGCTCATCTTTTTTCTTAAATAAGATATTATGAATTACAAGATCATAAATTAGAGCTAAATTTAATATGGTCCTACCACCTTTATTAGTTGCTCCAAACTCACAGCCACTATGAATGCTTTTAATATCTTATATGTCTCTATCAACATATTCATTTAAATTTTCTTCAATAAAAACTTTTTTTCAAGAGATACCTTTTTTATGAATTCTTCTTAAGCATTTCAAAATTTTAATTTTGAACAGATTTTTAAACCTACTTACGGAACATAAGCGCTTATAATATTAATAATCTTAGCATCAATAATAATCTTTAAAGCTATAATTCTATATCCAATTCTATTAATTTCTATGATATTATCTTTCAAATTCTTATCTATAATTACACCATCATTTCTAATATGATTTTTATCTGAATACCATAATTTAAATCCTAAATTATCAATCTATTTATCCTTCTCTCAAACTCATTTAGTTTCATGAATGCATATAATATTTATCTTCCTATGAATCATAATATTTATTAATTCCATTAATTTACATGTATGAGAATCTATATTTCAAGTTCCAATCTTAATTCTAGTTTCATGGACTAATTTCTTTGCTCACATTCGCCCATGATATGGGAACCCTTTCTTATTTAACACTGCACTTGGCATCTGTGTAGCAACCCTTGCACATTTCTCGTTGTATTTAGGCCATACAACGCGTCGCTTTCACGGGATGCTTTAGCATTAATATAATGTGTTAAAGAATCCATGTCTAGATTATTCAATAAGTTTTACACTGGCTTTCAACTACCTATTTTAACCCTACATTTTTCTCATTCAGGACTTTGGACTTGACAACGACAGTGTTGAAACGAAACTTAATTGGTTAAAATTAAGAAGTGTCTCTATGGTATTATATGATAAGAATGAAAATTTTATATTTTAAGTCTCTATTGCGTAGCTGTTTTGTAAAGTAGGACAATATTTTTTAACTTTTGTAAATTAGTCCTCAACTTTCAATTTTTTTTAAATATTTACCCTTAAAAATATAAAACTAGTAGATTTATGAATTTTCCATTGAACCCTAGTTATTTTACTAAGGTTGTGTTGAAATATTGTAATTTTGGATCTAGTGAATTTCTAAGGTTGCATCATTTTCAAGGACTAGTACCACACTTAGATAATTTTACTAAGGTTTGGAAGTTTTCAATAAAATCTTTAAAAGATAATAAAGCTTGTTCGGGGCCTTCAATTTACCTAACAAAAAACTATTTATTAATAAAATTGTAGAAAGGAAACTTGGAGGACCTGGCCAATGGATTATTGGATCTTGCCTCTAATAGCATTTTGGCTTAGGATTCACTAGCGGTTGTTGGAATTACTATATATGATCCCTTTAGTAGGATCCCCCAATTGGGATCACACTCCTTGGAATCCTGAGCATCCCATGATCTAATGGGACCTTATTATCCTATTAAGTTTCCTTGCGGAATCCTCAGACGATGCAATGATGTGTCATCACTTGTGAATATGGTTGGGTGTTAAGGAGTTATGATGCACGGACACGGACACGACACGACACGGACACGAGACATGGCTTTTTTTGAAAATATAGGACATGGGTACGGCGCGGACACGACAATACATTTTTTTATATAGTGTATATATATTAATGTAATATCATATTAAAAATGATAAATAATAATAAATGAATGACATGATAACTTGTCTAGCTTATAATATAAAATATTTAGTACAAAATATCTAGTATAACTACAAAAATATAAGCAAATAATCACTTACTACAACATCAAGCATTCAAGCTTCAACTACTAGGATTAGCTTTAGAGGTTTGTTTTTGGCCTTCAATATCATCATCATTGAATATCACCACTTTCAACTCTGGTTCAACAAGAGAAAGATTTGTAATTGTGCAAAAAGAAAGGAGATAAAAATATCTTCACTGCCAAAGAAAAATGAAAATGAGAATATTCGATTAATGGGTATTAAATGCAGACGTTGATTTGGTATTGTGGATATGAAATAAGAAATTTAGTTTAAATCTCGTCAAATATAAGAAATTATATTTTTAAAAAATTATAAAATATTTAAGATACGCATGTCGGACACGCGTGTCCAATTTGTTTTTAATATTTTTTTAATCGGACACGTTTTCGGCATGTCCGACACGTGTCGGACGAGTGTCGTGTCGGACACGGTGTCGGACACTGCACGCCTCTTTGAGGAGAAGTGTCGGTGCATCATAGTCAAGGAGCTAATGCTCGTGAAGAAGGGTCAAGTAGAAGAGGAATTAAGCGAAGTTAATGGATTATTCAATGAAGTTTTTTATTTCATTGTTTAAAAAGAAGTTGAGAACATGGAGTCTAATTCAAAAAGATTGTAAAATGGTGTCCTTCACAAAAAGGCTAAACCACACATTATTATAACATTCACTAAAAGAACAATATAATACATGATGAAAAGAATAATTATAATATAATGATTATTCCTTGTGTATGAATCTCCCATCAATGCGGTGGCTAGGGATGGCGCCTCAGGATGGATTGATTTGCACAAGCTTACTACTATATTTATAGACTGTTTCCATGGCTCCTACCTATGATCATCAGATCATAATTGAGGTAAATTATTGACCGACACAATAACTTGAAGATGATTAGTGTAAAACAACAATTATATTTGCTATGTTATATGGATATGAATGCCAATCAATAAAGAAATCAATAATAACAAAAACTGTGATAGAAATGAGCATATCAAGATGAATGTGATTACAATTAAGAAGAATGAAATAATAATATTAGAGAGACCAAGGCGTAGTATGCATTTTTATATAATTGTTGTGAAAAATATGCTTTTAACTGATTTGGGCATTCGTAATTGATGACAAGAAATGCACGTATGAAGTTGGAAAATAGAATTAATGTAAAGAACCTCGGAAGGACAGGTTTAAAAAGCAGGTTAAGAGGTAAACTAAAGGTTCTTTGCAAGATGATGCGAAAAGATTTTTAGCATGCTACATATAATGTCTTTAACAATTCCTGATTTTCTATTCGAACATTTTTTTCTTATTTCC
Source organism: Dendrobium nobile (assembly GCA_022539455.1). Lineage (NCBI taxonomy): Eukaryota > Viridiplantae > Streptophyta > Magnoliopsida > Asparagales > Orchidaceae > Dendrobium > Dendrobium nobile. The sequence goes on along the minus strand of CM039732.1, from coordinate 3,110,304 downwards.
AACCGTTATATGCCATCATTTTCAATTTGTACCCAATGTTATTCTAGAATAATTTCAGAAGATAATTTAGCGAGACAGTTGTATCTTAAAACTTTATTTTCTGTCAAAGATCCGCATGCATAATGGATCTGTTTGCAGTTATGATTTAGCAAAATTAGAATCCTTTTGTTTGTCCCTGAGCTTTAATAAAAGTCAGTTTATATATGCCTTTCAGAATGTTGAAGCTAGGTTGCGTCTTCGTGCAGCAGGAGAATTAGAGAAGCAAAAACAAAAGAACCAGGAAAATTTTGATGCCAAATATTGCAAGATTCAAGAAGCACTAAGATGCCTGAATGACTATCGTGTGACATGTGAAATACGTGGCTTAGGCTATTATGACACCTTCAAACTTCAACAAGATCCTGAGGACTTCAATGCTAATGTCAAAAGACTGGAACTTGCTGGTCTTTGGGATGAGATTCTTGAGATGCTGAGGCGGTATGACCTTCCCGATAGTTTTGAGAGTCGTGCTGAGTGGGTGAGGTTAGGAACCACCTATAGACAGATTGTTGAGCCTTTAGATATTGCCAATTACTACAGGCACTCAAAGAATGAAGACACAGGACCCTATATAGCAAATGGACGGCCAAAGCGCTACAGATGTGTACAAAGATGGTATGAGCAATCCCGCCGAATGGCTGCAGGGTTGAGTTCGGAAAGTTGTTTCTGGGCAATGGTTGAGGATCTTTGTACTGATGCCAATAACAATAGACCATATGAAGATGTTAGAGATAAGGTTTTAGAACTGGAAAGGAAAGTACTAAGGTGGATGACTAATGATAAATTAGGTAAAGATGTTTTATTTCATAACTCCACTTTTGCCATATGGTGGAAGGCTTTACCCGAGCATCATAAGTCAGAGTCCTGCATTGCCAGCTTAATGAGCAAGGGATGAGAAGTCGAGCAAATAATTCCACATGGATTGGATTTGTTCTTGTGAGTATATTTGAGATATAAACATTAGTAACTTTGTACGGCTTTGTTGTTTAATTGTACTTTACAAAATTTTTTGTTGTTTAATTGTACTTTACAAAATTTTATGTGCATATATATATATATATATATATATATTCCTTTTTGATAAAATGGTATGGTGGAGCTATATTTTCTTGTTAAAACTATAAATACTCTTCCCTTGATAGCCCTGCTGTCTTGTTTTGGTTCCAATATTATGTTATTGCAAAACAATTCTAGAACTATAAAATATTCTTGGTTAACTGTGTGATTTCATATACATATTGCTCATTCCTGCTGTACTAAAAAATGGTTTTTCTTTCAGATCATTTATTTTTTTCCTTGGCCTCATTGAAGTACTAGCTCTTTGGCGTCCCAAGGAGAAGTAGTAGGCTGATGCACTCATTCTTGGTTTATTTGGCTTAAGTTGAACATAGAAGATAGACTTTTTTTCTTTTTTTTTTTTTTTTTTTTTTTTTTTTAAACATAGAAGATAGACTTGACATCACTATTATTTATTTTTATGAGTGTGCTTACCTCTGTAATTCAAACATGCATATTGTTTATGTAGAATATCTGCATTTATTTATGTGGAATAAACGCATTTAATCATAGCTACACTAATGTCTCATAGGATCTGAAGGCTTATTTAGTTCCCCCTCTTTGCTTAGAACTGCCAAACTTCGTTAGTGCATAGGTACACTACCTAGAGAGAGAGCTTTTGGGCAGAAATATTTGTATTGCTGGATTAAGGTGCAAGAGAGAGAAAATTTGATCGGGATGGGGTTTCTATCAATTATATTTTCCTTGAGATGTGTGCAATATAAAAGTTGATGGATTAGTTGTGTATTCTTCGTATATCTAATCAAATCCACCATGACCAAATTTTGGTCAGAACATCATAACACAAATATTTTCTATACAAGAGGAAAATTAATCTTATCTATAAACCATATCCTTCCTAATGCGTCCTCATTCGATTTGCATGACATGATTGTCTCCTAGTTTCCATGTCAGCTATAGGCGTATTCTAGAATCACATTTATTGGATGATCATGATTGCACTGAATTGCTATATTTGGTTATATGAGATAATGGTTTTTCTTACTATTGGTGTTGTTAGTTTGTATAGATACCATATGGAAAACATGTAGAACAAAGAGGAGTCAGGTTCTGCAATAATACATCAAAAAACTACTGAATCTGCTGGCTTATATCTATATGATTTTGTATGTATCAAGCCGATTCATGGTGCTTCTAGTAATTCGGTAGATAACACTAATATTAGCTGTGGGACTCTATGAAGCATTCAAAAATAGTTGTTTGACGGCAGTAGAAGCATTTAGAGGTTTATGGTTAATAGTTGGTCTATATGCTGTATGCCGTGGAATCAAATTTTTTTGCCGTATAAAGCATTTTTTATTTAGATTTAGAGTCTAAAGGATTTCATTTGAGTATATCTAAAATAAAATATATGAAGTGTAATTGTAGTAATAATAGTTTTTGTGGGGGGATTGTGACTTTGGGTGATTAAATCATTAATAAGAGTTCACATTTTAGATATCTTGGATCTATTGTTCAGAGTGATGGTGAAATATGTTGCAAATTAGGAATCATGATTGAGATTGTGATTTTTTGATGATAACAAAATATTATTGTTATGATTTTATTGTTTCTCCTAGTATATATTTGATATTTCTATTTGTTTTTGTGTATATTAACATTTCAGGTAAATCATATACTACTCTAGATTGCTGAAGACTTCAAGACAAGGTAAAATCGGATTTAATATATAGAGTTTTTATATCTTTATTTTTATTTCTTGAGTCTAAGCAAGTGTGATTGTAATTGGGTAATCGTGCACACACAAGGGTAGTGTGATATATATATTTTTAAACTGATCGTACTGTACGGTATTTAATTGTACTGTATGATTTGACATGTATTTTCCTCTAGAATGCAGTTAATCAAATCATGACTTGAATTTTTGAGTTGTTGTACAATATGATGTGAATTTGTACAGACGATTAACATAGTACGAAATTAGGTTCGTACCAGATTATACTGAACAAATACATCCATTTTTGAACTATTCGTACAGTATGATCTTAATTCGTAAAGACGACTAACAATATATGAAATTTGGTTCATACCGAACGAACATATTCATTTTTGAACGATTAGTACAGTACGTTCTTAATTCATAAAGACGACTGACAGTATATGAAATTTGGTTCGTACCGAACGAACATATTCATTTTTGAACTGTTTGTACAGTACAATATGATAATTTGGCTACATGGATTAGGTCAAGTTTGACCGGACCACTATAAAATTTGGTGTTCTTCTTTTGTTATTTATTTTTCCCACATTTTATTTTCTGCATTTAAAATTTTGTTGTTGAAAAATCCTATGATAATCATTTCTTTAAACAACTTCATATTTCATTATCATTGATTTAATTTTCTAAAAAAGATCTTAAAAAATTCAAGATTTTTTTTAAATAATCAATTCACCCCCCTCCCGCTCTCTTGGTTAGCATTGTGATAGTTCTAAAAGGTCTAATGACAAACACGTACTTTCAAAATAGATGTGGATATTATTAGTAGAATTCAAGTTGGATTGTTGAAGTGGAGGAATGCATCAGGCTTGTTGTGTGATAGAAAAGACCCACTCAAATTTAAGGAAAAATTCTATAAGATGGTGATTAGACATATAATGCTTTATGATGCAGAATGTTGGCCATTAAAAGATAAGCATAATATTAAGTTAAGTGTTGTAGAGATAAGGATACTCTGGTGGATGAGTGGCTTTACTCATCGAGACAGGATGCGAAATGAGCATATACGTGAAAAGGTTGGAGTCGCTCCAGTGGAAGGTAAGATTAGAGAGTTGCCTTAGATGGTTTGGTCACATAAAATGGCGGCGTTCCGATAACCCGGTTAGGAAAGTAGATGCATTAGATTTGACTTATGTTAAGATGGGTTGCGGTAGACTTAAAAAGACATAGTTAGAAATATTAGAAATGACATTTCTTTATTAGATTTAAATGAGAATTTAACTTTTAACAGGGCACAATGGAGAAAAAGGATTCATGTAGCCGACCCCACATAGTGGGGTAAAAGCTTGATGTTGTTATTGTTGTTGTGTTATTGGTCGGTCGGAAATTTTATTGTATTTTCGGCTAATCAGTGTTTTATGTTTTAAGAATTTATCTTAATTCAATGATGTTATTTGGCACTTCCTCTCATTGATGTTATTTGTTACACAATAGATGATAATATAAAGGATTCTATACTTTTTTTAGGAGGGTAGAAATTTGAAGCACTAGTACAATAACATAAGAACATAAAAGCATTTAATACAAAAATCAACATATAAATGTTCAATCGTGCTAAGTTATGTTAATAAATTGAGCTAAATCATAATTGGGCATAATTATTTTTATTTGATGTGATATGCAATTGATATACACCCCGCGTCTAAGTGCTCCCTTATTTAGAATTCAACGAATTCTCTCCTTATGACGGATAAAGCCCTTTCCTTTCCTTCCTCATAGAATAGCCAATACACTTCATCTTTATCTGACATGAATAGCTAACACATTTCCCCATAGGCAACACTAAACTCATACACAATGTTAGAAAACAACAGACCAAAACATTTGGAACGGCTTTCTGGAGTTTGGTAGTGCTAAGAATAATTCCAATGGACCAATATGATAATATTATACACGATCTCTATTAAATATGCGCTGAACACTTTGATTCCTTCTCCAAACTGACCCAACAACACATAAGTTCCAGTCACTTTAGTTTCAGTGTTTTAATAGCCTAGGTTTAGTGTGGTATTAATAGGTTTTAAGGCATCGAAAAATATTTCTAAATACCTTGTATTCATCATAAAGCTATTAACATAAAACCTATTAGTCATTGATATGTTCTCAGCAAATTTTCTAAACCTGAACCAATGCATATACTGTCTTTCAATCATCTGCACGATTAGGCTTAAGTAGACAGGTTTCAATTGGAAACGGTCACTCTTTCCTTCTGAAAACGACAACACCATATGTTCCCCTTTATTGGATGACAACCACAACACTCCACAAGGTATTTAGAAGAATCTTCCACATGGCTATCACCTGGTTGGTGTCCTCGCGTAATTGAAAGGAGGCTGAAATTGATCCCTGCCTGCCTGCCAATTTTTCCAAACACAATCAGGTACATTGATGCTACCTGTTGCAATGGTTGCAATCCCACAGGACCTGAAAGACGTCGCAAGCAAAAGGGAAACAAAACAAAACACTTGTTCTGGGAAGAACAACTATTTTGTAATCAATAATAAAAAGTCTACTATAATATTGTTACCTTTTGGTATAAGTAATTCTTCTATGCTCTCCTAAAACAGCAGAAAATGCCTATCATAACTAGTAGTACGGTTTAAACAGAAATAGTAAAAAGAGTAATGGCAAAGGGATAGTTTGTTAAAGAACGGTGTGATACTCCACCGATAAACTGTTCCACATAAGTCCTCCCCAACTTCAGAAGAGCTCGACTCCGACGAGCTTATTACAATCATAGTGTCATCCAGAGGTATGTATGCCCAAAAATCAGCTACATTGAAAGTAGGAGTTGTGTTACAGTCGGGTGGCAATGCGACTGTGTAGGCATTATCATTAATCTTGGAAATGATAGGAATAGGTCCAATCTTGAGACGGGCTAATTTTGAATAAGCTCCTGGCAGGAAGCGCTCTCGTCACAGGCAAACCATGACCAAGTCGCCCACATTGAACAGACGTTGTCTACAATGGGCATCAACAGCTTTTTGATTCGCCTTAATAATTTGATGACAAATGTTCTCCAACATCTCCGTATAGCAATCCGTGAAAGAAGAGGCAGCCGATGATTTACACTTCGGTTGCACAGTAAGATCGAGAGCGATGTTAGGTGCCTTAGTATATACAATACTAAAAGGTGGTTTACCTGTGGATAGGTTTTTCACAGCATTATAAGCAAATTCAGCTTTGCTTAATACCTCCTCCCATTGCTTTGGATGCTCCTGTACAAGACACCTCAACATATTGCCTAAAGTTCGATTAACAACTTCTGTTTGACTGTCGGTTTGAGGATGATATGCCGAACTTAGGCGAATGTCCGTGCCCAGTCTCTTCCACAGCTATTGCCAAAAATGACTTATGAATTTCACATCACGGTCAGATGTGAGGCTCCTCGGCAGACCATGCAACCTAACAATTTCATTAAAGAAAAGATTTGCAATATGCATAGCGTTTGCAATTTTCTTACATGAAATGAAGTGAGCCATCTTCGACAATCTATCGACGACCACCATGATGGAGTCGTTACCATGTTTGGTCCTTGGTAATCCCTAGACGAATTCCAAACTAAGATCTTCACATATTTAGTCTGGTACTGGCAAAGGCATATATATACCTATGTTTTGAGCTCAACCCTTGTAGATTTGACAAATCTGGCAGCTGTCTACTAATCGAAAGTCATACCGTTGTAGTCGAGGCCAAAAGAAATGATCTTGCAACATCCTCAAAGTGTTGTCTCTGCATGTATGAGCTGCCAAGCCGCGCACCAACTATTGTCTCCACGAATACATCGGGATGCAGAGGTGGTTCTGTTTAAACAGATACCCATGTCTTATAATATATTCCTTGTTGTTTTGTTCATTTTGGCATTACAGCCAAATGGTGCCAAAATCCGGGTCTTCACTATACAGTTCTTTAAGATATTCCAACCCCATAATCTCAGTTTGCAATTGAATAAGGAGGCTCCGTTTTCGGCTGAGGGCATCGGCCACACGATTATCAGTGCCCGGTTTGTGTTTGATCGTGAATGAAAACTTTTGTAAAACATAAGCCAATAGACATGCATCCTATTAACCGTTTTTTGGCTATTGATGAACTGTAGTGCCTTGTTTTTGCTGCATAATATGAATTCTTAGTGCAACAAATATTGTTCCCATTGCTTAAGTGCTCGAACTATCTCATACAGCTCTTGTTCATAAGCTGACCACTTTTGCCTTGCCGGGCAAAGCTTTTCGTTAAAATAAGCAATTGGTTTACCTTCTTGCGATAGGATCGCCCCCACACCAATTGATGAAGCATTTGTATCTACTGTGAATAATTTATCAAACTGCGGTAGCACTAGAACTAGAGCCGAACTCAATGCTCGTTTTATGGCTTCAAAGCTTTGATGTTGTTCTAGATTCCAAAAGAATTTTTTTGATTTTAGACAGTCGATAACAGGAGCTAGGATCATACTGAAATTCTTGATGAATTTTCTGCAAAAATTGGCTAGGCCATGAAAGCTTCTCACTTCAAAAAAATATCGTGGTGTCGGCCAATCCACAATAGCAGTTATTTTTTTTGGATTCATATGTTCCATCCGTCGAGATTATGAGGCCTAATAAATAAACTCTGTCTACACCAATTTCACACTTTGGCAAATTAACAAACAGCCTTTTTTCTTTTAATACTTCAAAAAGACTTTCAGATGATTCAAGTGTTGTTATCGGTCATTACTATACACCAAAATATCATCAAATTAAACAATGCAGAATTTACCCAAGAATGACCGGAGAATTTCGATCATGATTCGTATAAATGTAGAGGGTGCATTACACAACCCAAATAGCATAACTTTCCACTCATAGAGGTCTTGGGGTGTTTTGAATGAAGTTTTCCACTCATCCCCTGCACGAATTCAAATCTGGTGATAGTCGCTCTGCAAATCTAATTTTGAGAAAATGGAAGAACCCGTTAATTAATCTATCAACTCCTCAATGCGTGGCATAGGAAACCGATACTTTACGGTTATTTTATTGATGGCCCTATTGTCAACACATTCGCTAGCTTCCATCTTTTTTTGGAATAAGTAGTGCGGGAACTACAGAAGGGCTCAAACTTGTTTGAATCAATTGTTATCAAGTTTCTCCTGCAAAATGCCTTGTTCTCTAGGATTTAACCTGTAATGCGGTAAATTTGGCAACATCAAACCCGGAATGAAATCAATCTGATGTTGAATGTCTCGAAGGGAATGTAACTCGGCTGGCAACTCGAACGACATTATGCAATAAAATGCCTCCAATAATTCCTGATCATCACCTTGCAAAAGTGTCTGATTGGCTTTCCCATTCGGTTCGGTCAAGAATAGATCAAACATTGGAGCTGGTTCATGCCAGCAATACAAAAGAGTGGAGCCCGTGACCAAATGCATCGCAACCTGTCAGATTTTGCTCTCTGAGAATTAATCTCGTTTGAGCCCGTCAATAATCGAAGACGCTTACCTTTCCATTCGAAGGAATACACATTAGCTCTACCATCATACCTGGAACCCACATCGTATTGCCACGGCCTCCCTAAAATCAAGTGCCAGACATCCATCTCGAGGACGTCACACAAAACTTCATAAACATAATGTTTTCCCAATGAAAAAGCAACACGGCAGGAATTGTTGACACTGATTTTCATACCTTTTCGTACCCAGCTTATTTTGTAAGGACTTGGATGCTTCGTAGTCTTTAACAACAAGCTTTGGACTACTGATCGAGAAATTACATTCTCGGTGCAACCACTGTCGATCAGAAGATCATATACCTTACCATTTATGGTGCACCTAGTCCTGAAGATGGCATGACACTGGGAGTTAGGACTCTGTCGCGGAGCTAGCAACAATTTTTCCAATACACAAACTAGCGGTTCGCCCTCATCTACCACTATGTTCTCGATGTCCTCGTCATCGTTGAGCCTCGTCTCTTCTGGTTCGCCACCCTCTTTACCTTCTGCTAGATGAACTTGTTGTCATTAAGGACATTCATTCGACTTATGACCAGGTTGAAAGCAACGAAAGCATTTGAGCGTAGATGGCTTAGCATAAGCATTTTATTTGGCTTGGTACCTGGATTTTGGTTGTGTTTTTGGATTCGGCAGCATTGCTAGATGTAGGTACTGTTGGATTCACCACAGATTGTGGCTTTGCCATTGTGGGTATATTACCTTTACTTCTACTAAAAGGGAATTCTTGCCACTGTCGGTGATTATACGAACTTCTTGATTGCCTATTCTGTTGTATCTTCACCTTCAGGGAGAAATTCACCGCTTGGGACATCGACCAAACAGAATTTAGCTCCAATCGATCCTGAATGCCTTCCTTGAGTCCTCCGATATAACAACCCGTTGATTGGTCGATTCATTAAGGTTGTTTCTAGCACTCAACCTATTGAACTCTTCGATATATTCTTCACTAACCGACCTCATTCCTTGCACACAATGTTGGTATTTCATATAGAGGATCTGTTCAAAATCTGTCGACAGAAATTGTGCCCGCAACAACTGCTTCATATGAGCCCAATTGCGAACTCGCCCTTTGCCGACTCTCTGCCTCAACTTCAAGACTTGTTCCCACCAAGCACTTGCACCACCCTTCAGCCTATACGCCACGTATTTCACCTGCTTGACGGGATCGATTTCCATATAATCAAAGAAATTCTCGACTGCCTTTTCCCAATCAAGATAATCTTTTATGTGTAGGCGTCCGTAAAAGAACGGAATATCCAATTTAATCTTGAATTCCCCTGGATGGTTGTGATGTTGAGCAGTTTGGCGATGTCTTGGATAATCCTGTATACACCCACCAGCTCTGTCGTCGTCACTAGAAGCTATTGCATCATACTCGTGAAACATCTCCTGCTCCTCTTCGGAATTAGTCAATTCCTGTTCATTTGTCTGAATTTGGTGCAAATTACTACCATATGCTGCTCTCCTCCTATGAATTGGTCTATTCACTGGTACCTCCTCCCGTTGCATTTGCCGCTGTGGTTGTCTTTGCTGATTGAGTTTGAACTCGCAGCGTACTTCCACAGTCAGCCTTTGTAGTTCCGTTGCCAGCTCCTCAAGCTGGTGATTAACACTGTCTTGGAAGCCTCGATGCTCCGACCCCCCTTCGTGGCCGGTTCCTTGCAGCGATCCACCATCTTCCTCCCACTAGTGGCTCTAATACCAACCTGATGCAACCTGTTGCAATGGTTGCAATGCCACAGGACTTGATAGACGTCGCAAGCAAAAGGGAAACGTAACAGAACACTTATTCTGGAAAGAAGAACTATTTTCTATTCAATAATAGAAACTCTAATGTAATACTGTTACCTTTTGGTATAAGTAATTCTCCTATGCTCTCCTAAAACAGCAGAAAATGCCTATCATAACTAGTAGTACGGTTTAAACAGAAATTGTAAAAAGAGTAATGGAAAAGAGATAGTTTGTTAGAGAACGGTGTGATACTCCACCGGTAACCTGTTCCACATCATACATTCTATTAGGGGTGCAACCGAGTCCAGCTGGCTCAAGCTCGACTCGATAATAGGCTCGACGAGTCGAGCTTATCGAGCTCGAATGTTTATCGAGTTCGAGCTCGAACAGCGCACTACTTGACTCGCGAGCTCATCGAGCAACTCGTGGATGAAATCGTCAGGGGGAAAATACAATCGCGAGGAAAAAGGAAATGGCAAGGGAAAATGAAATCATGCGGATCGCGGAAGCTGGCCACGGGAGAACCTGTCACAACAGACGGACGTGAGCTGACTCTGCACTCGTCAGAAAGTTTCGGCAGATTGAAAGCAACATGAAAAAAAAAACACTTTTCTAACTTCTCATCGTCGTCATTCAAGGAGGAAGCGGGAGAAAGAATCTCCTTTTGATATTTCCAGATTATGTTCATGAAGAAAACCCACACCTTTGCTTCTCACGTTAGACGTTCAGGCCTTTGTTTCCAGAATGGAGGAAGAATCTCCTTTCAATAATCTTATGTTCATGAAAAAAAACCCACGCCAATATTTCCAGCTTCCGACGAGAGAACCTGGGAGGGAATTTAAGGTGATTGTTCAATCTCAAATCTAATTATTTTATACTTGCTTGGCGATGACATGCGGAAGCTAGCATCGTCAGTTGAAACGGAGTTGGTGACGAAAAAAAACTAACAACGACGCTGATAATCTAGCTTGGCGATACAAGAAGCTGGCGACGACGGACTGACGCTGGCGATGCGAGAACCTTGTGACGACGTTAGCACTGGCAACAGACATCGTGACGACGGACCAACTGAGCTCGAATTATCGCTCGAGCAGCTCGACAAGCTTTTTTTCCTCTCTCGAGTCGAGCTCGAGCTCGACTCGAGTTTGAGCTCGAGCTCGATATTTAACTGTTGAGCTCGACTTGAACACCCCCTGACTCGAGCTCGACTCGACTCGACTCGTTTGCACCCCTACATACTATTCAAGAAACATGAATTATAAAATATTTAGAATAATTAGAGAACATAAAAACTTATAAAGATGGTTTTCATGCATAAAGAACATGATATCTCCTTTGATTTATTCCTGAAAATCTAGCTATGTACTAATAAATGTTTTTCTTGATTAAAAATAATAATAAATAGTGTTATCTAATCATTTATAATTAAATTATGAGAAAAAACATATGTAATTGAATTGTGTTATACAACACTTGTTCATGTAGGTGTTGCTAAGTCCATTATGAACTGACTTTTTTTGTTATTTAAAGGAGCGAGAAGGATGAATGAGAAATGATCAAAATGTTCCTTAAGTGCAATTTTGAAGTTCTCGCTAATAATTTGGTCTATTCAAATCAAACCTCAGAATTTCTTCCAATGCATCCTAATCACCATTAAGAGTATATTAGACTCAAGCCCTTACCCTGGTCAAACATGGTTGGCTAGGTAAACCAAATTTGACCAAAATACCACTTAGAGGTTTGAAGAGTCTTGTCAAACCAAATGGCCTCCTCTTTTCATGAGACCACTTCTAACATATTTCAAATATCAAATTAAATATATTGGACTCAAACCCAAGTCCTGGGTCAACCTGGTTGACCAAACATGCCCTTTAGGGTCCAAATAATTAATTTGACTGAATTAACCTCCCTATATACTGGGACCATCTCTAATAGTCTTAGATTGTCATTTCAAGCTTGTTGAGCCTAAACCTAAATCCTTGGTCATACGGATCGACCAAGTTAACCTTAATTGACCAGATCAACCTTTAAACCTTTCCCACCTTGAATCAAATCTCAAATACATTCAACGCCACTCAAACTTCTCTGATTACTTTCCCTAGTGATTTGGCTCTTATTGGACCCCTAACCTAGTCAGCAATTGATCTGGTCAACTAAATTTGAATCTAGTCAAACTTAACCTATTTGGTTCAAAATCACCTCAACCATTCAATTCAAGCTCTTTAAAATCTCCAAATCCTCAAGCTCACATCAATGAGTGATTCAAGCATATCTATATAAATTTGAAGCTAAATCATACAATGTTTGACCTTGTCAAATCCCAACCATGGTCAAACTTCAAACCACATTCAAACCCCAATCAATTCAAGCTTTCTTAATCCATGTCAAGCTCCAAACTAATTCCAATTCAAAGCCTAGATATATTCTAGCCTTGAGCCAATCAAATATAAGCAAAGTTGACTAAAGTAATCCTATCATTTATGGTCAAGTATTCACTTATGTGCTCTTGTCTTAATCCGTAAGTATCAAACCCCATTCAACTTACCCCACCAGCATTCAAGACACTCTTAATGTTCACCTAAGCCTAAGTTCACTGTTTGACAAGTCAAACAGTCAACAAGGGAAATGGCATTAGGTGTGGTCAAACAAGCTCAAACTACCTCCCCCTCCATGCTAACTCAGCTCCAGTTGTTTGGAGGCATTCTAGAACCTTCCTAGAGCTCTCTTTAGCCTTTAGATCAAGATCCAAGGGCTTTTATCACTCCACATGCCCAACTGGGGACCAAACCCCTTTACACCTAGGATGTCCTTCGGTTGTACCTTCTCCAGCTTTCCAACAACCTCCAGGGCAGGTGGTCCCCATCTAAGAACTCCCCCAATGAATCCTAGTCATTCAAACAATTTGAATCATTTTGAATATGGAAAATCTCAAACAAAAGCTCTCATTGTAACTTAAGCTCTCTCTCATTACCCCAAGTCACTCCAGCTAGTTTTCCATTTTGTTTGAGCCCCCAATAGTCTCCCAAACACTTTCCAAGTTCAAATCCTTCGGTCAGTGGTTGTCGGCAACGAAGTTCCGACCATACAAGCCCTATATCCATCCAAGTCTTCTTCAGGTCGATCCGTAGCTTCTCGGGTCGTGATTTCTTCAGGGCAAATAAGCGTTGACAAACAACAAGTTTAGAGAATCCAAAATCATCCAAATTGAATGGTTAGATCTCTCAAAAACTTTTAACCCTAAGTTAGAACATATAGTTTAAAATAATTTGTCATTAAGTGCTTGTTGAACTGCAAAATTAATTCCCCATTGCTTTTGTTCATCTACTCTATGTATGTTTATAATTTCAAGTATATTGACCAAGTAGATTTTGAGAAAATCATGTTTAACTCATTAGGGCTATGGATTCCATTAATTCGCCGGTGTACAACATATGGACCATTGATCTTATGATCAATAGTTTTGATTTCACCATTTTGCGTCGATATGATCAAGTGTATCGATCCACTGTGTCGTTGCTTCATTTGATTCGATCTGCACCATCCACTCAAGATCGTGGGTAATCAAACAGTGCGAAGGGTAAGCTGATTCAGAATAGTAAAACCGCATCCATGGTTTCATTATTCGGCAATGATTGCCATCGGTGCAATCATTGTGCCACATTTTGAACGTACAAATCAGGGAGTGCCACTCATCCACCGGCTGTGCCAAACCTATTAAAATAATTAAACATTTATTTTTAAATCAATTTAAATATATATTATTTAAAAAAAAATTATCCAAAAAATACATAAAATATATAAAATTTTTTAGAATTTTCAAATCATTAATTTAAAATTAAATAATTTTAAAATATCTTATATAATTTAATTAATTTTTAAACATTTAATTTTTTTAAATATTTAAATAATATTTAATTAAATATTGATTTAAATATTTTTAAAAATTACATTTTTTTTAAATACCTTAAATATTTATTGATATTATTTAAAGTATTTTATATTAAAATTTAAGATATTTTCCTTAAATATCCTAAATAATTTCAATATTATAATATTTAATTAACTTAAATTAATATTAAAATTTAATATTAACTCAATTATTTTATGTTCAAAGTTTTGTTTTAAAATGTTTTGATTAAATTATAGAACTTATTTTAAATATTTTAAAATTAAAATTTAATTCAAAAGATTTAATTATTTAAATATTTAAATATTTAATTTATATTTAATTAATTAAACATTTCATTTTTTAAAATACATAAGTTTATGTTAAAATATTTTAAATTATTAAAGGATTATTTTAAAATATTTTAATTTGAAAGAAAATTTAATTTAAATAATATTTATATTTTAAATACTTTTTAATTAATAAAATATTTAAAAAAATTAATTAATATTTAATGAAATTAAATTTAAATAATTTAGAAAATTTAAAATTTTTAGAGCCTTGAGTGTTTTCTTGAAATCTTAAACATAGCTTGAGCATGGTTGAATAGAATTTGTGTGGAATGATTAGTGAACAATTATACCCTAATTGGTTATTAATTAAATTTATTAATTACATATTTTATGTTTAATCCTTACATGTTTAGGATGCACTTGCACCTAATTCTAAGTTCTCCTAGTTTTAAGAACTTGATTATGCTTATATGTGTGCTTATAATGTTATATTACCAAGGGTTAGTTGAAACATCTATTTGAGCCCACTTAACTAAATTACATCTTAAGGATAAAAAATTAAGTATTATTGTCTAGTAAATTTAGAAAAAATTTAAAAATTATTTAAACTTCAAATGGTTCAATTTGCTTAAGGAAATTTGAACCATTTGAGCCTTGTGACATCTACAGCCTATAGAAAAATATTCACTAATTTTAAAAATCATTAAGAAATTTAATTAATTAGTTCCTTAATGAAGCTTTAAAAACTTTCAAAAAATTTAATAAATTTAAATTAAATTCAAAAAAGACATAATACTACAAATTAATCAAAATACAAGCCTTCATTTAAGAAAAATAAAATCCCCTTGTTTAGACCTTAATTTGAAGCTCAATTTAATTTTAATTGAAAATTAATATAATTAATTAAAATATTTAAAAATTCCAAAAAACAATTCAAACACTTAAGGACCCCTCGGGTTATTCATGATCTTTGGAGGTAATTTCAAGAAGTTTGAAATTCATTTGGATTCAAATCATTAAAAGCCCCTTAATTAAATCAAATAAATACTAAAACTTCTAAAATTTATTACTAATTTCAAAAATTCTAATTTGAGCAAACTTAAATGAATTAGACTCCATTTAGGATCTAATATTTATTAAAAATATTAAACCACAAAAAAAGGTCAAAGTCAAAAAGTCAATTGATTAGTCAAACTTAATTAAAATTTAATTCAAAACTTCAAAAATTCATAACTTAATGTAGAAAAATTCAAATCTAGCAAACTTATAGTCAAAATATTCATCTTAAGATCTATTAGTTAAAAAAAATATTAACTTTCCAAATATTAGTTTTAGTCTAAAAATCAAAATTTTGGTCCATTAATTTAATAAATAAAATAATCCAGAAAATTCAAAAATTTCAATGATTAAGTTAAATTTTTGAAAACATTAGTTTAAACATTAAAATCATTCAACCAATCCTTTAATACACAATAACCACTCCAAAAATGAAGTTCTACCTCGTGCTGTGAGGCTAAGTTTCCTTAGAAGGCTTTGTCTTCGAGCTTATGAAATAACACAATGAATAAATTCAATAATGTAAAATTTTAAAATCAATTGATTACTAATAATTTAACCAAATTAAAATTCTTAATTCAATTGCATCAAATGTTTTTAGGATGGACTACCTTAGGCTACGAGGTTAAAGAGGCCTCGTCCTAGAGCCTGTGAAATAACGACACGAACCGATTGATGACAAACTTAACTAAATTAGTAACTAACCAAATCAATTAAAATTTATTAATTCCTTAAACCTTGACCAATCAAAGCATTTAATATATATTGATTACTACTAGGTAACATAGGCTTATGAAGCTATTAAGTTAGCCCCAAGAAATATGAAATAAACTTTACGGCCTCGGTGAGCAATAAAGGTACTAGCCAATCAATCTTTAAAAATCTTTCAACCAATTAGAATATCAAGCAACTTTAATTAAGCATCCTATATAGGATATATCCAAGCTGCATAGCATATTTACACACTTTAGATAATTTTTTAAGACACCGCTTCTAGATCTAGGCTAGGCCGATGTTTATTTTTTAGCTATGTGCCAGGTTTTTGAGATTTCATTGCATACTGGTTGAAAATATGTTAGTGTGATTATTTATTTAATTTTTATACTCTGTGATGTGATTGATTGTGCATTAGATTACCCTTAGGTTATGAACGATTTATTTGATAATTCAATCTTATACAGGTGACCATACTCATATAGAGCATTTAAAAGTAATAGGGAAAAAATAATAAATATTAAATTGCTACAAGTGTCCACTACGCTATGTCTCCCTTTTAAAATTAAAAGTAAATGGTCAAGTGTAGTTGGTTTGAGTTGTTTAATTTTAAATATAACTGCTTGGAATTATTTAATACTAATTTATTAGGATAACCCTATATATTGTTGAGTCTAAATTCTTAATTTTTATTAAATATAATTCAAGTATATTAAGTTGTAAATTGTCAGATGATATTTGAGATGGGAAATCTGAAATGAAAAGAGAAGGGTGACTTCCCTTTGGGGAGAGTCCCACTTCATTTGAAGATTCAAATTAGGATACTTTTAAATATCCTAAGATAAAGGATAACTCCCCCTCAGGGGTGAGTTTTTTTTTCATTTTGATATACGGACCCGACGAATCCATGAGGATAACATGAAGAAGTGAAGAATGAGAAGACTCACTCTAAAAGTCACTTGTGTTTTAAGACTAAAAATTCGGACTTATTATCAGTGGCACCCTGCCACTTTAATTTTTACAATTCTCAGTTATAATATTAAGTGACACTTGCCACATGCCACATATACTTTCAATTTGAAAATTAATTTAATTGATATTATTATTGATTGATGTATTTGCTTTGTGATTAGGATTGCATGCTTTTAATAATTTTTTGGCAATTTTACATGTCAATCTTTGATATAAATTTAAATAAGTTTAAAACTTAATTATATTTTTATTTTAAGTTTCATATTACCCAATGTGGTCCTCCGAATGGGATCTACCATCTATAGGGTGCAGAGGGTGTCTGATCACACCACCCCGATGGATAGAAATGATCGCAGGCCTCCGTGCTCCTCGCAAGCAGGCCAATGGGAGGGCAGATTATATCTTGCATACGATCAACCATTGAGGATAGGGACTCTCGCCAGCGCACCCAATGGGTGATAATATGCATGATCTGATCAGTGTCACTGGGTTTCCCCCCACCATATATATCAGCTCGAGTGGGGTTTATTTATTATGAAATTCCATTTCCCACAAGCACAAGCCCCCATGATTAATTACATCTCGGACCAAAGCCTGAGAAAATTCTCGATTAAGGATCCGATATTATTCTTCCCAAAAGGAGGATTGGCACAAAAGGGAGAATAGGAAGTTCCTACTCAAAAGGAAAGAAAGGTTTCAAAGTGGCTTAGTCAATATGCATGATTCATCTCAACATCCAAAGGTAGTAAGGAGAGAAAGCAAATCAATCACTCAAAGCATGTAGAGAGAAAGGATAGAAGTGGCATCATTCATGTGATGTAGATAAGTAGGATTTATAGTCCCTAAAAAAAGAGGAACTTACCCACCGATTAGTCATACTACGGACACCCAATGTAGTAGCCTTAAACCTTAAATCTAAAGTGGATTTAGTATTCTATCCAACGCTAACACCCGTATCCTAACTAATACAATATGCGCTTATATCATGCCTGAAAAGGAAAGTTAGCTAACCACCTAAGCATGTAAAATCTATGCTATCTGGTCTTTATGAAAGATAGGTAGGTAGTTTAGTTCATGTTGCATAGAGTTCAAGTTTGTTGAAGGCCAAAAAGGGAAACTTTATTTAAAATTCAAATATTGATAGATTGGGATTCATTTTAATTAATTTTCTTTGTTAATTTATTTTAATGCTTAGGGTAGTAGTCTTAGAAGTTTAAGTTATATTAACTAATTTTGGAAGGTCTCGGATCCTCCTATATGCTAGGCTAAGAGGGTCCAAAAGGCCACTATTAAAAATAGACTAGGTTTTGGAGTTCTAGCATTTTGATCAAATATTAGGTATTAAGGAGAGTAGTTAAGTTTTGAGTTTGCAGGATTTAGAGCTCTCTAGGCCAAGATATGAATTTTAGAAGTTTCAAGGCAATTGGGGAATCATTAAAATTATTTAATAAAGGGGTATTTTAGGGATTTTGATACAAATCAACTTCAAACCTCTTGGAATCACCCCCAAAGGTCAGAAATGACCTAAGAAGGTGTTCTCAAGTCTTTAGGAAAAATTTGAAATTTTTAATTATTTAATTAAGACAAAAAGGTAGTTTCTAATCGGGGTTAACTTAAGGCTCAAGTTAATGTCCAATTAAAGGGACTTAATTATCTAAGGTTAAGGGCTAAATTTTGAGTAGTTCATAGTATTATGGGAAATTTTTTGAGTTAAAATGAATTTATTAAAACTTTTTGAAGTCTTCAGGGTTTAATTAAGGGTTAAATTAGGGTTTGTTAATTAAGGGGTTTAAAGGCTCTTAAAAATTTCTAGAAAATTCTAGAAGATTTAAGATGTTACTAAGTTCAAATTTGTAAAGTTTCATGTCCATCGAGGATCTATCCTAGCTTCTATACTTTTTTTTTTTATTTTCTAGACAGGTCCTTAATTATTATCCTTAGGGTGGCCCTATGTTAAGTGGGTTTTAAAATCAAAGTCAATGACTAACCCTTGAGGTAACATGCAAGGAATGCATAAAAATAGTAAATACATCAATCCTAAGATCTATGAGGGTCTAGGCTAAGTGCTTGTGCATCCTAAACTTGTAAAAGAAGACGAAATAACGACTAAGCGTGCTTCATGATGTGATTAGTAAATGATTGGAGCTCAATCATCCAGTAATATCTCCCCCATCAATGCTACCTATAAGCACAATCCATGTTTAAAATTTCTTAAAGTGAATCTCCCAAAATTATGGTAAATTTAATAATATATAATTTTAAAATAGTTTTAAAACACATACATATATAAGTTTTAGAAAATAATGTAATTAAAAATAATTCAATTTATAAATGTATATAAATATAGGGGAGATTTACTGGTCACCCAAAGGGAGGATTTCAAAATGGTTTGAAAAATAAGTTTTAATTTGAAAATAATTAGATAATAAACTAATTAAATAATACATAATTATGCCAAAAAAATAAATTTTAGTTCCTAAAAGTATTTTTATATAAAAATAGATATTTTTTTAAAAAATAAGATATATTGTACGGGAAAATCTAATTTAAAATGAAATAGTTATGAATTTTTAAACTTTAAAGTATTAAAAAAGATTTTTTATATAATTTAAATTTAATATTTTAAAAATTATTAAATTAAATTAAGTATTAAAGTTTCTTGAATTTAAATTTAATAAAAATAATTTTCATAAGTTTTGAAAAATAAATAAATTTTGAATTCATTAATTATTAATTAAATAATCTAATTATTTAATTAATTATAATACTTTAAAATTGGATAAATATTTATTAATTTAAAATTAAATAACACAAATAATTCTCTGATCTTAAAAATTATTTAATAAAACATTTTTTTAATTAAAAAAATAATTAGAGTTTAAATCAATTAATCATTAATTAAGTAATTGAAGAAATTTATAATTAAGGAAAGTATTTAAAATAGAAAATATTTATTAAATTTAAAAAAAGGTAAATGAATAATAAAAAAAATCTTTGATCTTGAAAATAATTTAATAAAATTATTTTTTATAAATTTGAGAAATAATTAAATTTTAAATCAATTAATTATTATTATTATTTTTTTTTTTTTGAGAAGATGCATATAGCATTTAAAATGAAAAACTATTACAAACTAGAAAGCAAAGGACCAAAGTAAGCCCTTTGAAACTATCATAATGGATATCAGATCTACTAATTCCCATTTTAAATTCATTGGGGTGATGGTGATACCAAATATAAAAACAACCTAAATGGTTGATTAGTATCCCAGAGTTCCCAAGAGATGAAAAATAAAAACTAGTAAGAATCTTATATGTCATTACGATATTTCCAAAAAAACATACTAGATCAACTAAAACAACAAAATAAAACAATAAAACTAAAAAGAAAAGACTATAAAGAACTACAATAGAAACAACTCCTTCAACTCCTCTTTTAGAAGTATGACCATAGTATATCTTGAGCATCTCCTTCCCTAGATTAGTTAAAGACCGATCTTTAATGTATAATAAGAGCAGATTGAAGAATTCTGCATTAATTGAAGTAATGCAAACTTGTTTTTCTATATCCACATTCCTTAAAGAAATAAAAGCTTTTCTCAAAAAAGCTCTATCCGCCTCCCAATATGTATAAAACTTCATCCAGTATTGAAGTTGTTACCTCTAACAGTCTTCCAATCAGTTTTCTTTTTCCTAGGAAAGTCTTCAACAGGACCTAGGAATTTATTTTGTTTATTACTTTTATGTTTAATACTTCCCAACTTTATCTCTTTCTTATTATCAAGGACACAAAGTTTGAGAGAAAATAAGAAAGAGATAAAGAAATTTATTTAATTGATAATAAAGAAAAGTATTTAAAATATGAAAATAATTATTATTTTAAAATTAGATAATAATTATAATAAAAAAATCCTCTGATATATTAACATTTTTAGGAAAAATAATTTTTATAAATTTAGAAAATAATTAAATTTTAAATTAATTAATTATTCATTAGGTAATTTAAGTAATTAATTAATTAAAATAATTCAAAATGGTAAAGTATTTATTAATTTAAAATTAAATACATAAAATAATTTTTAAAATAATTTTTGTAAATTTGGAAAATATTTAAATTTTAAATTAATTAATTATCAATTAGGTCCTTTAAGTAATTAATTAATTAATTAAAAATAATAATTTAAAAATAAGAAGAATATTATTAATTTAAATTTAGATAACTAAAATAATATTTCTCAAAATTTTAAAAAGTAATTAATTAATTATTAATTAATCATTAGGACATTTAATTTTTTAACTAATTAAGAATTACTTAAAATAATATATTTAAACATAATTTTAAAATTAAATAATTGAAAGCAATAATAATTTTTTTTTTTTTTGAAAGTAAAATAGAAAAAGAAATATTTATTGTTATTATTTTAAAAGTAATTAAAAATATTAGGTAAAAAATAATGAATATGATATAAAATAAATTCAATTTTTAAATTAATTTATTTTAAAATAATTATTAAATTATTTAAATATATTTTAAAAAAAGATATTTAATTTTAATTATATATATATATATATATATATATATATATATATATATATATATATATATATATATATATATATATATATATATATATATATATATATATATATATATATATATATATATATATATATATATATATTTAAGAGCAACAGCTCAAAATTAGTGCAATTCATGCACCTCGGATTTTGTAACGCTAAAACAAAGAAGGGTTCATTCTCGAGGATGACTCAACTAATTTTGATGAAATTTTAAATGTAGATTAAAGACATGAACAAAAGACATGAGGAGTTGTTTGGAAGATCTGAAAAGCGCTTATTAGAAAGTTATATCTAAGTGTAGTGACCTAAATATAAGGTTTTGAGGAATTCTTACAGTTAGATATTCTGGATTTTGAAATATCTGAGCTTGGGCACGAATCTCAAAGCAAAATCGAGTTAGAAACTTCTGGAATTAAAATCAAGAGCATCCGATCTCCGATTTCAGCAAACTTAAAGTGAAACTGAGTGTCTCGGAAATACGAACCCAACGACACTAAATTCGACCCAATCTGAGCCCAAATGGGTCCAAATCAAGGACCCGAAGCGCTGTTGGAAGGTTCAAACCACAATTTGGATTACCAAACGGCTTCCAAACATATCAAACTTATAGTCGAATTGAGCGGCTTGACGAGTCAAATCCAACGAGCCCAAGATCACTGAATTCCGACATCACTACAACATTCAAACGTCCATTGAAAAGTTCATGATCAAGGGAATCAAGATCGGCCGTCCATCAAACCACTGCCAACTAACCCTTGATCCTCCACCTATTTACGGGTCATGCCATTCCCAAAATCTATAAATAGAGCCCCCTCTCCTCTTGAAAAGGGGACCCCTGAGCCTAAGGAAAAAAGAGAGAGATCGGAGATCGCTCTTGCTTCCTAGCCTCCTCAACCACCGTCGGAGTTTCGCCGGACCACCGCCGGAGTTCCAACAAACCACCGTTGCTCCACCAATGCCGAACGTCCGCCGGACCACCGCCTAATGCCGTTGCTCCGCCGGACCACCACCTAACGCCCTATGCTCCACCAGACCACCTCCGAAGGCTGTCGCTCCGCCGAACCACCTCTAAACGTCGTCGCTCCGCCGAACCACCGCCTAACGCCGTTGCTCCACCGGACCACCACCTGACACATTGTGCTCCGCCAGACCACCTCTGAACGCTATCGCTCTGTCGGACCACCACCTGACGCCCTGTGCTTTGCTGAACCACCACCTGACGCCATGTGCTCTGCCGAACCATCGTCTAACATTGTTGTTTCGCCGGATCACCACTTAAGGCCTTCACTTTATTCAGACTGCCGTCAGAAGCCTCACCTTCATCAGATCTCCACCCGAGACTCTCATCTTCGCCAGGTCCTCATCAAAGGCCTGAATTTCTATCAGACCATCCTTTGAGGCCCGAAGCTCTGTCAGATCATCTCTTGACACACATATTTCTATTGTACAATTACTACTTTTAATCTGATCGCTCTTAGAGATGAGTCAGCCCATTGTAACAAACTCAAGTTATAGTGAAATCTTTTCAACTGGGCCAGGCCCCATGATTTTTTCCCTTTCAAGGGTTTTCCACGTAAAAAATCTTATGTTCTCTGTGTGTGAGCTGGATATTCGTATAATGCTAAGACGAACATTTAAAACTATCATCGCGTATATTCTAGGTCACAATAGTTTGGCGTTGTATGTGGGAATCGACTAATCCCATTATCCTAAAGCATCACCTCCATGGTCAACAAGCATAGTAATCGCATCCTAGGAGCCTCCCGCTCCAACTCACATCAATCTCAAAATCAGTCCCTGAATCAAGGACGCTGGGCATCTGCCTCTTTTCATCCCGGCGGTCAAAAACCTACCGGAGAAGGGACTTCAGGACCATCCCTGGAAGATCGTATCAGAAAGATAGAGGACTCGCCAAATGAAATTCTCCAACTCTTGCGAGAGACTCGAGTCCAGCACTAGCACCCCAAGAAGATGTTCTTCTCCCTCGAGACCCGCCTGAGTTCGAAGATGTTCTTCATGTCGAAGTTCCTATTCCTCCGCCAAGGATGCGCCCTCCAACACATCAAGAGAACGAGCTTGCAGACACAGCAAGATCTACACATCCTTCGCGAACAGGCCACCAACATTGCATTCCTCCAGATGTCCTTGAGGACTTAAGCTCAACGGCACGTCACCGAACTCCCCCGTAATACCCTACGGCATGAATTACGAAGACTAGTTCGAGAGGAGTTCCCCGTTGGAGATATAAAACAATCTCTTCGTCGAAGAGATTTTCAGGAGTCATCTCCCCTGACCGAAGCCATCCTTCAACACCCCATTCCAGTAAGGTTCAAACTACCAAACATTGATTCATACGATGGGACATCTGACCCATACGAACATATCAATCATTATAGGACCATAATGCACATCCAACAAGCCTCTGACGGGCACTTATGCCAAGTCTTCCCAGCTACCCTCAAAGGGCAAGCTCAAACATGGTTCTATTCACTCCCCGTCGGATCCATTCCGATGTTCGTCAAATTAGTCAAAGTATTTGTCAAACAATTTGTTGCCAATCGAAGGATGGTTAAAGACTCTTCCCACCTCTCAGGAATTTGTCAGAACAAAAATGAGTCCCTCAAGGAGTACTTTCAAAGATTTTCTACTGAGGCTCGATAAATTCTAGGAGTAGACCCTGAGTTACTTAGAGGCGTATTCCTCGAAGGGCTTCATCCTAGCCCCTTCTACTCAGCGCTCATGCGAGATATAATCCATTCATATGCGGACCTGATCCATCGTGTAGAAGCCCAAATCTCTGCCGATGAATCCATTAATGCTCACAGGAAGCAATTTGAACAAACAACTGGGAAGCGCAAAAGTACACCAAGAATGGAGAATCCGTCCTCACAGCGGAAGAAGCAAGGGAATTATAATCTTCCCCCTCGACCCTCATAGTTGCGACGAGAACCTCGCCAAGAGAAGGAGTACACACTGCTTAATGTATCCTGAGCAAATGTGTTGATGGCCATTCAAGACAAGAAGAGCGTAAAGTGGCCACATCCTTTGAAGCCCAACGTTGGAAACCAGGAGCAATATTACCACTTCCACCGAAGTCGTGGGTATACTTTCGAAGCATGCTTGCAACTCAAGGAAAAAATTGAAAGACTGATCCAGCAAGGATACCTCTGACAATTCATCAAGAATCCACCAGCGCGAGATGAGGATTCTTCGACCGGGGGGCAAAATCAACAATGAAGATAGTCGACTAACAATCGACAAATGGTTGGTGAAATTGAAACTATTGTCGGGGGACCTATAATGCCGAGTCAAGTCCTGATTGCAGTCAGCAAAGAACCAACGCCAAAGAAGTCTCGTGCCGATCATTCCATTGTCTTCGATGATTCTAATTTAGAGGGGAAAAAAGACCCCTCATCAAGACCCACTCGTAATAAGTGTAGGGATCGGTAACCCGTATTATAAAGTCAAAAGGATCTTGATCGACAATGGGAGCTCCGTAGATGTTCTATTCTACTCCACATTTCTCAGCATGGGCCTCGCTCGAGAAAAGCTCCAACCCGCTGCAGGTCCACTATATGGATTTAATAATCGGCTTATACGCGTAGAAGGTATGATAAACCTTCCCGTTGTGCTAGGAGAATTCCCCCGACAAGCCACACACTCAACCTAGTTTATTGTCGTGAAGTCAGAGTCAGCTTACAATGCTATCTTTGGAAGGCCATTGCAGTCAATCTTCGGGATCGTTTCTTCGATCCCACATTTCAAACTTAAATTTCTCACCCCATCAGGAACTGGCGTAGTACGAGGAGATCAACAAGAAGCACAATCCTGCTATCTTCGGCAGGCTCAACCACGCCCATCAATTACCTTAAGCATAGAAGACTTTGATCTACGAACTGAGGACATTCCTCAAAAGGCCTCCCCCATCAAAGATCTTGCTTGTATCTCCCTATTCGATGAACATCCTTCAAGGACAATACAGATCAGATCATTACTCTTAGAGAAAGAGAAAATGAAATACATAGAGTTTCTACGAAGAAATCAAGATATCTTTGCCTGGAGTCCAGCAGATGTGCCCAAAATTAGTCCTGAAGTAATCTTACACTCCCTCAATGCAAACCCACGTGCAAGCCAGTTATTCAAAAAAAGCAAAGTTTTGCACCAGAACACCAACAAGCCATCGAGAAAGAAGTCGACAAGCTCTTAGAGGCTGGATTCATAAGAGAAGTGCACTATCCCACATGGCTGGCGAATGTGGTGATGGTAAAGAAGACTAATGGAGCTTGGAGGATGTGTGTTGATTACACAAACCTCAATAAGGCCTGTCTGAAAGACTGCTTTCCACTCCCTCGTATCGACCAACTTGTCGATGTCACATCCAGACATCAAATGCTTAGCTTTATGGATGCCTACTCAGGCTATAATCAAATAAAAATGAATCCCGTAGATGAGGAGGCAACTGCTTTTCAAACAGACAGAGGACTGTACTGCTACCAAGTTATGCCCTCCAGATTAAAGAATGTAGGAGCCACATATCAGCGCCTCATGAATAAGGTGTTTAAAGACCTTATAGGGTATACGATGGAGGTCTATGTAGACGATATACTGGTGAAAAGTCTTGAAAATTTTCATCATATTTCTGATTTGGAGCAATGTTTCTGTCTCCTTCGATCTTACAACATGCGCCTCAACCCCTCCAAATATGCATTTGGAGTAGCCTCAAGAAAATTTTTTGGTTTTATGGCTAACCCACCGAGGGATTGAGGTCAATCCTGAGAAAATTAAGGCTCTAAGGGATATGGTGCCTGCCAGAAACATAAAAGATGTCCAGAGATTAAATGGAAGGATTGTAGCACTCTCTCGCTTCTTAGCTCGCTCAGGAGATTGATATCTACCCTTCTTTAAAATCCTTAGAGGTGCTCGTAACTCAGGATTTCAATGGACTAATAAATGCCAGGAGGCTTTCAAGCAGCTCAAAACCTATCTAGACTCACCTCCACTACTCTCAAAACCAGTTCCAGGAGAAAGATTATATTTGTACTTGGCTATTTTCACCCAGGCAATCAGTTCAGTCTTGGTCTATGAAGAAAATGCTATACAACATCCTATATATTATGTAAGTAAGATCTTATCCGAAACAGAAAGATGTTATCCCCCAGCAGATAAGACAGCTTTGGCGTTAGTATACTCAGCTAGAAAACTACACCCTTATTTTCAAGCCCATACAATTGGAGTCTACACGAATTTGACGCTAAGAAACATTCTACAAAAGCTAGAAGCCTCTAGCAGACTCACAAGTGGTCAGTAGAACTGGGAGAATTCGACATTCACTATCTACCTAGACATGATATCAAATCTCAAGCACTTATAGATTTTGTGGTAGAATGCACCATCTTTATATCTGGCAATCAACCAAGTGTTTCTCCCTCTCCTCCGAGCTGGACGTTGCATGTTGATGGAGCCTATGGAGTTTCTAGCGTCGGAGCAGGAGTTCTGCTGATCTCTCCACGGCAACTTGCTCTTGAATATGGACTCCAATTCAAGTTCCTGCGACAAACAATGTAGCAAAATATGAAGCTCTTGTTACTGGGTTGAGGCTGGCAATCGACTGTGAAGTACTAAACCTGGTAATCTACACTAATTCACAATTAATTGCCTCATAGGTGGAGGGAGAGTTTGACATCCACAACCCTTAACTGACCCTATAGTGCGACAAAGTAAAGCAGCTCTTAGCCATTATAAACAAATATGAGATCGTCCATATTCTACGAGAGCAAAATACACGAGCAGACGCCCTTTCCAAACTAGCTACCTCCACAACCGGTGATACTTTCAAAAGAAAGCATATCGAAGAAATTCACTTACCGAGTATTCCAGGCCATGGATAATACAATCGATCAATGAGTCGAGGGAGACATCCTGGATCAATCCCATTCTAACTTTCTTACAAGAAGGTGTTTTTCTTGAAGACCCAACGATAGCAGCACGACTTCGGAGGCAGGAAGCAAACTTTATTATTATCAATGGAGAATTGTACAAATGAGCCTTTTCGGGACCCTATCTCAAGTGCCTTCCTCCTTCAGAGTCAAATTATGCACTGCGAGAAGTACATTCAGGCATTTGTGGAGTACACCTGGGTGGAAGAGCATTAGCCCAAAAATTCTGAGACAGGGATTTTACTGGCCAACGATGAAGCAGAGCGCATTAAAGCTCGTGCGAAAATGTAACAGTTTCCAATTACATGCTAACCTCACCCATCTACCTGCCATAGAGATCTCAACATTATAGAGTCCCTGGCCTTTCATCCAATTGGGGATTGATATAGTAGGACCCTTTCCTATAGCCACGGGATAGCGGAAGTTCATCATCTTGGCTGTAGACTATTTCACAAAATGGGTAGAAGCAAAACCTCTGGCAAAGATCACTAAAGAAAATGCCAAACAGTTCCTATGGAATAATATAATATGTCACTTTGGCATTCCAGCGAAAGTTATCACCGATAACGGAACACAGTTCACCGGAAGGGTCTTCACCACTTTTTATAAAGATCTCCACATTCAACTAGTACACACGGTTGTGGCCCATCCTCAGACTAATAGACAAACTGAGGTCACTAATCGGACTATTCTGAAGGGATTGAAGACACGGTTGGATAAGGCTGGGGGGCAATGGGCTAATGAGCTCCCAAATGTCCTCTGGGCTTATCGTACCACGACAAGAACTCGAACAGGAGAAACCTCGCACAACCTTTTCTTTGGCATGGAGACTATCATTCCCGTCGACATTGGAGTCCCAAGTCATAGAGTTCAAACTTTTGACTTCAACTCCAATGACGAAAAGCTCAGGTACAACCTAGACCTCTTTCCAGAAGCAAGAGATGAGGCGATGCTTAAGGTTGTTGTCTATCACCAGAGAGTTACTAGACATTATAACCGAAGAATGAAGCCACGACGTATATCGATTAGAGATCTAGTTCTTCGCAGCATCGAAGCAGCAGGAAAAGGCCCTCAACGCAATACTCTCCCCCCTCTAGGAGGGTCCATACTTGGTAGCAGCTGTAGTAAAGCCTGGTACTTTCAAATTGAAGGATGCTGAAGGAAAGATGCTTCCTCGAACTTTGAATGTTGGCAATCTCTACAAGTACTATCAGTAGAGCATAATAGTGCTACTTGTTTTAAGTTTTATATCTTTAGTATTGTGTGTTTTCTATCTTCAGTAGTGAACGTCATTTGTCTCTTGTTGTTTATGGTGTTTGTGACTTCTTCAGACCTAAGTTATCTTAGGGAAGTATATCTTTGTTTAATATAGTAAAACTATATTCCTTCATTGAATTGAATTTTTGTCTTCTTCGAGTAAAATTATATTAATAGATTCACACAGGCTGTGAGCATCAATCCTGAAACCCTTGATTCGAGAAGTACGCAATCTTTATTGCATCTCAATCACAAGATGATCGATCCCAGGGATATCCAATCTGACCTCTTCCACACAGGTTAACGCCATTGAAAAAAAATTCTGGTATACAACCTTGGTTAGGTCCTACATCCTTGGTGGATTCTATCGACCTCTTCCACACAGGTTAACGTCATCGAGCAGAGCTTTAGCAAATAACCTCGGATAGGTCCTACATCCTTGATGGATTCTCTCGACCTCTTCCACACAGGTTAACGTTATCGAGCAAAGCTATGGCAAACAACCTCGGATAGGTCCTATATCCTTGGTGGAATCTCTCAACCTTTTCCACACAGGTTAACATTATCGAGCAGAGCTCTGGCATTCAACCTCGGATAGGTCCTACATCCTTAGTGGATTCTCTCGACCTCTTCCACACAGGTTAACGTCATTGAGAAGAGCTCTGGAAAATAACCTCGGATAGGTCCTACATCCTTGGTGGATTCTCTCGACCTCTTCCACACAGGTTATCATCATCGAGTAGAGCACTGGCAAATAACCTCGAATAGGTCCTACATCCTTGGTGGATTCTCTTAACCTCTTCTACAAAGGTTAATGTCATCGAGCAGAGCTCTAGCAAACAACCTCGAATAGGTCCTACATCCTTGGTAGATTCTCTCGACCTCTTCCACACAGGTTAACATCATCGAGCAAAGCTCTGGCATACAACCTTGGATAGGTCTTAGATCCTTGGTGGATTCTCTCAATCTCTTCTACACAGATTAACGTCATCGAGTAAGGCTCTGACAAAACAGCCTCTGATAGACCTTATATCCTTAGAGGATTCTTCTAAAATCACCAACATAAGTTTGAACGCATTTATTAAAAGCCTCAGACATGTTGAATATCTTAAAAGAGCATAAAAAAAAATTTCACTCAAGTTGAAATAAAAACACTGAAACAATTTTCACTAATAAATACATCAACAATCAATTACTAAATCAAAGTAGAAATCACACATCAACACAAACACCTAATACAAATGAGAATAAAAAAGACACCAAGAAAGATAAAGTAGTACAACCGACAAAGATCTACTCTATCTCCACTATCTCATCATCAGCCTCTAAGGCAGAGGCCTTCTACAACTCGCTCTCTATCTCGTCACCATCAGAGTCTAAGAGAGAATCATCTGAGACCTGGCTAGGTGTCAACCCCTCAACCTCAACTCCGTCTTTCCGCTGCACCAGACGAACCCCCTTCAAGAAGCCTTGAATGAATTCTTCTTCAATGCACTGCTTCTCTAAAGCCTTCACCTCTTCTTCATAAATGTGATCACGAGCCTCCTGGACGTGATCCTGGATGACGATCTTGAAGGTTATAGATTTCTTAAAATCTTTGATAAATCTCAAAGATTCAAGACTGGTTAGAACGGCCTCCTTCTCAGCAATAAGAATCTGGGACCTTTATTCTCAGTTTCAAGCACTGCTATCTTCTCTGCAGAGGATTTTTGAACTTTTGAGAGCTGGGTGATCGTCGACTGTGCCTCTACTAGGTCGATCTGAAGCCGATCTGTCTGATGATTTTGGAGAGAAGAGGAATGCACCATATTTGCCAACTCAGTCCTACACCCACACAATTCTTCCTCCAACACCTTCACCACTTTGGCCTTCAGATCATACTTCCGCTTGAACTCCCCGTGAAGGTACTTGACCTTCACAAATTCATCATTCCAATGGTTCAAATCCTCAATAAGTTCAACCTCAAGCTCCGTATGTCGAGACAACTGAGATAAGAAAGAAAAATACATTAGAAATCACCCTAAAAGAAAATGGAAGAAAAAGTATCAGGGGAAGTTTGCGTACCAAGTCACTAGCTTTGCGACGCCCAAAGCACTGATGACTCAAAACATCCTCAGGAATACAAATCTTGGTAGGAGAATAGATAGGTACAGCCTTGCTTGTTGCAACCCCCTCCAACTTTTTCTTCTTCGTCGAAGCCTGGGGATCTTCACCTCTTGCCTGTCTCTTAGTGGCCACCTTTGGAACTACGACAGGAACTTCGGGGATCTTGAAAGTTGGTTTTAGCATCCTTGCATCTGATCTCCCGGCGTGGACTGACAGCCCGACCCTGAACAGGAACTCTTCTTCAATGTATCTATTCATATAACGATTCTCATATAAAAGATGCTCGAAGTCAAGGACCTTGAGAATCCTCTTTATATCTTCCTCTCCAACATGCAAAGGGACAGGAAGGTCCCTCAACTTCCCCCACTTCTCTATCAGGCCCCAATCATTTTTCACAAAAAAAATGCATTGGCCCAACTCTTTGCATGATCCTGGGTACACATATCCAATCATTTGGATCTGAAAGTAATGCACCCCTGTGCATCGCTAATAAATCGGCCCATCCGGGAAAGATGCTCAGGTCTCAGAACGGCCCCTCGATCCCTGAATAGTGCAATCAGCCTGATCGTCACTAACATGCCTTTGTATGTAAATTGGAATAGAGATATCCCACAATGCATCGGAATCTCGATCAGCTCAGCAGGAGTTCGAAAGCACAGCCCTGATTGCAAATGAGTCTCACAGATGGTCAAGTACCCGGGAGGAGGAGTGCCAGCCCGATTACACCTCTTAGGGACCACCGCCACCACGTCATTTGGGAAGTGAAACTTTTTGTGAAAAATAGTTAAAGAATCACTAGTAACAGTGGATGCTAGATTGTCTACCCTCGTTCCTTTATTAGGCCTTCGCCCGCCGTCCGGTGGGACGACAGGATTTTCTCTAACCGCAGAATCTCTCAAAAGAAAGTGGTCACCCGACATTACTCCAGTATAGGGAGGGGCCCTGTTGTTGGACAATGAATACCAATTGACCAAGGGCGAGGAAAAGCCTCCCATATAGCAAGAGCACCGAAGGGAGAGGAAGAAGACTCTTTCTCATAAAGAGGAGCCCTGCTGTTAGACAATGGATACCAATTGTCCAAGTGGCAGAGAAGGCCTCTAATGAAAGAAGAGAGGACGAAGACTCTTTCTCGCTAAGAGGGGCCCTACTGTTGGACAATGGATACCAATTATCCAATGGGGCAGAGAAGGCCTCTAATGAGAGAAGAGAGGAGAAGGAGAAGGTGCAAGGAATTAGGTCCAAGGGGGGCCTATTTATAGGAAGAGAAGAGGAGTTGAAAGTTAAAAAAAAATTGGGTGCCACATCATCGGCCATGTCAACGCCACATAAGCGCCACGTTATCAATCCACCCTGCATATGCACGACATGTCACCAATCTGTCATATGTGGCATTGCCACGTCATCGATCCATCCCGCATGGCACTACCACATCAGCCATAACCCAAAAGATCATTTGTGACATGTCAGCCATAATATGCATGTCGTGGCCATGTCACCCACGATCCTGCATGTCGTGGCCATGTCAGCCATGACCCAACAGGTCATGGGTGCCACCTCAACCACGATCTGTGTCGTGGCCACGTCAACCACGACCCAACAGGTTATGGGTGCCACATCATCGATACGTTCTGCATGCCACTACAACGTCATCGATCCGTCCTGTATGTCGTTGCCACGTCATCACCACAAAAAATCCTCCATGCCTTCCCCTGGATTCGAACCCAAGACCTAGGGCATGGATGAGAAAAGGTTTATCACTAATCCACCAAGGAAGAATTGATATAATTATACCTATTTTTTTATTTATATTATAAATTACAGAATGTATTTTGGCTCAAAGTTAAGTCCGAAAAAGGTCAAATCGAATGTTTTTGGAGTCCCCAAAACCATTTTTTGATGTTCCGGATTCAATTTTGACACTTTTAAAGTAATTCGAGACCTCTACGCCCACGATCGGACAACATCAAGTTTCACATCACGCAAAAATTTTCCACTGACAGCAATTCATATTTTCAGACTCCTGGAACTTCGACGTCCGAAAATAGGGGGGGCAACTAATACATCATCCAAAAATTATCTTTACTGGGAACGAATCTCAAAGCAAAATCAAGTTAGAAACTTTTGAAATTAAAATCAAGAGCATCTGATCTCCGATTTCAGCAAACTTATAGTCAAACTGAGCGTCTCAAAAATACGAACCAAACGACACTAAATTCGACCCAATCTGAGCCTAAATGGGTCCAAATCAAGGACCCAAAGTGTTGTTGGAAGGTTCAAACCACAATTTGGATTACCAAATGGCTTCCAAACATATCAAACTTATAGCCGAATCGAGCACCTCAACGAGCCGAATCCAACGAGCCCAAGATCACTGAATTCCGACATCACTATGACATTCAAACGTCCATTGAACGGTTCATGATCAAGGGATTCAAGATCGGCCGTCCATCCAACCACTCCCAACTAACCATTGATCCTCCACCTATTTACGGGCCATGCTATCCCCAAAATCTATAAATAGAGCCCCCTCTCCTCTTGAAAAAAGGACCCCTGAGCCTAAGGAAAAAAGAGAGAGATCGGAGATTACTCTTGCTTCCTAGCCTCCTCAACCACCGCCAGAATTTCGCTGGACCACCGCTGGAGTTCCGACGAACCACCGTTGCTCCACCAACGTCGGACGTCCGCCGGACAACCGCCTAACGCTGTTGCTCCGCCGGACCACCACCTGACGCCCTGTGCTCTATCGGACCACCTCCGAACGCCATCGCTCCGCCGAACCACCGCCTAAAGTCATTGCTCCGCCGGACCATGACCTAACACCTTGTACTCCGCCGGACCACCTCCGAACGCCGTCGCTCCGCTAGCCCACCACCTGACGCCCTATGCTTCGCTGAACCACCACTTGACGCCCTGTGCTCCGTCAAACTATCGTCTAACACCGTTGTTCCGCCGGACCACCACTTAAGGCCTTCACTTTTGTTAGACAGCCGTCAAAAGCCCTCACCTTCATCAGACCTCCACCCGATACTCTCATCTTTGTCAGGTCCTCATCAAAGGCCCAAATTTCTGTCAGACCATCCTCTGAGGCCCGAAGCTCTGTCAGATCATCTCTTGACACCCGGATTTCTATTATACAATTATTACTTGTAATCTGATCATCCTTAGAGACGGGTCAGCCCATTGTAACCAACTCAAGTTATAGTGAAATATTTTCAACTGGGTCAGGCCCCATGATTTTTCCCCTTTCAAGGGGTTTTCACGTAAAAAATCATGTGTTTTCTGTGTGTGAGCTGGATATTTGTATAACGCTAAGACGAACGATTAAAACTCTATCGCCGTGTATATTCTAGCCCGCAACAACTAAGTATTCAAATATTAAGTAATTCAAATTATTTAAAATAATAATAAATATGACATTCAATTTTTAAATTATTTTATTTTAAAATAATTATTAAATTATTTAAACATATTTTAAAAAAAAGGTTTTTTTTTTATGATCAATAGTTCAAAATTAGTACAATTCATAGACATTGGATTCCATAACCCTAAAATAAAAATGGGTTTGTTCTCGAGGATGACTCAACAAATTTTGATAAAATTTTAAACGTAGATTAAGGATATGAACATAAGTCATGGGTAAGTGTTTGGAAGCTCTGAAAGTGCTTATTATAAAGCTATATCTAAGTGTAGTGACCTAGATCTAAGGTTTTAAGGATACCTTACCATTAGATATTCTAGATTTTAAAATATATGAGCTTGTAGACTATCCATGATAGATCTTTCTTTTGAATCCTCGAGCTAATGAGCTATGGATCGCCCGTATCAAGCCTTGAGCTGATCTAGGCTTACTCTCGCTGAAGATCACCGTTGACGAGATATTAAGGGTAGCTTTAGCTCGGGAAAGATGGAAAGAGATGAGGAGAACTCTCACACCAAAGGATTTCTACTTAAAGTGTTGCAAATCTATTTTTTCATGGCTTGTGTTTTGATGATTGACAAACACTACTTCTCTTGGACTACTTGTTGCTTCTAAACTTTTTAGGAATCGAAGACTGGACGATCAAGAAGAAGCCAAGTTCAGGATTGCGTAGGTTTAGGGTTGAGTCAGTCTGTACTTCTGTTTTTCTCTTTTGAGTCTACTTGTAATGGTCAAAGAGACTGATGCTAAGTAACCCTACACACACACACACCTGAGAGACTTAGAATTTCTTTTTTTGCCCACATCGATCAGGCCGATATTCATATCGGCCTGGACGATCAGCTTAAAACAGAAAGTCTAAATATGGATTCTTAATTAAGGCAGTCGTCATTAACATATCAGCCTGGACGATACATGTATCGGCCAGGACGATAAGCTCAAAATAGAAAGAATTAGCAGCCTTAGACAATTAAGCCATACTGTATTTTTAAATTATCGGCCAGGCCGATCCACGGATCGGCCTAGACGAAATTATCAAATTATGCCTTAATTGATCAGGAAATCAAGGGAGTAATTAAGGATGATTGATACGATCATATCGTCCTGGACGATCGCAGGATCGGCCAGGATGATCTATTCAAAAACCTTAAGTTACTCCAGGATGATCAATATCAGCCAGCTCAAAAATAGGGCGATGTTCAGGACGATTTTACTCTGATTTGAACTGATCGGCCGGGACGATCGTGAGATCGGCCTGGACGATCAAGCCAAATTTAAATCGTCCAGGACTGTTCCCAGGGTGATGCTCTGGCCGATCTAGTGGGATTTGTACTAATCGTCCAGGATGATCGTAAGATCGGCCGGGACGATCAAGCCAAAATTCAATCGTCCAGAACTGTTCCCAGGGCGATGCTCTGACCGATCTTCTGAGTTTGTACTGATCGGCCAGGCCGATGTTCATATCGGCCTGGACGATAAAGTCGGCTACTTGCAATTAATGAGCTCCTTTTGAGCTCTTCTATTTAAGAGCTCTTGTTCAACATTTTTCAAGGACCTTTGGCTGCTGTCTTGACCTGAGAAGACCTTGAGGAGAGGGAGAGAGAGAGGATCTTGTGAGGGGATTCACAAGGGTTGCTCAAGGATCGCTCTGCTTGTCTTTTGTTTGGAGTTTCTCGTCCGTAGAAGGGTCGGTAGAGGTAAGAAGTTTACTTTTGGTTTTGGTTCTCTGCCAGCTTTAGGAGGAAGCAAAAGGAGGTAGGTTCTCTGCCTTGCCGGGGTGGCAAAAAGGAGGTTCTTGTAAAGGCTTCTCCGCCTAGCCGGGCTAAAGGAGAGTCACATTTTATAGTGCAATACTTGGAGGGTGCCTCCAAGGAGTGGACGTAGGTCGAGT
The DNA here is from genome assembly GCA_022539455.1 of Dendrobium nobile. Lineage (NCBI taxonomy): Eukaryota > Viridiplantae > Streptophyta > Magnoliopsida > Asparagales > Orchidaceae > Dendrobium > Dendrobium nobile. The sequence continues at coordinate 3,074,147 of CM039732.1, read as the reverse complement.
CGACCGAACCACTATAAATCTTGTGTTCTTATTTTTGCTTCCGCACTTTTTAATTCCGCATTAATTTCTTTTTGTGTGATTTGGTTTGTGATTTTATTTCTTTGTGATAAGAAGTTTTTTTAAAATACCAATTCACCCCCCCCCCCTCTTGGTTAGCTTGGGACTAAGTTCATAGGGCTTAACATCCCTAACAAACTTTCAAGTGGTATCAGAGCCATTTTCATAAAATAAGTTTTTAAAAGCTTTTGAATTTTTGATCCATGGCTAACATTGGGAATCGTAACACTACGGAAGGGTATTCGATTACCCGACCTCCCCTGTTTGATAACCTACCTTTTGATTTTTGGAAAACTCACATGTCAACATTTTTACAATTTACTGATTATCGCATGTGGATGCTTATTCAAGAAGGTTATTCTCCACCTTCTCGTGAAATTAATAGCGTTAAAACTGAAATTACTTTTACTGAATGGACTTTCGAAGAACGTGATTTAGCTCAATTAAATGCAAAATGTTTGAACTGTTTTTTCTGTGCTTTAAAATCTGAGGATTACATGCGTGTTTCAACTTGCAAAACTGGTAAAGAAATTTGGGATAAATTGTGCATCACTTATGAAGGTACTAATGAAGTTAAACAATCCCGTTTGAACTTTCTCTTGCATGACTACGAACTTTTTTGAATGAAATCTCATGAATCGATTTCTGATATGTACACTAGGTTTACTCAGATTGTTACTTCATTGCATGCACTAGGAAAAGAACTTTCAAATTATGAAAAAGTTAACAAGATTTTGAGATGCTTGCCTTCGTCTTATGATGCAAAAATCATTGCAATCACTGAATCTAAAGATTTGAACACCTATTCTATTGATAACTTACTTGGCTCACTCATTGCTTATGGGCAAGGGGTGAATCAAAGAAATCTTGATGCAGGTGAAAAGAAAAAGGAGAAAATAATCGCACTGAAGGCGCACAATTCGGATTCTGAATCTTCCGGGTCTGAAAGCAATGAAGTTGCCTTCATCATAAGGCAATTCGAAAGCTTTCTAAGGAAGAAACAAAAGCATCATCAAAGTTGGAGAAAAGGTAAGGATCATAAACATGTTAAAGGATCTTCTGATGTTGTTGTTTTGAATGCAGGAAACCTGGACATGTGAGAGCCGACTGCCCTACACTTCAAGATCATTCAAGCAAGGAAAAAGAAAAAGGTGAGGAGAAAGCCAAGTCAAGGAAGGATAAGAAGAAAATCCAAAGAGATTTTTGGGCAGAATCTGGTTCTGATTCCTCTGAGACTGAACTAGAGGAAGAGACTACGAACTTGTGTTTCATGGGAGAAAATCAAAGTGATGAGGAAGAGGTATGTAAACCAACCTATGATGAATTGTTTGAAATTTGTGAGAAAATCCATGCATCATACAAAAAACTCAAGAGAACTCATGCAAGCCTAAAATTAAAACATTCGAATCTACAAAAAAAGCATGAAGTCATTCTTAAAGATCATGCAACAATTGATTCTAATCACATGGCCCTTCTTGATGAATTTGATGAGTTGAACAAAAAGCATTTGGAATTAGTTGATGAACATAATGCATTAAAAGCTTCACACACCTCACTTAGTTTTGATCTCAATAAATCTAAAGAGATTGAGAAAAATTTAAGGATTGAGGTTGATGTATTAAAAAGAAAAAATTTAAGGATTCAAAATGATATTGATACATGTAAGAAAAATTGGATGACTTCTACTTTTGATCTTAAGTCAGAACCTAGGAAGAGGCATTATAACTCAAACCATTTAAGAAATCCTTTTCCTGGAGTTAGATGTTTCTCATGTGGCATGCTAGGACACATCTCACACACTTGCACCGTTCACTGTAGTACACATTGGGTGTGGAGACCTAAGATGCATGATTCACAGCATATCATATCTGCATTGCATTCTACTATTCCTAAGAAGGATCTTAAACCTGTTTGGGTTCCTAAATCTGACTGATTTTGAGTTTTGCATGTGTGCTCTCACCAAAGTCCTCGTGGGAGCATAGGATAACTGGACATAAGGAGGCTTGCAGCTCAAAATTGCTTAAACTCGCTGTTTTTTTTTCACGTGCTTGAAATGTTAAGTTTTTGTGTTTCTTTTTATTTTATTTTTGTGCTAGTTTTTGTGCTTACTTGGTGGTAGTTAGTTTGCATTGTTTTCATTCTTTTTGTTTGTTTTTATGTGTTCTGTCTTCGCATTGCTCGTTAAATTTGGTCTTACATATGATGAATCTTTTCAAGCCTTTAGATTTTGGAGTTTTAGAGATAGTGTTTAGCTTTTTCTAAATTGATTAAAGGGAGTAAACTGTTAATGTTTTCCCTTCTTCTGACTTTGTTTAGTGGTATGATTTTCTTCTCTAAACAAAAGTCTAAACTCAGTTTAACCAATAGCTTTTCATCTAAGATCTTTTTCTTATCTTGCTACATTAATTTATCTTATGCATAATAGCCAAAGTTCTTAGATATCATTCAAGCTTTTGAAATCTTGCCATTACATTTATCACATGATTTTGATTTTGTGTTGTGGATTGTTCTTCCCTATGTTAGAGAGAGAGCTCCTATTCTCTAATATTTGGAGGATATACTCACAACTAAGTCTTTTTTAAGGATATATTAAAGAGTGTTTAGCTTGCAAGTGTTAAAAAGGAAAGAGGCCAATGAAGCCAAATTGAAAAGAAAGCCATATACACAAAAGTGTATTCGAATCAAAAGATGCTCAAAAGAGCCAAACAAAATGACAAGAGGCATAAAATAAACCCACTAGATGCAAGCTATCCTCTCTTTAGTAAAGCTCTTAAAACTTAGAAAACTCATTATGTGATGCTTTCAAAGACTTGATTTCAATTTCCATGATTGAGAAAAATTACTTTGGTTTATTAATTATGAGATATTTTCTTTGTAAACAAGTCAATGAATGGATCTTATTATCCTATTTAGTTACTCTGAGTTGGATTTTTATTTTCCAAAAGAATTTTGTACCCTAAAGGATGTCCGATCTAGGGTTAACAGAATCAGATGTTCTACCTTCTTCTGATTGGGATTTGTTAAACTTCTTGATCTCTTGGAACTTTAAAAGTTTAATTTTTTGAAAAATATTCTCATTTGATGCCTCCATAAAATTAAAAAAAAATTATTAGAAAAATTAAAATCCAAAAATTTTCATTTTTGTTTTTCCTTGTGTTGTCGTTTTTGTTTTTTTTTTTTTGTGTTTTAACTGTTTTTCTTTTGTTTTATTTTTTGAGGGTCTTGATCATCACCATTCTTCCCTTGATTTCAAAATTCAAGTAACATCGGCCTGGACGATACTTTTATCGTCATGGCCGATGTGACAATTTCTCTTCAAAATCCATCTGCTGAACTTTTCTGTGCTTGATATGACTCATCGTCCTGGACGATCCTATATCGTCCTGGACGATTTGATCGAACTCATGGTGATAGTCCTGGCCGATGGAATATTTCGTCTGGCCGATGCATGATATGTGCATCGTCTTGGCCGATACACTGGATCGTCCTGGATGATCCACGTGTCAGCACATTTTGATCTTTAAATTCGGCCCCGGACGATCCATTATTGGACAATCGTCTGGGCCGATCCACTGTTCGTCCTGGACGATACACGTGGCAAGCATTTTAAACGTTTTAACTTCGGCCAGTACGATCCATTATTGTGCATCATCCTGGACGATACACCTAATCAGCCCGGACGATCTGCTTTTTCAACGGTCGTCCGGATTGACTCCTCGGGCCGATCACCTGTGTCTAATCGGCCTGGCCGATATCTGATCAGCCCGGACAATCGGACCACTTTTTTGACCAATCGGCCTGGACGTAATTATTGAGCCATATCAGCCTGGACGATTCTGAGATCGGCCAGGATGATATGGCCGTTTCTTTAAATTCTGGCCAATTCCAGCCATGTTTTCTCACCCTCCACCCATTTTCTTGTGTGTTTTCTTGCTAGCTCTCTCCTATGGCTGGTGGGAAACATTTTCATCAGGCATTTGGGAGTTCTTCGAGGGCGAATCTGGACCCTCGATTCAGGGAGGCAGAAGATCAGGCTGCCTATCGTCGCTACAAGGAGAGTGGCATAACCCTCTCCCGGATAATTAATCCTGCACATCTCTCATACCCGGTAATGGACCTTTTTGCCCACACCTCTCTTTGTTTTATACTCACTCTCGCCATCCCTTTCTCTTCCGAACTCCTCCTTGAATTTTATGCTAGCCTGTGCATTAACCACACATTCACAATCATGACCTCCTATGTGAATCGACGCCCTATCGAAATCACATATCAGGATTGTGTTGATCTTTTACAGCTATCCACCACCGGGGATAAGCTGCACCTAATAGCCTCTGATCTTGATTTTGACTGGTCCACGGCGAATCACTTCCTTCGCCAGACTAATACACCTTTCCATGTTAGAGAGACTAGCTCTTTAGTCAAAGATGCTAGGACAATCCAACATGTCCTTCGCACCTCCATAATTCCAAAAGCCGAGGACCGAGTTCACATTACTCCTCTACTGTCCCTCACTACTTTCTACATTATGGCCCAAAGAGTATTCAACGCCACTGATCTACTCTTTCGCTACATCGATCACCTAACCACAATTCGCGATCTAGGCCATAAGAGAAAGCCCAATCTAGCCTTAGGACACATCATAGCCTATGTCCTTGAAACCAAATACAATCTCCAATACTCTAATCATCCTGACCTTCACCCTACCTACTACTCAAACAATTCCTTCACTGCTCTTCATAGTACTCGTCTCCACCCATGAGATGGGGAAGGTCGGGGGGCTAGAGAGAAGGAGGCTCCCGCTCCCGTTCCTGATCCTGTCCCTCTCCACCAGCACTCACTGGTTGACCAGTTGATTGAGAGGTTTGATCGTTGGGAGACTCGATTTGACGCCTACGTTGCTGCATAGGAGCAGCAACACTTTGAGGATACTGCCCGCTACAAGCAGCACCGCGCTGAGGATTTAGCCCGATTTGACAGTTTTCTTACTCAGCAGCAGCAGCAGCATGACCAGAACATCGCCTGGTTCAATGCTCAGTTCACCACACTTGCCACCTACTTTCAGCAGCCACCTCCACCACCTCCATCAGATGATCTGGATCCCTCGCTTTTTTAGTCTGTAATTTGTGTTGTTTGTTTTCTGTCCTTTTTAGTTTGCTTGTTAGTCTTTTGTGATGTTTTTTTTTTCTTTCGTTTCTGGACCCTCTTTTTGTGATGACAAAAGGGGGAGTGGGGTGTAGGAAAAAGCTGTTGGGTTTTGGGTTTGTAACTTTAAAATTTTAATGAAAATTTTCCTACTTGTGTTTGCCATCATCAAAAAGGGGGAGATTGTTGCAAATCTATTTTTTCATGGCTTATGTTTTGATGATTAACAAACACTACTTCTCTTGGACTACTTGTTGCTTCTAAACTTTTCAGGAATCGAAGACCGGACGATCAACAAGAAGCCAAGTTCAGGATTGCGTAGGTTTAGGGTTGAGTCAGTCTGTACTTCTGTTTTTCTCTTTTGAGTCTTCTTGTAATGGTCAAAGAGACTGATGCTAAGTAACCCTACACACACACACCTGAGAGACTTAAAATTTCTATTTTTGCCCACATCGGCCAGGCCGATATTCATATCAACCTGGACGATCAGCTTAAAACAGAAAGTCTAAATATGGATTCTTAATTAAGGCAGCAGTCATTAACATATCGGCCAGGACGATACATGTATCGGTCAGGACGATAAGCTCAAAATAGAAAGAATTAGCCGCCTTAGATAGTTAAGGCATACTGTATTTTTAAATTATCGGCCAGGCCGATCCACGGATCGGCCTGGATGAAATTACCAAATTATGCCTTAATTGATCAAGAAATCAAGGGAGTAATTAAGAATGATTGATACGATCATATCGTCCTGGACGATCGCAGGATCGGCCAGGACAATATATTCAAAAACCTTAAGTTACTCCAGGACGATCAATATCGGCCAGCTCAAAAACTGGGCGATGTTCAGGACGATTTTACTCTGATTTGAACTGATCGGCCGGGACGATCGTGAGATCGGCCTGGACGATCAAGCCAAATTTAAATCGTCTAGGATTGTTCCCAGGGCGATGCTCTGGCCGATCTAGTGGGATATGTACTAATCATCCAGGACGATCATAAGATCGGCCGGGATGATCAAGCCAAAATTCAATCGTCCAGGACTGTTACCAGGGTGATGCTCTGGCCGATCTTCTGAGTTTGTACTGATCGGCCAAGTCGATGTTCATATCGGTCTGGACGATAAAGTCGACTACTTGTAATTAATGAGCTCCTTTTGAGCTCTTCTATTTAAGAGCTCTTGTTCAACGTTTTTCAAGGACCTTTAGCTGCTGTCTTGACCTGAGAAGACCTTGAGGAGAGAAAGAGAGAGAGGGAGAGAGAGAGAGGATCTTGTGAGGGGGAGCTTGTGAGGGGATTCACAAGGGTTGCTCAAGGATCGCTCTGCTTGTCTTTCGTCTGGAGTTTCTCGTCCGTAGAAGGGTCGGTAGAGGTAAGAAGTTTGCTTTTGGTTTTGGTTCTCTGCCAGCTTCAGGAGGAAGCAAAAAGAGGTAGGTTCTCTGCCTTGCCGTGGTGGCAAAAAGCAGGTTCTTGTAAAGACTTCTCCGTCTAGCCATGGGGGCTAAAGGAGAGTCACGTTTTGTAGTGCAATACTTGGAGGGTGCCTCCATGGAGTGGACGTAGGTCGAGTCGACTGAACCAGTATAAATCTTGTGTTCTTATTTTTGCTTCCGCACTTTTTAATTCTGCATTAATTTTTTGTGGTGTGATTTGGTTTGTGATTTTATTTCTTTGTGATAAGAAGTTTTTTTAAAATACCAATTCACCTCCCCCCCCTCTTGGTTAGCTTGGGACTAAGTTCATAGAGCTTAACATCCCTAACGAACTTTCATAAAGAATTCTTGGGAAAGAGTCACTTTCAGGAGAGGCTCCAATGAACCCTAAAACATCTATTTAAAGGCTTAGAGTCATGATCAAGGGTGGGGATTAAATATAGAGCCAATTAGGAAGGAAATAAATGTATTTAGTTATGGGTTTGATTGCTTGATTTAGGAACAAATTTAAGCTCATGGGAAGAAAAAAATAATTAAATTAAGCACATTGAATTAAAATCAAGCTCAAAATCAGATCTGATTAGGGTCAATTTGGGATTCAATTTAATTAGCTCAAATTAACCCAATTAAATTTAAATAAAATGATGACTCAAATCATAACAAACTCGATGCATCTAAGTTGGACTAATCGGGCTTAATCAAATACGGTCGGGTCTAATTCGGCTCAATACAAGCTGATTCAAGCTTGAATTAGACTTGATGGCGCTTGATTAAATCGAACAAAGACCCTCGAGGGCACTTGAACAAAAATTAAGGTTAATAAACGGACCCCTAATAGGTGCGACGAACAAATTAGTGAACCACATGTGTTGGCGTTAACCAAATATGACAAGTAAAGTGGAGAACCAAGTAAGAGGCCAACAAATGATGAAAAAGTAGGAGGATACTCTCATTACCTTACCCTATAATCAGGGTAGAGATAAGGAGGGAACAAAGAGCAAAGTAGTAAAGCAAAGTAAACAAGTAAAAGATCACCAAATTATGAATAAGTAGTGGGATCCTTTCCTTCCCTTATTCAATAGATAGGGCAAAGCCAAGGAGAGAAATGAAAAAATAGTAAAGTAAACTAATTACCTTCCTGATCATATCGAAACAGTAATGTAGAAGGTGAAAGAGGTGGTGAGGAATGCCTTCTAGGGGCTCTATCTGGCTCTCTCAATCAGGTAGTTTTCTACATCTACCTTGACTGGATCGGCCTATCAAATATAGAGGGGCTCAATACTCACTTGGTCATTTCAAATAAGTGAATAAATAGTCAATGCTTGATGTTTTCCTGATCATAATAAAGCATTAAAAAAGTAAATGGTTGTGAGGAATGCCTCCCACGGATTTTATTGGGCTCTCTTAACCAAGTAATTTTCTACATCTGTTTGATCGGATCAGCCTTGCAAATGTAGAGGAGCTTAATACTCACTTGATAATTTCAAATAAGTGAATAAATAATCAAGGTCTAATGTCTGCCTGATTACAATAAGGCATCAAAAAAGTAAAATGTGATGAGGAATACCTCCTAGGGACTCTATCAAGCTTTCTTAACTAAGTAATTCTTTACATCTACCTTACCATTTCAGCTTAGCAAATATAGATGATCTCAATACTCACTTGATCATTTCAACCAAGGGAATAAAGAGTTAGGGTTTGATGCCTGCTTGATCACAACAGGGCATTAGAGAAGTAAAATAAGGTTTGGAATGCCTCCTAGGGACTCTATCGGGCACTCTCAACTAGGTAATTCTCTACATCTACCTTACCATTTCATCTTGACAAATAAATATAGGCTCAATACTCACTTAATCATTTGAACCAAAGGAAAAATGAGCCAGGGTCTGATGTCTACCTGATCACAATAGGGCATCAGAGAAGTAAAAGGTGGTGAGAAATGCCTCCTATGGACTCTATCGGGCTCTCTCAACCGGGTAATTCTATACATCTTCCTTATGATTTTAGCTTAGCAAATATAAATGGACTCGATGCTCAATTGATCATTTCAACTAAGGGAATAAAGAGTCAGGGTCTAACGCCTACTTGATCACAATAGGGCATCAAAGAAATAAAAAGTGGTGAGGAATGCCTTCCTGGGAGTCTGTCAGACTATCTCAATCGAGTAATTCTCTTTATCTGCCTTACTATTTCAGCTTAACAAACATAGATGGGCTTAATACTCACTTGATCATTTCGACCAAGTGAATAAAGAGTCAGGGTCTAATGCTTGCCTGATCACAATAAGGCATTGGAGAAGTAAAAGGTGGTGAGGAATGCCTCCTACGAACTCTATCGGGCTCTCTTAACTGGATAATTCTCTATATCTGCCTTACCATTTCAGCTTAGCAAACATAGATGGGCTCAATACTCACTTGATCATTTCAACCAAGTCAATAAAGAGTCAAGGTGGTGGGGTATATCTCTAAGGGGCACTATGGCGCACCCCCAACTAAGTAATTAAGTAAGTAAGTAAGTGGCCAACTACCTGCTTGGCCTTATCGAGGTAGCAAGATAGAAGGTGAAAGTCACCTCAATACCAACTTGATAAAGATCTTTGTAGGGATGTGAAGGAAAAAGTAAATATAATTTAAGTGGTGGGATATGCCTCCTAGGGACCCTATCGGGGACCCTACTAGATAAGTAACCAACTACCTACCTGACCATATCGAAATAGCATGATATAAGATAAAAGTAGCCTCAATACCAGCCTAAAATAGATTTATGTAGGGATATAAGGGAGAAAGTAAGGTTAATTTAGGTGGGTGGTATGCCTCCCATGGACCCTATAAAGCACCCCATCAGGTAAGAAAGTAACCAACTACCTACTTGATCATATTAAAACAACATGATAGAAGGTGAAAGTCACCTCAACACCAGTCTAATACATATCCATGTAGGGATGCGAGGGAAAAAGTAAATGTAATTTAAAATAATTCTAAGGAAAAGGTGATCTAAGAATTCCCAAGCCAACTTTTAGTTACCATGTGGTAGATGATGAATTGTCGTGGCCACGGGTATCCAAATACCGGCGAAATTCATTAGGCAAAATTATCATCACACTCAAACAATATATAAAGGATAATAAGTGGAACTGGATAGCATAATCATAACAAAATTGGTATGTGAATAGAATTTGTAAATGGATAGTGGATCAATATTATCATTCTCAACCAACATGGGTTGGCATACACTCAGTATCACATCTTAAAAATGGGTTTGAATTATTAGTTTTGATATCCCAGACCAAGCTTGGAAGTGATAAGCAAAACTGGGTAAGATCAACTATTGTATCATGATTGATAAAAGAAAGGAATTTAAATAGGGACATTGGATTAACATCATCACACCTAATTAACTTAGGTGGGCATGGACCTAGTATCAACTCTCAAAAAGATTTGAATTATTAGTTTTGATATCCCATATAACACTTGAGGGTACCAAGCAAAATTGGGAGAAGAACAACTATCATATCATATTCAATAGAAGAAGGAAATTCACATAAGGATATTGGATCAATAACACCTTACCTGACTAACGTAGGTAGGCATGGACCTAGTATCACCTCTTAAAAAAAGTTTGAATTATTGGTTTTGATATCCCAGACCACGCTTGGGGTGACCAAGTGAAACTAAGTAAGAACGAATCCTCTCTATGAGGGAACAAATTATGGTTTTTATATTCTATCACCAATGTAATTGGTGTGCACAAATATCCCTATGACGTATCAATGTACCACCTTTAAGAATAATCTTATACTCTTCATAATGAACATCGTGTGGTAAAGGAAAAATTGTCATGGCCACATAGACTACCAAAAAGTAAGAAGAATTCTTTTAGGGGATACACATACAGAGAGATAAGAGGAAATCTAAAAAAATAACATATTAGTTTTGATAACCCAGACCACACTTAGGGGTGTCAAGTGAAACTAAGAAGAATAACTATTATATCATGACTAATAGAAGAAATAAACATATATAAGGACATTGGATCAACATCACCGCACCTGACAAATGCAAGTGGGCATGTACCCAGTATCACCTATAAAAATGAATTTGAATTATTGGTTTTGATATTTCAGGCCATGCTTGGGATAAAAAGCAAAATTGATGAAGAATAACTATCATATCATGATTGATAGAAGAAAAAAAATTCATATAGGGACATTGGATCAACATCACCACACGTAACTAATGCTGGTGGGCATGAATCCAATATCACCTCCAAAAAATGAATTTGGATTATTAGTTTTGGTACCCCAAATCACACGTGGGGGTGACAAGCAAAACTGAGTAAGATCAACTATCGAATCATGATTGATAGAAGAAAGAAATTCACATATAGACATTGGATCAACATCGCCACAACTAATTAACGTAGGTGGGCATGGACCCAGTATCATCTCTAGAAAATGGATTTGAATTACTAGTTTTGATATCCCATACCACGCTTGGGCATGACAAGCAAAACTAGGTTAAGATCAAATATTATATCATGATCAATAGAAGAAATAAATTTATATAAGGACATTGAATGACCTTTGGCACACTTGATTAACCTAGGTAGACATGGACCCAGTATCACCTCTAGAAAAATGGGGTTAAATTATTGGTTTTGATATCCCAGACCATGCTTACGGTGATAAGCGAAACTGGGGTAGAATAAACACTCTCAATGAGAGGACAAATTAAAGGTTTTATACACTGGCACTAATGTGATTGGTGTTTATAAACATTAGAACAATTGTCCCTATAACGTATCAGCGTATCCCCTTTAAGGATAGCCTTATACTCTTCGTAACTAATATCATGTGGTAGATGATAAATTGTCATGGCCACTTAGACTACTAAAAATTAAAAAGGATCTTTTCAGAGGGTATAAATACAGAGGGATATTTAAAGAAGGTAAGGAGGCTTGCTAGTCTATAGTGAACTAATAGCACTAGTGGAGGAGTGTCAAATGGTCTTTGATAAGAATCGTCGACTCTCATTCTGCACATATGATGGGGAATATGTTTCTTGCTAGTAATCTGACGTTGAAAGTCTACTTCCTCATCTAAGCTATTATCAATAACTAATCCACCCTCAGATATCAAATACCTATGAAAGGTAGGAAGGTGTCGGGGTCTGCTCAGTCTCATGATGAGAGAGCCAAGTGAATACAAAAACCTGATGGAAAGAAGGCAAGAAGGGAAACTATGAGAAAAGGAGTAAGATAGATAAGGGTACAGAGTAGCCTAGAAGGTCGAAAGGAAAGAGACCATAGTTAGGGAAAACCCTAACTAGGAAGGGAATCTAATTAAGAAAAGGATCCTAACTAAGAGTAAGATGAACCTATTCTAAAGAGTACCAATCGTAGAGTACACACAAGAAAGAATAATATGTGATCCAAAGATGGAGATAGAAACGTGTCCCACTGTGGTCACTACAAATATGTGGACCTCCAAAAGAGATTCATCGTCTATAGAGTGCATAGGGTGTACAACGGTATCACCTTGAGGGATAGAAATGATCGTATGTCTCCATGCTCCTCACAAGCAGGCTAATGGTAGGGTAGATTAGATCATGCATACGATCAACCATTGAGGATAGCGACTCTCACCAGTGCACCCCGATGGGTGATAAAATACATGATCTGATTAGTTTCACATGGTTTTTCCCACCCGATACATTAACTCATGTGGGGTTTATTTATTGTAGAATTTTATTTCCCACGGTTCAAGCCCCTATGGTTAATTACATCTCATGCCGGAGCCAAAGAAAACTCTCAATTAAGGATCTGATATTATTCTTTCCAAAAGTGGTATTGGCATAAAAGGGAGACTAGGAAGTTTCTACTTAAAAGAAAAGAAAGCTTTCAAAGTAGCTTAGTCAACATGTATGATTCATCTTAGCATCTAGAAGGACTAAGGTAGTAAAGAGACAAAGTAAATCAATCACTCAAAGCATGCATAAGGGAAGGATAGAAGCGGCGTCATCCATGTGACGTGAATAAGTAGGATTTATAGTCCCTGAAGAAAAGGAACTTACCCACTGATTAGGCATACTATGAGACACCCAATGTAGTAGCCTTGAGCTCTACATCTAAGGTGGGTTTAGTGTCCTACCCAACACTAACACCCGTGTCCTAATTAATATAATCTAGGCTTATATCCTGTCTGAAAGGGAAAGTCAACTAACCACCTAAGCATATAAAATCCATGCTATTAGATCTTTATGAAAGATGGGTATGTAGTTTAGTTCAAGATGCCTAGAGTTCAAGTTTGTTGAAGGCCAAAAAGGGAAACTTTATTTAAAGTATAAAAATTAATAGATTGGAATTCATTTTAATTAATTTATTTTGTTAATCCATTTTAATGCTTAGGGTAGTCTTAGAAGTTTAAGTTATATTAACTAATTTTGGAAGGTCCCGGATCCTCCTATGTGCTAGGGTAAGGGGAGTCCAAAAGATCACTATTAGAAATAGGCTAGGTTTGGGGTTCTAATATTTTAATTAAATATTATGCCTTAAGGGGAGTAGTTAGACTTTGAGTTTATTGGATTTGGAGTTCTCTAGGCCAAGATATGAATTTTAAAAGTTTCAAGGCAATTGGGGAATCATTAAAATTATTTAATGAAGGTATATTTTAGGGGTTTGATCCAAATCAATTCTAAACCTCTTGGAATCACCCCCAAAGGTCATAAATAACCTAAGAAGGTGTTCCAAAGTATTTGGGGAAATTTTAAAATTTTAAATAATTTTTAATTATTTAATTAAGGCAAAAAGGTGGTTTCTAATTGAGGTTAAATTAAGGCTCAGGTTAAAGTCAAATTAAAGGACCTTAATAAACTAAGATTAAGGGATAAATTCTAAAGATTTCAAGGTATTATAAGCAATTTTTGGAGTTAAAATGGAATTATTAAAATTTTCTGAAGTCTTCAGGTTTTAATTAAGGGTTAAATTAGGGTTTATTAATTTAGGGGTTTAAAGGCTCCTAAAAATTCCTAAAAAGTTCTGAGAGGTTTATGATGTCAGTAAGTTCAAAATTTTAAAGTTTCATGTCAATCGGGGATCTGTCCTAGCTCCTAAAGTTTTTATACGTTTGCTAGACTGGTTATTAATTATTGTCCTTAATGTGTCCCTACATCAAGTGGGTTTTAAAATCAAAGTAAATGACTAACCCTTGAGATAACATGCAAGGAATGTATAAAAATAGTAAACACATCAATCCTAAGATCTAAGAGGATCTGAGCTAAGTGCTCGTGCATCCTACACATGCAAAAGATGATGAAATAATGACTAAGCGCGCTTAAGAATGCAATTAGTGAATGATTGGAGCTCAATCATCCACTGATCTCTCCCCCATGAATGGTACCTATAAGTATAATCCATGTTTAAAATTTCTCAAAGTGAATCTTCCAAAATTAGGATAAATTTAATAATATGTAATTTTAAAATAGTTTTAAAATACATACATATATAAGTTCTAGGAAATAATGTAATTAAAAATAATTCATTTATAAAAGTAGATAAATATATGGTAGATCCACTGGTCACCCAAAGTGATGATTTCAAAATGGTTTGAAAATTAATTTTTTATTTGAAAATAATTAGTATATTAATTATTTAAATAATTAACTAAATAAATAATACATAATAATGCCAAAATAAATAAACACTACTTTCTAAAAATATTTTTAAATAAAAATATAAATTGTTTTTCAAAAAATACGAGATATTGTACATGAAAATCTGATTTATAATGAAATAGTTATGAACTTTTAAAGTTTAAAGTATTAAAAAAAGGGTTTTAAATGATTTAAATTTAATATTTAAAAATAATTATTAAGTTAAATTAAATTAAGTATTAAAGTTTCTGAAATTTAAATTAATTTAATAAAAATAATTTTCATATGTTTTGAAAAAAAACAATTTTTAATTTTTTAATTATTAATTAAAAAATCTAAGTATTTAATTATATTATAATAATATAAAAAAGGATAAATATTTATTAATTTAATATTGGATAACAAAAATAATTCTCTGATCTTAAAAAAAATTTAATAAATTTATTTTTTATAAATTTAAAAAATATTTAAATTTTAAATCAATTAATACTTAATTAAGTAATTTAAGTAATTAATAATTAAGTATTTAAAATAGAGAATATTTATTAAATTTAAAGAAAGGTAAATAAATAATAAAAAAAATTTAGATCTTGAAAATAATTTAATAAAATTATTCTTTGTAAATCTGAAAAATAATTGAATTTTAAATCAATTAATTATTAATTAAGAAATTTAAGTAATTAATATTTAAGTAAAGTATTTAAAATATGAAAAAAAATTATTAATTTAAACTTAGATAATATTTAAAAAAAATCTCTTATATATTAACATAATTAGAAAAAATAATTTTTACAAATTTAGAAAATAATTAGATTTTAAATTAACTAATTATTCATTAGGCAATTTAAGTAATTAATAATTAAAATAATTCAAAATGAAAAAGTATTTATTAATTTAAAATTAAATACTTAAAATAAATTATCTAATTTTTAAAATTATTTAATTAAAAAAATTTATAATTTTGTAAGTATTTATATTTTAAAATAATTAATTATCAATTAGATAATTTAAGTAAGTAATTAAATAAAAATAATAATTTAAAAAACAAAAAAGATATTATTAATTTAAATTTAGATCATTAAAATAATATTTCTCTTTTTTTCTAACATAATTAAGGAAAATAATTCTTTCTGAATTTTTGAAAGTAATTAATTAATTATTAATTAATCATTAAGACATTTAATTAAATAACTAATTAAGAATTACTTTAAATAATAAATTTAAACATAATTTTAAAATTAAATAATTAAAAGTAATAATATTTTTTATTATTTTTGAAAATAAAATAGATAAAGAAATATTTATTATTATTATTTTAAAAGTAATTAATAACTATTAGTATTAACTAAGTGTTTAAATATTAAGTAATTAAAACTATTTTAAATAATAATAAATATGACATAAAATAGATTCAATTTTTAAATTAATGTATTTTAAAATAATTATTAAATTATTTAAACATATTTTAAAAAATGTACGTAATTTTAATAAAATATATTTTTTTAAGATCAATGGCTCAAAATTAGTGTAATTCATGCACATCGGATTCCATAACCCTAAAATGAAAAAGGGTTCATTCTTTGAGGATGACTTAACTATTTTTGATGAAATTTTAAACATAGATTAAGGACATGAATAGAAGTCGTGGGGAGATGTTTGGAAGCTCTGAAAAATGCTTATTAGAAAGTTATATCTAAGTGTAGTGACATAGATATAATGTTTTGAGGAATTCTTATCGTTAGATATTCTGAATTTTGAAATATCTGAGCTTGTAGACTATCCACAATAAATCTTCCTCTCGAATCCTCAATCTAATGAGCTATGGATCTACCATAGCAAGCCTTGGGCAGATCTAGGCTTACTCTCGTCGGAATATCACCGCTGATGAGGTCTCAAGGGTAGCTTCAGCTCGGGAAAGATGGAAAAAGGTGTGGAGAACTCTCACACCAAAGGATTTTGGCTTAGAGAATTCTAGGCAGAGATTCACTTTCAAGAGAGGCTCCAATGAACCCTAAAATATCTATTTAAAGGCTTAAAGTCATGATCAAGGGTGGGGATTAAATCTAGAGCCAATTAGGAGGGAAATATTTGGGTTTAGCCATGAGTTTGATTGCTTGATTTAGGAACAAATTTAAGCTCATGAGAAGGGAAAAGGAATTAAATTAAGCACGTTGAATTAAAATCAAGCTCAAAATCAAATCCGATTCAGGTCAATTTGGGATTCAAATTAATTTGTTCAAATTAACCCAATTAAATTTAAATAAAATGATAACTCAAATCATAATAAACTCGATGTAGCTAAGGTGGACTAATCGGGCTTAATTGAACACGGTCAAGTCTAATTCGACTTAATATGAGCTGATTCAAGCTCGAATTGGACTTGATGGGGCTTGATTAAGTTGATCAAAGGCCCTCGAGAGTACTTGAAAAAAAATCGAGGTCAACACCCAACATCAATCAAGGGGCTAAATTAAGATTTGGACTAGATGTCAGCCCCATTTCGTCAAACTTAACTTAATTAAACATCCTTACCCACTCTTTCATTAAAGACGGGATTTATCATTTTAAAGTGCCTAGGTAGTTAGCTGGCTCCCCAATTCAGGTTAGGGTAAGTCCATATTTACACTGCATAAGCTAGGTTTGGGCAACATATTTTTGGTACCCAATTTAAACTTTGGTTATGAGGCAAGTTCAGACTATAAGACCTCAACCTTCATGAATATAATCTCAGCCTTCTAAAAAATTGATAATTAAAATTAAATTTTTTTCAATCAAAATTTAAGCCTAATACTTAGGATAAGATGGGGTGCTTCTGAAATGTTTTAGAATCCCAAAGCACCTCACCTTTCCTCTTTTGACTTTCAGAAATAAGTGTTCAAATTTAATCCAATCCCTATTGAATTTCTTACCTCGCTTCCTTTGACATCAAGCCTTAAAATCTCAAAATAAAATTTTTTACATTATTTTAATCAAGAGTATTCATAGGAGAATTTAGTTTCTTATGATGTAATTAATTATGAGGGCTTGCACTTGTAGGAGATCTAGAAAATGAGATTAATTTTTAAAATTAAGTTTTCAAAACCTCAATTGATTATCTTTAGGAAAATCAAATACAACATTCATTATCATTATTTTCAAATGATTGATAATAAATGATATCTTTTTTCTCTAGGAAGATATATCATTTTATTATCATGACTTTGATTATAAAATTAATGATCCCTTTATCTAGATTAGCATAATCAAATACTAGATTGAACATTATTTTGACCTTTTAGGGCCACATGTGGTTCTTGCCTAAATCTAACTATGGTAATCAAGATGAACTCAAAGTTTTACAATTTGAACTATTAGAAAATGATATGTTCACATTTTAAGGTGATATATCATTCATAATGAGATGTTTGATTTCAAAACTAAACTTCCAAAAAATTAATTATTCTCAAAGAAAATTAAGTTTTCCAAAACTCAACTTTTTCAATAAAATAGGGATATTCTCACAAAAGGCCTAGTGAGAGTATATGGTACTTTGATAGTGGTTATTCAAGGCATATGATGAAAGATATGAAGCAATCCTAAATGCTGGAGGCCAGGACCAAAGGTAATGTAACACTA
Source organism: Dendrobium nobile (assembly GCA_022539455.1). Lineage (NCBI taxonomy): Eukaryota > Viridiplantae > Streptophyta > Magnoliopsida > Asparagales > Orchidaceae > Dendrobium > Dendrobium nobile. The sequence continues at coordinate 3,056,251 of CM039732.1, read as the reverse complement.
GGTGACAACACAACCAAAAAAGTTGTGGGCTCAAGTATAATTGACAAATCAAATAGCTTTATTATTAAAAAATATACTTTAGTAGATGAATTAAAACATAATTTGCTTAGTATTAGTCAGCTTTATAATAAAGATTTTGATATCAAATTTCTTTCTAGCAAATGCATGATTAGTTTAAGTGGAAAATTGGTTTAAAAATAAAAAGAATAAATAATATTTATATGATTGATCTATCTTATATTAATAATTTAGATATCTTTATTTTAAAACTATTATTGATGAATCATGGTTATGACATAGGAGACTATACCATGCAAGTATAAAAATCCTTAGGAAGATTATATAAAAAACCTTGTTAGAGGCATACTCAAGCTAGACTTCTCTAAGGATCACCTCTATTATGCTTGCCAATTAGAAAAATAAATTAGATCATCTTGTCATTCCATTAAGAATGTCACCACTAGTCCACTAAAAATCTTACATATTGATTTATTTGGTCCCGTTAATATAGTTAGCTTAGGTAGTAAAAACTTTGGATAACCGATTATAGATTATTATTACATATTCATTTTGGTTAGATTTTTAGCACATAAAAGTGAGTTTTGATGAATTTAAAGTATTCTCCACTTAGATTCAAATAAAGCTAGAAGTTATAATTTTTATAATTCATAGTGATCTTGGTAGAGAATTTAAAAATGAGATATTTGAATCATTTTGTAAGGAATTTGGGATTGAACATAATTATTTTTCCCCTAGAAGCCCTAGAAAAACAGAATAGTTAAAAGGAAAAGTAGGGCATTAGTGTAAGCTACTAGTGAAATGTTAGCAAAAAATAGTCTTCCTAGATATTTTTAGGCCGAAGAAGTGAATACTAATTGCTATGTGTTAAATAGGATAAATATTAGATCCAAGATAAATAAGACACCTTATGAGTTACTTAAGGGTAGGACACCTGATCATTCTTATTTTTATGTCTTTTGGTGTAAGTATTTTATCCTTATCAAAGACAAATATCCTCTAGGAAAGTTTAATTCAAATTTAAATGGAGTCTTCTTATGTTATTTCTTGATAGGTAAAGCATATAGGGTCTTCAACAAAAGAACCTTAATTTTAGAAAAATCTACCCATGTTGTATTTGATGAATCAGATAGGCTTGCTGAGCCTAGCGTAAAAGAAGATGAAGACGTAGATGTTACCAATACAGTAGATTATATTTACATAGGATATAGAGAAAATCTCTGAAGTTATTGCCTAGAGAATGGAGATACTCATCTAGTCACCCTAGGATGCTCATCTTAGGAGATCCTTTGGTAGGGGTTAGAATTAAGAAAGGACTTAGGAAGGAGGTTAGTAATTCTATATTTATCTTGATGGTAGAACCAATAAATATAAAGTAGGCTTTAATTGATGAATTTTGGATCTTTATTATGCAAGAAGAGTTAAACTAATTTATTAGGAATGATGTATAGGAGTTGGTTAACAAACCTAAGGACCAAAGTGTTGTAAGAATTAAGTTTGTATTCAAGAATAAGATGAATAATTCTGGGGCAATAATCATGAATAAGGTTAGATTAGTGGCTAAGGGATACAATCATATTAAATGTATTAATTTTGAGGAGAACTTTACCCATGTAACTAAATTAGAAGCCATTATAGTACTACTTACTTTTGCATGCTATAAAAGGTTCATGTTATATCAAATGGATGTAAAGAGTGCCATTCTAAATATGGTTATTAAGGAAGATGTTTATGTAGAGCAATCCTAAGTTTTAAAAATTCTACTTTTCCCAACCATGTGTATAAACTTAAAAAGGCTTTATATGGGTTGAAGTAAGCACTTACGGTATGGCATGAAGGCTTAATACATTCCTCCTAGGTCCTTATTAAGGGTTGTGTAAATATGGCACTATTACTTAAGAAAGTAGGAGATGATTTACGCATAGTCATATGGGATTTAAATTTATGTCGATGATATATTATTTAGATCCATAAATGAGAATATTTATAATGAATTTTAAAAAAACTATAAGTAGAGAGTTTGAAATCAGTATAATGTGAGAGCTAACATATTTTCTTAGATTTAGTGTAAAGCAAAAGACATATGGTACCTTTTCTCAGTCAGTTTAAATAAATTAAGAAAATTTTAAAGAAATATTATATTTAAGGTATTAAAAGTAATAAATACACTAATAAACTCAACCATTCAATTAGACAAGGATGTAGAAATAAATTTAGTATATCATTAAATATATATAGGGATAATAGGATCCATTTATATTTGATGGTTAGTAGACTAGATATAATATTTAATATTTTTCTATGTGCAAGATTCCAAGCTGATCCCAAAGAATCCCATATAACTATAGTTCAAAGAAATCTTAGATGCCTTACGAGCACCCAACACTTAGGTATTTAGTGCCCTAGGAATAGCACCACATTTGAAATTTTATGATATTCAAACTCAGACTTTGTATGGTGTAGAGTAGATAGGAAAGGTACTTCTAACACTTATTAATTCATAGTGTAATCATTAGTTTCTTGTTCTAGTAAAAACAAATTTTTATAGCCTTATCCAAGGTTGAGGTGGAATATGTAGCTTTAAGAAGTTGTATTGCTCAATTCTTATTGTTAAAATGATAAATCATTTACCTTGGACTTTCTATAGGCATTATACCAATCATGTTTGATATCACTAGTGTTATAAATATTTCAAATAATACAATTTAACATTCTCACACAAAGCATATTGACATTAGCCTTCATTTCATTAGGGATCATGTAGCGAAGGGTAACATAAAACTACATCATATAGCTAATGAAAATCATTGGCATATATTTTAATAAAACTCCTAAATTATGACACATTTAGTACACTTAAGACTAGACTAGATATCATCGATATTCATGCTTAGACAATTTGGGGTAGAGGTATGATTAGAAGTATATATAGTTTTGTGCTTGTTGTGTTCTTTTTTTGTGTGTGCTTATGTTTATATGTTTGGTTTTGTTTATTTGTGTAGCTTATTTATAGAAGTTTTCCCTGATCATCTCATACAAAAATTAAAAATTAAAAATTAAAAAAATTCTATAATTATACTATATTATCCTCTTTGTATTGTACGATCAACACAACATTTGAAATCCTCACCATCCTTGAAATCAACAGCCTAGATTAAAATAATTATTTGTGGTCGTACTATACAAAAGTATGGTTCATACTATACAATACACATGTTAGTAGTTGTTGGATAAAATAAATTGGTAAGTATGAAATTAAATAAGGTTTCATACTATACGAACATATTTTTATATTGTATGATCACTTTAGTCAAAAGTTATACCAGATACATGTTGACCACATTATTCGAGGTCAATTCCCCTGGAATCAATATCTAGCATCTAGGTCTTCAAAGCCTAGTATAGATGTCATTCCTTTAGGACTCCCCTTAGGTGGATATCTAGTGATGTAGCATCGACTCAACTTAAATCAAAATCAATTCAATCCAAATGGTATCTAACCCAAATTGACTCAATAAAAACCAAATCACCATAAATATGATAAAAGTTAATCATTTAAAATTATTTTCGAGGCGTTGAAATAAAAACCAAAAGTTATACCAGTCTTCTTGTTCTTGGTATATTCTCTCATCCTCTTCTTCTTCTACTCTATCTCCTTCCTATCTTCCCTCTTTCTTCATCTTTCTACATATTTTTTTTCTTTCCCTCACTTCACACTAATTTTAAGAATAATAAAAAAATCAGTGGGAAATAATGCTTGATCTCTCTTAAAATTAGAATCCAAAGAGTTTGGTCATCTTCAAGGTGTGGTAAACAAAATATACTCTCACATTTCAGTACTTTGTTTACTTTTATTTTGTGATGAATTAAATATTGCTAGACTTACTGATGTCTTGATGAAGAATACATTTGGTTACAATGATTTATAATTGTCATAATGCATTTCTCTTGAAAATTGGACACTTTATATGTCAGTTGATAGTAAATCTAATAGCTTTGTTAAATTCAATGGCAAATTCCTTTGGAGTAAATTCCTTATAGAGGTGTTTGGACTGGATTCTTATGGAAATGTTTGGATATGACCATATGATATGAATTTATTTAGATCAATAAAGTGGAAGTGGTTGAAATGTAAATAATATGATCATGCCTTTGGCTTTCCAAGAAATATCATAGCAAATGTATAGTATTTTTTGTTTCTATTTGGAGTCAGGTTTGAGTTGAATCCTTGGTTAATTGAAGTCTACAACGAGTTATGGGAATTTATTGTTCTTGCCAAATATATGTATATATGTATATGTATATGTATATATTGTTTCAAGACCATGTTTACATTTTCAATGGAGTGGGAAACTTTTCTTTTTGTCCTCTTGCATATTACAAGCTATGTGATAAATGCTCTTCTTCTAAAGCAAGATTGTGTTAGATTTGATTTGCATTCACTCGAAGTTGAGAATGATACTTCACTTATCTTAGTGATAGTTAGTATAATAGTTGAGGAAATGAATAAATGAAGTGGTGTGGTGGTTGCAAGAAATGCTTATTTTCCATATATTTGATGATTGCATTATTCATCTTGGTTAAAGCTTCAATATCTTCATAATACTAAAGAAATGTACTGTTGGAAAGTGTTGTATGTTTGGTACTAAGGCAATTTATGAGTTTGAGCTAAAATTTTCCTTTGGATATTTGATGGCATATGGTGTAAAGGTTGGAAATTTGTTGGAGGATGTTCACGTGTCTTATGGATTCAATGAAATTGTACTTATGTTGTTGGAATAGTTTCTTGAAATATGGAAAGATGAGTAATGGCTTGAGGCATTTTGTCAATGTTGAAAGAGAGAAGGTGAAATGTGTACATAATTTGGAAAGGTGATTTGTATTTTTCTTTGGAAAGTGAATTTTGTATTTTTAGGAATAACATGGTGTGTGTGTTGAAGGGTGTTGTATAGAAAAAGAAAAAAAAATGATGAAAAGTAAATATGGAATTTGAAGGGTAAAGGTGTTTTGACGGAAGTGTATATTTTGAAAGTTCAAAATGTGTACAAAAGGTATTTAGTGTGTTTCTTTGGAAGGAGACAAGTGTATGTTTGGAAAGAAAAGTGGAAATTTATTTTGAAAAGTGAAAAATTCTCTGTGCTTTTGGTAAAGTGAAAGTGGTTATGCTGAAAGATGAAAGGGGTGTGTGTGGAAGGATGAGTTTGTTGGGTGTTTATTAGAAAAAGGAAGTTTTAGAGAAAGTAATGCCTCTCTTTCTCTCTCTCTCTCTCTCTCTCTCTCTCTCTCTCTCTCTCTCTCTACTCCTCTCTCTCTTTCCTTCTTCTCTTCTCCTCCCTTTCTTGTGCCTTGGGGTGAATTTCGAAACTGCAAAGTATGCTTTCAAAAATGTGAAAAGTTCAAAAGGCAATCAACCGAGCTGATTTCCAAGCCCGAAAAAAAGGAATATTTTGGTTTAAATAGTATTTTTCAATTATAATTATTAAATGTGCTTCTAGTATTTATTTTATTCTCTTTATTTACATAAACTACGAGGAATGGTACCGATAAAGTGGTCAAAAGGAAATAGACTCAAGGTGTCAACTGTCACTATCCAATCGAGAAGAGGTGCTACAGGTAGAACCACCAGATATTGGCTCTGGTATGTTGTAAGTATTCTAAAAACTTAAATAGCATTAAGGCTCAAAACCCTTGATGTGATTTTATAAGCTCCATATCATAGGGCCCTGTGGACCTCTAAAAGGACACCACCATAACTATCGAGTGCAGAGGGGTATACGACCACACCACCCTAAGTGATAGAGATTATTGTAGGCCTCCGCGCTCCTCACAAGAGGGCCAATGGAAGGGCAGATTATATCACACATATATGACTAACCATTGAGGATAGCATCTCTCGCCAACACACCCTAATGGTAGTAATATATATGACCTGATCAAAATAATGGGTTTCCCCTACCCGATACATCAGCTTGAGTGGGGTTTATTTGATGGTGGAGTTTTGTTTCCCATGGGCGCAATCCCCCATGGTTAATTACATCTCGAGCCTAGAGCTTGAGAAAACTCTTGATTAATGATCTAATATTATTCTTCCCAATAAGGGATTGGCACACAAAAGAGATACTAGAAAGTTCCTACTCAAAAGGAAAGAAATGTTTCAAATGGCTTAGTCAAAATGCACGGCTCACACTGACATCCGGGGGGGACTAAGATAGTAATTAAAGAAAGAGAATCATACACTCATAACATACAGAGGGAAAGAATGGAAGTGGCGTCATCCATGTGACGCAGATAAGCAAGATTTATAGTCTCTGAAGAGAAGGAACTTACTCACTATTTAGTCATACTACGAGATACCCACTATAGTAGCCTCGAATCCTATATCTAAGGTGGGTTTAGTGTTATACCAAACACTAATACTCATGTCCTAGCTAATGCACTTAAGCTTATACCCTGCCTAAAAAATGATGTCAGCTAACCACCTAAGCGCTTAAAATCCATGCAGTCTTGTCTTTATGAAAGATATGTAAGTAGTTTGAGCATCTTGGAAGTAGGGCCGACATCTAGAGAGTTTCCTAATTGGCCATGGACTTATATAGGGTGAATGCTCCTGAAGCTAATGCAATAAAAATTTTATTTTAGTTGATTTCTAATATAATGTATGGTGGTTGAAGGGTCCAAATCATTTATGCATAAGATTTTTTTTTAAAAAAAGGCTTCTATAAAAAAAAATTAGAAAAGATTGGGCCACCCTAGGTTTAGTACTTCATCCTCATAGGCCAGATTATTTGGACTCTACCCGCATGCTGGGATGTGTCTTATTAGAATGAGAGAGAAGAATGCATTTAATATGCATGCGACCCCAAATGATTCTGGCTATTCTCTAGGTCGTTAGGTTTCTAAATTATTTAAACCTTAAAATCTTAATTTTTAATTATTAGTTGAAATAATTTTTAGTCCTTAAAAAGCCTAGCATGCTCAGGCCACACATATGCAAGACATAAACCTAAAAAAAGAAGGCAAGTTCTAATGAATAATCAATAGTAAACACATCAATATAAATCCACAAAAAATAGTAAGAAAAGAAAGTCCACGACAAGTGCCGTAAAAGTACAACCCATGATCTACAAAAAGTAGAGGCTCCATCGATAACATCATGGTTTCTAATCCTACTAAATGATGCAAGTCTTAAAAGCCAGGCATTTCATCTTTAAGTCTCCTTCTTTGAGTGGATCATCCTTCTCTGAATCATCTCCCTTTGGATCGTCTCCTTCAAGCTACATCTAGTTCGTCCTCCGGAAGGGTACCCAAATGACTAAGAAATTCCCTGAACGAGGGTCTTACTTATTTCCTTTAGATACCGAGTGTTTGTAATAGGCCTATATTTAATTAAAATGTCATTAAGAGAAATAGGCTACGTTTGGGAGTTCTAGTATTTTAATTAAATATAGGCCTTACAAGGACTAGTTAGGCTTTGACTTTGCTGGATTTAGAGTTTTTTAGGCTAAGTTATGAATTTTATAAGTTTCAAGAAATTAATGAATTATCAAAATTGTTTAACTAGGGATAACTTTATGGTTTTGATCCAAATCAGTTCCAAACTGATTGGAATCACCCCCAAAGGTTAGAAATGACCTAAATAAGTGTTCCCAAATATTTTGGGAAAATTTAGAATTTTTAATAATTTATTAAGAGCAAAAGGATAATTTTTAGTTAAAGTTAAATTAAGGCTCAGATTAAAGTCTAATTAAAGGACCCTAATTATCTAAGGTTAAAGGATGAATTCTAAAGAGTTGGAGGTATTGGGAAATTTTTGAGTTAAAATGATATTATTAGAATTTTCTAAAGTTCTTAGGGCCTAATTAATGGGTAAATTAGGGTTTGTTAATTAAGGGGTCTAAAGGCTCCTAAAAATTCCTAAAAAATTCTGTGAGGTTTAATATATCACTAAGTTTAAATATTGAAAGTTTTATATCAATCAGGGATCTATCCTAGCTCCTAGAATTTTTCTAAAATTTGCTAGACATGTCCTTAATTATTATCCTTAGGGTGTCAATACGTTAAATAGATTTAAAATAAGTGTTCGAGACCTTAGCGAAACATGCAAGACATGTATAAAAATAATAAACACACCACATCCTTGGATCTAGGAGGATCTAAGCAAAGTATTTATGCAATTTAAGCATGCAAAAGACAATGAAAATGTAATTAAGCACGCTTATCAAAGTAATTAGTGAATGATTGAAACTCAATCACCCACTAATCAAACTCCCTCATGAATGCTTTCCATGTACATAGCCCATATTTAAAATTTCATGAAGTGGATCTCCCAAACTTAGGGCTTTAAAATATAAGTAATTTTAAAAATAATTTAAAATACTTATAATAAATAGATTAATTTTAAGAAATAATATAATTCAAAATAATTTGATATTCATATTTATGGGAGACCCATTGGTCACCCAAGAGGGAAATCAAAAAGAGTTTGAAAATAATTTTTAATTTCAAAATAATTATCATATTATTTAATTTAAATAATAGTTAAATAATATAAATAATTATATAATATAGAAATAATATCTAAAAATACATTTTTATATCTACAAATATTTTAAGATTAAAATACATAATGTTCTGAAAGAACGAGTTATTATACGTTGAAATCTGGTTTAAAATGAAGTAGATATGATTTACCCAAGTTTAAAGTATTTAAAAAAAATATTTTAAAATAATTTAAAGTGAATAATAATTAAAATAATTAAATAATCAAATTAAATCAAATGTTTAAATTTTTGAAAATTTAAAGTAATTTAATACAAATAAGTTTTATAAATTTTAGAAAATAATCATATATATATATATATATATATATATATATATATATATATATATATATATATATATATATATATATATATATATATATATATATATATATATATATATATATATATATATATCAATTATAAAATATTTAAGTATTTAATTAATTAACTAATTACAAAATACTCAAAATAAAAATTTTAAATCTAAATAATTTAAATATTTTCACTAATCTAAGAAAATACTAAAATAATTATTATCATATATATTTTATTTTCAAAAATAATTATTAGCAAAATACAACACTTAAATAATAAGTATATAGTAATATGTAGTAATTATTTAAAATAATTAAATATTAAATAAAATTTTAAGTTAAAATATCCTCAATAATAATCTAAAGTAATAAAATATAGTTTTAAAAAAATTCTAATTTTGTCAAATATTTTAATTATTTTAATTAAATATTTTGATTTGGAAATAAATAATTACTTAATTTTTAAAATAATTTAAAATATACTTGCAATTTTAAAGAAATAATATTTTTAAATTAAAGTACTTATTTTTTTTTAAATTATGATATAAAATATGTATATTTTTAATTTAAAAATAGTTTTAAAATAATTATTAAAGAATTCTGATAAAAAATAATTAAAATTGATTAAAAAAATAATATAAAACCCAACGGTTGGGCCATGTGGTGGTCCGGGATAAGTTTCGCGGACCATGGCGTCGGCGCCCAATCATTGGCAATGATTGGCGCCGCTGTCAATCATTGCCTCATGATTTCAAAATAGCAGACCCCACATGCTTTCATCTTAATCCAGTCAGCATATCCCGACCACCGTATGATGCCCCACATTTTGAATCAACGGTCCGGAATTCCCCCCGCCCATGCACGTGTTCAACCCAAAACCCGAAAGCAAAAATCACTTCGCTCTCACAATTGGCTCAATAAAATCCCATGAAATTTTAAACATATAATCTAAGTATGAAGAGCATTTATGGGGAATGATTTTTGTGGCTTGAAAAGTGCTTTATAGAAAGCTAATTAACCCTAAGTGTAGTGACCTAAACTAAGAGTTTTATGGAGATCTAACTATTGGATCTTCATGATCTTGGTACGGTTGAGCTTATAGATTATCCTTGAATGCTTCTCCAGTTGAAATCGAGCCTTGATACGCTTTAGATTGATAGGAAACATACTTGGAAGTTGCTTGGCTCAGTTTGTCGGAGATCTCACCACCAGCAAGGTCTTGGCGGCGAGTTTAGGTGGAGAAAGGTGGAGAGAGATCCAAGGAACTCACAAAAGCTAGGGCTCGAGCTTAGAGAGCCTTGAAGGAGAGAAAAAATTGAAAATTCCTTTAAGAATCCCTAAATCTTCCTATTTATAGACCTAGGCCTTGGATGGAAGGCCTAGATTACATCTAGGGTTAATTAGGGGAGAAATACAAGTGATTTAGCCAAGCCTTGGATCAAGGGAGCAATAACCATGGAATTAATGCATTAAGAAAGTTTAAATTGACTTAAATGGGTCAATTTAACTTAGGAAAGACTTGGGTTGACCAAGTTAAGGGTTGACTTGGTCAACCTAGTCAAATAAGTCCAAGGGATGTGGGTGTTTGAGTCAAAGAGGCTTTGAATTGATTTAGACCCATTAGAACTGAATGGGTCAACTTGGGTTGACTTGGTTAACCATGTTGACTCAAGACATGGATCTGCGCTCAATGAACTTGGTCTGACCCATGAAATCCAAAGAAGGTGGTCTTGGGGCCTAGCTTGGTCAATTTTACTAGGTTAGCCCTTTGACCCAAGTTTAGGTCAAAAACAGGGTCAACATGCCCTATAGAGCCTAATTTTTTTATATGTATTTTTAAATTCAAATTTAATTACAAATTACTTTTATTATGTTATTTAAATTCTATTTGATTATTTAGAAGCCAAAGTCCATTAGTTGATATTTGTGCATATGTCCAAAAGGGTTAGTGATATATAATTATCATCTATATAACATTAGCGACACTTAAGAAGAAAAATTAGGGACGGGTCTTGGAGAATATAGATTTAGGATGCATGCACCCTTTAGGAAATAAAATACTAAACATAAATAATTTAATGGCATCCCACCTTAGGATTAGTGAATACCTTTAACCTAAACACAATCAATTATAAATAATATTCAAACTTAAATAATAAATCAATCTTTATGAAATGTAAACTGTAATCAATTAGATAAAATACAATAACTAGGGCTGCAAACAAACTGAATCGAGCTAAGTATGTGAGTGTTCATGTTTGAGTTCATTCATTATTATCTTGTTTAAGTTCGGTTCATGTTTGATTCGAGCTTTATTTTTTGTGTTCATATTTGGTTCTTTTAAATTAATGGTGTTCATGTTTAGTTCATATTCGGTTCATTTAGTGTTTATCGAGCTTTAAACAAACGAGCTTTAACGAGCTCTGTTCGTGAACATTTCGAATGAGTATTCTTGAGCTATCAAATTAGCAAGATCTAACGATGTAATATAATAAATTAGCAATTATAAGGAAATTAAAACTACAACATATTATAATATTTAATTACTTTAAAATTTATTAATTAAAAATAATATATCATTATGTTATAAAGCTAAAATATTTATATTATATATATTTATGAATTTTATAATTAAATATTAATCAAATTTTTATCAAGCTTATTTATGAGTTCTAAATCAAACACGAATCGAGCTTCCTATCGAGCTTAATGTCGAGCATGTTCATGAGCTTCAAATGATGTTATTCATGAACATAAATGAAGTGAACACATTATTGTTCAAACTTATTTATTTAAGGATCGAGTATTAAAAATATTGTTCAAATTTGTTTGTTAAGTGTTGACCTCTCTTTTGTCCAGACCTCACTTCCTTAGACCCAATGGACTTAGTTAACAAGATCAACTGTTAACTTGGTCAACCCAAGTCTTAATGGGTCAATTTTGACCCAATAAGGCCCATTTGAGCCCAAATCAACCTCGCATGCATTTGAATCTTCCCGTGGATCAATCATCCTTTCCCCTTGGACCTAATTGATTAGGTTGACCAAGTCAACACTTGACTTGGTCAACCCAAGTCATAATGGATCAAATATGACCCATTAAGGCCCAAATAAGAGCAATTTAATGCAATTAAAAGCCTCCAATCGATTTTAAATTGAAACCACGGCCAATCTGAGTTATTTTCTCTCCTAATTGAATTAGGATTAAATCCTAGCCGTCCAAATTAGGTTGAGAAGCTTTAAATATCAAGATTTAAGGTCTTGGAAAGGACCTTTTGCCAATTACTCTTTCCCTAGAGCATCTCAGCCCGAGAAACTTGGTGTGAGAGCTCTAGAGAATTCTAGTCACCCTTCCTGATCCAACCCGACGGCAAGGACCTAGCCGACGACAAGATTCTGATGAGACCGAGAGTAAATCTCTCCCTAGGCGATTTCTTGTAGATTGAGGGCATTCCAGGGCTTGACGTCAACTAGGGAAATACTTTTGGACAGTCCACAAGCTCAACAAACCCAAGATCTCCTGGATCCATCATTTGGATCAATGTAAAACCTAAACCCTAGATAGAACATTTAGAGTTATTTAACTTTTCATAGGATGAATATTAGTCTATGAAAATTATACCCCAAGATTTTTGTTCATGCTTACATTCTAGGTTTAAAATTTGGTGAGGTTTCATCGTCGGGATCGAGAGAACGGAACAAAAAACATTTTGGGAGCTTCGAGTTACGCCCTATAATAGATAAGCGGGATTCGGACTGTTGATTTCTTGATCAACGGTCATTACCGCATCGTCCCGCGGTCTCGTTCGACCGCAGGGTTTGAATCCATGGTCCAGCTCACGGTCCGGCATGATCTCCGCTGTCAATCCCAAACGGCGGATGATCAGACGACTGATATTCCACGCTGATGTGGTTAAGTCATGCGGAACCATTGCCGCGTCGTAGCCAATCTTTAATAATGATTGCACAACTGCATAATCATTGCTAATTATTGGAAACCGTGTCCGTGGTTTGACTCCTCCAATCAGACGATGCCACGTGTCGCCCGCCACCATTTTAAATAAAAATAAGTATTTTAAATATTTTATTAGTATTAAAATTATCATTTTTTAATATAATTATTATTTTGTTATTATTTTAATTACAATTATTAAATAATTATTACTTTTAGAGTTTTTTTACCGTTTTAAATCTTATTATTATTTTTTATATTATTATTAAGATTATTTAAAAACAAAAAAAAAGTATTTTAATAATTAAATACTATTATAATTATTTTAATTAGTTAAATTACCTAAAATATTATTAATGATTAAGATATTACTATCACTATATTTTAAACTATTTTCAAATTTCAGAAGTCTTAAACTATTATTTTACTTTATTTTATTAATTATTCTTAAATATAGGTTATTTTAAAATTATCTTTTATTACTTCAAACTTCAAAAAATCATATCTTTGTCATTTTAAATCGAATTTTGACGTGTGACCCCTTGAAATTTTTAGAAAAATACCTACTTTATTTTAAAATTATTTTTAGGAACTAATTTTGCTTTTTCTGGAAGATTTTGGTTTATATTCAATTATTAGATTATTTAACTATTATTTAAATAATTAATATTATAATTATTTTAAAAAAAAAATTATTTTTAAATCTTTTTGAAACCTCGCTTGGGTGGGTGGTCAGTGAATCTTTTTTATATCTATGTAAATACAAATGGATCTATTTTAAATTACCCTATTTTCCAAAATATGCATATATTTATAAATATTTTTAAATTATTTTGAGACTACTTATATTTTAAATCCTAATTTTGGGAGATCTACTGCATGAAAGTTTAAGCATAGGTTGTACATATGAAGAAAAATCATTGGGGGGGGGGATTAATGGATGATTGAGTCCCAATCATCCACTAATCCCTTAATTAGGTGTATTTTATTTTGCTTTTGATGTAGTTTGCATGTGTAGGGTGCACCACCACTTAGTTAAGGCTCTCCTAGATCTAAGGACATGGTGCACTTATTTTGTTTGTGTACCTCCATGCAATTATTATCTTGAGGGTTAGTCAAAACTTACTTTTAAACTCCCATAACGTACTGACACCCTAAGGACAATAATTAAGGACCCATCTAACGAACTTAGAAAATTTTTAGGAGCTAGGATAGATCACTGATTGACATGAAAACTTTAATATTTAAACTTATTAACATCATAAACCTCCCAGAGTTTTCTAAGAATTTTTAGGGCTCTTTAGACCCCTTTATTAAACAACCCTAATTTACCCGATAAATAGGGCCCCAAAACCTTCTGAACATTACAATAAATCCACTTCAACTCAGAAAAATACCTACCATACCTCAAATTGTCTAGAATTTGATCCTTGACCTTAGATAAATAGGGCTCCTTAGTTTGACTTTAGGTTGACCCTTAATTTAACCTTAGGTAGAAATTACTTTTTTTCCTCTAATAAATTATTAAAAATTATTAAAAATTCTAAATTTTCTCCAAACACTTGGGAACACCTTATAAAATCATTTCTGACCTTTGGTGGTGATTTTAATTTGTTTGGAGCTGGTTTGGATCAAAACCATAAAATCAGCCTTTTATTAGATAATTTAGATAATTCCTTTAAATACCCGATCTTTAAAAATTCATAACTAATTGTAGAAAATTCTAAATTAGGTAAACTAACTTGTATTAGACTTCTATTAGGGTCTAGTATTTATTAAAAATATTAAGATTCTAGAAACTCATTTAAATTAGAAAGTCAACTTTCTGGTCAACTCCAGCCTAAAGTCTAGGGCCCAAAACTTAGAAAATTCATAACTTTGCCTAGGAAACACCAAATCCAACGTACTACCTTGATAACTGCTCATCTTAAGGTCTAGTATTTACCTAAAGTGTTAGAAATCCCAAACCTAGCCTATTTCTCATAGTGACCTTTTGGACCCCATTAGCCTAGTACCTAGGAGGACCCGGGACTTTCCAAAATTGGCTAATACAATTTAAACTTCAAATATCATTACTCTAAGCATTTAAAATTGATCAACAAACTAAATTAACTACAATGGACCCTAATTCATTAATATTTAAACTTTAATTAAAATTTCCTTTTCTTGCCTATAACAAATTTGAACTGTAGGTAACTTTAACTAACTACCCAACTTAAGATCTATCCAAACCACACAAGACCTACACACACATAGAATTGTTTTCTAGGGAACCACTTTTAGACTTAGGCTAGGCCGGTGTTTTCTTTTTTATTGTGTACCGGAGCTTTCCGTGGTTTTCACTGCATGTTGTTTGAAATTGATTGGTTTGTTTGCTTACTTTTCCGGCACTCTGGATATGAAGTAATGGGCTTTAGATTTATCCATAGGTTAGGAATGACATATATACTGTTCTTCTTGCATGTGTCCATGCTCATGCTATGCTAAAAGGGAGGCAACTATCATGATTTCTAACGATGTTTTATGCAGGTGCTTGCTCAGCCCCCCTAATTAAATGAGGGCTAATATCATTAATTATAACTGCTACAAGTGCTCCAAAAATTGCTTAGCCCTCAATGATTAAGAGCATGGCCAAGAATGTGGCTATGAATGTGCATTTTTATTTCCTTATTTATAAACTGCTTGAGATGATTTTTCTTAGGATAACCATGTAGGAGAGTATAGATTTACTGCTTTCCAATTTATGTAAAAATTTGTAATATTTGTAAAGAGTTGTGAAAATATCTTTGAGTGTGGATATTTTTATCCAACTCAAATTCCAAAAGAAGAAGGCATCCTCAAATGGGAGAGTTTTCTTCCATTTGGAAGATCGAGTTAGATGGCTTTAGATATCCAAAGAGAAAAGGTAATGCCCCCTACCAAGGGGGGATTGTCTCTTCGTTTGGATATTCAAGTCACGACGGATCCAAGGAGTCCAAGGAGGCAGTTTCCAAAGAGTCCAAGGAGGAGAGATCCAAGGAGTCCAAGGAGGAGAGTTCGACGGAGTCCAAGGAGAAGAAGCTTGAAAGACTGAAGATTTGAAGACCAATATCCCACTCTAAGTCATTTGCGTATGTCGTAGGCTTAGAAATCCGGGTTGTTTGTAGTGGTGTCCGACCACTTTACTTTCTGCATACCTTGGGTTGTAATAAGAGCAATTTGCCTATAAACATTTACTTGATAAGTTTATTTATATTAATGTGTTTATTTTTTATTGCGCAATAGAAATTATCTACTTTTTCTAGGTTTCTTTCTTGCATGCTGATTTTGCTTTCATCTGGATCTCATTAGGCTCATTAAAGACTATAAAATCTTTTCTACTCATAATCAAAAATTTAATATTTAAGATTTTTAAATGACTTAGAAACTTAACAAACTTAGGAAACTATCGAAATCATCCGGGGTTGTATAAATATTACTGCATTCTCTCTCTCCTTCTTATAAGACACCTCCTTACCTGCGGGTAGAGTCCAGATAATCTGGCATATGAGAATGAAGTGCAGAACCAAGGGAGGCCCAGTCTTTTCTAAAAATTATTTTTATATAAGCCTATTTTTAAAATTCAATGCATATTTAATTTAGCCTCTTCAACTAGCATGCATTGCATTAGTAACCAACTAATTAAAATTTAATTGTATTAGTTAGGGGCATTCACCCTACATAAATTCAGGACCAATTAGGAAACTCTCTAGATGGTTGTCCCATTTTTAAGAAATTGTACCATCCACCCATCTTTCATAATTGACTGGACAGCATGATTTTAAAGTAATTAGGTGATTAGCTGGCTCCCCAATCCAGGCCGATGTAAGTCAAGATTTTGTACTACATTAGCTAGGATACGGGTCTTAGTGTTGTGTAGAACACTAAATCCAAATTAGATTTAGGACTCGAGGCTACTGCACTCGGCCTCGTAGTATGCCTAAATAGTGGGTGGGTCCCTTCCTTTCAGGGACTATAAATCCTACTTATCTGTAACACGGGATGACACAACCTCCATCTTTTCTCTCACATATGTGGTTGATTACCTGACTTTCTTTTATCCAGTTTCTCCTTAGCATCCTAAAGCCTCCAAATGTTGGTGTGAGCCACGCATGTTGATTCAGCCCTTTAGACCTTTCTTCCCTTTGAGTAGGACTTCTTAGTCTAGACCCTTGTATCAATCCCATTTTGGGAAGAATAATGTATGGTCCTTAATCGAGAGTTTTCTCGGGCTCCGACTTGAGATGTAATTAACCACAAGGGCTTGCGCCCATGGGAAACTTGGCCCCACATCTACTAAACCCCACTCAAGCTGTTGTATCGCGTGGGGGATGTAGAGAGAGTTGCTATTTGCTTGTTTTACATTCTTGCAATTTGTATTATTTTAATGATTTCAAATATTATTGTTTTATATATCTCCTAACACTTTTTGAAAGATTTATTTTTGCTCTAGTATGTACTAATATTTTAGGAAAATCAACTCCAAGCGATGAAGACTTCAAATTATTCATTTGTAAATTACATGTTTTGAAATGAGAGGGAGTGATTAAAATTGAGTGAAAAATTACAACACACACTCTTGGGGGACAATTTTTGTGAACTAATCGTACGGGATGAACTTGGTTCATACAGGACGATCATGTCAATTAACCCTCAGAAGAGCAATGGATCGAATAGGCGAGTAGAAAATTTTCTAAGTCCTAATTGTCCAGGACTAATTTAATATTCATCCCGAAACGAACGTCTCTGGATTCTAACCTTCACTGTTAGTCCAGACGAAATTAATTTTTGTACCGGGACGAAGCTCTCTGTATGAGATCGTACAGGACAAAATTAATTTTCGTCCCTAGACGAAACTCTCTGTATGCGATCGTACAGGACGAAATTTATTTTCGTTCTTGGATGAAACGTTCTATATAAAATTGTCCCAGGATGAAACCTGTTCGTCCCAGGGCAAACCGAACCGACTTACGTTAGTTGGTTACGTCCTGTAGAATTTTGGGGACCGACTTATGTAATAACTGTTTCGTACTGGATGAACCTAGTTTATACGGGACGATGCGCGTGTACAAACATAATTCATACCAAAATACATTAGGATCATTTTTTATACTTTAAGTAAAATCGTCCAGAATGATCCACGGTCGTACAGGACGATCCACTGCGTACAGAATTGAAAACTTGCAGTTTTTGGGCAGTTTTTCTTGTCTTTGTATATATAGCCCAAATTAGACTGCCACCCAATCTTTTTGCTCATTGATTTTTGTGCCTATTGGAAGAAGAGTAAAGGAGAGAGTGAGAGGAAGCATTCAAAGAAGGATTTCTACCACTGGAGCATGAAGGCTTTGCATGATGTTCAAAGTTAAGATTTCCTACTTATGATTTGAGATTACTTCACTCTTTTTCTTTCTTCCTTCTAGATTTCTTGGGAAGAGATCTGTCAAGGAGATCTGGTTCTCTGCCGACACTTGGAAAGTGTTAAAAGACGAAGGGTTCTCTGCCCACACTAGGAGAGTGTGAAAGGATGAAGGGTTCTCTGCCCATACTAGGAGAGTGTGAAAGGATGAAGGGTTCTCTGCCCACACTAGGAGAGTGTGAAAGGACGAAGGGTTCTTTGCCCAAACTAGGAGAGTGTAAAAGGACGATGGTTCTCTGCCAACACTAGGAAAAGTATAAAAGGACGACGGTTCTCTGCCACACCGGGTAGTGATGAAAAGAGTGTTTGTAAAGGCTTCTCCGCCTTGCTGTGGGTGCAAAAGGAGAGACACTATTGGTATTAGTGTAATACTTAGAGGGTGCCTCTAGGGAGTGGATGTAGGTCTGGTTTAGACCGAACCACTATAAATCATGTGTCTTTTTATTTTATTACTTTTTATTTTCTGCATTTAATTTTGTGTTTTAAAAATTGTGGTTGAAATTTTTTTTATAAAAATTCATTAAAGTTTAATTTCGGTTCAATTTATCAAAAGAGGGAAAATTTTTAAATTTCAATTCACCCCCCCCCCCTCTTAGTAGCTTTGGGACATTAACTTAGGTTTAACAACCTATTTACTAAACTCAACAAGTGGTATCAGAGCTTTGTTTCAAAATTATAAGTTTAAACTACTTTTTGATTAACGTAGATGGCTACATTTGGAAACCAAAATACACCTGAGGGTTACTCTATTACTAGACCTCCACTGTATGACAATATACCTTTTGATTTTTGAAAAACATGCATGTCTACTTTCTTACAGTCACTTGATTATCGTATATGGATCTTAGTCCAGGAAGGTTATACAAAACCAACTAGATTAGTTGATGGAGTTAGGGTAGAAACACCTTTTGCAGATTGGACTATAGAAGAACGTGACTTAGCTCAACTAAATGCTAAATGTTTAAATAGCTTCTTTTGTGCTTTAAAATCTGAAGACTACATGCGGGTTTCCACTTGCAAAAGTGGAAATAACATATGGGATAGACTTTGTATAACTTATGAGGGGACTAATGAGGTTAAGCAATCAAGACTTAATATCTTGTTACATGATTATGAATTGTTTCGCATGAAATCAAATGAATCTATTTATGATATGTACACAAGATTCACACAAATTATCACCTCTTTGCATGCACTTGATAGGGAATTAATGAATGCTGAAATGGTTAATAAGATTCTTCATTTTTTACCTACTGCTTATGATGCTAAAATTACTGCAATTACAGAGTTTAAAGATCTAAACATTTATTTTATTGATAATCTTCTTGGTTCACTCATTGCTTACGAGTAAGGGGTTAGTCAAAAAAAGATTGATGCAGGTGAACCACGAAAGGAAAAGAATATAGCACTAAAAGTGGAAGAGTCCGAGAGTGAACACTCACAACCTAAGGATGAAGATGATATTGCATTGATGACTAGACAATTCAGAAGCTTTCTGAAGAGGAAGCAGAAGAGATGCCAGCAATGAAATAGAGGTAAGTTTAACAGAAATGGCAAGGTTTCTAATGAAGTGATTTGTTATTTAATACAGGAAACCATATCATATCAAGATTGATTGCCCAAAACTCAAAGCCACTCCTAGCAAGGAGAAGGTAGAGGAGAAACCAATTATAAAGAAGGGAAAGAAGAAGTTTCAAAGAGCCTTTTGGGTGGACTCAGCTTCAGACTCATCAGAGAATAAAAAGGAAGAAGAAGTCACCAATCTTTGCTTGATGGCAGATAGTATAGATCAATCAGATCAAGAAGAGGTATGTGACTTAAGTTACGATGAATTATTTGAAGTTTCTAAACACATGCATGATGTATATAGAAAAATGAAAAAGATGCATGCTAGTGTAAGTCTAGAATTGGAAGAACTTAAGAAAGAACATGAAATCCTTAGGAAAGATCATGCTTTAATAGATGATAACCACATGAAATTACTTGATGAATATGATGATCGGAATAAAAATCATGAGATTTTAAAATCATCCTATGCTGATCTTGAAAAAGAATTTAAAATATTCAAGGATGAATCTGAGAGCAAAATATATCGAGTCAATTATACAAATCAAATCTTGGAAGATATGAATTCATTTTATAAGCTGAAAATAAGAGCTCTCGAGGATAATAGGATACCCCCCAAACTTGAAGATTTTACAAATCCTAAATTTTATCCTAAATATATGAAATCCCTTAAAAGACAAACAAATGGTAAAAGACTTAGGAATACTTTTTCTAATGTCAAATGTAATAATTGTGGATTGTTTGGATATATAGCACACACCTGTACTTTGAAGATGAAATCTAATTTGGTGTGGAGACCTAAGATGCATAAACCTAGACATATCATACATGCATATGATTACAAATTGCTAAAAGGTGAACCCAAACTTATTTGGATTCCCAGGTCTAACATTTGATATTTTTGCAGGGTCGCTCTCACACAAGACCTCGTGGGAGCATATGGTACCTGGACAGCGGATGTTCAAAGCATATGACTGGAGATACTGCTCAATTCATAACACTGGAAGCTAGAAGTGGAGGCAAGGTAACACTTGGAGATAACACCATAAAGAAGGTGATTGGATCAGGTATGATTAGAATCTTGAAAAACTTTTTTATTGATAATGTGTTATTGGTTGAAGGATTAAATCATAATTTGTTAAGTATAAGTCAGCTATGTGATAAGGGTTATAGTGTAAAATTTTTTCCTACTAGCTGCATATTAAGCATAAATGGTAAAGATGTGTTGAATGGAAAGAGGATAAACAATATTTATATGCTAGATTTAAATTACATTCATTCTCCTACTGCCTTTTGTTTAAAAACTATTTCTGATGAGTCATGGCTTTGGCATAGGAGACTTTGTCATTCTAGCATGAAAAACCTTAGAAAGATTACCCAAAAGAATTTAGTGAGAGATATACCAAAGCTAGACTTTAATAAGGACCACCTTTATGATGCATGTCAATTAGGTAAGCAAGTGAAATCCTCTTTTCAGTCCAATAAGGATCTTAGAACTAGTAAACCTTTGGAAATCTTACATATGGATCTTTTTGGACCAGTTGGAACTGTAAGTCTAGGAGGGAAGGTATACGGATTTGTTATAGTGGATGATTACTCAAGATTTATTTGGGTTAGATTTCTATTTCATAAGAGTGAATCATTTGAGAAATTTAGAAATTTTTCGACTTGGATTCAAAGGAAATTAGGGTGTGAAATTATTTCTATACAAAGTGATCATGGAGAAGAATTTGAGAATGAAATATTTGAAAATTTTTGTAAAGATAAAGGAATTGATCATAATTTTTCTGCACCTAGAACCCCTCAGCAAAATGGGGTAGCCAAAAGGAAAAATAGAACATTAATAGAAACCGCTCGAGCAATGTTGGCAGAATACTCACTTCCTAGATATTTTTGGGCTGAGGCTGTTAGCACTGCATGTTATATTCTGAATAGGGTGAATATGAGATCCAATTTAAATAAAACACCCTATGAGTTGCTAAAAGGGAGAACACCTAATTTGTCACATTTGCATGTTTTTGGTTGCAAGGTGTTTATTCATAATAATGGAAAATCTGGCTTAGGAAATTTGATCCAAAATTAAATGAAGGAATTTTTGTTGGATATTCAAGTGTTGGAAAATCTTATAGGGTATTCAACAAAAAAACTTTAGTCATTGAAGAGACCATACATATTGTATTTGATGAATCTAAAAATTTGAAAGAGCCAAATGTTATTAAAGATGAGATTGAGGATAACTCCCAAAAGATTGATAGAATAAACTTGAAAGAAAATGTGGAAGAGAATTTGAAGTTAGAAAACCATTTGCCTAAAGATTTGAGATATTCTAAAAACCACCCAATGGAATTGATTATTGGTGAACCTAGTGAGGGTGTTAGAACTAGGCGTGGATTAAACAAGGAAGTCAATCATTTAGCCTTTATTTCAACTATAGAACCCACTAATATTAATCAAGCACTTTCTGATAAATTTTGGATATTGGCCATGCAAGAAGAGTTGAATCAATTTGTAAGAAATAAAGTTTGGGAATTAACTTCAAGGCCAAAAGATCAAAGCATAGTTGGAACTAAGTGGGTATTCAAAAATAAAATGAATGACTCAGGAATAGTCATTAGAAATAAGGCTAGATTAGTTGCTAAGGGGTATAATCAGATTGAAGGAATTGATTTTGAGGAGACTTTTGCCCCTGTTGCTAGACTTAAAGCAATTAGGGTTTTGTTAGCCTTTGCTTGTTTTAAGGGTTTCAAATTATTTCAAATGGATGTGAAAAGTACCTTTTTAAATGGGGTAATTGAAGAGGATGTTTTTGTAGAATAACCTCCAGGTTTTGAAAATTTTAAATAACCAAATCATGTTTACAAATTGAAAAAGACATTATATGGATTAAAACAGGCACCTAGGGCTTGGTATGAGAGGTTAAGCACTTTCCTACTTGAAAGATCTTTTGAAAAAAGAAGTGTGGATATAACTCTCCTTTTAAAGAAATTTGGAAAGGATATACTCATTGTTCAAATTTATGTGGATGATATCATTTTTAGATCTTCAAATAAAAATCTTTGTGATGATTTTTCTAAAATAATGAGTAGTAAATTTGAGATGAGTCTAATAGGAGACTTAAACTACTTTCTAGGCTTTAGCATTAAGCAACTTGAGGAAGGTATATTTCTTAGTCAAACTAAATATATTAATAACATCCTCAAAAAATATGAAATGGACAATGCTAAACCTGTTAGTACACCAATGAGTTCCTCAGTTCAGTTGGATAAGGACCTTAAGGGAAAATCTGTTGATCAAAAGAAATTTATAGGGGTTATTGGATCTTTACTTTACTTGACTGCTAGCAGACCAGATATCATGTTTAGTATTTGCTTGTGTGCTAGATTTCAATCTGATCCAAAAGAATCACATTTGACAGCAGTGAAAAGGATTTTAAGATACTTATTAGAACTCAGAACTTAGGAATTTGGTATCCAAAGTTTAGCTCTTCATTTGAAATTATTGGTTATTCAGACTCTGATTTTGCAGGCTGTAGGGTGGATAGGAAAAGCACTTATGGAACATGTCAATTCATTGGAAATTCATTAGTTTCATGGTCTAGTAGAAAATAAAATTTAGTGGCCCTATCTACTACAGAAGCAGAATACATTGCACTAGGAAGTTGTGTGGCACAAGTACTTTGGTTAAGACAACAGTTGATTGATTTAGGATTAACTATAGGCACTATACCAATTTATTGTGATAATACTAGTGCTATTTGCATTTCAAAAAATCCTATTCAACATTCAAGAACCAAACACATTGACATAAGGCATCATTTCATAATGGATCTTGTATCCAAGGGAGAAATTAAAATTAACCATGTTTCAACAGAAAATCAACTTGCAGATATTTTTACAAAACCTTTAGCCTTTGATACTTTCAGTACATTAAGAACTAGGCTAGGAGTGATTGATTTAAATGCCTAGATAAAAATGTTTTTTTTGTAAAAATGATATTTTGTTTTTGTGTTCATTGTATTTTTATTTTTGTTTTGTTTTTGGTTTTGTTGTTTTTATTTATTTTTGGTGTGTATTTAAGTATGACTTATTTATTTTTATTCGATTTTGTTTTGTATGTGAAAATGAAAATTAGTGGTCATCATCATCGGGGACGAAAATTTTTCGTACGGGACGATGTGTGTAAAATGACAAATTGTGTGATTTCGAACTGTCTTAAGAGAATGTAGTTCGTTTGTACGATCATCACGTTCGTCCAGGATGAAATATTTTTCAAACGACGGGACGATTGAATGCAGCAGTTGAATGATAAGATAGTTTTTATTATGAACTTCGTCCGTATGAAACTTTGGTTCATCCAGACGAACACATGTCGGTTCATAGCGGGGAATAGTTTCCAACTGCCATAAAAACAAATTGAATTTCTGATCGTTCGGACGAACACGTGTTCGTCTGTACGATCGTCTTGGTCAAAAGCCTGTACGAAAGGATGCTTCAAAAATTGTGTGTTTACGAAAAGTCATTATTTTTTAAACTCATTCGTTCGTCCATACTAAATATTTTCGTACTGGACGAATCAAATTCGTACGGGACGAACGAAAAATTTGTCTAGTATGAACAGTCGTTCTTCTTTTAATTAACAGTAGTTTTTACTGAATAGCCACTTTCACGCATCTCTTTTAAACCTTTCCACTCTTCAAATCTCTCAATGGCAAGTTCTAGCAAGCGCCAAAAGACCTTTGCTAAGGGTCCTCCAAGAAATACATCCGAAAACTTCCTTTCATAGCCAATGAAGAATTATTTGTTTGGTTTGTGTCTGCAAAAATCACCCCATCTAGAGTTCTCCTACAGGATCAATTGACCTTTAAGGTAATGCACTTGTTTACCTCCACTCAATTTGGTTTGATCCTCACTTTAGTACACTTCTACAATAAAGAAACCTTTCACTATTTTCTAGCAAATATGTCATTCAACTCCGACCATTCTGTCATCAGTTCTTTTGTTTTCAAAAAGAAAGTTGAAATCACCAAGGATGACTTTGGTATCTTCCTAAACTTAAGGATTGAAGGCTTAAGAGCACACACTTTAACCACCACAAGTTTTGATTGGACTGAAGTTAATCGTGTGATTAGAGATAGGAGAATTAAAGATCATTTGCTTAAAGTTTCAACCTTAGTGCATGATGCCCGTATCATCCAGCATGTGTTAAGAACTTCCATTATACCTAAAGCTAGTGATAGGGTCAACATCACTCCTCTTCTTTCTACTGTTACCTACTTGAATATGACTAGACAACCTATAGATGAGGCCCAACTCCTAATTGACTACATTTATGGTCTCTCTGAAATTGGTCATATTGATCATAAAAGAAAGAAGAACATAGCCTTAGGACATCTAATTGCTTAAATTTTGGAAAAGAAGTATAATTTAATTTATCCTGAACAAGACTTTGAAGAACCTCTCTGCTACAACGACGCATCCTTTAGAGCTATCTTCAATAAGGACGAGCTCAGCAGAACTCATGTAGTTCTGAGTGAAACAGAAGAAGAAGCTGAACCTTCACATGCTGTTGGACCAAATTATCAGGATTTGGTTCAAAGATTTAAAAATTTGGAGACTCATTTTGATCAAAGGTTTGATCAAATTGAAACTCACCTGCAGCAGCAAGATTTTCAGCACAATCAGGATATGGGATTTATGCGTGAACAAATAAATGTCATTAATTCCAACATGTTCACGATCAATAGTTACTTCAACTTCTTTGGTGCAGCGCCACCTCCTCCTCCAGATTAGGGTCCTTCAGAATGATTTGTTTAGTGTTTGTTCTGTGTTTTGTTGTAGTTCTTGTGTTAGTGATTGTTTTTAATTTGTTGTTTTGTTCTTGTCTTAATTGTGTTACTATTGATATCTTAAACTTTAAATTGTAATAGCTTTATCCGATATCAATATATGTTTTAATGTTTTGTCATTTAATGTTTTAGAAATGCGTGTTTGACTTTATGACATTCCTTTTTTATTTTTATCTTAATAGTGCTTTATTTAATTTGTAAATTAAAATTAATTTCATTAGAAAATATAATTTTTCTAAATGTAAGAAATGCTTATAACTTGATATTATTAGAATTTTCAATTTCATGTCTCTTATTTAGACTGCATTATCTTTAATATTATTATTGCAATTTAGATATTTTCTTATTTTGTATTTCTCTTTTCAATTAGTATTTATGCACTTAGAAAATTTTGAAATTCTAGATTATTGATTTTGGAAAGAATTCAAATACTCTTGAAAATTGTACAAATGTACAAAAATCAAAAGGATTGTGCAAAAAAATTTGCAATGATAAAAAGAGGCACAAAATAAGCCCAAAGTAAAAAAAGATGCATAAAAGTGTGCCATAAAAATTGAAAAAGATGCGCAAAGCTTCACATGTAGTAATTACTTCTTTCCAGACTCTTTTAATCTCTTAATTCAAATTGATCTAATGTTCACTTATAATTTATTTTGAAATTTGAAATATAAAATTTTTTATTCATCCTTAGTGCAATGATTCTCTTTATCTTCATGTCTAAATTGACACATGCCCTTAAAAAATTCTTTTTATTCTCTAAGTTATATCACTTCTTAAATTATATGAAATTTTATGTTTTTTTAATGTTTTTGATTTTATTTGCATATCTTATTTCAATCACTTTAAAGATTAAAATATCAAATGAATTTCATACTTCTGGTTACATTTCTAACATTATTTTCTTCTTCACTTTTTGATGTTGTAAAAAAGAGGGAGAAATTGTTTGTTGCTGCGTATGTTTTCGTAGTGTTTGATTTTCGTATGTATGTTTTCGTACTGTTTGATTTTTGTATGCGTGTTTTCATAGTATTTGATTATTTTCTTTGTTTTATCTTTTGTATTGTTTTGTGTTGTATAAAAATTTTGAAAAATAAAATTTGTTTTTAAGTAATTCAAATGCCTCCTTATTTTCATGAGTTCATAAATTCAGGGGGAGTTTAGGAGATTCTTAGAACTTGAAATCCTACAAATAATAATTATTTTGCCATCATAAAAAATGGGGAGATTGTAGAGAGAGTTGCTATTTGCATGTTTTGCATTCTTGCAACTTATATTATTTTGATGATTTCAAATATTATTGTTTTATATATCTCCTAACACTTTTTGGAAGATTTGTTTTTACTCTAGTGTGTACTAACATTTCAGGAAAATCAACTCCAAGCGATGAAGACTTCAAATTATTCATTTGTAAATTACAAGTTTTGAAATGAGAGGAAGTGATTGTAATTGAGTGAAAAATCACAACACACACTCTTGAGGGACAATTTTTGTGAACTGATCGTACGGGATGAACTTGGTTTGTACGGGACGATCATGTCAATTAACCCTCAGAAGAGCAATGGATCGAACAGGTGAGTAGAAAATTTTCTATGTCTTAATCATCTAGTACGAATTTAATATTCATCACGGGATGAATGTCTCTGGATTCTCACCTTCATTGTTCGTCCAGACGAAATTAATTTTCGTACCGGGACGAAGCTCTCTGTATGTGATCGTACAGGACGAAAGTTATTTTCGTCCCTGGATGAAACGCTCTGTATAAAATTGTCCCATGATGAAACCTGTTCGTCCCAGGATGAATCGAACCGACTTACGTTAGTTGGTTACGTCCTGTAGATATTTGGGGACCGACCTATGTATTAACCGTTTCGTACCAGACGAACCTAGTTCGTACGGGACGATGAGTGTGTACTAACATAATTCATACCAAAATACATTAGGATCATTTCCGACACTTTAAGTAAAATCGTCTAGGACGATCCACGATCGTACGGGACGATCCACTGGGTACAGAATTGAAAACTTGTAGTTTTTGGGCAGTTTTTCTTGTCTTTGTATATATAGCCCAAATTAGACTGCCTCCCAATCTTTTTGCTCATTGATCTTCATGCCTATTGGAAGAAGAGTAAAGGAGAGAGTAAGAGGAAGCATTCAAAGAAGGATTTCTACCACTAGAGCGTGAAGGCTTTGCATGGTGTTCAAAGGTAAGATTTCCTACTTGTGATTTGAGATTACTTCACTCTTTTTCTTTCTTCCTTCTAGATTTGTTGGGAAGAGATCTGTCAAGGAGATCTGGTTCTCTGCCGATACTTGGAAAATGTGAAAAGATGAAGGGTTCTCTGCCCACACTAAGAGAGTGTGAAAGGATGAAGGGTTCTCTGCCCACACTAGGAGAGTGTGAAAGGACGAAGGGTTCTCTGCCCACACTAGGAGAGTGTAAAAGGACGACGGTTCTCTGCCAACACTAGGGAAAGTGTAAAAGGACGACGATTCTCTGCCGCACCTAGTAGTGGTGAAAAGAGTGTTTGTAAAGACTTCTCCACCTTGCTGTGGGTGCAAAAGGAGAGACACTATTGGAATTAGTGCAATACTTAGAGGGTGCCTCTGGGGAGTGGATGTAGGTCTGGTTTAGACCGAACCACTATAAATCATGTGTCTTTTTATTTTATTGCTTTTTATTTTCTGTAATTAATTTTGTGTTTTAAAAATTGTGGTTGAAAAACTTTTTATAAAAATTCATTAAAGTTTAGTTTCGGTTCAATTTATCAAAAGAGGGAAAATTTAAAAAATTCCAATTCACCCCCCCTCTTGGTAGCTTTGGGACATTAACTTAGGTTTAACAACCTATTTACTATACTCAACAGAGGAAACCCGTGACTGTGATCAGGTTGTGTATATTACTACCCATCGCGATGCACTGGCGAGAGCCGTTATCCTCAATGGTTAGTCATATACATGATCCAAGGGGAAATATAAAATTGCTTCATAATGAAAATTTAGATTCTAGCAAACCATCGAGCTTATTAGGGTGCAGTTCCATCAAGGGGATGTTATGTAATCTTTAAAAAAAAATGTATTTTCTAAGCTTGATTTTAAAATTGCTTCATAATCATTTTAAGCATTTGAGTCAGTTAGCATGTATTATATTAGATATAATTAAAAAAGTCTAAAATTTTAATTATATTTTAATCTCAAGCTTCATTTACCCTACATAAGTTGAGGGGCCAATTAGAATTTGTCTTAAATGTTGGCCCCCAATTCCTCAAAACTTAAACAACATCCTTACCCATCTTTCATAAAGAGACTAGACATATGATTTTAAAGCGTCTAGGTGGTTAGTCGGCTCCCTAATTCTGGTTGGGGTAAGTCCAGATTTATACTTCATTAGATAGATTTAGGTCACTACTTTGTAGTACCAAATTTAGATTTAAATTCTAATGCATATTTTCAAATCTTAAGTCCTCACTCTTTGGGAATATAATCATAAATTTCTAATAAAATACTAACTCAAACATAAAAATTCTCGCCTAATTTATAAAGTCCAACATATGATAGACTTAGGTTGCCTCTGAGCTTCTAAGAATCTGGCACCTCCTACTTTTCCTCCTTTAACTCGTTAAGAACTGTTCAACATTTAGCTTTCTTCTTAAAAGTTCATGAGGGTTGTGAAACCCTAAAGAACTAGTTTCGAGGATAACCAAGAGGGAGAATTGGTATTTAAAAAACCTTCTTTTTAACAAAAAGAAAAATCTCCTTCTTAAAGCTTTTTTAATATTTGAAAATAGATAATCAATAAAACCTAATATCAATAACAGATTTTCAACCAAGCATTTATATCTAAAATAAATATAGAAAATAAAATGTGAAAAAAAATAAAATTAGAAATAACACACTAGATTTATAATTGTTCGGTCCAACCTACCTATGTCCACTTCTGGAGGCACCCTATGAGTATTGCACTAAAAACTTTTAGTGTCTCTCCTTTTACCCCCACAACTAGGTGGAGAAGCCCTTATAAATTCACTTCCATCTTCTCCGGTGCGGCGGAGTAGCTAGGTCCTTTGACACCAAAGAGATCTTCTTCCTCCCAAAACTCCCCTCAAGATAAACATTGAATTTGATGGTACTAAAGTGCAAGCTTGCCAGAGCAATTGTGTAAAATTCCCTTCACACTCCTTTGAAACCCCCTCCAAGGATCTTCTCCCTCTCAAACTCCACACTTTCATCCCTCCCATTCAAATTCTCTCTTCAAATTTTCTCCAAAAGAACGAAGACACAATGGCTGTCAAAGACACTTACCAAGTGAATGTTTGAGAAGGTTGTTAGACCTAGCATAACTGTACCAAGGCTAACCAAGAGAGAAGATGAATTGGTAATTTAAAAAATTCTCTTAGAATTTTAGAAAACCGTTTTAAGATATTTAACATAATGATCCTTAAATATATAGTTACTTGAACAAAAAGATTTTCACAAAAATTCTTTTCAATCATAAAAAAATAAAGTGCAAAAAATAAAACTATAGTAAAATAAAGGAACACAATAACACTAAATTTTATAGTGGTTCAGTCTAACTAGACCTACGTCCACTCCCTGAAGACTTATTCTGCAGACATTGCACTATATCAAATGTAATTCTTCTTTTGCTCCCATAATAAGGCAGAGAAGCCCTTACAACAACTTCTCTTTTTAAATAAAAGGTACTAATGTCCTTTCTCACCCTCCTGGTGAAGGTAAAGTACCAACATCCTTTCTCACTCTCCTGGTGATGGAAGAGTACCGATGTCCTTTCTCACCCTCCTGATGAAGACAAAGTATTAGATCTACACCAAAGATCTTCTCTCAAGAGTCTTGAAAGAAGTGAGGTAGAGATTTAAAGAACACATAAAGATATCCTCACCTTTGGGCAATCTTGTAAACCCTTCCCAATTTCTACTAACAAGTTCTCTCAAACTTCACTTTGAAACCCTCTTAAAACACTCTCTTTTTCACTCCCAAGAAAAAATTCAAAGCTAGAAGATAAATGTTAGTTTTCAGGACATTTATATATGAAAGACAAAAAAAACAGGCCAAAAAATTAAAAATTTCAAGTTGAACATACTTAGATCGTACAATACGATCATACTTCATACGTATGAATAGTTTAAAATTCCATGTATAATCCTGTATGATCTTGATTTCATACTCTATCAGTCGTATGAACAAAATGACATCGTACAGTACAAACATATCAAAAATAAGCAAATTTGTCAGGTATAATTTAGTACAAACTCAATTCCTACACTATGAATCATATGTACGAACCAAATATCGTACAATATAAATTATTTAAACAAATCATACTTCATTTGGTATGAACATGGATGATCCCTTTTCATACTCTAAGAGTCATATGTACGAACCTAAAATCAAAATTGAAGAGATTATTTGGGATAAACTAGTACACACCCATTTCTTATTCTAGGAGTCATCTGTATAAACCCACTTCATGCAATACAATCAGTTCAAAAAATGGTGAGTTTGATTGGGATGAATTGGTACATACATATTTCATACGTTGTGAGTCATTTATACAAAAACATTATCATACAATATGAACAGTACAAAATTTTCCCAGGCATGATTTGCTTAACTTCATTCTAGAAGAACTATCATGACAAATCATCCAGTACGATTTAAAAATCTTACAATACGATTAGTTTTAAAAATTAAAGTTTTGACTCACTTCTCTAGTGTGTGTGTGTGTGCATGGTTATCTAATTACAATCACACTCTCTTATACTCAAGAAAAATAGAAAAAGTATATAAATTATTACAAGAAACCCTAATCTAATATGTCTAGAAGTCTTCGATAGTCTAGAGTATGATTTCTCTGAATTATTAGTACACACAAATAACATAAAGAAAAATATATACAATATATGTTAGGAGAAACAGTAATCAACACAATAATATTTTGGTATCATCAAAAACTCACATGATATAAAAAACATAGTCTTAAAATCTAAGTTGTAACTCCAAGTGCCTTGAGAAAGCTTAAATAGAGGGCTTCAAAAATTCTAAAAGCTTAATTCTTGCGACAAAGATCATTCAATGCAATCACAGGATCGTCTAATACGATGTGCTTAAATAGAGAGCTTCAAAAAATCCTAAAAACTCAATTCTAATGCTAAATATAATCCTGTATAATCTTAGGATCATTTAGTATGATGTGTAAAATTTGACCTGATAATCATGGATGATCTCTGGATAGTCTAATACAATCAATTCAAATTTGTACATATCATCTAGTATGATATTGTGAATCATCTTGGTCAATTAGAAGAAAATTTATGATATTTCATCTAGGATGACCAAGTATCATCCCATATACCTCTTGGGTCATCCAATATGATCTTCACTTATCATCCTGGACAATCATATTGAACAAATTAACTATAATTAGTCCTCTAATCTTATGATCAATTTAAATATAATTATTATAGTATGATGTACATCATCCTAAATGATTATAATAAAATATGAAATTCAAAATATTGCCTAAATTATTATTGGCAAGTATTTTTTATGATCATAACTAATCATCCTAGATGATCTAAATCCTCCAATATAATTAGTTAGAAGTGATAATTATATAATATGATATAAATCATACAGTACGATTAATTAAAAATTGAACTTTTGGTTTTGACTCAATCTCACTCCCCCTAAGTGTGTGTGTGCATGATCACCACGTAAGCATACACCCTTATTGAGTTTAACTTAAGAAATCAAAAATACATCAATGAATATTATAAAAATTATTACAGCATAACTTATTCTATCTAATCTTAGGCCTTGAATCTTCATTAGATGGTGCATGGTGTTCCTGAAAATATAGTACACACTCAAACAAAAATATATTACAAATATAAGTATACAACAAGATGTGAGCCATAATATTTATTATCATCAAAAATAAAAACTCATGAGCTTGAGTTATAACAATCTCCAACTTTTTAATTATGGTAAATATTATTGGTTGAAATTGCAAAATTAAAAATATTTTCTCCTAATCTCCCACTCACTAAGACAATTATATTAAAAATAAGGGAAATAAAAAAAGTTTCTTTATTTTATTTTTAACACATAAATAAAAAAATTAGAGCCTAAATAATAGATAAACTAATATAAATATAAGATGAACATATGCAACTGAAACACAAATACAACTAGTCAAATATATTCTCCCCCTTTGACATTATCAAAAAGAAGGAAAACACACAAAAAACAAAATGGAACACATATAACAGACTCTAATCAAGTGAACGTGATGCTGATGTTTAAGAAGAATTAGTTAATTTTAGCAATTTTTTTTTAAATTAGAAAGTTACTTCTTAATTTTATTCAAAAACATATTAAGAAATGAATTGACCACACTGAGATCCAAAAAGTTTAGAAATTTGAATTTTATCAACCCAAGCTCATGCTCCTTATAAGCTAAAGTCCTTTTTAAATAAAAAACTAATTCAAAAAAAACTATTAGAGTATAAAAAAATATCTATTTTAATATTCTTATATGAAATATATCTAATAGAATATTAATGCAAAAATGGTGAGTCAGGAATCATTATTTTCAAACTCAAGTATCAAAAGTATAATTAAACATATAGGTTTTCTAAGATTTAAAAATACAAGAAAGGTAAGTTAACTTATTGTAAGCTTATTTTGTACCTCTTTATCAATTTTTGACACACTTTGTGCATCTTTTTTATTTTTGATATACTTTTGGCATCTTGCAAATTTTTTTTGGACATTGTGTATCTTTTTTATTTTTGATCTCATTTTGTGCCTCTTTTCATTTTTATAATTTTAATTCCTTTCTTAATCTTTAAAGATTCAAAGCAAATCCGATCCAATGATAAAAATGAATAGCTTGATTAAGAAAATTATAAAACGGATTCATCAGCTTGCAAAAGATTCGTACGAGATAAAAAAAATATAAGATGATAAAAAAGATTTTATTTCAAAAGTCTAATTCTTAAATTGATATAATTTTTATTCAAAAGTGTAACAAATTACATAAGAAAATGAGAAGGAGAAAGATAATCTTGAATTTCTTTCTTTTAATTATTTGAAAAAATGAATAATCATTTAAACTTTTTAGGTAGAAAGGAGATAAAATTTTCATTAAAAGTTTTTTGAGAGAATTGAATTAATTTTCTTATGCAAATATGATATGAAATGTGATTTGTGTGTGTTAATCAGAGATAAATCGCAGAACAAAATACATGAAATATAAAATAAAATTATTACAAATAAAAAACATTAAAAATAGCCCAAAAAACCCTTAAAATGAATAAAACAAAATAAAAAACATATACACATGCATTAACTACAACACA
The DNA here is from genome assembly GCA_022539455.1 of Dendrobium nobile. Classification (NCBI taxonomy): domain Eukaryota; kingdom Viridiplantae; phylum Streptophyta; class Magnoliopsida; order Asparagales; family Orchidaceae; genus Dendrobium; species Dendrobium nobile. The sequence goes on along the minus strand of CM039732.1, from coordinate 3,022,199 downwards.
TAAACACATAAATAAAATTTTATACCTCATTATCTTACTCCTGATCTAGTGATTCATAAGCTAGGTCTGCCCATGAGATCTTTTTTTTTTTATCATTTTCTCTTATTACAATTGGCTTATTTTTACCCATTTTTTAAGGAAGAGTTTTTACATAGGGCACTGATTTTTCATATGTCCAAATTTTCTACACTCAAACCAAACAACATTAGAGAAAATCTTAACATTCTTACAATTTTTATCTTTATTCCACTTTTGTTGATGTTGATGTTTGTGCTTCAGTAGTTTTTCAAATTCATTTGTTATTAAGGTTATCTCCTTGTTCTCATTGCCTACTAAGCCATTTCTATCCATCCTTTCAGCTTTTAGCACTATTATTTCACATGAATCAAACCATCTTTGACCCAAATTTTGCTCATAGGTAATGAGTGAGTCAATCAAATTATTAATAGAATATTCATTCAAATTTTTTTATTCACAAATAACAATGACTTTGGCATCAAACTTATCAAGTAGATAATATAGAATTTTATTAATTTTTTTGAAGTTTGAAAGTTCTTTATCTAAGGTGTGTAATGATGTCACTATTTGAGTAAATCTAGTATACATGTCTAAAATAGTCTCATAAAGTTTCATGTAAAATAGTTTATAATCATGCATTAAAATATTCAACCTAACTTGCTTGACTTCACTAGTACATTTCATATGTAGTATGTAATTTATCTCAAATATCATTGCCAATAGTACATGTGGATATTAACATACTATCTTTATAATTTAAAGCATAGAAAAATAATTCAAGCATTTAGCATTCAATTGAGCATTGATTTGTTCTATTCTACTTCAGTCAAAAAAGAAATATTAGTTTTGACTCCATCTATAATACATGATGGTACAAAATAACCATTTTGAAACATATGCCACATTCGATAATCAAACGATTGCAAAAAAGTATACATGCAAATTTTCTAAAAATTAAAAAAAATATTTTCAAATAAAGGTAGTATATAATTGAATAACCTTCCATAATATTACGGTTTCCAAAGTTAGTCATTGATCTTTTTTCAAAAGTTTTTTAAAACTTATTTTATAAATTTTGCTCTGATACCACTTAAAAGTTTGTGAGGGTTGTGAACTCCAAAAGGACTAGTCCCGAGGTTAACCAATAGGGGGGTAAATTGATATTTAAAAAATTTTCTTTCAATAAAAATAAAAATCTTCTTCTTAAAGCTTTTTTAACATATGAAAACATATGATCAATACAATATAATATTAATAATAGATTTTTAACCAAATAGTTATATCCAAAAATAAATATGAAAAATAAAGTATGAAAAAAAATAAAATAAGAAATAACACATCAAATTTATAGTGGTTCGGTCCAACCTGACCTACGTCCACTCCCTAGTGGCACGCTCTGAGTATTTCACTAAAATCTTTTAATGTCTCTTCTTTAGCCCGATAATTAGGTGGAGAAGCCCTTACAAAATCACTTCCACCTTCCTAGTTTAGCGGAATAGCTGAGTCCTTTGACACCAAAGAGATTTTCATCTTTCCAAAACCTACCTCAAGATGAACATTGAATTCAATGGAACTAAGGTGCAAGCTTGCTGGCGCAGCCGTATGAAATTCCTTCTAAACCACATTGAAACCCCCTTCCAAGGATCTTCTCCCTCTTAAACTCCACCCTTTTCTTTCTCCCTTTCAAGTTCTCTCTTCCAACTTTTTCTAGAAGAATAAATACACAATGGATAACAAAGACACTTACTAAGTGCCTTGAAAATGCTTAAATAGAGGGTTTTAAAAACCATAAAAACTCAATTCCGACAGCAAAGATCATCCTGTATAATCATAGGATAGTTCAGTATGATGTGTCTAAATAGAGGGATTAGAAAATTCTAAAAACATAGTTCTAGCCCAAAATTTCATCTTGTACGATGTCAGGATTGTCCAGTATAATATATAGAATTTAGCCTGATAGTCCTGGACGATCTCTGGATAGTCTAGTACAATTAGTTTAAATTTATACTTATCATCCAATACGATATTGGGGATCATCCTGGATTATTTTAAGAAAAATTATAATATTTCATCTAGGACGATTAAGTATCATCCCATGTACCTTTCGGGTTATCCAATATGATCTTTACTGATCATCCTGGATAATCAGATTGAAAAAATTAATCATAATTTGTCTCCTAATCATAGGATCAATTTAGGTATGATTATTATAGATCATCCAGTATGATGTATATCATCCTGAATAATTAGAATGAAATATGAAATTCAAAATCTTTCCTAAATTATGATTGACATCTATTTTTTATGATCATAACTGATAGTCATGGATGATCTAAATCATTCAGTATGATTAGTTGGAAGAGCTTATCATATAGTATGATTAGTTCAAAAATTAAACTTCTAGTTTATTCTTAATCTCACTCCCCTGAGTGTGTGTGTGTGTGTGCATGGCCACTAAGCAAGTATTGACCCTTATAGAACTTGGCTCAAGAAATAAAAAATACACAACAAATATTATAAAAATTATTACAATATAACATATTCTACCCAATCTTGAGCCTTAATTTCTCATTGGATGGTGCATGGTGTTCCTAAAAAGTTACTATACACACAAATAAAAATATTTTGTAAATATAAGTAGACAACAAGATGTGAGCCATAATATTTGTTATCATCAAAAATATAAACTCATGAGCTCGAGTTGCAACACTTGAAAAATTTTACATCTTTCCTAGTCTTTTACTTTGTAATCAAAAGGTATGAAATCATTATTTTAATTGAGAGTTTTCTTAGGAGCACCCCTCCTAAGATGTAATTAATTAAAAGGGCTTGCTCCTATAGGGATTTGAGAACTCCAGATTAAAATAAACATTATTTTATTCCTATAAAATAAGGGAAAAACTCTGGGAATGCAGATATTTAAATATACTTATAGAATATTATTATTATCTTTTCAGATAATATAACATTCTACTTGTTATATTCAATTTTAAAAATGATGAATTTTATAAAATCATTATTATTTTTAGATGTCTTGAAGAATGTTATGTTCATCTTTTAAGATGATATAATATTCTCCTTGTTATATCTAATTAAAAGAATGGATAGATTTTCAAAAACCTTATTTATATATTTAAACACACTCTATAGAATTTCATATTCATCCTTCGAGATGACATGTTATTCTCTGAATTATATTTTATCATAGAAATATCATTATTTACAATTCTATTTTGATATTAAATCCATTGTAGAATATTATGTCAATCTCTTGAGACTATATTTTATTTTCAATATAGTATTCAATCTCAAAATAGGAGAATACCAAATCTACGTGGCGGTATTAAATTTTTCCCCCATATAATGCTTTTGCAAAGATCATCCAGTATAATTCTAATAATACTATACGAGTTGACTAACTTTTTTTACTAATGGTCTAAAATAAATTAAATACCTCTAATCATCCATTACGATTCACATCATACTATATGATTGGCTAAGGCTTATATAAGAAAGGCTATTCCAAACATTTCATATCCCAATCATTCTTTTTGAGCCTCTCAATCTTTATCATTAGCATTATAATGGACAGTGCCAAGCAATCCTGAGCGATAGTAGGAACCTCTTCACGTCGACTTGTAGATGATAGGTTTCCCACAGCCGAAGATGAGTCAGCCTACCATAGATTTAAGGAAGCTTGCATCACTCTATCATGTATTTTAGACTAAAACCTTCTCAATTATCAAGTTATATAACTTTTTGTAAACACAATTCTTAAATTTATGTTTACTTTGAGTTTTCCTTTCAACTGTGAACTTCTTTATGAAGTTTTTATGAGTTTGAGAATCAATGTCGAGTATACCACCATGCAGTCTTATGTCTGTAGGCATCTTATAGAGATCACCTCTTAAGTCCTTGCTGAATTTTTACACCTTCTTACTTTAGGGGTAGGCCATATAGTTTATCAACTAGGGGAGATAATGAATAGACTTAAATCTTACCCTTAGAAATATTCCTCTAAATCAACACCAACCACTTGTCCACTCAATTAATTAGAATGAACATATCATCCAACATATTCTTCAAACTTCCATTTTTCTTAAGGCTTAAATTGAGTCAACATCACTCCACTACTATAAATCATCACCTATATAATCATATCTAGCACAGATTTTGATGCTTCCAATATGATTATTGGATATTTTCAAAATCTTGCATCCATTAGATGACTAGGAGTCCAGTGTAGGTCGATTCTAGCACTAGGACACATAGTTGTCTATATCTTAGACACAAAATATGAGCTTATATATTCTTAACAAGTATAAATATCCCTAATTTACTATGCCAATAATTTCTTTGACATTCTCTTTAGACATCAAAGGGATCATCCCACAAAGGAGGAGCACAAGTTTGATGAGGAAGACATAGACCTTCCAACACTAGCTCCAGCACCAAGTCTAATAACAACTCCAATATAAGCACCTGAATACCATTACCAGCTATATGACAAGATTTAAGAGAAATTTGATTCATAGAGATACGGTTGGATACACACTTTTAGGAGTGTACTCAGCAGTGGGAGTAGTTCTAGCATCAATACGAGTAGCTCCAGCAACAGCATGAGGTAGATCAAACATGATTTAGTGATCGATTTGTTGTCATTCACTTATACTTTTAGCCACCACCACTGCCACTTGATTAGGAACCTTCCTACTTATAGTTTTGTGTGATGTCTTATAGCTTTTTCTTTACTGTTGAAGTTTGTGTTGAATATTAGTTTTCTCGGTTGGTTCATTCTCCTTTTTGGTGTTGTCAAAATGAGGAGTATGATGTTTCTCAGTTATACCTATTATTTGATTTAGTACAATCTTTTTAGATTATTTTTTGTTTATTTGTACCTCATTATTCTTAAAATAAAATAAAAAATTTTCTCCTATAAAAAACTAATTAGTAAGGGAGAGATTAGAAGAAAGTAAATTGAACTTAAAAATTCAATCAATAATATTTACCATCGTTAAAAATGGGGAGATTATTGCAATCCAGGATACCAAGCTTATGATTTTCATGATTACAAATATTATTAAATTTTACTTTAATTCTCCTAGTATTATTATTGCATATTTCTATTATGTGCACAAATATTTCAACTACATAATGCAAAAAGCATAAAAAAGGATCAAGACTCAAGACTAGGTAGAATAGGTTTGATGTTTCCGAGAGTCCATATTTTCATTTATTTAAACTTTATGTTTCTTAAGTTAATTATCTTGTAAAAGATGTATGATAGCTTAGAAACCATGTACACACACAGGGGGAGTGAAACTTAGAAGTTTAAATTTTTTTAAGTTCGTACCGTACAATCAGTTGATCAAAAAAATAATTTAAATAGGTAATTAAGATATTAAAAAGTTTAACTAATTGTGCTATATGAACTCAATCATATAGAATAATAAGTTTAAATTTGAGTCCCCATCAGCAAACCATATTTAAGAAAGTACTTTATATTTTAATTTTTAAACTAATCATGTTGTACGAATGTGTTCATATTGTATGATATTTGAAATCATGTCACATTTAATCATTATAATTATTCAATCAAATCAAGATTTAATTAATGAATATGATCGTATGGTGCAATCATAATCATGTCGAATAATCGATAGAGATGATTTTTTTCATCCCAGGGATTATCCTGGCTGAACCTTGATAGGATTAAAATATTCATGCAGTATATTATTAATAGTACTGGATGATTAATAAAGATGATTTTTTATCATCCCAAATATCATCCTGGATAAACTTAAGTAAATGTATTAATCATACATTATGATAATTGATTCGTACGATATGATCAGTTTAAGATTCTTAAATTGATCATATTATGGTTCGTTCATCATATAAAATATATAAGGATTTTTGAACTAATTATACTATAATATCCTCATATCATACTATATAAACGAAAATGGCTAAATTAAAAAAATTAGGATTTTTAATCCTTGTATTTAAGCATCTCATAATTCATTTAAGAGAGACTTTTGCTATTTTTTCTTAGAGAGATTTTATATAAGTTAGGGTTTAAGGAGAGAGTTTTTTTCTAGGAGAGAAAGTGGTAAGGTCTTGAGAGAGAAGAGCCTTGCGATATCAAGGGAGTGTGTGAGAGGGGATCTACACATGGTAGCTTCATGAACATTCATTCACCTTCTTCCTCCAAGAGTCTTTGATTTGCTTGAGGGAAACTCTGAGAAATGGCTCGTGGCATCAAAAGATCTGGCTACTCCACATCATTAAGTTAACGAAGGTGATTTAAGATTTTATGCCTCACTAGGAGGGTGAAAGGGATTCAAGTTATCTTCCTCGCCAAGATGGTGAAAAGGATTTGGACTTCTTCACCACATCGTGGAAGGGTCGAAGTGATTTTGTAAGGGCTTCTTTGCCTTGCTGTAGGAGCTAAAGATGAGTCACTAAAGGATTAGTGTAATACCAAAAGAGGATAACTCCATAGAATGGACGTAAGTTAAGTTTTGACAGAACCACTATAGAATTACTAATGTGCTTATTTCTTTTACTTTTAGTATTTTAATTTTACTTTTTAATTCCTTTACATTATATTCTTGCAAATCTAGATTGAAAGTATTGTGACGATTTTGGATTTAATTTTTATAAGAAAGAAAAAAATGGAAATTAATAAGATGAAAAATATTTTTCTATTCATTTTTCTAAAAGATAAAAAAATTATTTTCTTTCACTTGAGAAAATTTATTTTAAAATTATCATTATGAGTTTCTTGAAAAAGAAATTTTTTAAAATATCAATTCACCCCCCTCTTAGTGTGCCTTGGAAAGTAAAACTAGGTTTAACAACTTCATTTGAAATTTCATGAAATTCACCTAAAGACCATCTTCTCTCCACTTCTCTCTCTCTCTCTCTCTCTCTCTCTCTCTCTCTCTCTCTCTCTCTCTCTCTCTACATCACTATATATATATATATATATATATATATATATATATATATATATATATATATATATATAGTGTTCTAGCACAATAACTCTCAAACCCTATACCACAGTGTTGCATGCAGAATTCAAAATTATTATATAATAGAAACTAAAAACCTGCAGTGATAGTTTTTTACGCCACTATGCTCATGGACCTCCGAAAGAGCACCGCGCAAACGAGTCAAGTGGAAGTGATAGATTGGACCATACATACAATTAAACATGGAGGATAGCGACTCTCACCTATGCACCTCGATGGATAAAAATATATATGGCCTAACCACAATCACGGGTTTCCCCCATCCGATGCATCAGCTCGAGTGGGGTTTATGAGATGGTGGAATTCAGTTTTCCATGGGAGCAAGCCACCATGGTTAATTACATCCTAGGCTGGAGCCCAAGAATACTCTCGATTAAGGATCATACATTATCCCTTTCAAAGTGGGATTAACACATAGGGCTAAGACTAGGAAGTCCTATCCAAACAGAAGAAAGGTCCGATTTGGTTCAACCAGCATGCGTAGTTCACACCAGCATTCGGAGGCTCTAGGATACTAAAGAGAAACTGAGGAAAAAGAAGATCAAGCATCCAATCACATGCATGAGAGAAGGATGGAGATGACGTCATCCATGTGACGCAGATAAGTAGGATTTATATTCCTTGAAGAGAGGGGACCTACCTACTATTTTAGGCATACTATGAGACCGAATATAGTAACCTTGAATCCTAAATCTAGATTGGGCTTAGTGTTCTATACACACTAACACCCGTGTCCTAGCTAATGCAGTGCAAAACCTGGACTTAACCCAGCCTGAATTAGGGAGCCGACTAACCACCTAATCGATTCAAAATAATGCTATCAAGTCATTTATGAAAGATGGGTGGGTGGTACAATTTTTGGAAATAGGACTAACATCTAGAGAGTTTCCTAATTGGTCCTGAACTTATGTAGGTCAAATGCTCCTAGCTAATGCAATTAAAAAATTTTAATTAGTTGGTTACTAATGCAATGCATACTTGTTAAAGAGGCTAAATCAAATATGCATCATATTTTAAAAATAGGCTTAATATAAAATAATTTTTAAAAGGAGACTAGACTTCCCTAGGTCCGGCACCTCATCCTCATAGGCCAAATTATTTAGACTCTACCCGTAGGCGGGGAAGTGTCTCATAGCAAGGGAGAAGAAGAAATGCAATAATCTGTATGTGACCTCAGACGATTTTGGTAATTTCCTAGGTCGTTAGATTTCTATGTTATTTAAATCTTAAAATTTTAAATATTAATTGCAAGTAAAAGAATTTTTTAGTCCTTAAAGAGCCTAACAGGATCCAGGTGAAAACAAAACGACATGCAGATCGCCAATAAACTATGAAAAGCAGGTAAACCTAGAGGCATACAGCATAAATAACACACATAAATATAAATCAATCAACTAAATGTCCATAAGCCAACTGTCCTTTAATTACAATGCAAATGACTTTGAGTGGGATATTGGGTCTTCAAATCTTCAGTCTTCTTAGATTTCTTCTCTTAGGACTCCTTAGAACTATCCTCCTTGAACTCCTTGGATCTCTCATCTTTGGACTCCTTGGATCTCTCCTCCTTAGACTCCTTGGATTCGTCATGGCTTGAATATCCAAACAAAGAGATAATTCCCCTGAAAGGGGTGTTGTCTTTTCTCTTTGGATATCTAAAGCTATCTAAACTCGATCTTTCAAATGGAAGAAGACTCTCCACTTTGAGGATGTCTTCTTCTTTTAGAATTCGAGTTAGATAAGAGTATCTCACTCAAAATTCATCTTCATAACTCTCACCAATATTATAATTATTACATTAATGAAAAGCAGTAAATTCTAAACTCCTTGCAAGGTTATCCTAATAAAAATCCCAAGTATTTTATATATCACAAGCAGTTATATAAAAATAAAAGCAACTCATTGAAGCAACACTTGGCCATGCTCTTAATTATGAGGGCTAAGAAATCTTCTGAAGCACTTGTAGTAGTTATTATCAAATTATTTAAATTAGCCCTCATTTATTAGGGGGAGCTGAGTAAAGTCTGAAGTACCTGCACAAGACATCATTAAAAATCATGACATTTGCTCCTCCTTTAGCGTTGCATGAGCATGGCCACCTACCCGAAAAATTATATATATATATACATGTCATTTCTAATCTAGGGGTAAATCTATTGCCCATCACATCAGTCCATTGGGTACAGTAAAGTAAGCAAACACAGCAATTTCATCACAGCATGCAGTGAAAACCTCAAAAAACCTAGCACACAACAGAAAAGAAAACACCGGCCTAGCCCAGATCTAGAAGTGGTGGCCTAGCAAATAATTTTGTGTGTGTGTAAGGTTTGTGTGGCTTTGGATAGGTCCTATGTAGGATGATTAGTAAAAGTTGCCTAGAGTTTGGGTTTGTTGATAGCTAGAAAAGGAAACTTTAATTAAAGTTCAAATATTAGTGGATTAGGGTCAATTTTAGTTAATTTAGTTTGTTGATTACTTTTAAAGCTTAGGGTATTAATATTTGAAGTTTAAATTACATTAGCCAATTTTAGAAAGTCCTGGGTCCTACTAGATGCTAGGCTAGGTTTGAGATTCCTAACACTTTAGGTAAATATTAGACCTTAAGATGAGTGGTTAGACAGGTAGTTTTTTGAATTTGGAGTTTCCTACGTAAAGTTATGAATTTTCTAAGTTTCGTGCCTTAGACTATAGGCTGGGGTTGACCGTAAAATTAACTTTTAGATTTAAGTTAGTTTATGAATACCTAATATTTTTAATAAATACTATACCCTAATTGGAGTTGACTACAATTGAGTTTTCCTAATCTAAAATTTTGTACAATTAGTTATGAATTTCTAAAATTTGGGTATTTATTGAATTATCTAAATTATCTAAATAAGGGGTGATTTTATGGTTCTGATTGAAATCAGCTTCAAACTAATTGGAATCACTCTTAAAGGTCAGAAATGACCTGAGAAAGTGTTCCCAAGTGTTTGGGAAAAATTTGAAATTTTTTATAATTTTTAATAATTTATTAGAGGCAAAAAGGTAATTTTAAATTGAGGCTAAGCTAAAGGTCAGATTAGGGTCAACCTAAAGTACCATATTTATTTAAGGTTAAGGATCAAATTTTGAGCAATTTGAGATATTTTTGGTATTTTTATGAGTTGAAATGGATTTATTGTAATTTTTAGAAGGCTAATGGGCCCTATTTATCAAGTAAATTAGGGTTGGTTAATTAAGGGGTCTAAAGAGCCCTCAAAATTTCTAGAAAATTCAGAGATGTTTAGGATGTCACTAAGTTTAAATGTTAAAGTTTTCATGTCAATCGGTGATCTACCCTAACTCTTATGATTTTTCTAAGTTCGCTAGACGGGTCCTTCATTATTGTCCTTAGGGTGTTACTACGTTATAAGGGTTTAAAATACAGTTTCAAAATAACCCTAAAGGTAATAATGCACAGAATACACAAACAAAGTAAACAAATTATGTCCTTAGATCTATGAGAGCCTAAACTAAGTGGTGGTGCATCCTGCATATGCAAACTACGATAAAAAGAAAGTAAATACGCCTAATGAAGTGATTAGTGAATGATTGGAACTCAATCATCCACTAATCCACTCTCACATGATTTTCTCTTCACACATACAATCCATGTTTAAAATTTCACAAATAGTGGATCTCCCAAAAATTAGAATTTAAACTATAAGTAATTTTAAAATAATTTAAAAATACTTATAAATATATAAATATTTTTAAAAATAAGTTAATTAAAAATAAATCAATTTGTAATAAGTACATATAGGGGAGAACCACTGACCACCCAAACGAGGCTTTAAAAAAAAGTTTAAAAATAATTTTTTTTATTTCAAAATAATTAGGATATTAATTATTTAAATAATAATAAAATAGCTAAATAGGAGTATAAGATAGAAATCTGTCAGTACAGTGATGATAAATTCCTGAAAATCATTTTTAAATAAAAGACAAATTTTTCTGAAAAGAACTAGGGGTTGCACGCTGAGAACATATTTAAAACGAATTAGATATGAATTTTAGAAGTTTAAAGTAAATGAAAAGGGGTTTTAAAATAATGTAGAAGAAATAATTATAAAATAAATAATGAATAACAAATATGAATAAACCATAATAATAACAATAATAAAAATAATAATAATAGATCATAGTCATTCAAATAATAATAATAATAATAACAATAACAATAATAATAGTAAATATTATCATAAATTTTAAAATAACAATAATAATACGAAATAATAATTATGATAATAATAATACTCGAAATAATTTGCAATTAAAAGTAGTAATTAAAATAGAATTAATAATAATGGTAATAATAAGAAGGATAATATTAAAATATTAATAATAAAGAAATGTAAAAAAAGATATTTTGAAAATAATACTACGAATAGCATTTATAATAAATAATAATAATAATAATAATAATAATAGTAAAACGACAACTCAAAATAATAATTATTATAGATAACCATAATTAAAATAATAATATAATAATAATTATTAAAAATAAAATAATAATATAATTTAAAAAAGAGATTTTACTTTTTTGCCCATATCTCCTGAGAATGCGACGCTAACATCTGCGACAAGATGTACTACATCGCAACCAAGAAACAACTCTGAGGTGACAAGGGAGCACACCTGACACCTAGTATAGTAATCATGAGTGAAATCCATGATCATCAAAAGGTCACAGTGGTAACACCTACTCTAATCATGTAGGACCCTGTTCGGAATAAAAGTGACACTACCATATTCATAGGACCACTCTGGAAGCTCAGAGCAGTGCATGAATGGGAGAATAGATTGCCAAAAGAGAGAAGAAGGGGATTAATCTTTCTTCAGAAAAACCAAAGCCCACAAGGTAGTGATGTTGACATCTAGGATATGATATATCACATCACTCGCAAAAAAAAACATTTAGAATTATAGAGATATACAACCAAATAAGTGTGGACTCATCCTTGAAGCAATCATCAAAGTGCTTCAAGCAAGAAGAAAGAAGAACCTTGGGGAATTTATGCCCTGAGAGAGTTTTACCGGGTTCCTCCTGTGACAAGGGCAACCGATTTCGCTCTACTAAGAGCTTCCCTCTTTTTATCACATGTATTATTTTTTTAAGTGAGGGAATAGTGAATGGCTTTACTAACCCAAGCCATGTTCGTCATATGAACAAAATTGGGGAAAGAGATCTAACATGATCTTGTAAAGAAGTGAACTATTAGTTTTGATAACCCAGACCACATTCAACTTATGCGAATGAACTGGGGAGCATAATCATAGCAAAATTGATATATAACTAAGGATCAAAATCAGGATAGAGGATCAACATTACCACTCCTGACTAACATAAGATGGTATGGACCCAGTATCATACCCCAAAAGAGTCTAATCTAAACTACGACATCCCCTATCACATTCAACTTGTATGAATGGACTGCGGCTACAACTATCAGCTCAGGACTGATAGAAAGAAGAAACTCAAATAGGGGTAGTGGATCTCTATCACCACACCTGACTAGCCTAGGAGGGGGTGGACCCAATATCACATCTCAAAAATAGGCTTGAATCATTGATTTTGATATCCTAGACCACACTTGGGGTGACAAGTAAAACTGGGGGACTAACCCCTGCAAAGGGGAGAACCAACTAAAATTCTATGCGCTAGCACCAATGTGATTGGTGCGCACAGACAGAAGTATAAAATATCTCTACAGCGTATTAGCGTATCACCTTCAAGGATACCCTTATACTCTTCAAAGTGAATATTGTGTGGTAGAGGACAAATCATCGTGGCCACACAGACTGCTGAAAAGTAAGAGGGATTCTTTTAGGAGCTACATCTATAGAGGGATATCTATAGGCAGTAGGGAGGCTCCCATGTAACGTACTAGACTCAGGCATAGTACTTTTTCAAGTACTGCCCGTTGATGACAAGTATGGGGTGAATGCCATTTGCATCAACAACTAGGTACGCACCACCTTCATAAACTTGCTCTATAACGAAGGGGCCTTCCCAAATAGGCAAATATTTACCACCTCGCCGACGATGCAAAATGATGCTCCTCTAAACCATCAAGCTCTTCCAACCTTAATCAGGCATTATCTTCATTAGATAGGTTATAACTAACTGCCACACACAGTGAGGGGAACTCGACCTCAAGTGAGAGGACTGCTTCAACCCCAAAAGTTAAAGTATATGGGGTGGACTGAGTAGGAGTATGGTATGTAGTCCTATAGTCCCATAATGCTTCATGTAACCTATCATGCCATTCTCTTTTATTTGCAACAAGGATTTTCCTTATCAATTTCATAAGAGTTTTATTAAATGCCTCTGCTAAACCATTGGCTTTGGGATAATAAATCGAAGAGTATCACCAATTAATGTTATGGTGGCGGGCAAATCTAACAATTTTAGTGCTTCTAAAGGATGGGCCGTTATCAGAAATTATATGGCATAGAACACCAAAGAGATAAACAATGTTATTATGAAAGAAGCACATCACATCTTCTGATTTAACTTCTCTTAGTAGGACAGCCTCTGCCCACTTAGAGAAGTAATCAGTGGCAGCTAAAATGAACCTATGACCCTTAGAAGGAGGGTCTATATGATCCACTAAATTCGAGCCCCAGCCCTCAAATGGCCAAGATGAAACAGTAGGGTGCACAGATTAGGGGGTTGGTGAATCACCATGCCATGAATCTAGTACTGGTGGCACCTCTTGGGGTGCTCCATACACTCGCGAATCATAGTCAACCAGTAGTAGCCAACGTATTTAATTCTGCCTTTTATTTTAGGTCCGAACTGATGAGCACCATAAAGCTCTTCATGTATCTCGCTCATAACCCTACTAGCCTCTTTTTTATTAAGGCATCGCTATCACATTTGGTCAAAAGAGCATTGATATAAGGTTTTATTTACATAGGTGAATAATAGAGCTCTCTTTTTAATTTGAGCGGTGAGAGATCTATCATCTGGAAGCCTACCATACTTCAAGTATTCTATGAAGGGCTCTCTCCAATCTGACTCCTCATCAATAGAAAACACTGTGAGGGTCTGATCGAGAGAAGACAAGTCTGTGGGGCATAGGGCTTGATGATACTGGAAAGAAATAGACACGGGGTTTCCAGTAGGGTCAGCTAATTATTTTGCTAACTTGGCCAAGGCATCTGCTATTCCATTTTCAAATCTACGGATCTTGGCCAAAGTTACTTTTGGTATAAAGCATAAGAGCTCCATAACTTTGTTATAATATGTCAAGAGCTCAGGCTTAAGCACTTGATAGACTCCAGCTACTTAATTTATTATTAATTGGGAGTCTCCAAAGATTTTCACCCGCATAATATTCATCTGAATGGCCAACTCTAACCCCAAAATCAAAGCTTCGTACTCAGTTTTATTGTTAGTATGAGGTTCTAATAAACTATAGGAGTATCGTAGAGTATGACCTTTAGGGGACACAAAAATCAAGCCTAATCCTACCCTAATTGTAGGAGTTTTATATGGCTTTAAAGCTTTAACGGATGACGTCCCGTCAAAGTAAAACTCCCAAGTAGGGGACTCCTCTTCATCCACACTCATAATTAATTCATCAGGTAGCTCATCATTGAGTGGGGAATCAGCAGGGATCAGATGATTGGCCAGAAAGTCAGCTAGAGCATGTCCTTTGACGGCCCGCTGAGGAACAAAAATGATATCAAATTGCAGTAAGATCATCAAGTGCTAGACGAACTGAGAGGGTCGGGCGAGTCATCAAGTACTGCAATGGGTTGACTCTAGAGATCAAGTTAATCTTATGTGAAAGCATATAATGCCTAAGCTTTTGTACCACGAAGATCAAGGCTAAACATTGCTTTTCCATCGTTGGGTACTTAAGCTCTGCAGGTATCAATATTCTGCTGAGGTAGTACAATGCATTCTCCTTGCCTTTCTCATTCTCTTGAGCCAACAATGCACCTATGGACTCATCTAGGGCCGTAGTGTAGAGAATCAATGGCCTACCTGGGATAGGTACAACTAAAATAAGGGGTACATCAAGTAGCGCTTTATACTTTCAAAGGCCTCCTAACAACACTCATCCCAGTGGAATTGGGCATCCTTCTTCACTAGGGCAGAGAAGGGATGACACCTAGAAGAAAGATTAGAGATAAATCTCTACAAGAAAGCAAGTTTACCCTAAAAAGATCTCAACTGGGTAAGACTTTTAGGGGATTTTACATCTACTATGGCTTTGATCATAGAAGGGTCTATCTCAATGCCACGGTAGCGAACTATGAACCCCAAGAACTTTTCTGTACTAACTCTAAATGTGCATTTTAAAGGATTCATCTTTAGATCAAATTTGCACAAGCGTTCAAAAATGATTTGTAGATCTCGGAGGTGATCTCCACGGACCTTGCTTTGACTACCAAGTCATCCACATAGCACTCAACTTGCTCGTGTATCATTTGATCGAAGATAGCAGTCATAGCACATTGATATGTGGCCCTGTCATTCTTGAGGCCGAAGGGCATCACCTTGTAACAGAATACACCTATAGGTGTTCAAAATGCAGTAAATTTCTAATCCTCAGGGTCCATCTTTATCTGATTGTAACCAGATAAATCATCCATGAATAAGAAAATGCTATGTGATGATGTTATATTCACCATAAGCTCGAGGATATGAAGAGGAAAATCATCCTTAGGACATGCCTTATTCAAATCAGGGAAGTCAATACAGACACGAATATATCCACTCTTTTTTCGGACTGAAACAATGTTGGCAAGCCAAGTAGGGTACATCTCTTTCCTAATGAAACTAGCTTCTATAAGTTTTTTGGTCTCAGTGATCATCTGTTGTTCTATTTCTAACCTCATTCTATGAGGTGCTTGTTTAACAGGGACTGTATCTGACTTAATGGCTAACTTATGGACTGTCACTTCTGGGTTTAAACCAGGCAAACCAGTCTCTACAACAGGAGAAAAGTAACTGTTGACCTCAATTTTAGCTCGAACGCCCTTGAGAGCCTTTGATTGATTTAATCAAGCCCCTTCGAGTCCAATTCAAACTCGAATTGAC
Organism: Dendrobium nobile; assembly: GCA_022539455.1. Lineage (NCBI taxonomy): Eukaryota > Viridiplantae > Streptophyta > Magnoliopsida > Asparagales > Orchidaceae > Dendrobium > Dendrobium nobile. The sequence goes on along the minus strand of CM039732.1, from coordinate 3,006,062 downwards.
CCGAGTTGAGTCAAATTAGACTCGACGAAGTTCGATTAAATGCGATTACCGCCCATTAGCCTCTTTGAGCAAGAATTGGCGTCGATTTGGGTTCAATTCTACCAAACTAATTTAATTAAATTAAATCAAACTTGAATTGACTCGATTCAAATCAAATTGAGTTCAATTCGAACCTCAATTTAACCCAAATCAGCTTAACTATTTTAAAGGAGGTTTTAATTTTATTTCCTAAGCAGGTCTTAGCAACGGCATGAGCATGATTTGAGGGATTCTAGCGGTGATGGGGAGATTCCTCTTTTGTTTTGGCATAAATTTACTCCAGGCGTGGAGCTCTGGAAAAAAAAAAGGGGGGGCTCTAAAAAAAATACTCTTGTTAAAAATCCCTTGGGCAAGCCAGCTCGAGGAGGCTCTCGGTCTCGATGCCCGTTCGCGTGGAAGCCTAGGCGGAAGGCCATTTGCCTGCACTCTAGCCCTCCTTCTCCATCTCTCTTCTGCCCGAACCCGCCCTAGAGAAGGAACAAGCAAAGCTCTAGCCGCCGGCCTCCATCTGCAAGTAGGTAACTCTTTTTCTACTGTTTCTCCACCTTCTCTTCTTCTTCTTCTTCTTAATTCCCTTCTTCAACTCTTCCTTCTTCTTCTACCTTTTCTCTCCTCCATTCTTCTTCTCCAACCTCTTTTTTCCATTTCTTACTCTCACTCATTGAGTCCAAAATTTAATTAATGTGTCTAACTCTGTGATTGTCTGTGCACTAGAAAAGTATTCCAAGTATGTACTTATGTGAGCTTGAGGGTGTGTTCATTCCAAATTTTTTTGCCTAGCTTTATTGTGCTAGTTGATTATCAGTTGGAGAGGGCCTTGTGTCTATTATGTTTGATTTTTTTTACTCTATCTTAGTGATGAGGTATTAAGGATATCATTGTTTAAAGTCCTTATAAAAAAAATCAGATGAATGAGATTTCCTTTAATTCTCCTTTCTATATTTTCTTGTTGAGATGATTATCACTTGAATCATGAGGGAGTTTGTGTAGATTGGCTGGGTGTGATCATCATTTTGGCTTGTTTTATGTGACCTTACGCATATCACACACCAAGTGCTCGGTGAAAGACCGTTAAGAGAAAGTTGTAATTATTCTGCCCATATTGAGGTTTTGTGTGGTAATCTTGCTCACATGAATGTTTCCTTTGCTCATATGGCTTTCACGATGATAACGAGGCTTATATATGTGACAAGTATAGTATTTTTCTGCTTATCAATTCACCTATATCTATCTTGTAATGACTGATTTGGTGTTCGACAAGCTTCAGGATTTGCCTTTTCTAATCTAGTGGTCACATCAGTTGAAGGTAACTTTCTCCTTGGACAACTTCTGGCATTGGTTGGTATTGGTTCTGTTATCAGATACCTGTGATTAGTGCTTACATTGTTAAGCAAGTTCAGTATTACTTTGTATCATTTTTTTTCTCTGCTCAAGTTTGTTTTTATCGGAGAAGCAATGGTTGTGATTTACCACTATTGTCATTGTGAATGATTTCTATTTGTGGGTGGATTTCCCTGGACCTACTTTTCTTATTATCAATCTATCAAATGATGAACCATCAATTTTTTTTTTATTTAGCTCTTATTTTTCATAATTAAGTTTTCCTTGTCTTCAATCTGACTGCTTTTATCCCATCAATGTCACATAAATAATTTAAAAAAAAAGGGTGGCTTCTTTTGATTTTGCTTGAACCGATGAATGGGGAGGTTTGTTGACACTGTTTGGATAGAGGTTATGTTCTTCTCATCATCCCTAGTAGAAGGATTAAAATCATGACTCTAATTATTTATGCAAAAAAATAGGAGTTTTGGATTACTCCATAGGGATTCGCTTCCCCTTTTCATACATATGCTACGTGTCTAAGTTTTTTTTTTTTTTGCTGAAATTTTACTCTATGGCTACATTTTTGTTAAACAAATCAAGAGGAAGCTGAGCATTGTTCCTTCGCAATCTCTTAGTCGCTTAGCTTGGGTTTGGTTGACAAAGAAGTGAGTGCTTCAGGTGATTGCTTTTTCACTCCAAAATTTTATCAAATTTTAGTTAGATTTGTTTTTTTTATGATGATTTCAGAAAAGTATGTGCATGAGAATCTCATGAAATTTTGTGATTTGTAAAATGACGATTTCCATCTTGATTTGCTTCATGAAATGTTATAAATACAACATAGTAAATGTTTAATTAGATGCCTCAAAGAGCAATGGAATTAAATTCAATGCTTATGCTTTGTTGGAGGATTTTCAAATTTGGTGCCATATTATTTTCCTAAAGACAGTTTCTCTCCCTTTTCAGAAGAATGTGATTCATGTTCCTTAAATTGCTGAAATTATATGGATAATATAGTGAATTCCTTACATGTAGAACCTCTTGATCCATATCATGAGCCATGTGTATAAATGTTTTATTCCTTTTGTAATTAGATAATATTATGTGACATAAACAATCTTGCCTTGTGTCCATCATATGGTTTTAGACGATCGAGAGTTAATGCCATGAATATATGGGTATTGGTGTTAATGGATTATGAAGGGTTATTATTTTGTAGATCTGATGCTTCGTCAATCCCATATGACAATGAATTCATAATTTTAAATTGTTTGAAGCTATGTGATTGTTTGTTTCATACATCCTGTATAATATTAAAAATGTTTATTTTATATATTTCATGTTAGTATTGGGCTTGCTCATGCAAATTTTATATTAATGAAGAGAGAGGACTTTTCTGTTATAGCAAAAACCTTTTTGTGATATATCTATTGGATGAATGAAGAGAATATTGCACATAATTCTGAAATCATTTCTGACAAAGGACTTGAGTTTGTTCCATTTTTTTTCACATCCTGTAAATGAGTGTATCAAACTAATAATTATTTGTGTTAAGTATTTCTCTCACACATGTATTCTGTAATTTAAACAACGGTTTGCATTCCTTTTTTATAAATACATTGGTACGTGATAATTGAAGATTAAGGAAGGTTTTCATATGCTTTCCTTATCATATAATCCTTTGACAATTATTAATATTAATGTCATACACATAAGATGCAAATTAAATACTTGTGAGGGAGATGATGATGATTTAGTATTTAGCCATCAGTTTCTATGGTTTCTATGGAGTATCCATCTTTTCTATGATAAAGATGTGGCATGTTTGGATGGTTTGAGCTTCTCAAGCTTCTAGAAAGTTGCTATACTTGTGTTATTTCATGAATTTCACTGTCTTCTCATCCCTTGGCTTCTTAATGTTCCTTTATTTTTCTTTTCGTTTTGGAATTTTGTTGTTCGTGGTTTTGGATTCCTTTTGAAAACAAATAAGTGAGATTTCGTGGATGGTTACTGTTGAAAAGCTTATGAGTGGTCTTATGGTCGGAAAGCTTTATGAAAACCTTTGCAAGTTGTTTCGCATGGAGAAATCCCGTGATAGGCTTTTTGAGTATTTTATAGTGGAAAGCTTTATGAGATTTTTCTTGTTGGAGAGTTTTCATGAATTTCTACCCCACGCCAAAAATGTGAAAAGCACTTGGTCGTTTTGTGTTGGAAAGAGTTTTTGTGGGTTTCTTACGAGAAAAAGTTTTGGATTGTTTTTTTTAGAAGTTTTCATAAGTCATTTTTGGGATTTATAATTTTGTGATTTTGCTTGGTATAGCAAGGCCCTTTAGTGTCTTTTCAGAGCAAGATAATATTTAGTGTGTGGATTGTCTTTATATTGTTCGCATTCGCTTCTAAAGTTGGATTTTGGAAAAATATGGAAAAAGAGAAACTTTTTTGAGTTTTAGTTTTGGGAACTTGTTCCCCTTGGCCGCTTTGGGCTTTATTTATAAAATGGTTTGGTTAGTTGTGTCAAATGTGTCAAGTGCTTTGTTTGGGACATTGGGACAGCAAAGGGCATTAAAAAACACCTTCTTCTCTATTCATATTATATTGAATTGGGGTGAAGGGCGCTTTAGAAGCATAGTTGACTTCAAAAAGTATGCCCAACAATAAATGCCTACATTCCTTTTATTTTTTATTTTCATTCCTTTCTTTTTATTGCTTTTTGTCGTCTTTTCTTGCCTTTCTGCTTCTACTTTTCTTACTAGTGCTTTAAAATCAAATGCTTTGCAAAATAAGAAAACCCAAATGACAAACGACTCACCCGATGTGCAAATCACAAAAAAGGTACGTTTTGGTTTAAATTGCATTTCCATTTTTGTTATTATTTGCTTATCATATAGAATGTGTTATAATACAACATTTTTCTTTTCTATGTTTTGCAAGGCACTTTTTGGAGAGCAAAGGATAAGGAGCACTGGAGCACTAGGCGAAGGAGCATGGATGGTCAGATCCGAGCATCAGTGACCCCCATTTAGTCTGGTGGTGGCACTATGGGTGGAACCATCGGGTCATAGCCCCCGGCGTTGAAGTCTCCTTAATCTTAGAAAACCTCTAGGGATCCCAATGGTTGTATGCTCCCTACCCTTTAGGACCCTGTAGAAAATTCATTTTATGACTAGGATTATTTGTTTTATTTTACATCCTTAAACCTGTTGACATGTGTACGAATGTCCTAAGGGTTAAAAACAAAACATCTTTTCCATCTCATAACTTTAGTGACACCTAAGGACAAAAATTAAGAATCGAGTCTTAGATAACCTAGACTTAAGGTGCATGCTCCTTATAGGATAGAGACATCAAGACAAAAGTTTAGTGACATATTTTCTTAGGATTTGCATGTCTTAATCTATTAATAACTAATCAATAAAATCAGTAATACTCTAAGTCAAAAAATACTAAACCCATCTTAGATTTAGGGTTCATGCTACTACATTGGGTGTCTCATAGTATGCTTAAATAGTGGGTAGGTCCCTTCTCTTTAGGGACTATAAATCCTACTAATCCGTGTCGCGTAGATGATGTCACTTCCTTCCCTTCTCTCTGTATGTTTTGAGTGCATGATATCTTTTCTCCTCTTTCTCAATGCCTTAGTCCCTCCGAGTGTCGATGTGAGATGTGCATGTTGACTAAGCCACTTGAGCCACTTCTTTCCTTTGAGTAGGAACTTCTTAGTCACCCTTTTATGTGTCAATCCTCTATTTTGGGAAGAATAATATTGAATCCTTAATCAAGATTTTTCTCGGGCCTTAGGCTCGAGATGTAATGAACCACGGGGGCTTGCGCCCGTGGGAAACGGAATTCCATAATAAATAAACCCCACTCGAGCTGATGTATCGGGCAGGGGAAACCCATTTTTATGATCAGTTTGTATATATTACTATCCATCGGGGTGCGCTGGTGAGAGCTGCTATCCTCAATGGTTAGTGGTATGCACGATCTAATCTGCCCTTTCATCGGCCCGTTTGCGAGGAACGCAGAGGCCCGCGATCGTCTCTATCCATCACGGTAGGTGCGGTCGTATACCCCTCTGCAATCCTGCAGCTGAGCGATGTCCTTTCAGAGGTCCACAGTAATGAGGGGCACTTTTAACCTCTATCTCCATAGCAGTCTCCTCCACAGGACCTAGTGGGGCACCTATACTACAGGGTAAAGAGGGATACTCAGATCGTGTCAGCCAAAATATTTTATACAGGTGAGGTATATGGTTTTCACTAGTCCATATTAGACGATCATCACTAATGGAGGGAGCATCAGGAGCTCTTTGACCGAAATCCTCAACTCCTATCCCGCATATCTGATCGGGAGAAGGTTGTCCGCTAGTAGTCTGACGTCGGAGGTCCTCCTCGTCTAAGCTACTATCGACAACTAATCCACCCTCAGGTATCAAATGATTAATAAAGGTAGGGTGTGAGTCGTAACCAACGGGATATGAAGGTGGTGAAGGGAGTGATCGATGAAGGATATCGATCACTTTATCATCTGAAGAGTCGGACTCTATAGTCAAAGAAGAAGTGTAAAGGTGACAGGGAGGAGGTGTCCGAGTGTCGTAGTTCCGTGGCTCGCAGGTCGATCCTCTACCTCTACCTCGTACTCCCCTACCTCTACTAGGGGGAACATCGTGTCTCACTGCAAATTGGAAAGGATCTCTATCAGTGCAGTGGAAACACCTGGCTCAATGCTAACCTGTGACGGACCCTATACTAACGATTGTATAGGACTCTGTGTAGATAACTACGCAGGACACTGTACAACACTAGAGGGTGTCGTTGGTGTCTGGGCAGGTGGAGGTTTACGAGTCTTCTGAGGTACATAGTAATCGACATCATCCTAAATAGAGACCTCATGCACGAAAAAGGGATGGGTATCTCCATAAATGGTATAATAGACATCATTCCTCATAAACTTCATACATTTTTGCAAGGTGGAGGACAGCATTCCATACTCATGGATCCAAGGTCTTCCTAAAAGATCCCTGTATGATGTGTCAGCCTCAAGTACATAAAACTTTGCCTCAGTTAGAAAATTTCCAAACTTCAGAGGCAGGGTAATAGACCCTAGAGCGTGCTGGCCTTGATCATTGAAGCCTTTTAATATAAATTTATCTGAAGTGAGCTTCAAATGACCTAGGGAGAGGCTCTTTAAAGTTTCATGGGTAAGAATATTTACTGAAGCCCCTAGATCGATGAGGACACTGTTTAACTCATACCCATTAACTTCAGTAGTGATATATAAGGAACGATTGTGCTCAGTAGTTCCTAGGAGTAGATCATGACTAGAAAAGGTAATGCATGGTATCTCTTTCAAATAGCATGCATCCCCTATAGATTTAGAAGCAAAGAATGCTTGATAGGACTCTGGTTCAAGCAGAGCTTTCACCAGTATCTCTCTCAAGTCTAGGACATCATTAAAGCGTCATAGACACTCAGGAGGGAGAGAATTTTTCTTAAGTGAGCTAACACATTATAGACAACATCCGATTGAGGGTCGTTCCCTTTCTCCTTAAACTGCTCTTGGGAGGAAGGGACTGGATATTTATCTTTTTCTTTTGCATTCTTAGCCATCCGAGGTGGAAGGACCTTCCCTGAACGCAAATGAACTTTCTGTATTGAGTTATCCTCAACAGGAGATTCCTTTGGTTTAGTGGTGGTGGCTTGTGTTGGCTCTAAGGAGAGTGCCTAGAGTGGGTTCTCAGATTCATCTTCTGAATCCATGTAACAACCACCCTCTAGTATGATAAATATCGACTCGTTTTCATACTCAGACTCAGACTCATTATTACACTTAGAATCATTCACATTATAAGAGATATGTAAAGCATGAAAAGACTGAGTACTAGAAGAAATTGAAGTGGAAACATAAGTAAAAGGTACAGAAGACGAGAAGCAGCTAGAATCACCTTCTTCTATTATTTCATCATCAATAGAAGGGAGAACAAAGTCCTTCAGTGTAAGTGCTGGAAGGAATCTTGTCTTATCTTTTGAAGTTACAACATATTTTTCTATTTCATAAATTTCTCCAGTACAAGTAAAAGTAGAAGAAGAAATGTGCTCATCTAGCACTATAATAGAAAGAGAAGAAGAGAAAGGTGCTGGTGTAATAACTTTAGCGGTAACTATCGACTTGGCCTAGGAATGCCTCCTTTCAACTGCCTCTGAACTCTGAAATGCATGATCAATCATCTTCTTAGTCTTCTTGGAGAGTGCTAACTATCACTCTCCCTCAGAACTGCAGGGTGATCTATTGCTATTGCCTTGACTGTAACTCTAACTGTCACTATAGCTGGGACTGTGGCTAGGACTGGAGATCATCTGAACTATCTAAGTAGCCTTGCCCTTGGGCTACACCAAATCACTATCTTGGAGGTGTATCTGTCCGGTGGCCATTAACCTCTCTACTTTATCCATGAAAACATAGCAGTTTTCCAAAATATGTCTGATGTGTATGTGGTACGAAAAATAGAGTGGGTGGTCTGTCTGTCCCTCCTCTACTCTATTATTATTTGGGAATGTCAGAATGTTCTTCTTAGTAAGAAATTTAAATATTTTTCTTATACTTTTCCTTTTGAAGGGATATTCCTTACTAAGCTTATCATGTAGGTACTGCTAACTCTCTAGAGTCCTACGGGAGGGTCTAAACTATACTACTGACTGACTAGAAGAGTATGACTGCTACTGCTATGCTGTTGAACTGCCTAAGAGTTTCTTACCCTTATCTGATGGTCTATAGATACTGTGTATCACCCTTCTTCAGGATGGAGGTGCCCTTAAAGACTCCTACCGCTGAGGTCTGTGTGAAGGCTGACTCTCAACCTTAGGAGGGATTGCATCGAGCATATTGTCCTACAAACTAACAACCTTCGTTAACAACTTCTGGAAGGTTCTAATGCTGAATCCCTTAAGGTAGGGTGCTATAGGACCATCTATGTTCTTTAGTAAGATCTCAACTACGTGCTGCTCCTGTAATTATAGCTCACATTGCAAACTGAGGTTCCTCCATCTGACTATGTAATCTGAGAGAGTCTTTCGAGCGCACTGTCTAGTGACCACTCTCCTACAGTGACTCGGTGCTCTACACTGACAAACCTTTATATGAACAACTACTCTAGCTCTACAAAGGTCCAGACTGAGTCATTAGAGAGGTCAGCGTACTAAGTAAATGCCACCCTAACCAAGCTGTTGATGAACATCCTCAACATCAAAGCATCGTTCCCCCCTATGTTGCAACATATAGATTGATACTGAGCCACATGCTGCCTTGGGTTCCCTAACCCGTCAAAGACTCTAAATCATAGGGGAATAAAACCAGGAGGGTAGGGCTCCCTCTCATACTCCACTGGGTAAGGCCTACCTCTGCTAACAATCTCTCTAACCTTCCTATAGGTAATAGCCTGCTCGACCTTCTAGGCTATCAAATCCTAAATCTGGCCGGATGACAACTGTACTAGAAGACTCTGAACTTGTGGAGTGTGAGTATGCATTGTGGGTGGTGCTGGGACTGTTCTCTAGACCCTATCCACTCTTACGGGGTCTAGTGCAACTGGCAGAATAACTGGCTCGTCCCTAGAAGTACTACTAGTGGCTGCACCCGTCATCTGAGGCAACGCCCCCAAGGCTGTCAATTGGGCAGTCATCGCTGTCATGGCTCTGGCATTGTATCACACACCATTGGAACTGCCTCTGACTCAGGGGAAACTACTATCTCTGACTGTCCAACTGTGTCTACTGTTGAACTGTGTCGATAGGGGTGCCCGCCTACCGATGTCTCCAAACCCACCTACTACGGCGGGCTTTGTACTGGTAACCGGCTGCTGCGGGGCTACACCAATTGAATTGATATAGGGCCGAGCAGGCTCCCACTGCTATCTCCGTCCTTGGAGACATGGGCGTCATCCTATAGTGGGAGTAACCGCCGGCGGTCTAACCACTGGAGCTATCTATATTGGCTGCTGAGGTGTCTGTCCTCTCTGCCAACTGTACATCCTCTTCGTGGTCTGTCTCCGCAACTAAAAGGTAGCCTGAGAGATCTATCGGAGTAACGTCTCCTGATTGATAGGCCCTCTACCACGTGCTAGGCGGACGATGTTTCAAATCCTCTGAGAGAGGGCTCGAACACCAGCGTCCCTGGGACCCTAGCCCGGGGTAAAGTATTTATGACAGGAGAGGCCGCCACAATGTGAGAAACGTCCTCCTTATCTCAACTATGTGTCAATAGAGAGAAGCGTCCTCCCTGGATCACCTCTATCTTAGGAGCACAACTACATCTAGGGTGGGTGCAACTATAACTAGTCGTGGTCTCCGCTGCCTGGGAGCCACTATCCTCTAAACTAGCTCCTGGTGAGCTATCGCCTCAGTCATCTGCTATCTGTCTGCCTCAGATGCAGCCAGACAGAGTCTCCTATTTCTATTCCTCCTAGTTCTTCTCCCAAGGCTGGAGGTGGATGAAGACGGAACATCTGAACCCACTACCTGGGTGGCAGGGAGAACAGGGACAACAAGAAGTGTCAGGGTCTGCCTAGCGGTCTCAGAGGAAGAGAGCCGAGCAAAAATAGAAACCTGATGGAAAGAGGGCAAAGGAGTCTTGGTCTAAGCACCCCTCTTCCTAATGGAAGTGGAAGGGGGAACCCTAACTTGAGGTACCTCTGCCGGAACGACAGGGGTAACAACAGCTGCAGACTGCAGTGTTGAGGGGCCAGAGCAACCTGTGCAACAGGAGCGGTAGGCATTGATCGCTAAATTACAGGATGAACTAGTGGAACGGGGAGTGGCCTAGGCACTAGTCGCCTAGCCATAGGGCACACTGGCTGCGCAGGTATAGGGACAGGACGAGCAGGTGCCCGGGCTATTCGTCGAGCAGCTGGACGTCCAAATGGGCGCATGGTTACATGTCCTCTCCTCTGAGGAGGAGAGAATGCAGCAGCTTCAACCAGAGTCGGCCTGCCAAGAGTGACGAGGCCGAGTCTATGAAGGAACCAAAAGTGATCCCTCCAACGAGTGCATTAGCAAGTAGGGACTCAGGAAGAGTCACCCGTGCGTCCGAGCCAAAACTAAAGTTAACAGAAGGAACAAATGAAGCCATGGCACTGCTAACAAGGAAAGAACACAAGAATTAAAATGAGTTAGTAAAGATTAAAATTAGAAGACTGGAGTAAGATAGATAAGGGACAGGATAGCCTATAAGGCTAGAAAGAGGTAGAGTAGGGGAAACCCTAGCTAAGAGGAGGAAACCCTAACTAAGAAAAGAGCCTAACAAAGAGTCTCTAGGGTACTAAAGAGAAACTGGGTAAAAAGAAGATCAAACATCTAATCACATGCATGAGAGAATGATGGAGGTGACTTCATCCATGTGACACAAATAAGTATGATTTATAGTCCCTGAAGAGAGGGGACCTACCTACTATTTTAGTCATACTACGAGAAAGAATATAGTAGCCTTGAATCATAAATCTAGATTGGGCTTAGTGTTCTACACACACTAACACTCGTGTCCTAGCTAATACAGTGCAAGACCTGAACTTACCCTGATATGGATTGGGGAGCCATCTAAGCACCTAATCAATTCAAACCCATGCTATCAAGTCATTTATGAAAGATGGGTGGGTGGTACAATTTTTGGAAATAGGACCAACATTTAGAGAGTTTCTTAATTGGTCCTAGACTTATGTAGGTGGAATGCTCCTAGTTAATGTAATTAAATTTTAATTAGTTGGTTACTAATTCAATGCATGCTGGTTAAAGAGGTTAAATTAAATATGCATCAGATTTTTTAAACAGGCTTAAAATAAAATAATTTTTAGAAGGAGACTAGACTTTCTCATGTCTGGCACCTCATCTTCATAGGCCAGATTATCCAAAATCTACCCATTGGCGGGGAAGTGTCTCATAGTGAGGGAGAAGAAGAAATGTAATAATATGCATGCGACCCCAGACGATTCCTGCAATTTCCTAGGTCGTTAGATTTCTATATTATTTAAATCTTAAAATTTTAAATATTGATTGCGACTAGAAGAACTTTTTAGTCCCTAAAGAGCCTAATGGTATCCATGCGAAAACAAAATGACATGCAGATCGCCAATAAACTATGAAAAGCAGGTAACCCTAGAGGCACACAGCATAAATAACACACATCAATATAAATAAATCAACTAAATGTCCATAGGCCAACTGCTCTTTAATTATAAACTAGGGTCTGCAAAAAAGTAAAGTGAATGGGCACCACTGTTAATAACCCTGATTTCTAAGCCTATAACTGACGCAAATGACTTTGACTGGGATATTGGGTCTTCAAATCTTCAGTCTTTTTAGATGTCTTCTCTTTTGACTCCTTGGAACTATTCTCCTTGGACTCCTTAATCTCTCATCTTTGGAATCCTTGAATCTCTCCTCCTTGAACTCCTTGGATTTACAATGGCTTGAATATCCAAATGAAGAGACAATTCCTCTGAAAGAGGTGTTGCCTTTTCTCTTTGGATATCTAAAGCCATTCAAACTCGATCTTCTAAATTGAAGAAGACTCTCCCCTTTGATAATGCCTTCTTCTTTTGGAATTCGAGTTGGATAAGAGTATCCCACCAAAATTCATCTTTACAACACTCACCAATATTACAATTATTACATTAATGAAAAGAAATAAATTCTAAACTCCCTGCAAGGTTATCCTAATAAAAATCCCAAGTAATTTATATATCATAAGTAGTTATATAAAAATAAAAGTAACTCATTGAAGCAACACTTGGCCATACTCTTAATTATGAGGGCTAAGCAATCTTCTAAAGCATATGTACCAGTTATTATCAAATAATTTAAATTAGCCCTCATTTAATTAGGGGGAGCTGAGCAAAGTCTGAAGCACCTGCACATAACATCATTAGAAATCATGACATTTGCTCCCCCTTTAGCGTTGCATAAGCATGGTCACCTGCAGGAAAAATAATATATATATATATATATATATATATATATATATATATATATATATATATATATATATATACTTGTCATTCCTAACCTAGGGGTAAATCTATCTCCCATCACATCAGTCCACAGGATACAGTAAAGTAAGTAAACACAACAATTTCATCACATCATGTAGTGAAAACCTCAAAAAACCCGGCACACAGCAGAAAAGAAAACACCAGCCTAGCCTAAATCTAGAAGTGATGTCCTAGCAAACAATTATATGTGTATGTAAGGTTTGTGTGGCTTTGGATAGGTCCTATGTAGGATGATTAGTAAAAGTTGCCTAAAGTTCGGGTTTGTTGAAGGCCATAAAAGGAAACTTTAATTAAAGTTCAAATATTAGTGGATTACGGTCAATTTCAGTTAATTTAGTTTGTTGATTGCTTTTAAAGTTTAAGGTATTAATATTTGAAGTTTAAATTACATTAGCAAATTTTGGAAAGTCCCGGATCCTCCTAGGTGCTAGGCTAAGGGGGTCCAAAAGGTAACTATAGAAAATAGGTTAGGTTTGAGGTTCCTAATACTTTAGGTAAATACTAGACCTTAAGATGAGTGGTTAGATAGGTGGTTTGCTGGATTTGGAGTTTCCTACGCAAAGTTATGAATTTTTTGAAGTTTCGGGCCTTAAACTATAGGCTATCGGAAAGTTGACTTTTAGATTTAAGTTAGTTTCTAGAATTCTAATATTTTTAATAAATACTAGACCCTAATTAGAGTTGAACTCAATTGAGTTTGCCTAATTTGGAATTTTTTATAATTAATTATGAATTTTTAAAGTTTGGGTATTTATTAAATTATCTAAATTATCTAATTAAGGGGTGATTTTATGGTTTTGATCCAAATCAGCTCCAAACTAATTGGAATATCTCCCAAAGATCGAAAATGACCTGAGAAAGTGTTTCCAAGTGTTTGGGGAAAATTTGGAATTTTTAATAATTTTTAATAATTTATTAAGGGCAAAAAAGTAATTTATAATTGAGGCTAAGCTAAGGGTCAGATTAGGGTCAACCTAAGATTCTCTATTTATCTAAGGTTAAGGATCAAATTCTAAGAAATTTGAGATATTATAGATATTTGTTTGAGTTGAAATAGATTTATTGTAATTTTTAGAAGGCTATCAGGCCCTATTTACCAGGTAAATTATGGTTGGTTAATTAAGGGGTTTAAAGAGCCCTAAAAGTTCCTAAAAAATTTTGAGATATTTAGGATGTCACTAATTTTAAATGATAAAGTTTTCATGTCAATCGGTGATCTACCCTAACTCTTATGATTTTTCTAAGTTCGCTAGATGGGTCCTTAATTATTTTCCTTAGGGTGTCATTATGTTGTAAGGGTTTAGAATACAGTTTCAATCTAACCCTTAAGGTAATAATGCAGGGAATACACAAACAAAGTAAGCACACTATGTCTTTAGATCTAAGAGAGCCTAAACTAAGTGGTGGTACATCTTACACATGCAAACTACGATAAGAAGAAAGTAAATACACTTAATAAAGTGATTAGTGAATGATTAGAAATCAATCATCTACTAATTCAATCCCCCATGATTTTCTCTTCACACATACAATCTATGTTTAAAATTTTATAAATAGTGGATCTCCCAAAAATTAGAATTTAAACTATTAGTAATTTTAAAATAATTTTAAAATACTTATAAATATATAAATATTTTTGAAAATAAGGTAATTCAAAATAAATCAATTTGTAATAAGTATATATAGGGGAGACCATTTACCACCCTAATGAGGCTTCAAAAAAAAGTTTAAAAATAATTTTTTTATTTCAAAATAATTATGATATTAATTATTTAAATAATAGTAAAATAGCTAAATAGGAGTATGAGATGGAAATCTATCAGTACAGTGAGGATATATTCCTTAAAATCATTTTTAAATAAAATACACATTTTTTTAAAAAGAATGAGGGGTTGCACACCGAAATTTGATTTAAAACGAATTAGATATAAATTTTAGAAGTTTAAAGTAAATGAAAAGAGGTTTTAAAATAATATAGAAGAAAATAATTATAAAATAAATAATGAATAACAAATATGAATAAACCACAATAATAACAATAATAAAAATAAAAATAATAGATCATAGTCATTCAAAATAATAATAATAATAATAATAACAATAACAATAATAATAGTAAATATAAACATAACTTTTAAAATAACAATAATAATACGAAATAATAATTATGATAATAATAATACTCAAAATAATTTACAATTAAAAGTAATAATTAAAATAGAATTAATAATAATGATAATAATAATAATAATAATAATAAGGATAATATTAAAATACTAATAATAAAGTAATGTAAAAAAAAGATATTTTTAAAATAATACTAAAAATAGCATTTATGATAAATAGTAATAATAATAATAATAAAACTATAAAATGATAACTCAAAATAATAATTATTATAGATAACCATAATTAAAATGATAATATAATAATAATTATTAAAAATAAAATAATAATATAATTTTAAAAAGGGATTTTACTATTTTGCCCAAATCTCAAAATATTATGACATTTTTATTTGAAAATAATTTTAAAATGTAGCGAATTCAAATACAAGCAATTCGGTATATTGTGCGTGAAAATTAGATCAAAAATGAGTTTTCTATGTTTTTTTAAAGCTTTTTGAATTTAAAATACCTTTAAAAATAATTTAAAATTATTTAAAACGAAATTCGACGGTGGCGGGACGCGTGGCAAGCTCGGATTGGCTCCGTGGTTCTCGGCGACGATGCTCAATCATTGACAATGATTGCGGGTCTACGCGGTTTCGACTTAACCGAGTCAGCACCGCGTGACTGCCGTCAGATCGAGCGCGGTTCTGATCCAACGGTCGTGATCCAGCAGGACGGAGGGTCGGTCCGTGAAATCGAACTCGATATTCATTCTGAACCGTGAGATGACTTGATCCGAACTGTCGATCATGAAATCAATGGTTGGAATCAAACCCTAACGGACGAACAGTCAAACCCGAGCCCTATAACAATATTCTGGCTCCTTCTCTCGATCTACTCAATGAAATTCATTGAAATTTTAAACAGAGCTTGCATACATGAAGGGCATCAATGGGGGACCTTTGATTTGATCTAAAAAATGCTTTACAAAAAGCTAATTAACCCTATGTGTTCTAATCTAGGGTTTGCGATTTCACCTTGGTTAAAAGACAGTTTGGATCGTATAAGGGCTTGTTGCACTTGTAGACTGTCCACGAATCCTTTTCTAGTTGATCTCGAGCTCCAATTCGTCTTAGATTGAACAAAAATTGCCTTGGAATGGATATGGCTTCGGTCTCGCCAAAATCTCGCCGCCGACGGGTGGTCAACGGTGGATCTAGGTCGGGAAGGGTGAGAGGAACCTCTAGGAGTTGTCACACGAAATCCAGAGCTTTTCGTCGTCTCGAGGGAGAGGGAGAGCAAAAAAAATCTTAAATAAAACCTAATTTCTCCTATTTAAAGCCCTAGACTATAGGTGAACGAATGGGATTCAATCTATGGCTAATTAGGAGGAAAAATAACCTAGATTGGTCGTGGTTTGCAATTTAAATTCATTATGAATCATTTAATGGCTTTAAATAGGATTTAAATGGGACTTAATGGGTCGATTTGACCCATTATGACTTGGATTGACCAAGTCAAGTGTTGACTTGGTCTACCTAGTCAAATAAGTCCAAGGGGATGAGGGGTCGAGCCAAGAATGAGCTTCGAATGTATTTGGAATTGATTTGGGCTCTAATGGGTCTAAATGGGTCAAAATGACCCATTAAGGCTTCGATTGACCAAGTCAAAGTTTGACTTGGTTAATCTAGCCTATTTAGACCCATTGATTGATAGGGATGAGTCCAAGGGGGTTTGTAATTGATTTAAAATTGATTTGGGCTCAAAAGGGCTAAAGGGGTCAATTTGGGTCAACCCTGGTTAACTTGGTCAACCAGGTTGACCCAGGACCTGGGTCTGGGCTCAGCAGACTTGGCTTGACTCCTTGGACCTATTGGGATGGGTCCTGGGGTCTAGCATGGTCAAACCTGACCAGGTCAACTCTTTGACCTAATCTGGGGAAAAAGTATGTCAACAGTGCTCTCAAACCTAGTACCAACAGGAGTCAATTTCTTAAGGAATTCCACCAACGCCCAAAAATTATGAAAAAATTGGTATAATTAAATCACTATAATATAAGATGGTTTGTGATTTGAACTTATAACAACTCCTAAATAAATTATTTGATTGGATCAAAATATGGGTTATTATATGGGATGATGGTTGCTGCAAGTTTATTCAACTCAAAGGCCTGATGGTTATGAAATATAATGCACTATATAACTTTCATAGAGCCCAATGATGATATTGGAGGTGACAAAGAGCTAGTCTATTATACTACATAATAAATCCTACAAGATGTAGGTCCATGAATGTTAGCTTCACTATTTACATACATATGACACCATGATCGATGACCATTATTTAATATGGGATGGAGCAACATTTAGATGGTCGAGTTATGTTCAACAACATACCCCATTTCAATTATACAATAATGTCAATTCTAGTGCAACAATCTACAATGGGAGTACCTTTTCATCACAATCTTTATATCTTATAATGACAATCTTTGTTGTTAACAACACTTCTCATAACACA
Source organism: Dendrobium nobile (assembly GCA_022539455.1). Lineage (NCBI taxonomy): Eukaryota > Viridiplantae > Streptophyta > Magnoliopsida > Asparagales > Orchidaceae > Dendrobium > Dendrobium nobile. The sequence continues at coordinate 2,989,031 of CM039732.1, read as the reverse complement.
AGCCCAAAATATTAAAGTATACCATGAAGAGAAATATCAAAATAAGAAAAAAGAAGAAGTTTATCATGGCCTTTAGGAATATAGAGACAAAACAAGGTCATATGTAATCCACCAGTAATAAAAATGAAGATAGAGCTCATCAGCATTTAGTAACATAAGCTATATAGACATGATGTTCATGTATTTTTTAAATAGAAAACTTTGTACATATTTTTCTTATATAATTTGATTATTATATTTACAATCATTATATATGTATTTGTCTTTTTCTTTAGATCTTTTTAAAATTTTGATAATTTTCTATTATAAGATATTTATAATTAATGTTTATAAAACCTCCTTCTAATACAACAAAAATAACATAATCAAGCCTTTTTCACACTACATGGGATCGGCTATATGAATAATTTATTCTCTATTATGTTGCACTAAGAGTCAAATTATTATTTAGATCTAAGAAAGAAAGGTCATTTCTAATATTTTCTAACCAAATCCTTTTTAGTTCTACCTCTACCTTTATTTACCTAAGCCAAATCTAATACATCTATTTCTTAATCGGCTCATCGGAAGGTTATTATTTTATCTGACCAAACTGTTGCAAATCTATTTTTTCATGGCTTATGTTTTGATGATTGACAAACACTACTTCTCTTGGACTACTTGTTGCTTCTAACTTTTCAAGAATCGAAGATCGGACGATCATGAAGAAGCCAAGTTCAGAATTGCGTAGGTTTAGGGTTGAGTCAGTCTGTACTTTTGTTTTTCTCTTTTTGAGTCTACTTGTAATGGTCAAAGAGACTAATGCTAAGTAACTCTTCACACACACACTTGAGAGACTTAGAATTTCTGTTTTTGCCCACATCTGCCAGACCAATATTCATATCGTCCTGGACGATCAGCTTAAAACAGAAAGTCTAATTAAGGATTCTTAATTAAGGCAGCCGACATTAACATATCGGCCTGGACGATACGTGTATCGGCCAGGACGATAAGCTCAAAACAGAAAGAAGTAGCTGCCTTAGACAGTTAAGGTATACTGTATTTTTAAATTATCGGCCAGGACGATCCCCATATCGGCCTGGACGAAATTACCAAATTATGCCTTAATTGATCAGGAAATCAAGAGAGTAATTAAGGATGTTTGATACGATCATATCGTCTTGGACGATCGCAGGATCGGCTAGGACGATACATTCAAAATCCTTGAGTTGCTTCAGGACGATAAATATCGGCCAGGTCATAAATAGGGCGATGCTCAGGACGATTTGCATCTGATTTGAACTAATCGGCCAGGACGATTGTATGATCGTCCGGGACGATCAAGCCAAATTTCAATCGTCCAGGACTGTTCCCAGGGCGATGCTCTGGCTGATCTTCTTTGATTTGTACTGATCGGCCAGGCCGATGTCCAGATCGGCCGGGACGATAAAGTCGGCTACTTATAATTAATGAGCTCCTTGAGAGTTCTTCTATTTAAGAGCTCTTGTCCAAACGTTTTAAAAGACCTTTGGCTGCTGCCTTGACCTGAGAAGACCTTGAGAAGAGAAAGAGAGAGAGGGAGAGAGAGAGGATCTTGTGAGGGGGAGCTTGTGAGGGGGATTCATAAGGGTTGCTTCAAGGATCGCTCTGCTTGTCTTTCGTCTGGAGTTTCTCGTCTGTGGAAGGGTCGGTAGAGGTAAAGAGTTTGCTTTTGGTTGTGGTTCTCTGCCAGCTTCAGGAGGAAGCAAAAGGAGGTAGGTTCTCTGCCTTGCCGGAGTGGCAAAAAGGAGGTTCTTGTAAGGGCTTCTCCGCCTAGCCGTGGGGGCTAAAGGAGAGTCACGTTTTGTAGTGCAATACTTGGAGGGTGCCTCCAAGGAGTGGACGTAGGTCGAGTCGACCGAACCACTATAAATCTTGTGTTCTTATTTTTGCTTCCGCACTTTTTTAATTCCGCATTAATTTCTTGTGGTGTGATTTGGTTTGTGATTTTATTTCTTTGTCTTAAAAGTTTTTTAAATACCAATTCACCCCCCCCTTTTGGTTAGCTTGGGACTAAAATCATAGGGCTTAACATCCCGAACGAACTTTCACAAACCATCTAAGGTGACTGTCTTTAATCATGTCTTCCACTGGAGCTACCCCAAACTTTTCATGTATATGCTCTTTTTGTATCCTATCTCTAAGAGTAAAGCCACTCATCTACCTTAGCATCCTCATCTCCAAAACACTTAACTTTATATTATGCTTCTCTTAATGGCCAACATTCTACGCCATATAGCATTGTAGGTCTCACCACCATTTTATAAAAGTTTCCCTTAAGTTTGAGGGGGATTTTTCTATCACACAACAAACCCGATGCATTCCTCTACTTCAACCATCCAATTTAAATTCTTCTAATAATATCACCATATATTTCACCATTACTTTGAATAATAGACCCAAGATATCTAAAATGTGTACTCTTATATTAATGACTTGATCGCCAAAGTTATAATCCCCCCACTAGATCTATAATTACTAGAATTACACTCAGTATATTCAGTTTTAGATCTACTTAATGGAAAACCTTTAGACACTTAAGGTTGGCCTCCATAAAAACTCCATATGAAAAAAAAAAAAATATATAAATTCTTTTATTTGCTTAATTTTTTCTATTTTGAAATATTTATAGTACAAAAAATATAAAATTTCCTTACTTATTTTAAAATATTATGTTAATTTAAAATATAAATTTTTTTTACTTACTTCATAACTCATTATTTACTTTAAATTAACTTTTAACTTTAATACTAAAATTTATAAACATAATAATTTTTTAATTATTTGAAATTTTTAATAATTTAAAGAAAAAAAAAACGAACTCATGGCTGGTCAACCATCCCCCAAGTCGCCCAAGTAATGGGCAACTTGGGAGGGTGCATGCTAGTCGCCCGACAATTAAGTAAAACTCATGTCTATGTTTTCTTAAAATACATTTTTATAAAAAATTGTTATTTTTACTGGGTCTGAAGGGTTAGATTAAAAAAGTGGAGGGTTGTATTAGCTAGTTGATAAAAAAGTGTAAAAACTTATTTAGCAATCATGGTATGAATCCTTTAATATATAATTGTGTTAATACTAGGGTTTGAATTCATCAAATATTGTGCAAGTGCTGCTAGACTGGTGCTTGAGTGGTGTTAAATGAATAAGGGTTCTCACATCAGGGACGAATGTGAGCTAAGAAACTAGTATATAAATTTAAGATTATGATATGAACTTAGAATATAGGTACTCTTATAGGCAAATTAATAAAATAATATATATTATAATTCAAAGGAAGATAAACATTCTATAAATTTAAGAATCTAAATGAGTTAGGGAAAAGGTAAAGAAGATTGATAGTTTATGTTTTAAATTATGGTTTACATGTAAAAGTTATATTAGAAATGATTTAGGTGGCATTATATATAAGAGTTTGAAGGATATTATTATAGAAATTGATAAAAACAGAGATAAAATTATAGCTTTAATATTTATTGTTGATTCTAAGATCATTAATATTACAAGTATTTATTCTCATCAAGTAAGTTTGGATATATATTTAAAGTACTTGTAATATTACAAGTATTTATTCTCATCAATATTTATTCTATTGGGAGTTCTGCAACATTTAGATTTTGAGAGTTGTGGAAAATCCACTTAATTTTTATTTTTCCAAACAACAACCTATTTTTTTAAAACACTTATTTTTAAAACAAAATTTTTAAACATATATTTTTATTTAAACACTTATTTTTTTAAAACTTAATTTTTACTTTGTTTAAAACACTTATTTTTAAAAAAAATTAAATTTGAGATTTTAATTTTTATTTAAACTTAATTTATATTTAAAAAAAATCTCTCTCCCCCCTCTACTAGAGCTGTTAGTAAGAGAGAGAAAATTATAGAGAGAGGAAGTTCATTTCAAGGTATTTTAGTGTATAATAACTAATTCATATATATACCATTAAAAATAAGTGTGAGGACAAAATAATTGAATGATTAAGTTTTACCTTTTTTAATAAGTAATTCAAGCTGCGGAGCAATAAATATTTTTCATGTTTTAAAGTTTGTATTCAATTTATTATTTAAATAGATAAAATATTAAAAATAAAATAATAAAAAACTTACAGTTTATATGTTCATATGGATGATGTCTAGTTGACATTGGTAAGCATAAAGTCACACTCAATTAGCATGACTCACATAATTTGATTTGTGTAACATAACATCATATATTATTTTTCAATGCAAGCAAGCAAGGAAATCATTCTTGCTACTGATGCTACAACATTTTGTTCAATTTTGTCCTTTTAATCAAATTAAGCCAAAATAAAGAAGTAGAGTCAATGCAATCACTCTTTTCTCTGAACAACAAGTAAGAATCATGACTAATCACAATAATATGCTGAGTAGGATTTAGGAAGATGTGAATATTTTCGAACGTTGGCATATAGTAATATTGAAAATATTCATTCCTAACTAGCCTTGAATAATAGTTCAACAACATAAGAGGAAGTTCCAAAACAACTGAGGAATCAAAGGGTGACCCGCTACTAATTCATTCTGTCCATGATAATACAATTCCTTTTATATAAAACAATCACAATGCCATGGACAACACATTAGCATAAAAAGGATGGATTCTCTTCCTCCATCAAAGCTATTTCTTGAAAAAATGAGGTTTTTGGACTCCTATGTAAATAATAATAATAATAATTTGTTAAAAAGTAAAAAATGCAAATATTTTCTATTTAGCTTTGAAATAAGGCGAATGTCTATAACTAATAACTTAGTTTCAGAAAATTTATAGACAAAATACAAATAATAATATGAAATTTTTTTTCGCAGATTGCCAACAAGATAAATAATGTCATAATTTATTAATAAAATTTTATAAAATGATTTAAATAAACAAGAATAAAAAATATTAAAAAAAGGGAAATTTACATACAACCACTTTATAATATCTTATTTACATATCTAACACCTAAAACTTTAATATTACATGCATATCACAATATATTATTTTAATATCAAGTATACCACTTATATTTATTTCCTAACACTCATATATTTTATTTCTACCACTCATATTTGATATGAAAATAAACTATGGGTGATATTTATGTAATATTAAAGTTTTATATGCTAAATATGTAAATAGAATAATATTAAATTGTATGTATATAAATCTCCAAAAAAAAAAAAAAAAAAAAAAAAAAAAAAATCCTTCTACATTTCACACCGCCTTTCAAAATCCTTGCCGCTCGGTTCTCCAGAAAACCCGAAACCCCTTACTCTCACTTCGGCTACGTATGGAGGAAGAAGACGATCTCTGGAAGCAATTCCTTGAACAATACGACGGCGGAGATGGCGATGTCCTAAGTGTTCCCTCGCAGGTGTTCTCAGACTCCTACCTCATCGGCTTCGTCATCGCCAATATCGTCGGCCTCCGCTACTACTCCGGCACCATCAATGGTCGGGAGCTTGTGGGTCTTGTCCGCGAACCCCTCAACACGTACGATCCCAACGCCATCAAGGTCCTCAACTCCAGCGCAGTTCAAGTCGGTCACATCGAGCGCACTGTGGCGGCTGTCCTTGCTCCTCTCCTCGACTCGCGCATCATCTCCGCCGTGGAGGCAATCGTTCCCAAGCCCCCGCCTAGTGGCAGAAGTCCCTACCGTCTTCCCTGCCAAATTCATATTTTCGCCCTCCCTGACGCCATCCCCACAGTCCAATGCGCCATTGAAGACGGCGGCCTTCATCTCTTCACTCCCGATGACCACGAGTTCGGCCTATCTGAGTCTGTCATTGTCAATGAGTCCACCTCTACTAATGCTTCCAAGGAGCGGCGAAGGGTTGATGAGATATTTGCACTTGTGGGGAAGGAGGGGAAGGGGATTGAGCATCTTGAACCTCCTAAGGATGTCATCTTGACGGAGCTGTTTCCTCACCAGAAGGAAGGGTTGGGTTGGTTGGTCCACAGGGAGAACTCACAGGACTTGCCATTATTTTGGAAGGAGAAGAATGGGGGCTTTCTCAATGTGCTGACAAATCACTTGACAAACGACCGGCCAGAGCCGCTCAAGGGTGGAATCTTCGCTGATGACATGGGATTGGGTAAAACCCTCACTTTGTTATCTTTGATTGCTACTAATAAACCAGGTAGTAGTGTTTCTTATACCTTGGTAGACGACGTTGGAACATCTAGTGCAAGGAAGCACAAGTCTGGCAACAAAAGGGTTGTGAGTTCTAGGAAGAAACGTAAAACAGATGTTGATGATTATAATGGTGGCATTTTGGATAGCAAGGATAAGGTTTCAAGCCCCAAAACAACTTTAGTTGTTTGCCCATCATCGGTCCTTACGACTTGGATAGCTCAACTGGAGCAACATACTAGACCTGGTAGTTTACAGGTGTATTTGTATCATGGGGAGCGCAAAAAGGAAGTGGATTTGCTCCTGAGCCATGATCTTGTGCTAACAACATATAAAACTTTGGCTTTGGAGTTTAGCTCGTCACAGTCCCCTCTGAAGAAGATAGAGTGGTTGAGAGTTATTTTGGATGAGGCCCATGTTATTAAGAACTTCTTATCACAACAAACTAAAGCAGTTGTTGAGTTGAAGGCTGAGAGGAGGTGGGTAGTAACAGGAACTCCAATACAGAATAATTCCTTTGATTTGTACTCTCTCATGGCATTTTTAAAGTTTCTTCCGTTCTCAATTAAGAACTATTGGCAGAGACTTGTCCAACGTCCATTGGATCAAGGGAGCGCTAGTGGAATAGCACGCTTACAAGTAAGATAACTTTATTTATTTGTTGTTCATTTACTTGTTTTTTTTTTTCAACTTATTTTCCTTTTTTTCCCCTATTCTTACTGCCTCTCTTTGATAGAATTTTTGGGTTAAACTAAACCAACTAATGGATCCCCCAATATCTATGTGGAACATAGATTTTGATTGAATGTTACTAGCAATACTGCGAAGAGCGGCGTGTTCCACTTGCTTTGCCAATCTCTATTCCTAAGTGTTATGTTTGTATTTATTTTGGATTTCAATGTCTAATATTACAGCTGGTAGTGGCTAGAGGAGGATTTATTAAGGTGGTCCCTCGTAGTTGGGATAAAAGTCAATGATGATGAATGCATGCGTTGATTTCTTGAAAAAAAAAACCACTTGAAATAGGGTTTTTTTTTCTCCTTATTCGAAGTAGTACATGATTTAGTTTTTGCTTTGGCCTTAAATGGAGGATTCCCTATTTAACTATTATCTACCAACATTGGGTGGTTATACTAAGACATGCGAGCATATTTAATTTAATCTCACATTGGATTAGTGAAAATATATTGTAGCATAAATACAAGTGGTTGGATCACACCCGCACAAACTTAAACTTTTGGTTGGAGGTATGTTTTATAATGGGTGTAAAAAAAGAAAAAAAAAAGGGTGTATCAGGCTCTATTTTAGTTCCCTTTTGGTTTTTCCTCTCTTACAAATGATGTTATCATCTTTAATCTATTTTAAGTGCTAACATAACATAGTTCATATAAAGATAATGATGAAAAAGACTAAGGACCTTACTGATGTTGTTTACCTAGATTTCATTAAATTGTCATTTTACTTCATCGACAATTTAGTATTTATGCAATTGGAAGGGTTGAGAAGGGGGTTAACTATGTCAAGTAAGCCCAATTTACACCTCATGTTAAAGAACTGCATCTGAATTTATATCAATATAGCTCTTTTGCACTAGTAACAACTGAAGCTTTTTTAAGCTAAATCATGATTCAAATGCATTGCAAGTTTCAGTTATGTGTTATGCTCTTGGAAAGAATGGAATGAGGCAAGAAGACGTGATAGGATTTGTATTTATGTTCACATTTGGAAATGTTCACTTTTCAAAATTTCTCAACATTCAGATAGTGTTTCTATTTGTTTGGGAAACAATGCAATAAAATGCATGAAATAGAAACAAGATGGAACGAGATGCAACAAAATTTCTGCTGCCATTAATCAATAAAAGTTTCTATTTTCTCCTTAGACAATTGGTCTATAAAACTTTTGTATGACCGTGGAGCATGTCACTGTGGAAGATAATGCAACTAATAAAGTTTCAATGCCATTTTTTTTTTTTTTGAAGGAAAGGCAGTCTAGAATGTAGAGAGTGCCTTTTAACCAATATGATTCTATGTATTTCTTTGTTTTGTAGGCCTTGATGGCAAGTATTTCCTTACGGAGAATGAAAGGAACTCATAGTGGAAGCAATAGTTTGGTTGGACTGCCATCAAAAACTGTTGAAACTTGCTTTGTGGAACTCTTTTCCGAAGAACGTGAGCAGTATGAGAAGATGGAATCAGAGGCAAGAAGTACACTGAGAGAGTATATTAATGCTGACACCATATTGCGCAATTACTCTACCGTACTGCACATTATATTACGACTTCGTCAGATTTGCAATAATGTGGCTTTATGCCCCTCGGACCTCAAATCACTACTTTCGTCAAACAGTTTTGAAGGTATGTCTTCTTCTAGCTTGTTTTTTTTTTTTTTTGGAACATTTAATTTAATTTCTGATTGACAGGTTTATAACTTTATACCATATTTCCTGATGAATTGGGTAAGGTTTCTCTTTTTTATGTTTTTATTGTAACCTAAGAAAGCCTATAAGCATTCACTAGCAAATTGTAGTTTCTTTTTTTTTTTTTATTATTGATAAGTGGAAGGTGGAGTTCCTTGGAAGCGACGCGTCGTGTGCCATGAATACAACGACAAGTGAGCAAGGGCCAATGCATAGCTCCCGGATGCAATGTTAAATAGGCAAAAGTTCCTACATCATGGACGGATGTGGGCAAAGAAGCTAGTCCATGATTCCAAAATTCGGAAAGGAACTTAAAATATAGGTTTCCTTACAGACAAATTAATGAAATTAATAGATATTATGATTCATAGGAATATTAATATTCTTTGCATTCGAGAAACTAAATGGGTTGGAGAGAAAGCTAAGGAGATTGATAGTTTAGGATTTAAGACATGGTATTCTGGTAAGAATCATATCATAAATGATGTAGGTGTGATTATAGACAAGAGTTTAAAGGATATTGTTGTAAAAATTAATAGAATTAGAGATAGAATCATAGTTTTAAAGATTTTTGTTGATGCTAAGATTATTAATATTATAAACGTTTATACTTCTCAAGTATGTTTGAATATATATTCAAAATTAAAATTTTTGAATGACATAAAAAATAATACAAAAGATACATCTGAAAGAAAGTTTTTATTGGAGGAGATTTAAATAGACATGTTGGCAGAAAGGTAGATGATTTTAAAAACATTCATAGTGGTTATGACTTTGGTGCGACTAATGAATGTGATAAGACCATATTAGATTTTTTTTTAGCTTATGATTTTGTAATTGCTAATACTTTATTCAAGAAAAGAGATGAACATTCATCACTTATAAGAATAAATGTAGTAAAATTTAGATTAATTATTTTCTTATAAGAAAAATAGATCGTTTAGATTAAAAAGATTATAAAGTTATTTCGAGTGAAAGTTTATGTACCCAATATTTCTTATTAGTTTTGAACTTTAAGATGAGTGGGCAGAATATGAAAAATAAAATAGATTGTTGTTCTAGGATTAGATGAGGGCATTTAAAAAATATTAATAAAATATTTTTGAGAGTAAGATTCTAGATCTTAAGATTTTGTCTGTGCATGAAGATATATACTAATGTTATGTGGGAAAAAGTAATTAGTGTTATTAAGAATATTGCAAAAGATGTGCTTAGAGTATCAAAGAGAAAATCTACTAATAATAAAATTAGTTGGTTGTGAAATCAAATTGTTCAAAAAGAGATAAAAAATAAGAAGATTTATTATAAAAATTATTTTTTTTTGTAAAAATTCAGATAATTGGAAAAGATATAACTCAATAATGAGTCTAAGAAATTAATTTGCAATGTAATGATTTTAGTTTTTAATGATTTATAATTTTATATAATAGATTAGATACTAAGGAGAGCAAATATATATGTATAAGTTAGCTAAAAAAAGGATATGAGTAGTAAGGATTTAGTTCAAGTGAAGTGTATCAAGGATGAATATCAAAAAGTGTTTTTATTAGAAGATGATATTCAATGAAGGCGGATGAGATATTTTGCTAAATTTTTCAATAAAGATTATGAGAATGCGATTGACTTTAATGATCTTAGCACCCTAAATGAAAATAAAGATTTTTGTTTTTATCGGTGTATTCATGGTTTAAAATTGCACAACAATAAGCGCGCCTCAGCGTAATTCAGGCCTTTTGCGCGTCAATACGAACACCTTGAACTTGATACGCAAGGTGTACACCTCAAATAAATAAAGACGCTCCCTGCCTCACTTCGATGAGGCGTTCGCTTCTTAAAAAGCTATTATTATTAACAAAAGTCTAAACTTAATATCTATATTCTTATTTCCTTTGTATTCAACTTCACGTGCTATTCGACTCCACCTGGGCACTTTGAACTTCGACTGTCATCATGCTCTTCGACTTTGCCTGCATGCGTTCATGCTTGTCAACTTCGCATGCGTTCGTGTTCTACGATTTCGCCTAGAGTTCGGCTGCCTTCCTCTTCTTCGCGTTCCTCTTCGACTTCACCTAAGCACCACAGTTTAGGTTTAGGATGTGTTATTAAAGCTTCATTGCCGCCTTTGATGACGTTCTAAAACCTTCATCATCATCTTCTTTGAACGTTCGTAGGTGGAGAGTCCGGATCGGGAGTTCGGAAGTTTTAAGGCCTATGATGCACCAACACTCCACTTGAAGAGGAAATGCAGTGTCAGACACGGACACGCACCCGTCACGGCACGAACACGTGTCCGACATGATTTTAGCGTGTCCCATTTAGAAATACATAAAATTTAATCGGATATTTAATAACTAAATAACAAAAAAGAAACTTCTTTTTATATCTCCGCTCAGAGCACCCGAGCCCTAATTTCTCCTTTCTTATTTGGCGAAGTTTCCTTTGTATTCCGTTAGTGCAATGAGTGAGGCGAACACCCGAGGCGATATGGCTAGCATGATTCCGTCGTCATCTCCCTTCCTTCGTCGTTTCTGCGAGCACTTGAGGCCAAGCTGAGCACTCCTTCCATGTCCCTTCGTCGTTTATGCGCACTGCCGAGCCCAAGCCACGAGCCATTTCTGCGCGCAGACGAGCCAACCGAGCATCTCATCAAGTCCTGTAAGTGGATTTCGCCATTTTTTTCTTCCTTCGTTAGTGCTTGCAGTATTTTATTGAAGCAATAGAATACAAGAGGATTTTCAGTGGTTGAAGCAACTAATCATGGAGTCGGGCTGAATAATTGTTTTGTTTTTCTTCTAGAATAGTTCATAAGCATTTATCTTAACAAGAAGAGAAGTAGAAGGAAATAAAACCAAGAGGAAAAATTCAGAAATAAAACCAAGAGGAAAACTATTTGGAATTGATTTCATAAAATGTGTTAACAAATATGTGATCTTTCGGTATTTACAGAATCCATAACTAACACCACACAAAGGCCATACAATATTAAATCAAAGTATAAAAAAACTACCCTACACTACAACAGTTGCAAATTAAATATGTTGGGTTAGTTACAAATACCAACAACAAGCAAATACTAATAAATGGATATAAAAATATACTAATAATCTCCACTTTGTTTTATATCAAATTTAATAAACTTGGAGCTACATTTAACATCTCCAAACAGTAAGGTAATTTATATCAAATCTTCGTCTTTTATCAAGGAAGACCTCACTTTATATGACAGGGGATAACAAGATGTGGGATATTGTTGGAGATGGATTCAAGCCCCTTGATGATATGGAAATATTGGAGGTTGTGAATCTTTCTCTTGATTTGGTATAAGCTAAACAAGTTATCATTACATTGATTTATTATTGTATGTAATTTCTAATATAATGTTACCTTAATGTCTATATACTATATTAAAAAAAAATTATTATGTCGTATCCATGCCGCACCCTTGTCCTATATTTTTTTTTAAAAATCCGTGTCCTGTGTCCGGGTCGTGTTGTGTCTGTGTCGCCGTGTCCGTGTCCGTGTCCGTGCATCATAGTTTAAGGCTTTCTTGCGGTAGTTTCTCCCATTTTTTGAAGGTATCTTTCTTATGCTTTTCTCATATTTCTTGTATGATCAAATATACTAAATCATTTTCATGCAAGATATACTTTTAAATTAGAGTAGAGAAGATAATTTATTATAGGAAGATTTAAATAGCGATAACTATACTGGAGTTGACTTTTGATTCCTCCAATGTTATGGAAAGAATGATGGAATAAAGATTAGGAAAATCACATTGATATGATAGGATCAATTTGCTTTTATATTACAAAGATCATAGAGAAACTTTTTGAGTTAAGAAATGAATGAAATTTACCTTGAGCAAGGAAAATATCTTTATATGCTTTTTATTGACCTTGTAAGGAAGTGATCAAGTATTATGAGAATTAGATTAGGTGGGTGATCAGGAGAAAATGCATCTATCCAAATGATGTTGGATTATTAACAACATCTACATTGGAATAGAGTCTTGTCGATTGAATAGCTTGGGAGCAATTAAATGCTTTCAAGAAGTTATGTGAATTTTCATCATGATTATTTGCTTTAACTAAACAATTTATGGTCAACTTTATGAATTATTCTTCTTCAGTCATTCCTATTTCATCTTTAAGAGATTTTTGTTTTATTGGTGCAAGTCTTGCACAATTTTAGGCATTTCACATTCAACATATTCCTTTTCTTGATAATCTTTCTTCTTTGGGTGATTACTACCATCTTTTAGTGTTCATTGTACATGCTCAAATTATCTAGTCTACTTTTTAACATGACTTGAGTATGACTTCATTTGAAAACATGAAAACACTTTGGGCTGCTCGAAATTTAATTTACGATAAATTTGAAGATTTAATATTTAATTGTAGAGTTTCATAAATGATGGTTAGAAGTAGATTTAAAGTTGCATCGGGTCATAAGAAGGATCCATAATGGAAACATAGCACTTAAGTGAACGTAGGAGACAATGACAAATTATACGTATATCTGAAATATAATTACTGTGACAAAGTAATGAAGGGTGGTGTGACTATGATGAAGGAGCACCTTTCCGGGTCCCACAAGACTGTTGCACCTTGCGCTAAAGTTCTTGATATAGTCAAAAACATACATGAATAAGTCTATCATGTCAAAGCATCTTGCACAGAAGCAGTTCGAGGACAAAGTTGATGTTGGCATCTACTACGAGAGTGAGCGTAGTGGTCGGGATTCATCTTCTCAATGAATCTCATATCTTCTAGGGGTGCAAGGGGTCTCATGGATTATTATATGGTATAAACATAAGAGAATATGCCTTCTACTACGCAGAGGATGACCCCAGAGAATACTAGGGAGGCATGGAAAATAGTATGTATAGATATAAGAAGATTTTTTTTTATGAAAATGCAGTTCTATTTAATGTTGTATCATCACTTTTTTATTATAACATGATTTGGTCAATTGGAGCATATGTGAGAGGGTTTAAACCTCTAACCATGTATGATTTGAGAACGAAAAAATAAAAAATGTATGATTTGAGAACGTGATTTTTGAAAGAGTTGAACAATATTGAAAAAAATATTGAGGAAAGTAAAAATATTTTGGCTCAAATAGGTATAACTATTATATCATATGGTTGGTCATATATGAAAAATAGAAGTTTAATAAATACTCTGATTAATAATTCTTACAGCACTGTATTTTTGAAGTCAATTAAGGCATTTGATCTGGTCAAGGATGTTGAGTTCATCTTTGGATTACTAGATAACATTGTTGAGGAGGTTGAAGAGCATTTAATAGTCCAATTGGTAACATATAATGTCAGTGCTTACAAGACTGCAGGGAAAAAATTATGGAGAAGAGAAAATATTTGTATTGGACTCCATGTGTTGCACACTGCATAGATATCATTCTTGAGAAGCTTAAGGAGCTATGTCAACACAAGAATACGCTTACCAAAACAAAGAAGATAACTAAATTTATTTACAACCATTCTTGAGTTTTGACTCTTATGAAGAAATTTTCAAAGAAAAAAATTCTGAGACTAGCATCAATAAGATTTGCAACTGCTTGATTTTACGGAGTATGTTGGATGCTAGACAATCTTTGGAGTCTTTGTTTACCTCCACCCAATGGTTGAGTTGTGCATGTGCTAAGAAACTTGAGAGAAAATAGATTAGAATGATTATTTTAAATGACAAATTTTGGTAAAGCCCCTTATACGCCATCACAATCATTAGATCATTAGTACAAGTTTTAAGGATGTTGGATGCAAAGAAAAAGCTTGCTATGAGTTTTATCTATAATGCTATTGATGAAACAAAGGAAATGATTGCTCGCAACTTAGGAGGGGAAGAGGGAAGCTATAGAGAAATTTGGAATATTATTGATGATATGTGGGAGCTACAGCTTCACCATCACTTGCATGCAGCAGACTATTACTTAAGCCTTCAATATAAATATGCAGAAAATAAGTTTATAAATCCTGAGATAAAATTAGGACTGTATCATTACATGGATCAACTGATAGCTGATGCAACTAAAAGATTAAATACGGACATGCAATTAGTACCTTTTAGGAATAAATATGGTTTTTTTTTATTACAACAAGTAAATGACACTATTTCCAAACGATCTCCAGGTAATTTCATTTGTTGTTTTACTCATTTTTTTAAAAATTGTTCTTTGAGTATTGACTATATTCATTTATATAAATCTTAGTTGAGTGGTGGATTCAATTTGGTAATGACACTTCATAATTCCAATGTTTTGCTGTGAAAGTTTTGTGATTAATATGCTCTTCATCTAGATGTGAACGAGATTGGAGCATCTATAACCAAGTGCATACAAAGAGGAGAAATTCTTTGTCAATATTGAGGATGAATTCGTTAGTGTACATTATGTATAATAGGAAACTCAAAGACATGAACATGAAGAAAAAAGGGTTAAAGGATGACGATGATCCTTTGATTTGTGAGGAAATGACATTTGATGACGAGTGGGTTGTAGATGATGAAGTGGAGGCGATGCTGTCTGAATTATGAGATGAAGATTTAAATGTTGATTTCTTTGATGGTCATAGAGCATTTACATCCACCACAACTGAAGAACAAATCAAAAAAAACATATAAGTAATATAATTTTCTTAGACTTTATTTTTCTTAATGTATTACTCATCTTCATATTATTCAAAAATATGTAGGGAAAAGGAAGATAACTGATATAAAGGTAGAAGAAGCTGATTGTGAGACATTGGACTCCATAGGAGATGTGGCAGGGGAGAGAGTAGTTCATCTTAACGATGATTCAAATGAAGACCCTCTTAGTGATGACAATGCTGTGACTTTTGAGTTGTTATATCATTGCTATTTATTTTTTGAATTGCATGTTAATGAATATGATATTGGGATTTAGAAAAGATAAAATTTTAAGTTGAATTATATTTTATGTTATCTTAATATTGTGATTTTTGGATTTTATTTTAATTTCAAACAACTTATTATTTCACACTTCATATCTTGGCTTTTTATGTTTTATATGTATGACAATTTATTTTTTATGTCAACTTTTAATATGTTATTAGATTAGTATACAAAAAATTTATCATTTTAATTTTACGCAATTTTTGGATTTTGAGGCTTATGCCTCAAAATGCCTTGAGACTTATGCCTTACCTCACTAAAGAAAATGCTTTAATACCTAATTGCACAATTTTAAACCTTGGGGGTATTAGTAAAATTGAAGTTAAAGAGACTTTAAAGAAAATGAAGTGTGAAAAAGCTGTTGGACCTAATGATATTCCAATAGAAGTGTGAAAATGCTTAGGAGATGAAGGAATTTCTCAGCTTACTAATCTTTTTAATGTTATTTTGATGACTAAAAAGATGCCAGATATGTGAAGAATGAGTGTGTTGATTCATATTTTTAAGAATAAAGGTGATGCACAAGATTGTGCGAATTATAGGGGAATTAAGTTAATGTGTCATACTTCAAAACTATGGGAGAGTTATGGAGCATAGGTTGCGGCGTGATTCTAACTTCTATCAAAGTCAATTTGGAATCATGCTGGGTAGGTCTACTATGGAAGCTATACATTTATTGAGAGGTTTGATGGAGAAGTATGAAGAGAATAAAGAGGGGTTGCATATGATATTTATTGATTTAGGGAAAACATAAGATAAAGTTTTGCTATGGAGATTTATAGAAAATAAAGGGGTTAAAAATGCTTATATTTAAGTTATTAAGGATGTATATGCAGGGGTTGTTACTTGTGTTCAAACACAATATGGTTTGACCAAGTAATTTCCTATTTAAGTTGGATTACATCAAGGATCAACCTTAAGCCCATATCTTGTTGCTTTAGTTATGGATGTTCTCACTAGACGTTTGCAAAAGGTTGTACCCTGGTGTATGCTTTTCGCCGATGATATTTTTCTTATTGATAAGACTAAAGAGAGGGTTGAAGGTAAACTTGAATTATGGAGGTCAACCTTAGAGTTTAAAGGCTTTTGTTTGAGCATATCTAAAACTGAATATATGAAGTGTAATTTTATTAATAATAGATCTAGTCGGGGGATTGTAACTTTGGGTGATCAAGTCATTAATAAGAGTACTCGTTTTAGATATCTTGGGTTTATTGTTCAGAGTGATGGTGATATAGATGCTGATGTTTTTTGACATACATTTTCATGTCGATTCAACTCGGATCGAGCCGATTCAAATCCGATTAGGCTCGATGGTGCTCGATCAACTTAGTTGATCACCACCTAGCATCAATTGACTCAAATTAGACCCTGATTTGATTAAATTAAATTCATTTTAATCAAATTAAATTTGATTTAATAAAATTAAAATCGAATCAAATCCAATCGAGCCTCGTCAGGCGCATTTCAACGCAATTCGATGCAATTCGACGCCGATTCAAGTTTAATTTCATGAAATTAACTTGATTGAACCCAATCAGACCCAAACCGACCCAAATCGATTTGAATCAAGTCCGATTTGGACTCAATTTCAACATCAATTGATTGATTTGGGTTAAATTAATTTTCCAAATCAGATTTTTTCAATCAAGGGTTGAGATTTCACCTAAAATCTCACCCAATCTCACATCCAATCATGCAGGAAATCTACTCAAGTAGAATTTCCATTATTTCGTGCATATAGGAGGCCGCATTGGGCCATTTGGGTGGTGGACCTGCTGCTTGCGTACATTTCTAAGATCGTGAGAGGGAGAGGGGAGCCTCATTCGGTTCCCCCATGTCTGTCCGTCCCGAGCGATTGAGGGAGCGAGAGATCCAGAGGGAGAGAGGCGGAACAAACCTCCTTGTTGCGTGCGGAGCCTCGATCCACGTCGAAGCCTCATGTTCGTACTTCGTGCCTCCTCGTGTGCAGAACCCTGGGCCGATCCGGCCCAGGCCTTTGGCTGAACCTCCAGGAAACTCCACCTCCCTTAGTCGCTGAACTATTCGAATCCGTTGGCCCCTCTTACAATCACTGTAGCTCTTATTTGCTGCGATTTTTTAAAGTGAAAGGTTTCTTCTCCTTCCTCCTTCGATTTCGACGACCTCGAGGCAACAAGGGAGCTGTTGGAAGTTTCAAAACAGCAAGGGAAGTCTTCAAAACCTCCCTTCAAAACCTCCCAAACAGCGGTTTGAAGGCTTGGGAGCGCCTTGGATAGGAAAGGAGGCACTCGGAGCTTCTTGGACACCCGAAGCGTCGTGGACAGCGGTGATGACGTCCGGAGTAGCTAGGACAACAATCTTCTTCTCTCTGAGCAGCTTGTACAACGATTTGGAGCTCAGATTAGAGTGCTTGGACAGCCCGGGTGTTAAAATCCTAAAACTTAGGAAAAGCCCTAAGGCCCCCTAGCTATGGTTGTATGGTTGACATTCTCAAGCCCTAGGTCCTTAGAAACTTCAATTTTTGCTCTCCCAAAGTCCCTCATTTGCTGTCCTCTTCGCAAAACAGTGGAAACTTTGTGGTTTCCATTTGTTTGGCTCTTATGTGAGTGTCCGGAGAGGATGTTGATGCGTGTGTAGGTGTTGGATTGGTGTCCAACACCTTCCAAATTATATGATCTTGCATTTATGCATCTTCTCCATCACCTATGATTAAACCATAGGTCAGGCCATTTTATTTGACCTAAAAATTAAGTGTTAGGGTGTAGAGTTTTACAGCGCCGCATGTTAGGTTAGGCTCCTTAGATTGACATGTTATGACAAAATTAACATATAAGTGTAGGAACTCACACTGAGGGAGGCCTAGGAAAATGATAATGGGTCTTCCTTTTCTCTAACTCTTGAAATCCCTCAAAATCTGAGTCTTTCATTCATGTTTTCTATCACCAATCATACCAAAAATTGATTGGGATCTTTTCCAAACCTCAGATGCGCATTTCCTATATGCATAGGTAGGATTCAAACATAAGAGTTGCATGTGTAGTTATCCAATTTGAACAGTCGCGACAAAATTAACATATGTTTAGGGTATTTTATGTATGCTAAAGTTCATTGCTTTATAAATTTGGTGAAAACTTTTAATGGAATTGTTTGATCTCACAAAAAGATCGATGATACACATCATTGTGATGTTTACCACAAGTTTCTAAAGACTTATGTTTTAAACCCCACAACATGCATAATTAACCAAATTCATGACAAGCTTTCATCAAGTTTAGTTTGTTTAAAATGGTGATTATCATTTGCTTAGAACAATCTACAATCTCTAGAGATTTGGAAGACAATTAAATAGGTTCATTTAATTCTAAACAACTTTGAGGTTGCATGGGCCTTCATAGCTCATGAGCACTTATGTTTGGAATTATCTAATCCTATTTTTGGAACTTCTAAATTAGATGTTTGGAATGAAATAATTGAAATGCATGTATATATCAAGGGTTGTTTGTTCACTTTCCTTCTTTTACCCAAAAATTTATAAATTTGTAAGCATGCTCATCTAATTCCTAAGTGCTTGTAAAACAAATGTGGAATATCTCATAGTCTTTAAAGGTTCATAGGGTATGTTCTATCATACTCCGGAATTATTAGTGTGATTAATAGAATTTGTAAATTAAGGGATTTAAATGCAATGACGATCAAACTTAGTATATATTTTTTCCTCTAAACATACAAACCTCATTCGCACACTTCTAGGTTTCTTAGATTATGTTGAATCCATTTTTGAAACCTCTTAGAAGTTGTAGGAGACCAAGTTTTCCCTCTCTACATGAATTCAAAACATTCATTCAAACTATAGGGAACTCTCCTTCCTATTTAATTCTCCTTCATACATGATGTTTGGAGCCTCCTCAAGGCTCCAATTATTTTGTTGCACGAGTCCTAGTGTATATTAGGGGTTTCCTTCACAGGACCTCCTCTCTTTCATGCATGAATAGTTCGGAGCATCTCAATGCTCCAAACATTTCATCACTAGATCAATCATGTCACTCTTATTTGTTGAAACATAAAATCAACAAACAATCACCTCTTGCATGCATGATTGTTGGTGACCTCTCAAGTCTCCAAACATATCATTGCATGAATCACTCGGAGCTTAGGGCCAAATCCTAAGCTATCTCTTTCGTTTGTTGAGTCACAAAATCAACAAATAAATGCCTCTCTCTATCATGTATGATGATTTGGAGCCTCCAAAGGCTCCAACCAAGCATTATTACATGATGGTTAAATCTTAGAAATAAATTCTAAGTCACCCACTTCTTGTTTGTTGAGACAAGATCAACAAACAATTTTCTCTCCTTTTCATGCATGACCTTTGAAGCCTCTTCAAAGCTTCAAGTACGTCCTTGCATGTCTCGTAGCCTATCTTAGGAGCTATCACCCATCTTCATCATGTATGGTATTATGGGTCTCTCTAAAGTCCTATATCATATCATACTTCAAATTCTTGAACTATAGAATCAAATCCTAAGTTCATTCATCATTTCACTTAGCCTAAACTAAGCAAATAAAGAAGTCCATTTGAACACTAAATGTTCAAGATATTTCTTTCAATCTTGCAACCTCTAAGTTGCACTTCATTTCCTTCCTTCTACAACCCAAAAGTTGTAGGAGATCACCTCATTCTCCTAAGACTTAAAACTAAGAGAATGTATACATTTCTTTGAACACCAAATATTCAAAGAATCTTCATTAATTTGCAACCTCTAAGTTGCATTTTTCTCCATCTTTCCTACGAGCCAAGATTGTAGGAGAGCATCCAAATTCATTTTCATGCTCTCGAACCCAAATTGGGAGGACGTACATCTTCTCTTTAAACACCAAATATTCAAAGTGTTTCCCTTCGATTTGCAACCTCTAAGTTGCATTTCCCCCCTTTTCATTTCCTACAAGCCAAAATAGTAAGAAATCTCTAAATTCTCCTTCATCTGCCTAGCCTCAGATTGGGCCAAATGAATGGATCCCTTTGAACTCCAAATGTTCAAGAGATTTTCCCGAGCTTGCAACTCCCAAGTTGCACACCTCTTCCCTCATTTTCCTAACACAAATTTGGTAAATAATTATGCATCATTGGACATAAGGTTTAATGGTTTACCCTCTCATATGCAACTCTTCCATTGTGCATTCCTTTTATCTCTTCCTACAATTCAAAGGTTGTAGGAAGAGCTTCTCATTCTTCTAACCTAAACTAGAAGAATTTGTATCCTTCTTTGAGTATTAAATGCTTAAAGAACTTTCAAGAGTTTGCAACTCTTAAGTTGCATCTTCTTCTCTTCCATCCCTTCAACCCAAATTTAAGGAATGAATCTCTCCCTTTGGACACCAAACGTTCAAAGAAACTCCTCAAATTTGCAAAACTTAAGTTGCATTTTAGACCTCTTCTTTTTTTACAAGTCTAAATTATAGGAAACCTCCAAAATTCTCTCCGTTTGCCTAGCTTCAAATTAGACAAATGAATATTTCTATTTGAACATCAAATGTTCAAGGAACATTCATGGATTTGCAATCCACAAATTGCATGTTCCTTCCCTCATTTCTACAACTCAAAAGTTATAGTAAACCCCATCATTCTCCTATACCCGAACTAGGAGAATGCATTCCCCTCTTTGGACAACAAATGTTCAAAAAATTGTTATTGATTTGCAATATCTAAATTGCATCTCTCCATTCTTTCCTACAAGCCAAAATTTTAGAGAAATTATTCTCCTCCTACAACCCAAAAGTTGTATGAAAATCTCATTCATTTAACCCATATTGAGTGAATTAAACCTGTGACAAATCACCTATTTGTTGAATAAAAAATCAACAAGTAGTTCAATCCAGATCATTTATTTGTTGAACCAAATTCAACAAATAATTCCATATCAAGCAAAGGAGTCAAACTCCTAGCTTTCTTTCATTCTCCTAACCTAAACTAGGTGAATGAGTCCCTCTTTTTGGATACCCAAAAGTTAAAGGAATCCTTGATGTGTAGCTCAAATCTACATATCACACTCCTTTATTTTCTTAATCTAAATTTAGCAAACTAAATACTCATTATTGAACATAAAAGTTCTATGATAGTTCCTCTTGATTTGTAGCCTTAAAGTTATAAATCCTCCTCACCTATTGAGCTAAAATCAATAAGTGACTCACCTTTGTTTGCTTAATCCAAATTAAGCAAATGAAACCCAACTCCTGGAATACAAAAATTCAAGGAGACATCCTTTTGATTTGTAGCCTCAAAACTACTAATCTTCCCTCACTTCTATAGGTTCCAAAGGCCTTAGAAGATGTCCTATCCTAGTCCAAAAGCTATAGGTTCCCGCTCCTCCAACTCCAAAGTTGTAGGAGATTTCTCCTCTCTTTAGCTCCAAAAGTTAAAGGGGGTTTTCCAACATTTAGTCCAAAAGCTAAATGTTGGATTCCTACTTTCTCTTCTTAGCTCCAAAAGCTAAGGAGAATTCTTCAACATATAGCCCAAAAGCTATATATTAGACGTCTTTCTTAGACCCAAAATTTAAGTAATTATTTTCATTTAACCAAATTAAGTGATCTCTCTTATAACTCTTAAAATTTTAAAATATAGATGTCCCTTAGGAGTTATCCTTTCCATTGAAGTTTATCCTACTTTATTGGATGAATCTCACCAAGTCCCAAGTAATATCTCTTAGGAATGTTTATCTTACCTTATTAGATGGACAGTTCTCTTATCTAAATACTAAGAGAACTCCAAAACATCTAAAAATCACTTAGGTTTCTTTGATATAATGATCAATCATCTGCCCAAAAAGGTGGGATGCTTACATCATTGTATCTTAGGGTTTATAAGTAACATACTTACTCAAAAGCAAGCAGTGGTTACTGATGGGGACATCGACAAGAGATTTTGATGCGTTTATCAGAAACGACACAAGAGATCGATGGCCATGATGGAGAGTCTTTATTTTTGAAGCTTATTTGTATTAGCATTTTATGCATTACGCATTTCTATTTCAGTTTTCCATTTTTGCCCTTATGGGTAGTTGGTCGCTATTGTAGCCCAAGGGGCATTTTAGTCTTTTGTATTAGTTGTCATTTGGAAGCCTATATATATGGCTCTCTTATCTTGTATGATTATTATTGATGAATGAAATTTTTGCTCTTGTGTTCTCTTTGCGAGTTCATTTTTTTTAGATCTCTTGGTGAGTTCCTTTTTTTTTTTTTTGATCTCTTTGTGAGTTCTTTTGGATGAATCGTTGCGACTTGCGATCCTTAGTCTCTTGCCCCCCCTCCACCATAAAAGACAATAATCAAAACCCAAGAGCTGAAGAAGAAGCCGAGCCCCCCCTGTTGCGCCGCCCCTTGGAGCCTCAATCCGCCAGCTGCCTTCTCACCGCCGGCCGGCCACCTTGCTACCGGCATTCCCCCATCCGCCCACCACCCCTCTCTCCCCTAGCCTTCATTCTTTGAAATTTGATTTTCAAATTTCAAATTCTTTCCAAATTTGGAAGTCCAATTTAGGAAAGTTTTTTTATGATTGAATTCATTTTTAAATCAAATTAAATTGGATTTAATAAAACTTCTTTCCTAGTCATCATCACTATTCGGAAACCCCCTCCCTCCTTTCCCCAATCTCCTCCTCCTGCTTGAAGCCGTCGGCCCCCTTATTGGGGATTTCCATTGAATGCATTCAATGCCCCTCTCTTTATTTGAAATCTGAAATTGATTTCAAGAAAACCTTCCCTCCAATTTCACTTAAAACTGAAATTGATTTCAATTTTCTCCACAAAACCCTCTCCCCTCTTCTCTCTATGTCGCCGGCCTCATACATGGGTAAAATCCCTCTCTTGCCAAATTAACCCCCACCCACAATTAATTTTGAAATTGAAATTCAAACCTCTCCCTCCATAACCACTTAAATCTGAAATTAAATTCAGATTTATTGAGAATTCTTAAGTTTTCCCTAACCCTAGCCGCCCCCTCTCTCCAATCCTCCAAGCCGGCCGCTCTCCCGTCTTGGATTTTCTTGTTGTGCTCTCCCATCTACAAGCCAATGTTGCATGGCGGATCCCGAGGTTGATAGCGGATTCTTACTCGACGCCTACGGAGACATCCACATTACTCGATCACCCTTCTTCGACATGGGGTTTGGCTTTGACGACACCATTGAAGATTACTTGAATCGAATCCTCCCCACCCTTGTGGACGTCATCGACGATCAATTTTCAGACTACAAGTGGATCATCAACGGTCAACCTCCCGTGCCACCTCCACCTTCGACTATCTTCCCAACAACGATGTTCTTCGGCTCTTCCGTACTAGTGGTTACCTCATTTCTAGCATGGACGATCTTCCTCCGCTCAACCTATATTCGTAGGAAAGAGAGTAGGTCCTCAAGGTGAACAACTCTTTATTAACTTTTGGATTCATGTTGTAAGCTTTTAACATTACTCACCTTTGTATTTGATTAAACTATCTTGGTTAATCTTCATACAACTCTTTGTCTAAGCAAGTGGAATACAGAGAATTCTTGTAACCAACTTTGAATTGATGCCTAGTTTTATAACTGTTAAGCTTCTAGTAAATTCTCTTTATAATCTTGTGTAACTCCAAGCTTGCATCACATCATTTTTGGTATCAGAGCATGGTTGGCATGCATGACATATTAGAAAAACATCCTAGGGTCTAATCTTGCGTTATAGTTTAATTTTTGCTTGCATATTATCGCATATCTAATTTTATTCACTGTTTTTCACTGCTGTCCTTACATTTTCTGCATGCATCTAGTTGAGTTTAAGTCATACTAACTAGTGCCTTAGTGCTGCCCTTTTGTCCGTAACATTTCTAAGTGTTTAGAGCAACTACACCCTTGAGTATAGCTGCTGTCCTCACTGTTCCAGCAGCATTTATTCATCGTCTAGTGAACTTAAAGTTCTTGTTTAGGCGCTGAACCTTGCTGTCCTATTAATTCCTGCACCATTTGGAGCCTTTAGGAGTATAAGTTTAGAGTGTCTAGGTGCTGCCCTTCAACCTAAGCCTTCACTAGTTTCCCCTAGCACCCATCCATGGATCCTAAACATATTCAAGCAACTCTAGACCTCATAGTAGGCCAACTTGGAACTATTTCGTAGCAAATGCGAAACACCCAGATGGACTTAGCAGACTTTAGGCGCCAAACAAGTGATCGACTAGATAACATTGAGCATATAGGGAACCCCGCTATCTATACCCCTTCAAGGCCACATTCACCCTATGGAGGTGATAACCGGACCGATCATGGCTATCCTCGAGATCACTACCGTCATAATCCTAGACTCAATCAGGATACCGTAGGAAATGAACCCACTTGGAGAGATAACGATGCTCAACTGTTGAAGAATATCCGTATAGACGCCCCGTCCTACGATGGTACCCTCGACCACAAGTCTTCCTAGATTGGATCAAAGCGATGGATAGTTATTTCAGATTTTACAACATTTCAGAAGATAGGAAAGTTAGGTTCGCCAAGATGAAGCTCACTGGTCGAGCCAACCTATGCTGGACAAATTTAGAAAACATGCAGGAAGCTCGAGGTGAACATCCCATCACCGACTGGCGAGCTATGAAATAAGAGCTTAGGAGAAAATATCTTCTTCTTACTACCCCAAGCTCCTAGATAAATGGAATAGGCTGACCCAGGGAAGCAAGCCCGTAAAAGACTACATCTCCGCCTTCGACGATTTCCTAATCTGTTGCAATGGTGAAGAATCTTCTACCCCCGCACAAATCCTATCCATGTTTAGAGCTGGCCTTAGGGAAGATCTCCGAACTGAGCTTTTTGCAAAAGGGATAGACACGTTAGAAGCCGCCTGCAGTTTAGTACTTGACCTCGAGGAGTCTAGGACCCATTCCCACACTAAGCATTTCGACTCCCGCCCAACTCCGTATAGAACCTCCTCCGGACAACCCTAAAACCGACCCCCGGGCTTGATGTCTAACCGACCAACTGCTAATCCAGTTCCACCTCGCCCGGACTTTAAAGGTAAAGCCCCCGAACGTGACACTCCCAAAGCCAATTATGGAACCAAGTGTTATAGGTGTCATGGATATGGGCACATTGCTTCGCAATGTTCTAGCCCCTGCAAGTTCACCATAATAGAAGAGGTTGATGACGACGAGGAAGAGCCTGAGACTGCCTAGTTCATCATGTTGACGAGGAAGAGGACTCCTTCACTGAGGATGAACCTGTCGCCTTACAAGTCGTTAGATGTGCGTTGTCCAACCTAAACCAAGTGATGACTGGCGAAGGACTTCCATTTTCCATACCTTTACTAAGATAGGGGATAAGAACTGTAAGATCATTATTGATGGTGGAAGCTGCATCAACGCTGTCTCTTCAGCGATGATCTCAAAACTAAACCTTAAAGCCACACCTCACCCAAACCCTTATAAGGTTGCCTGGATTAACTCAACCTCCATGGAGATAAAAGATAGGAGCCTTATCCCGCTCGAATTTTTGGATATCAAGAGAAAATTTGGTGTGACGTGTTAACGATGGAGGTGGGCCAAATTATCCTTGGTCGCCCTTGGCTGTTTGACAACGACGTTCATATTTATGGGAGGATAAACACCTGCGTGTTTGAACACAACGACAAGAAAATCAAATTAATTCCCTCTCAACCTAAGTTCGACAAGATTGAAGTTAAGGCTACTCATGTTAAACCTAATAAGGGCTTACACTTCTCAACTGCGAAAAACGTGGACATTGAGCTTCACTAAGGATCACCCATGTATGCCCTCGTAGCTAGAGAAGTGGATGTTGATCAAGAGGAGCTTATCCCCGAGGAAGTTAAGCCTCTTCTTAAAACCTTTGCTGATGTCTTCCCCGAGGAGCTACCCAACCAACTCCCACCCCTTAGGGACATCCAACATGCCATCGACTTAATACCCGAAGCTTCCCGTACCAAACCTCCCTCACTACCGAGTGAACCCAACGGAGCACACTGAATGGATGAAGCAAGTAGATGAACTTCTACAACGCGGATTTATCAAAGAGAGCCTTAGCCCGTGTGCGGTTCCTGCCTTATTAACTTCTAAAAAGGACGGTTCTTGGAGGATGTGTGTTGATAGTCGCGCTATCAACAAATTACTGTGAAATATCGTTTTCTGATCCCTCGATTAGACGACATGTTAGACATGATAACTGGGGCAACTCTATTCTCGAAAGTTGACCTTAAAAGCGGATACCATCAAATCAGAATCCGCCCTGGTGATGAATGGAAAATGGCCTTCAAAACAAAAGACGAGTTATAAATGGATGGTTATGCCATTTGGTCTTAATAACGCTCCTAGCACCTTTATGCGAGTGATGACCCAAGTCCTTTGACCTTTCCTAGGAAAATTTGTCGTCATATACTTTAATGATATATTGATCTATAGTAACTCGGTGGACCAACATTTAAAACATATGAATTAAGTCTGTGAGATTTTGAAAAAGAACAATTATATGCTAATCCTAAGAAATTTGTGTTCCTCACATATAGTGTTACTTTTCTCGGGTTCATAATATCATCTCAAGGAATTTCAGCCGACCCGAAAAAGGTTAGAGCAATTAATGAGTGGCTTGAGCCTAAAAATATTAGAGATGTTCGGAGTTTTCATGGATTGGCCACCTTCTATAGGAGGTTTATTAGGAACTTTAGCACGATAGTGGCACCCATAACAGACTGCCTCAAGAAAGGAGAATTTCATTGGACGTTAGCCGCCACTAAGGCTTTCGAGGATATTAAGAAGAAAATGGTCGAAGCCCCTGTTGTGTGTCTCCCCGATTTCTCTAAAGTTTTTTAAGTAACTTGTGACGCATCAGGTATTGGAATTGGAGTCTTATCTCAAGAAGGACACCCTGTGGCATACTTTAGCGAGAAGTTAAATGACATTCGTCAAAGGTATTCTACCTATGACAAGGAATTCTATGCGGTCATTCAGTCCCTTAGATACTGGAGACACTACTTATTGCCACAAGAATTTGTGATATTCTCGGATCATGAAGTCTTGAGATACATCAATTCGCAGAAGAAACTCAATGCTCGCCATGGTCATTGGGTCGAATTCTTACAAGAGTACACATACACAATTAGACATAAAGCAGGATCTGAGAATAAAGCTGCGGATGCCCTTAGCAGAAGATTGATGATTACCCAAGAAATGAGAACGGAAGTGATTGGATTTGAACGCCTTAAGGAAGACTATAAGGACTGCCCTGATTTTAACAATACCTATTCCCTTTTGACTTCCGGATTTGAGCATACGATAGATGATTTCTTAATAGAAAATGAGTACCT
Source organism: Dendrobium nobile (assembly GCA_022539455.1). Taxonomy (NCBI): domain Eukaryota; kingdom Viridiplantae; phylum Streptophyta; class Magnoliopsida; order Asparagales; family Orchidaceae; genus Dendrobium; species Dendrobium nobile. The sequence goes on along the minus strand of CM039732.1, from coordinate 2,961,205 downwards.
ATTTAAGGCTCAGAAACTCTGTATTCCCCAAACTTCCCTTCGTGAATATTTTGTCTGGGAATTACATGCAGGAGGTTTAGCTGGCCACTTCGGGCAGGCCAAGACTATTGCTGTGTTAGAAAATCGTTTCTACTGGCCTAGCCTTAAGCGCGATGTTAGTAAGCTCTTAAGACGATGTCATACCTGCCAACTGGCCAAACAACGCAAGCAGAATACGGGACTCTACTCTCCACTCCCGTACCCAATTGCCCTTGGCAGGATGTGAGTATGGATTTCGTCCTTGGGTTGCCCAAAATCGCTAGGAAGCATGATTCTGTCTGTGTGGTCGTTGATCAATTCTAAAAAATGGCTCATTTCCTCCCATGTTCCAAAACGTTCGATGCTTCGCGGATCGCTAAGCTCTATTTTGATGAAATAGTTAAACTTCATGGCCTACCGAAAACCATCGTTTCCGATGGAGATGTCAAGTTTACAAGTTATTTTTGGAAGACTCTTTGGCACAAGATGGGGATGAAGCTTCAATTTTCTACAGCTTTTCACCCTTAGACCGATGGTCAAACTGAGGTTGTATAGAAGTTTAGGAAATCTTTTGAGGACGTTGGTAGGAGAAAACCTTAGGGATTAGGATTCTAAACTTTCCGTCGCGGAATTTGCTTATAACAACTCTATCAACTAAACCACTGGCCTTAGTCATGCTGAGATTGTGTACGGATATCAACCCAAACAACCTATTGATCTAGTTCCCATTAGTCATATGAGTAGAACATCTGAGTCTACATTTGTATTTGCATCTCATCTCCATGAGTTACACATTGAGATTAAAAAGAAAATTGAACAAATAATACGAATTATAAAATTATTGTTGATAAGAAAAGAAGGTTTAAGGAATTCAAAGTGGGAGACTTTGTGATGGTACGGATCCGCCCGGAGCATTTTCCTCCTGGTTCCATAAAGAAGTTGCATGCGAGAAGCGCTGGACCTTTTAAGATAATTTCAAAGGTTAACAGTAATGCTTATGTGCTAGACCTCCCAGGAGGTTTTAACATAAATCCAACTTTTAATATAGAGGATCTAGTAGCCTTCGAGAGTTTTGATTTTAACCCCAACAATCCACTTTACAATGAGCCTTGTGTGTCCCCACCTGGTGAGATCCCTAGCCTTCCTCCACTCCCCAATTTACCCCTTATGGACGTCATCGACGATCAATTTTCAAACTACGAGTGGATCATCAACAGTCAACCTCCCATGCCATCTCCACCTCCGACTACCTTCCCAACAACGACGTTATTCGGCTCTTCCGTACTAGTGGCTACCTCATTTCTAGCGTGGACAATCTTCCTCCGCTCAACCTAGATTCGTAGGAAAGAGAGTAGGTCCTCAAGGTGAACAACTCTTTATTAACTTTTGGATTCATGTTATAAGCTTTTAACATTACTCACCTTTGTATTTGATTAAACTTTGGTTAATCTTCATACAACTCTTTGTCTAAGCAAGTGGAATACGGAGAATTCTTGTAACCAACTTTGAATTGACGCCTAATTTTATAACGGTTAAGCTTCTAGTAAATTCTCTTTATAATCTTGTGTAACTCCAAGCTTGCATCACATCAGTTACTTTATGGGTTCTTCATTATCCTTCTAAATATGAAACATTTAAAAATCAAATAAAATCTTTAAGACACAAATAACTTAAAGTGAAACCACCATTGGATAAAGATCAAACATCTTCATTTCAAAATAAAATCAAACTCCCTTAGTGGGACATACCATACAAACCTCACACATTTAGGTGCATTGCCCTTAGGCATGCTAGGATTAGGATTTTTTGTGTGTGTATGTGATTAATGATTTGGTGTGATTGCCCTTGGATTATTTGTGTTGTGGGTATTTGCCTTTAAGTGAATAGTGTAGAAATATACATGTTCTTCTTGCAGGTAACCATGTCCAAAGGGGGCGCTCACAAATAGTAAAAAATGCTTACATAACAGCTGTCGCTTAACCCCTCCCCCCCAAGTGACATGGTTAATAGGGTAGAAGTAAATGTTTGGCACTCTAAGTGCTAAATAAAATCTTATATGTAATATTTCATTATATAAACTACCTTCTAACTCTATTTTCAGGCTTGAGTATTATTTTTTCAAATATGTATTTGATAGAACTAGGATGTAATTAAACTTCTGGGGGTCTGTATTGAAAGAAGGAGGTGAACTAGATGGATCTACCTGTGGAAGGTGAGGCCTGAGGTTTACTTGGAAGCTAAAGCTTGAAGACCCCACAAGCAAGAGTCTGTAAATAAAATTTGACTGGTTGTTCAATGGTAGGCAACTCAGCTGTCAAACTTAATTATAATAATTTGGACATTACTTACATTTTTGATTTAATTGAATTGCATTTCTTCACATGTGTTGGTTGTTTACTGGGTGTGCAATAGAAAAACATGCTTTTTCCTAGGTTTATTTCTTGCTTTGGTTGGGGGTGACCTGGACTATTTGATACGATAGGATCTTAGGGCAAAATAAGATTTCTACCCTTTAAAATATAAAAAACTTAGAAAATCAATTTAGGTTTCATGATTTTCTAATAAAAGAAAACTGCATGGCTCCCTTTCAAGGAGCCAAGTTTTCCAAAAATTTAAATTGAGCATGCATGGCAAAAAAAAATGTCGCTTATAGAAAAATCTTCACTTAAGGATTAGATAACAAAAAATTCTATTTTCTTTGTGAGTCAGAATCTGTATACCCTGCATATATAGGCATCTAGTCCTTAAAACCAACTTGTAAGCCCTACTTCCTATATAAAATAACCCTCCACTCTTCATATGCATTGAGACCGAAAAATATGGTTTTAAAAGTGTTTAGGTGGGTCTAGTTGGTAATCCTTTCTAGACAGGACATAATAAATCCAAAGGTCGGGCTGGCTATGCCTCATGTGAGGTGTAGTTTATAAGTCTATTTTGTATTTCATTAGACTTAGGTTCGAGACACTATCTCTCGGTAGTTCTCATCTTAGTTTTAAGATCCGAAACAATGGTTGATTCCAATCACCATACAAGTCCTCGCCTTATGGACAGTTCATCCAACACGTGTTGTTGGAATATAAGCACCGACCTTCTAATTAAAATGATCAACTTAAACAAAATTAGAGTTCAAAAATATAAAACCCAACATAGGATAGTCCGAGCACCACTGAGATTTCTCAGAATCAAGTGATTCTACTTCACCTTCTTTGGCTCTCATTTTAAAATTTGATTTTAAGTTGATCCTTTCACCCCTTAAAATTCCTTAAGATCAAAACTTTTAAATAAGACTTTCATGAATTTTAAAAAAAATCAAACTTTAGCCAATAATGTCTAAATGACTTCCAAGAAAAAAAAACCACTAGTTTAATACAAAATTTTCTCAAGCATCAAAGCTTGAGATATAATTAACCATAGGGTCTTACCCCTATGGGACGTCTGTACTCCATAAATAAATAAACCCTATTCAACCAAACCTTGAATGGGGGAATTTCTGTTAAATTGTAAATTTTATCATTTAGTCTATAAGAAAATTATATTTTTATCCTTCAGGGTAATATATTATCGTTCTTATGCCATTCTCAATCATAAAATATGCAATTTGTTAGAGGATAACAAAAATACTCCAACAATATTATTAGTAGAATTCAAGTTGGATGTTTGAAGTGAAGGAATGCATTAAACTTGTTGTGTGATAGAAAAATCTCTCTCAAACTTAAGGGAAAATTCTATAAGATGATAGTGAGACTTGCAATGCTTTATGGTGCAGAAAGTTGGCAATTAAAAGAGAAGCATAATATTAAGTTAAGTGTACAGAGATGAGGATGCTCAGATGGATGAGTGGCTTCACTTTTAAAGATAGGATGCGAAATGAGCATATACGTGAAAATGTTGGAGTAGCTCCAGTGGAAGATAAGATTAGAGAGAGTTTACTTAGATGGTTTGGTCACATAAAACGGCGTCCTTTCGATGTCCCGGTTAGGAAAGTAGATGTATTAGATTTGACTTATGTTAAGAAAGGTAGAGGTAGACCTAAAAAGATTTGGTTAGAAAATATTAGAAATGATCTTTCTTTTTTAGATTTAGATGAGAATTTGACTCTTAACAGAATACAATAGAGAAAAAAGATTCATATAGCCAACCCCACAGTGGGATGAAGGCTTGTTGTTGTTGTATTGATAAGTGGAAGGTAGGTCTGCTGCAATGTTTCAATTGAGATAAAAGAATGTTAGTTTGTGCCAAGGTAATTCTGCCACAAGCATGCCATGGTAAAATGGTTTCTAGGAATAAAGGGTAAAGATATGCTGGAAAAGTAATACTTAAACTGAAAACATTAAAGAAAGAAGATTGGTCTAGAACAATCCTTAACAGAAAAGTAAAAGGAACACGTGACTAGAGAAAATCTAAATTTTAGGGTACAAGTTAGTTTATGTTATTTGCTGTTTTATCCAATTTTGAAGTTGAAGTCTTTCGAGTGTTGCCTTACATGTAAGATATGCAAATGCTGGATTATACTGATTCTTATCTTAACTTGTGATTCCATTTGACATTAGACTGATTCTTATCTTAACTTGTGATTCCATTTGACATTAGTGAGGATTCTCTGTGAGCTTGACTTCTTACTAGGAAATGATTAAACACGGAAAGCTTGGAAACCAACACAAAATATATGAGAATTGTTTGTTACCTGTCCCACCCATTATTCCTGCCATCAAGCGTCAAGTTGCCAACCATGCATTTGTAGTGCTGCCAAATTTAGTGCTGGAGCTTTGTTCACCTTGTGCAATGCAATGCTTGCTTGGGTGGTTTACACACATTCAAATAGTGACAGGCTGCTGTTTTTCTCTGTGGAAACAGTCACTTCTAGACGTGTTTTTTGTATATTTTCAGTCTTGTCAGTTCATCTTAGTCTACAACATTAAATGTTGTTGAACGTATAGTTTCATAACCTTTTAAAAATTATTTTGACATACTTCAACAAATAAAGTTGACACACTAATGAACAAACTAGACAGTATGATATATGATTTATAATTTTTAATTTGTGGGTTCTTAAATCAAATGAAACTATACAATGTAGTTTTGTGGGCTCTATAAATTCGGCCTCTTCACTTTCGGGAGAGTTTTAACGGATTAAATTTATTAAATTCCGAGATAAATTTTCAGAAGGCAGATTACGTTTGTAAATAAAACACTACCTAGAAATTTCGTCCTCATTTTGTGAGGACTTTATGATTTGAGTTCTGTTTTCCTATAGTGCAAGCCCTTATAGTTAATTACCCCTCTCGATAACGAGAGAGAACTTTCGATATGTTTGAGTTCTGTTTTGCTTTCTTTTTTTTTTTGTCATTTCAAATATTATACTTTGATTAATTTTTTATTTTTTATGTATGATTTATATATTATAATGCCGTATCCGTGCCGTATCTGTATCCTGTATTTTTAAGATTTGTCATGTCCCGTATCTGTATCGTGTCGTATCCATGTCGCCGTATCCGTATTGGTGCAACATAGGGCTTGGGGCATGAAGCTAAATGGAATTGGGAATTTCCATAGGAATCCCCATGATACTTTCCATTAACTGCGACAAATGCTGATTTACATCTAAATTGCCCTCCTTTATTAGACGTCAAATGATAGGAATATTTAGGAAAACTTTATATTAAAGATTTTATTTGTTCAATTCATTTCTGAATCCATACATGCGAAGCACAATTTTACTTTAGTTATTTGGTTAATATCACGTGAATTTAATATCATAACTTATCCCATTTTTACAATCACTTGAATTTATAATCACGTCAAAGGGTGTACAACTTTTATATTACAATCATTTTAAAATAAATTCAAAAATTTTAAAATTCATTTCAATCATAACTTGATCAGAATAGTAATAAAAACTTTCTCTTATAAAACAATAATGCTTCTAATCAATTGATAATTCTGTTGCTTGTTACTACTCTCTCCTTTCCCTCAAATTATTTTATTCCATATCTTTGAAAAAAAAAATGGCCTCATGTAGATGTTTCCGAGAACCCAGAGCTGCTGAAGAAACTAGGCTTAATGTTAGAAGATGGAGATGATTTTGACTGCCCTGTCTGCCTTTCTCCACCAACAAAGACCATCATAACACGCTGTGCTCATATCTTCTGCCAAATCTGCATATTAAAAACTCTCAAAACTCTCAATCCATGTTGCCCAATCTGCCGGCATCCATTGTCAGAAACTGATCTTTTCTTAGCTCCAGCACCAAAAGTTTCAGATGAGAATCCCACAACAGACTTCTCAGGCTTGCCGATCTCATCCAAGGTATTGGCATTACTGAACCTCCTTCTGGAATCCAAGAAACACAAGGAATCAACCAAATCTGTAGTCTTTTCACAGTTCCGAAAGATGCTGATCTTGTTAGAAGAAGTGCTAAGTTCTGCTGGTTTTGTAACACTTCGTTTAGATGGTTCGATGAGCATTAAAAAGAGGGCGGAAGTGATCCAAGAGTTTTCGTCGAATCAGCCCAATGCTCCGATGCCGACGGTGTTATTGGCCAGCCTCAAAGCTGCTGGTGCAGGAATAAACCTCACAGTGGCTTCAAGAGTGTATTTGGTAGAGCCATGGTGGAACCCAGCTGCTGAGGAGCAGGCAATGGATAGGGTTCATAGAATTGGACAAAATGAAGAAGTGAAGGTTGTTAGACTTATTGTGAAGGATAGTATTGAGGAGAGAATATTGGCGATCCAAGAGAGGAAGAAGAAACTTGCAGGTGGTCTTTTTGGTAAGAAAGCTGCTAAGGAGCAGAAGAAAGTGCAAATCGAGGATATTCGTACCATGCTTCGCCTGTAAGTTCTTTCTTTACCTTGTTTTTGCTGCCATGATTTTGCCTGAAAGAAAGTTTGAATGCCTTTTTGCTGCTTTTGTATTTTGTTTATGTAAAAGTTTGTATCATATAACTTTTAGTTTCTTGCTAGTTGTCTTAAATCTCCCCCTCCAAAAACTCTTGCTAGTTTAGTAACCCTTTTTTCAACTTATTTTGAGTTTTCAATACTTTTGATACTCTTGAATTTTGATTTGATACATTTGAGGATTTATTTTGGTGAAAATTTGGGTTAGGATATTGATGTATTAATTTCAAAACAAATGCAAGTATTGTTAAATTTTAATTAAGATATGGACTCCAAAGCATTCAGGTAGAAATAACAATCATGTGTGTCGATTCTTGCAACAACCCATCTTAAAATTTTCATAAAATTAAAAAAAATTTATACAAATATCAAGAAAAATCATTTTGCAAGTACAATCCACCTCCGTGCTTTTCTAAATCTATTTAGGATTATTTGGTTTTCTATAAAAGAGGCGGAAAATATTTCAAATACTAAGAGTTTTGAAAATATTAGTGTTTGATTTTAAGTAAAAGAAAAGCATAATGAAATTTTGAAGTAAAATGAATTCATCTTTTAAATCAAATTCAATGATTTTTTTTTTACTTGGGTGATATTCAAATACATCGAAAAAACTCACTGTTGGTTGTCACCTCTGTCAACGGCTCTTGCCATCTACGGTTGTTGTTGGCCACTAAATACTACTGGCCATCATCAGCTGCCACCAATCACCATTGTTTAAACTTTATATTGTATTCAATTTATTTCAAGTCAAATAAAAAAAATAAAAAAATTGTATTTATTTTATACATCTAAATAATTTTAAAATATTTCAAATATATTGTATTCTTTTTTTTTTTTCAGCCAAACAAATAGCCGCTTAGATTTTATGACAACCTGGGCATCTTTTATGTTGTGGCATTATTTTATGTTGTGGCATTATTTTTTCAGCCAAAAAAAAAATATACTAATTTATTTTACATTAATCCAAACAACTCCAACCAAAATATTTCTTTTATGTTGTGGCATTATTTTTTTAGCCAACGAATCAGCCCTTTCATAAAGAAAAAAATAGTTGATGAAGACTACAACATCCACCATTAAAATATATATATATATATATATATATATATATATATATATATATATATATATATATATATATATATATATATATATATATATATATAAACAAAGCACACCATTACAAACATGAACACACAGAAAATCACCAAATGTTTTTGCTCAACAAAGAAGCACATAAACAACAGCAATAAAAAAGACAATAGAGAATTTATTCCTTGCACCAAAGCTAATAATAAGAAGGTATAGGAAAAAAAAATATTGAGCAGCTAAACTCTGAAGTGTTCAATTGTCCCGATTTGCTTCTTCTTCCTCTTCATATTCAATCTCGTCATCAGCTGTAGCATCCTGATACTGTTGGTACTCTGAGACCAGCCTCAGCGAACTCCATCTCATCCATACCCTCACTAGTATACCAATGCAAGAAAGCTTTCCTCCTGAACATAGCAGTGAACTGTTCGCTAACTCTTCTGAACATTTCCTGGATTGAAGTTGAGTTACCGATGAATGTGGAAGCCATAGAGAGACCCCTCGGTGGAATGTTGCATACACTCGACTTCACGTTATTCGGGATCCATTCGACGAAGTAGGATGAGTTCTTGTTTTGTACATTTATCATCTGTTCGTCGACTTCCTTTGTGCTCATTTTGCCGCGAAACATGGCCGATGCAGTGAGGTAACGGCTGTGACGAGGGTCAGCTGCACGCATCATGTTCTTTGCATCCCACATTTGTTGAGTCAACTCGGGGACTGTGAGGGATATGTAGTGTTGTGATCCTCGAGAGGTCAGCGGGTTTTGTCAGCGGGGCAAAACCAACCATGAAAAAGTGTAGTCGAGGGAATGGAATCAAGTTTACGGCTAGTTTTTTCTAAGGTCAGAATTTAGCTGGCCAGGGAATCTAAGGCAGCATGTAACTCCACTCATGGTAGCAGAGATCAAGTGATTTAGGTCCCCAACTGTTCATATTTGTTCTCAAGTGAGAAATGACACATAACAAAATTCATTTATTAATTATCACAGTTAAACTTATCAAAATTCACCACATTTCTCCTAGTAAATTAGAACAGGCCATCATTGTAGGATTAGATCTACATGTAATATTTAATAGAAACAAAATATGTTAAGCAAGAGATTATAAAGACCAAACAACCATGGTAGAATAAGAGAGTGACAAGAGCCTCAAAAGGTGATGATCTACTTTCTTTATAAACTACCCTAGTTATATCTAACATGCCTTATCTAAATTAGATGGCTTATGTTTTTTTGTAATTTCCAAAACCATAGCAATTTTGAAAACAAATTAGAGGTGTTAATCCCAATCATCAATATAATCACTTGATTAAGGCATAAAAATAAGCACTTCATTAGTGTAAATCATGTTAGCTCCTATCATACAAATAGGTTGGAAAAGCACACAAATGAAGATAGTATGGTGTAATGATAGCACCATTTTATTAAAAGAAAATAAAAGACAAAAAGGCATCTTATCATTGCAGGTTGGCCCTTATTGTAAGTGGTTGTTTGGTATCCTATTTTAGGCAAGATTTAACTTAAATCCTACCATACAATAGTAGAATTAAAGATCTTAAGCATTTTCTCCTTTTGGCAAATCTTAAATCCTAAAACAACTAACAACATAGTTTATCAAAATTTAACAGTTATTATGTGAAAAAATTTCAGCTTTTAATTCCCTGAAGGTTTCCTATTTTGTAGCCAAACAGGATACAAACTGCATATAAGCACAGTTAAATCTATTGGAAAGCAGGAAATCTAAACTGAAGGGTCAAAAAACTTGTGCAAGCTGCAGATTCAATAAAACGGCATATAACCACCGTTTTCTAAATTGATTTTAGAAGAAGCAAACAAAAAAGTAGATTCAGATCATAATGGCAGATAAGTGATGAAATACAAAAAAATCTAATAAATAAGTTGATGAAGAACTGCATGAATTTAGGATACTTACAACTAGGAGTGGTAAGCTTGAGAGTACAGAAACATATGTCATAAAGGGCCTCATTATCAAGAACCATGCACTCATCCGCATTCTCCACCAACTGGTGTACAGAAAGAGTTGCATTGTAGGGTTCAACAACTGTGTCGGAGACCTTTGGGGACGGGAATACAGAGAAAGTTAGCATCATCCGATCAGGATACTCTTCCCTGACCTTAGAGATCAGCAAAGTTCCCATCCCAGAACCAGTTCCTCCACCCAGTGAGTGACACACTTGGAACCCTAAACGTAGAAAGTACAATTTAATTAGAATTAACTGATCTAAAAATCAACAATTGATATAAAATTAACATAGTTTGAAGTATTATTCGGAATATAATTGTGTCCAACTAAAACACAAATCAGATCCAGTAATAAAATGAGCATAAAACGAATTAACCGGATCACAAAAGGAAAAAAAAAAAAATTAAGTAAAAACGAACGAATAAGCTGAAAATACATGAATGCCGCCGCAAGCAATTATGCTGACGAGATCAGCCATGCCTTGAACTCAATTTCCAATATCAGATCTTGCCAATAAATAAATAAACCATTACTTTAGTATCCTAATTTAGGCAGGATGTACGCAACATTTAGGTTAAAATCTGTCAAACAAAAGTTTGGAAACTTTAAATCCTACTGTTTTGATGAATCACATTTCAACTTTATAATTGATTAAATCCAAAATTTTCTAAGTATTATCATGGGGATCGAATACCCAAAATTTTAACATTTCAACTTATATCATGCTATTATCATTCACAGGATTTAATGGTTTGAAGTATTTCTCCTCTGATAAAATTTAAATACCGAAACAAATAGTTAAATGATTTATCAGGATTTAGTAAAGATTTAACAATTGTTATTGCAATCATTTTTCAGTGTTTGATTTTCTCAAGATTTACTAAATCTTACCCGTAGCCAAGCAGCCAAACTGCGTATGAACAAAGAAAGCATACCTTGAAGACAGTCACAGTTCTCCGCCTCCTCCTCACCACATCAAGGACCAAATCAATAAGCTCGGCTCCCTCAGTGTAATGTCCCTTGGCCCAATTGTTACCTGTGCCAGATTGTCCAAACACGAAGTTATCAGGGCGGAAGATCTGGCCATAGGGTCCCGTCCTCACGCTGTCCATAATTCCTGGCTCTAGATCCATAAGGACTGCCCTGGGAACAAACCTTCCACAAGATGCCTCGTTGTAGTAGACGTTCACCCTTTCCAATTGTAGATCCGATGTGCCCGTGTACCGCCCGGTCGGATCGATCCCGTGTTCATAGCACACTACTTCCCAAAACTTGGATCCGATCTGGTTACCACATTGGCCACCCTGTACGTGAAGGATTTCTCTCATCTTTAACCGTTCGCGCTCTCTCCCTCTTCCACTGATACTACCTGGAAAGGAACAAGAAGCCAATCAGACAACAGGAGATTGCCGGCGCCATAAAATAGAGAGAAATGGTGAGATAAAAAAGGCTGGGATTAGGTATCCGGCGATCTGACCGGCGACAACTAGCACTAGACTGGGAGATGGACACTTGAATGTCCTCGAAGAGCAGGTATAAATAGTCGTTTTCTAAGTTAAGAGAGTGGGATCGGAGGTCTAGTATTGCTTCTCATTCAAATTTCCTTTTACTGGCGATGTCGTCCGTCCGATGGGAGTGATCGGATGGCTGGCGGGCCCGTGCTGGCAAGTAAAGCCAACCGTTTTATTATTATTATTATTATTATTATTATTGGGTGAAGAATGCCGAAAGTACCCCTAATTCGGTTCAATTATTAGAGGACGATACCGCATTGCCGAAATTGCCCCTATCATTATCATGTGTAAGAAAAATTCTCTCTAGAGCCAAATTATTAGGTCCAATAAAATATTGACATGTGGAATGGACACTTGAATATTCAATTGAATTTATGTTTTACTTTATATATTTAATGTGTCCGTGAAATTTTAAGTCAAGCACTAATAAAATTTCCTGGTAAAGCTCAGTAAAAAAGCACAATAAAGAAGCAGTCAAAGTAATTAAAACGTAGGTAAAACGCAAGCGCACAAAAAAGTGCAACCAAAGTATACTCAACGTATCAAATTTTAAGTGGATGCTCGGACGTATCTCCACGTCGGGACGTAACACTTATTTAGACATGAAAGGCTAAAACCTCTACATTTAAATTTCAATATATTTAGATATGCACTCAACAAAATATTCTTAATGATTTGACATAAGATTTTGTTAGGGCAAACTATATGATATAACGATATACCTTATTATATAAGTGTAAGATGGAAAAGCACTTTTCAACTGTTCTTCTAAAAGAGGTTGGAAAGAATACTACAAAATATTGAGTTATTCTTCAAGAAATTACTTGATTATATTTTCAAAATATCAACCAATTGACCTTCATGTTCCTCTCATTCCAAGTAGATCGCTAATGGCCTCTTATTATACCAACTTGTTTTTTTGTACATAATAAAATCATTGTTCCATTATTTTACGAGTAATCTATCTTAAAATACGCCTCTTAAGGAGAGGAGATAATCCATGAAAAATTAATAAAATCATATTTGATCAAATAAGGTTTTGATGACTATAAGAGTACTTAAGATAAACAAATTTTATTTTATGACTGCTTAATTAAATTCACTAGTCATCAATCTCAAAATGGCTTTATTCACTACTCATTACATTTCTTAAATATTTGAAATAATTGGGAAATCAATTATTCACTGGCATTTGGATGAAAATATACTACCCTAAAGACTCTCTGTTTACCCTCTTCAATTCCTATAGAAAATACAATTGATAAGTTAAACAAGAAGAACATCAATAATTATTACAAACAAAATGTTGAAGCTTAGTTAGGTTTTTTTTAATCCTATCCGGTGAGAATAAATATAAATAAAATAAGCGGTGATGGCTCTAAGAAAAGGATATGTTTCTTGTTATCATCTCTTCCTTCCTCAAATGTCACATTTGGAAGAAAAGAGTGAGTAGTTAAGCCAAGTCATATAATACAAATGCTATGAATAAATGAATTAAAATTATGTGATGAAATAGTAAGAGAGAGTTGTAAAATTAAGATAATTACATGATTATTGACCCCTTCTTATCATTTAATTGTCATCATGTTTTTATGGTTTTGATTTACTAATTATTGGACTTATCATCATTTGGGTGTTCCAACCAATTTTTTTTTTTAAATAATAATGAGTGAAATATAATTTGTTTATATAACATGCATGCTTATCTAACTTTGTTTTTGGCCATTTGGGAGCTTCATTCTAGACCCATAAAAATTTGTTTTCAAGACTTCAAACTTACTATGGCAATGCAACTTGTACATGTTATGGTTTCAAGTATTATTTAAGGGTTGTAGCCTTCTTCTATTTGATTCTCATTTAAAATATATTTGTTTATTATTTTGATATAATTACTAGTGTATGTTTGATAACTATGAAATTTATAGAATTTATCATATGCGTAATAATAATCAAAACTAGCTTTTTAGTAATGAAATGATCCAATAAAATAATTGTTCGGTCCAATTTTGTCTGGTGGATCATACCCAATTTGACTAGCAGAACAACTGGTGAGCTTGAGAATCTGTTAGTGAGTATAAATAGTAGAGAGCATAGAGTAGAGGAGAATAGGCTAGCAAAATATTAACTATCTTAATCAAGAATACAAGAGCGAGCTTAAGGTCTGAAAGTTTTAAAAGAGCCTAGAAATTTTCTTTCGAAAAAAAGTCCTTCCAATTGTTCTTCATCACCATTTATTTATAAAGTTTTGAAGGCCATAAAAAAGGCTACACATAAAAGAACTATAATATGACTACAATACTCGTAAAATGTTATATGCTAATCTAGGACACATAACGCCTATTGATTGGTGGCAGAAGTGCGAATCCAACAGTTTGGAGAGATGTTATCATCGAGTGAGCTCGAGAGGAGTGAGTAGGTGTAGGCAAAGTTGTGAGAGGAGGTAGAACTGTGGTCGGCGAGTCATCTTGTGAAGTCGACAAGTAAAATAGAAGACTCGATGTCTCCTTATGGAGAAAGGAGAGTCGAGATGTCAACAGGGATGATGAGTTGATGAATATGTTAGGAGTTGTAGTTGAACGAGTAAAATATCATTAGAGGTTAGTGTTGTCATGCCAAAGATCAATTTTGAATGAATTGTATATTTTTAATCGCTTAAATAGTCAACCAGAACTTCTATGAATTCATCAATGTAAATCATTCTAGTGGAAGTGTTTATAATTATGCTCATTATAGCTCTATTTATAAATAATATCAATGTATATTTGCTTCAGTATATGATTCAGCAAGATATGAAATCCAACTTTAATGTAGTGTTTTTATTCATTCATATGTATTCATCATTATCATTATTGTGGACCTTTGAAAGGACATCACCGTAGCTACCTAATGCAGAGGGGTATACGACCGCACCACCCCGACGGATAGAGATGATCGTGGGCCTCCGCGCTCCTCGCAAGCGGGCTAATGGAATGACAGATTAGATCACACATACAACTAACCATTGAGGATAGAGGCTCTCACCAGCGCACCACAATGGTTAGTAATATATACGACCTAATCAAAACAATGGATTTCCCCCATCCGATACATCAGCTTGAGTGGGGTTTATTTATTATGGAATTCCATTTCTCACAGATGCAAGGCGCAGTGATTAATTACATCTCGATCCTAGGGCCCGAGAAAAATCTCGATTAAGGATCTGACATTATTCTTCCTAGACAAGGGATTGGTACACAAAGGGGGACTAAGAAGTTCCTACTCAAAGGGAAAGAAGAGGCTCAACTCGGCTTAGTCAACATATACGGTTCATCTCAGCATCCGGAGGGACTAAGATGTTGTAAATCAGGCTTCTGAGTTTATGATTTTGATGATAACAAATAATATTTATTAATCTTTTATTTCTCCTAGTATTTGTAGTGCATATTTTTTTCTATGTTAACTAATATTTCAGGTACACCATGCACCGTTCTTTGAAGTTTTAAGGCTCAAGATTGTGCAGAATTTGTTATATTAAATGAGTCTGTAATTTTCATTTCTTGAGTCAAGCCTTGTAATGATGTATGTTAGATTGGTGACCGTGCACACACATAGAGGGAGCAAAAAATATTTTTTGTACATCGTATTGTACGATCTTTATCGTATTGTACGATCTAGTGTAACAGAAATTAATTAAAATATTTTATTTTCCTAAATTTTTTTTTTAAAATATAATTAATCGTAATGTACGATGTGTTCCAAATCCAAAACCCTAGCCGTCAAATTAACTTAAGGAAGTTTTTCTCAACCGTTCGTACTGTACGAAGGACTTCATACTGTATAATTTATTTAAATACTTACTTAAATTAATTCGTGATTAGTGGAATAAATCAAAGCTTAATTACTATTTGAAAATTGTACTGTAAAAACACATTCGTACTATACGATGAACAGAGATGAATTCTAATCGTCTCGGAGATCGTTCTGGATGATCCCTTGTTTTTGTCTCATCGTACTGTATGATGTCTATCGTACCCTACGATAAATAGAGACGACATTTGATCATCCCGAAATTCGTCCTAGACGATGCCTTGATTTTGACCATTCATACTGTATGAGGTATATCGTACCATACGTTGTAGAGAGATGACATTTGATCGTTCCGACTATCGTCCTGTACGAGCAGTAGTGTTGAGGATCGTATCATACAATTTATTATCATGATGTACGATTATATTTTGAACTGTTCATACACCTTCGTACCAGGATGAGGCATGTTATATATATCGTACTGTACGATTTGAAATGGTACTATATGATTGTAATGGCTACTTTGAATAATTTAGGGTTTTTTTAGCCCTCTATTTAAGCACTCTCATAAGACTTTGTAAGGATCTTTGGCAGCCATTATAGCTTCATTTTTCTAGAGAAAACTTGAAGAGAGGATTTGAAAGGGAGAGAGAAAAGGGTGGAGTTTGAGAGAGGGAGAAGAACCTTGAAGGGGGTTTCAAGGGAGTGTGAAGGAGATTTCACACGGTTGCTCCGGTGAGCTTGCACCTTAGTACCATCAGATTCAAGGTTCGTCTTGAAGGAAGTTTTGGGAAGAAGAAGATCTCGTTGGTGTCAAAGGACCCGGCTCCTCCGCTGCATCGGGGAAGGTGGAAGTGATTGTGTAAGGGCTTCTCCACCTAGCTGTGGAGGCTAAAGGAGAATCACTAAAGATTTAGTGTAATACTCGGAGGGTGCCTCCGGGGAGTGGACGTAGGTCATGGTTTGACCGAGCCACTATAAATCGGTGTGTTCTTTCCTTATTATTTCTGCACTTTATTTCTGCATTCATTTTTATTGTGATTAATTGCGTGGGTGAAATTGATTATCTATCTTTTTATTGTGAATGAAATTCGCTTACGCATAAAGTTATAAAAATATATTTCTTTCATTAAATAAGTTTTTAATCATCCAATTCACCCCCCTCTTGGCACATCTAGTTATTTCATAAGATAAAAAGAAGAGAAAGAGTCATACACTCAGAGCATACAGAGGAAAAAGATGGAAGTTGTGTCATCCATGTGACACGGATAAGCAAGATTTACAGTCTTTGAAGAAAAAGAACTTACCCACCATTTAGACCTACTACGAAACCCGAATATAGTAGCCTTGAACCTTAAATTTAAGGTAAGTTTAGTGTTCTACCCAACACTAACACCCGTATCCTAGCTAATGCACATGGGCTTATACCATGCCTGAAAAGGGATGCCAACTAACCACCTAAGTGCATAAAATCCATACAATTCAGTCTTTATGAAACATAGGTAGGTAGGTTGAGTGTTTTGGAAGTAGGGCCGACATCTATAGAGTTTCCTAATTGGCCCTGAACTTACATAGGTTTAATGCTCCTAGAGCTAATATAATTAAATTTTTAATTAGTTAATTTCTAATACAATACATGCTAATTAAAGGATCCAAATCATAAATGCATAAGATTTTAAAAATATGTTTATATAAAAATAATTTTTAGAAAGATTGGGCCTCCCTAGGTCTGGCACTTCATCCTTATAGGCCAGATTATTCGAACTCTACTCGCACGCGGGTAGGTGTCTTATTAGAAGAAGAGAGAAAATGATTTGATATGCATGTGACCCTGGATGATTCTGATAGTTCTTAGCTTGTTAAGTTTCTATATTATTTAAACCTTAAAATTTTAGAATTTAATTATAAGTTGAAAAAATTTTAGTCCTTAAAGAGCCTAGCAAAAATATGTCATATACATGCAAGAAATAAATCTAAAAAAAAATAGACAATTTTTAAAGCGCAATCAATAGTAAGCACATCAATATAAATCCAAAAATTATATTAAAGTGAAATCCATGACAAATGATGTATAAGTACAACCTAGGGTCTGCAGAAAAGTAATGGTAGCCAGGCTCCACCGACAACAACTTGGATTCTAATCCTAATAAATGACACAAGTCTTAAAAGCCATGCATTTTGTCTTCAAGTTTTTATCTTTGAGTGGATCATCCTTCTCCAAATCATTTCCCTTTGGATCGTCTCCTTCAGGCTCCGTTTGGTTCGTCCTCCAGAAGGGTACCTAAATGACTAAGAAATTTTCCGAGAGGGAGTCTTTCTTATTCTTTTTGGGTACTGAGTGTTTGAAATGCGAGACTCTTAAAGATTTTCACAACTCAATATGCATTACAATGAATTATATTTGAAAAATAAATCTAGACTCAAACTCCTGCATGATTATCCTAATAAAAATCATCCTAAGCAATTTAATATATCACATCACAAGTAGTTAATAATAGTGTAGAAAAGTAAACACGTTTGGTCATACTCTTTTAATTTTAAGGGGGCTAAACAATCTCTGGAGCATCTATAGAAAATAGCATTAGTATTGTTGACCTCATTTTTGTATGAGGTCACTTTGACCAATCCTTACCCTAAATCAATTTAATCTCTAGACTAATCTGGACTATAGGATCCTTCTAGACTCCAGATCTTAGGATCTAATCTAAACCATAGAGCTACCTAGATCCTAGGATCAATCAAGATCTTAGATTAATCCAAATTCAAATCAATCTAGACTCTAGGCTATGATTTGAACCTCAATTACATTCAAACTTCAATCAAATTAGGAATTCAACTCAAACCCGAAAAATCCAGAGTCAAATTCATGAGTAAAAGGTTAAAGTCTTGAAAGCTTTTTTTAGTGAATTTTCAAACACTTCAAAATCCAACCAAACGACCTCTGATTAAGATTCTGTCAGTTGCATACTGATAGGACATGTCTCTAGAGGTAACCCTCCAAATTTGAGCCCATTTTGAGGTGCCTAACCTCAAAAACTCAATCAAAATACAATGGCTACAAAACCTTCAAATATTTACAACCCGTGCCACTGGACCTGCCATCCGGTGGATTTTGACCTTCGAGCTTTTTACAAAGCTCTAATCACTTTCAAACACTTAATCCTGACCCATTGAATATTAAAGTATACTTTGGTAGACCTATTTTGACCCCTAGTTGATCAGGGGTCAAAGTGACCAAAGTACCCTTATGAGATTCAAATACCCATTTCAAACCAAATGAAATCCAAATTGCTCGAAACCACTTCCACTAAGTTTCAAATATCAAACCAAACATGTCGGACCCAAACCTAGATCCTAGGTCAACCTGGTTGACCAAGTCAACCTAGGTTGACCAAACAGGCCCTTAAGGGTAAAAAATAGGTATTTTGATTGAATCGACCTCCCCAGACCGTGGGACCACCTCCAAAAGACTCAAAACATCAAACCAAACTTGTTGAGCCCAAATTTGAGTCCTGGGTCAACCTAGTTGACCAAGTCAACCTAGGTTGACCTAAATACCCTTTAATGTTTAAATGAGTTATTTTAACCCATTTTGACATTTTAAACCTCTTTCAAGCATTGAATTGACTTCAATCTATGGGCTCAACACATCTCAATTCCTGGTCAATCAAAGTCAAGTATAGTTGACCAAGGCAACATATGTAAATTTGGTCAAACTAGCTTAAATCCCTCTCCACTCTTCCAAGTTTTAATCCTTAAGCCTTAAAATCTCTTCAGTTTTCCACTACAGCAGTTTTAATGGACTCTAGGGTATTCTTAAGCTAATCCTAATCCTTAGATTAGGATTAGATCAAATCTATCCCATACCTCAAAGGACAATTTCACCTTTACACCTCATGTACCCCTTGTCCTTTGATTCCCTTCCTCCACCAACATCTAGGGACATGTGGCATCATCAAGGGAGGTTATTGAATCAATCACAGCCATCCAAATGCATTAGGGATGTGTGAATAGGGCAAAATATCTTAATGAAGGGACCTTTTAAAACCATAAGTTCTCTCTCACTTAAGATCTATCATCCAAAAGCCATTCCAGCCCTCAAAAACCTTCCAAAGACCTTCTACAGGTCTTTCCCTAGCCTTTCCAAGCCTTCCCCCAGCGAATCCAAGCCTCCAAAACTTCATTGGTGAAGGAGAGGAACCTAGAGAGAGAAAGAGGAGTTTCTAGAATAACTTCTTTAATGAAAAGAAATATCTTTTTATAACTTTATATGGAAGCGAATTTCATTCACAATAAAGAGATAGATATTCAATTTCATCCACGCAATTAATCACAATAAAAATAAATGCAGAAATAAAGTGCAGAAAAATAAAGGAAAGAACACACCAATTTATAGTGGTTCGGTCAAATCATGACCTACGTCCACTCCCCGGAGGCACCCTCCGAGTATTACACTAAACCTTTAGTGATTCTCCTTTATCCCCCACAGCTAGGCGGAGAAGCCCTTACACAATCACTTCCACCTTCCCCGGTGCGGCGGAGGAGCCAGGTCCTTTGACACCAACGAGATCTTCTTCTTCCCAAAACTTCCTTCAAGATGAACCTTGAATCCGATGGTATTGAGGTGCAAGCTCGCCGGAGCAACCGTGTGAACTCTCCTTCACACACCCTTGAAACCCCTCCAAGGTTCTTCTCCCTCTCTCAAACTCCACCCTTTCCTCTCTCCCTTTCAAGTCCTCTCTTCAAGTTTTCTCTAGAAAAATAAAGCTATAATGGCTGCCAAAAGACCCTTCCAAAGTCTTATGAAAGTGCTTAAATAGAGAGCTAAAAAAACCCTAAAAATACTCAATTCAGATGTTACTATCGTACAGTACGATTTTACAATTGTACAATACGATTTTCATAAATAGACTTCGTCCTAGTACGAAGTGGTACGAACAGTTCAAAAATGTTCGTACAGTACGATACTAAATCCAACGGTACGATCCATGACAACACAGTTCGTACAAGACAATAGTCGGGATGATCAAACATCATCTCTGTTCATCGTATGGTATGATGTACATCATATAGTACGATGAGAAAAAAATAACTGATCGTCCGGGATGATATCCGGGATGATTATAATTCGTCTCTGTTCATCGTATTGTACCAATGGGTACATACAATATGATGTTCAAATTATAATTAAGCCTGGATTTCTTGCACTAATCACGGGTTAAGTTAAGTAAATATTTAAAAATAATCGTACAGTACGAACACGTTCGTACCGTACGAACGGCGAAAAATTTCTTACTTAAGTTAAACAATGGCTGTTAGGCTTTTGGCTTTGAACATATCGTACAGTACGAATATATTAGTACGGTACGATCTATTCATAGAATCGTACTGCAACCCTCTGATCATACGGTACGAATTTTCATCATACAGTACGATCTACAGAGAAGAAATTCTATTACATTCTACATTTAAAACCTCTCCCCCTGTGTGTGTGCATGATCAACAAACTAACATACATCATTACAAGACGACTCAATAAATGAAAATTACAGACTCATTTAATACGTCCAATTCTATGCAATCTTGAGCCTTGAATCTTCAAAGAATGGTGCATAATGTACCTGAAATATTAGTCAACATAGAAAGAAATATGCACTATAAATACTAGGAGAAATAAGAGATTAATAAATATTATTTGTTATCATCAAAATCATAAACTCGGAAATCCGAGTTGTAATAATCTCCCTCTTTTTGATGATGTCAAATAATATTGGTTTACTTTGCAAATTAAAAAAAATTTCTCCTAAACTCCCCCTTAGTAAAAGAATTATATTAAAAATTAGGGGAAAGCTTACCCTTTTTTTTATTATTTTTTTAAAAATAACAGCAAAAATTAAAATAAAATGTAATAAACAACAATACTTTCTCCCCCTTTGACATTATAAAAAAGAAGAGATAAAATAAAATATAAAATAACAACACAATAACGAAACAAAAACATATAATTATTAAACAAGTTAAACATACAAGACATAAAAAAAATATACAAAACACACAAACAAACCTTAACATACTTATACCTCTTCATCTTGCTCATGTTCTGATGAATCAGAAACTAAGTCTGCCCAGGAGACTTTTTGCTTTTCATATTTTCCCCATATTACAAATGGTTTGTTTTTACTCTTTTCCTTTGCAGGAAGAGTTTTTAAGTTGGGGCATTCACGCTTCAAATGTCCGGGTTTCCTACACCCAAAGCAAATTATGTCAAAACAAAACTTAACATTTTTATAATTTTTACCTTTACTCCGTTTTTGTTGATGTTCATGCTTGTGCTTCAATAGACTTTCAAATTTATTTGTTATCGATGATATCTCCTTGCTTTCATCATCTACTAAGCCATATTCATTTGTGTGTTTAGCTTTTAGCACAATAGTCTTCTCATCACCTGCATCCAAAAATATTTGACTCACACTTTACTTGTAGGCAATGAGTGAGCCGATTAGATTATCTATAGAATAAGCATTCAAATCTTTTGATTCACATATAGCTGTGACTTTGACATCAAATTTATCAAGTAAAGAACATAGAATTTTATTAACTTTTCAACGTTTGAAAGTTCTCTACCTAAATCATGCAATGACATCACAATTTGATTAAATCTAGTAAACATGTCTAAGATAGTCTCATATGGTTTCATGCTGAAAAGTTCATAATTACGCATTAGAATATTCAATTTTGATTATTTGACTTCACTAGTACCTTCATATGAAATGCATAATCTATCTCAAATTTCTTTTCCACTAGTACATGTAGAGATTCTCATGCAATCGTCAGAATTTAATGCACAGAAAAAACAATTCAAACATTTAGCATTTAGTTGTGCATTGATTAGTTCTATTATACTCCATTCAGTAAAAGGAATATTAATTTTGACTCCATCTATTATATGTGAAGGTACAGAATAGCCAGTTTGAATCATATGCAATATTCGATAATCAATTGATTGCAAAAATGTTGACATGCGAGTTTTCCAAAAGTTAAAAGAAATATTTTCAAATAAAGGTGGTCGTGTAATACAATAGCCTTCCGCAATGTTATGATTTCCAAAATATGCCATGATCAATTTTTTCAAGATTTTCTAAAACACTATTTTTGAAACCCGCTCTGATACCAATTGAAATTACTAGATGCGCCAAGAGGGGGTGAATTGGTTAATTAAAAACTTCTTTAATGAAAAGAAATATATTTTTATAACTTTATGCGGAAGCGAATTTCATTCACAATAAAGAGATATATATTCAATTTCATCCACGCAATTAATCATAATAAAAATAAATGCGGAAATAAAGTGCAGAAAAATAAAGGAAAGAACACACCAATTTATAGTGGTTCGGTCAAACCATGACCTACGTCCACTCCCCGGAGGCACCCTCCGAGTATTACACTAAATCTTTAGTGATTCTCCTTTAGCCCCCACAGCTAGGCGGAGAAGCCCTACACAATCAACTCCACCTTCCCCGATGCAGTGGAGGAGCCGGGTCCTTTGACACCAACGAGATCTTCTTCTTCCCAAAACATCCTTCAAGACGAACCTTGAATCCGATGGTGCTGAGGTGCAAGCTCGCCAGAGCAACCGTGTGAACTCTCCTTCACACTCCCTTGAAATCCCCTCAAAGGTTCTTCTCCCTCTCTCAAACTCCACCCTTTCCTCTCTCCCTTTCAAGTCCTCTCTTCAGGTTTTCTCTAGAAAAATGAAGCTACAATGGCTGCCAAAAGACCCTTCCAAAGTCTTATGAGAGTGCTTAAATAGAAGGCTAAAAATACCCTAAAAATACTCAATTCAGCCGTTACGATCGTACAGTACGGTTTTACAATCGTACAGTACGATCTTCATAAATAGACTTCGTCCTGGTACGAAGTGGTACGAACAGTTCAAAAATATTCGTACAGTACGATACTAAATTGTACGGTACAATCCATGACGACACAGTTCATACAAGATGATAGTCGGGACGATCAAACATCGTCTCTGTTCATCGTATGGTACGATGTACATCGTACAGTTCAATGAGACAAAAAATAACTGATCGTCCGGGACGATATTCGGGATGATTATAATTTGTCTCTGTTCATCGTATTATACGAATGGGTACGTATAATATGATGTTCAAATTATAATTAAGCCCGAATTTCTTGCACTAATCACGGGTTAAGTTAAGTAAGTTTTTAAAAATAATCATACAGTACGAACACGTTCGTACCGTACGAACGGCGAAAAATTTCTTACTTAAGTTAAACAACTGATGTTAGGGTTTTGAATTTGCATATATCGTACAGTACGATTATATTCGTACGGTACTATCTATTCATAGAATCGTACTGCAACCCTCTAATCGTACGGTACGCATTTTCATCGTACAATACGATCTACAGAGAAGAAATTTTATTACATTCTACATTTAAAATCTCTCCCCCTGTGTGTTTGCATGATCAAAAAACTAACATACATCATTACAATGCTTGACTCAATAAATGAAAATTACAGACTCATTTAATACGACTAATTCTATGCAATCTTGAGCCTTGAATCTTCAAAGAATGGTGTATGATGTACCTGAAATATTAGTCAACATAGAAAGAAATATGCACTACAAATACTAGGAGAAATAAGAGATTAATAAATATTATTTGTTATCATCAAAATCATAAACTCGAAAGCTTGAGTTGTAACACAGCCTAGATCTAGGCATACCGCGCGGCTCCTCATGGTCTGCTTGTTGACCTCGATTTTCATTCGAGTGCCCTCAAGAGCCTTTGATCGATTTAATTAAGGCTCATCAAATCCAATTTGAGCTCGAATCAGCTCGAATTGAGTCGAATTAGGTTCGATCGGGTTCAATTAAGCCTGATTAGTCTACCTTAGCCGCATCGAGTTTGTTATGATTCAAGTCGTCATTTTTTTAATTGGGTTAATTTGACCAAATCAAATTAAATTCTAAATTGACCCAAATCAGATCTAATTTTGAGCTTTATTTTAATTTAATATGTTTAATGTATTTTTTTATGAGCTTAAATTTGTTCCTAAATCAAGCAATCAAACCGACAGCTAAATCACCTCAATTCCCTTCTAATTAACCTTAAGATTAATCATAGCCGTATATTTAAGGCCTTGATTATTTAAATACTCTTTTAGGATTTCATGAGAGGGGTTGGCTTCTATTCTCTTCCTAGCCACTCTCAACCCTAACTTCTTGATATGAGAGCTCTTCCAACTTCTCCCACCTTCCACTCAAATCCACAGGTCAAACTCCGTCGGCAGCGATCCTCCAACGAGATCAAGGCTAGATCCGTCCAAGGCCTCGATCCGATTGATCTAGAGCTTATTTGATCATGATTTCAACTAGAGAAATATACGAGGATAATCTATAAGCTCAACCATATAAAGAATTTGAAGATCCAACGGTGAGATTCTCCAAAACTTAAGATTTAGGTCACTACACTTAGATCTATATAACTTTTTAATAAGTGATTTTTAGAGCTTTCAAATATCACCCTATGCTTTCTATTCATGATGCTAATCTATGTTTAAAATTTCATTAAATTTGGATGTCTCGATTGAGAGAAGGAATTTTTTTTTCATTTCTTTTCTTCATTTTTTTATTAAAAAAAATATTAAAAATAAATTTAAAATTATTTTTAAATCTATAAAAAAATACATATAATATATTATTTTTCTTCATGATTTTATCCTATTTATTTTAAAATTAAAATTATTCTTAAATATCATATATATTTTAAATTATTTTATTAAACCTAGTTTAAGTATTTAATTAATATTTAAATGAATATTATTTTAAATTTTTTTATAAAAAATAAAATATTTTTTTATTAATATTTTTAATAATTATTTTAAAATATTATTTAAAATATTTTTATTTATAGTATATTAAATATTATTTAAATAATTTACATATTCATTTGATAATAATATTTATTAGCTTTTATAATAATAATAATAAATATTTATTCATGTTAAGTTATTTTTAAAATCAGAAAACTTTTTTTAGTATTATTATTATTATTATTATCTTAAAAAATATTAATTATGTTTAATACTATTACTATTTTTAAGTTATTATTGATTAGGTAAGCAATTAAATGTTTAAATTATTAATTAATAATTAATTTAAATACTTTCTAACATTATAAAAATTTAATATTTTCATTAATTATTATTAAATTTCAGAGAAATCATGTTAATTATTTTAACTTAAATCAATAATTACTTTCCTTTTTTAAATTATTCCAATTGATTAATTACCTAAATTACTTAACTAGTTATTAATTAATTTTAAATTTAAATTCTTTTTAAATTTATAAAAAAATTATTTTCTTATTAACTTATTTTGAAATATGAAAATAATTTATTTTTTATTATTTAATTCAAATTAATATGAATTAATAATTATTTTTTTATTATTATTTTGAATTATTTCAATGAATTAATTACTTAAATTGCCTAATGAATAATTAATTAATTTAAAATCTAATTATTTTCTAAATTTATAAAAAAAAATTTTTTTCTTTTCTAATTATGTTAACATATTAGAGATTTATATTATTATTATCATTATTATCTATATTTTAATTAATAATTATTTCTTATTTTAAATACTTTTGTTAATTATTAATTACTTAATTTACTAAATTGATAATTGATTGATTTGAAATTTAAATAATTTTTAAATTAAAAAAAATTATTTTATTAAATTATTTCTAAAAATTAGATATTTTTTTTTATTTTCATTTTTTGATTTAATAAATATTTCCTATTTCAAATACTTTCCTTAATTATTGATTACTTAAGTTACTTAATTAATAATCAATTAATTTAAACTTTAATTCCTTTCCAAACTTATGAAAATTATTTTTTTTATTAAATTAATTTAAATTTTAGAAGCTTTAATATTTAATTTAATTATTATTTTTAAATATGAATTATTATTTTTAGTTTATTTAAGAAATCTTTTTTTAAATACTTTAAACTTTAAAAATTCATAACTATTTTATTTTAAATCTGATTTTGATGTATAATATCTCGTATTTTTCTGTAAAATATGTACTTTCATTTAAAAATATTTTTAGAAATAAAAAACTATTTTTTATCATATTTATGTATTATTTAATTACGTGGCTATTTAAATAATACTCAAAACATTAATATCTTGATTATTTTGAAATTAAAAAAAAATTTATTTTCAAACCTCCTTTTAACCTCTTTAAGTGACCAGTAGATCTCTCATATATTTATGAATGTATTTAAATTGAAATATTTTGAATTATCTTAT
This sequence comes from Dendrobium nobile, assembly GCA_022539455.1. Lineage (NCBI taxonomy): Eukaryota > Viridiplantae > Streptophyta > Magnoliopsida > Asparagales > Orchidaceae > Dendrobium > Dendrobium nobile. The sequence goes on along the minus strand of CM039732.1, from coordinate 2,934,572 downwards.
TATTAAATTTATATATTTAATATATGTATATTTTAACCTATTTTAAAATTACATATACGATAAATCTTTAATTTAGAGAGATCTACTTATGAAATTGTAAACATGGATTGAGTATGTGAAGAGCAATCATGGGGGTGTGGATTAGTGAGTGGTTGAGTTTCAATCATTCACTAATCACTTTGTTTAGCGTACTTACTTTTCTTTCATCGTAATTTGCATGCATAGGATGCACGTGCACCTAGTTTAGGCTCTCCTAGATCTAAGGATATGGTGTGTTTATTGCTTTTGTATACCTCCATGCATTGTTATCCTGAGGGTTAGATAAAACTTCACTTTAAACCTATTCAACGTAGTCACACCCTAAAGACAACAATTAATGACTCGTCTAGCAAACTTAAAAAAATTCTAGGAGCTAAGATAGATCTCGGATTATCATGAAAACTTCAACACTTAAACTTAGTGACATCTGAAATATCCCAAAATGTTTTAGGAATTTTTAGGGCTTGCTAGACCCCCTAATTAACCAACCCTAATTTACTTGATAAATAGGACCTCGATACTTTCCAAAAATTATAATAAATCTATTTCTACTTAGAAAATTACCCATAATAGCTTGAATTTCTTAAAATATAATCCCCAACCTTAGATAAATAGGGCTCTTTAGTTTGATTTTAGGTTGACCCTTAATTTGACTTTAGGTGAAAAATATCTTTTTGCCCCTAATAAATTATTAAACATTATTAAAAATCTCAAATTTTCCCCAAACACTTGGGATCATTTTCTCAGGTCATTCCTGACCTTTGGGAGTGATTCCAATTTGTTTGGAGCAAATTTGGATCAAAACCATAAAATCAGCCCTTTATTTGATAATTTAGATAATTTTACAAATACCTTTAACTTAGAAATTTTATAACTAATTATAGAAAATTCTAAATTAGGCAAAATTACTTGCATTAGACTCCTATTAGGGTCTAGCATTTATTAAAAATATTAGAATTCTAGAAACTAACCTAAATTAGAAAGTTAACTTTTTGGTCAACCCCACCCTATCGTCTAGGACCCGAAACTTGGAAAATTTATAAATTTTCCTAAACAATTTCAAATCCAGTGTACTACCTGTATAACTACTCATCTTAGGGTCTAATATTTTCATAAAATATTAAGAGACCCAGACCTAGCCTACTTTCAATAGTGACCTTTTTGGACCCCCTAAGCCTAGTACCTAGGAGGACCCGAGACTTTTCAAAATTGGCTAATACAATTTAAACTTCAAATATCATTACCCTAAACTTTTAAAATTGACTAACAAACTAGATTAACTAAAATGGACCCTAATCCATTAAAACTTTGACTTTAATTAAAATTTCATTTTCTGACCTATAACAAATCTAAACTTTAGGTAACTTGAACTAATTACCCATATTAGGACATATCCAAGCCACACCAGTCATACACATACATAGAATTGTTTGATAGGGCACCACTTCTAGAATTAGGCTAGGCTGGTGTTTCCTTTTCTGTTGTATGTCAGAACTTTTCGTGGTTTTCATTGCATGCTGTTTGAAATTGATTGACGTGTTTGCTTACTTTTCCTGCACCCTAGATGTGATGTGAGAGCGCTAGATCTACCCCTAGGTTAGGAGCGACATATATATATATATATATATATATATATATATATATATATATATATATATATATATATATATATATATATATATATATATATATATATATCTTCTTACAGGTGGCCATGCTCATGCTAATAAAAGGGGGGCACTGTCATGATTTCTGACATTATTTTGTGCAGGTACTTGCTCAGTCCCCTTAATAAAATGAGGGCTTATTTCATTAATTATAACTATTACAGGTGCTACAGGTGGACTACTTAGCCCTCATAATTAAGAGCATGGCTTGGCACAACTTTAATGGGTTGATTTTTATTTTTATATAACTGCTTGGAATGACTTTTATTAGGATAACCTTACAAGGACTTTAGAATTTTTATGCTTTATATTTGATGTAAAATTTGTAATAATAGTTAAGAGTTATGAAAATGCACTCTGAGTGAGATATTCTTATCCAACTCGAATTTTAAAAAAGAAGGCATCCTCATAGGGGAGAGTCTTCTTCCGTTTAGGAGATCAAGTTTGATGACTTTAGATATCCGAAGAGAAAAGACAATAATCCCCAAAGGGAGAATTATCTCTTCGTTTGGATATTCAAGCCACAACGAATCCAAGGAGTCCAAGGAGGAGAGATCCAAGGAGTCCAAGGAGGAGAGATCCAAAGAGTCAAAGGAGGGGAGATCCAAGGAGTCTAAGGAGAAGTGATCCAAAGAAGACTGAAGACCTGAAGACGAATATCTCACTCAAAGTCATTTGCGTCTGTCATAGGCTTAGAAATTTGAGTTGTTGGCAGTGGTGCCCGGCCACTTTATTTTTTGCATATCTAGGTTGTAATAAGGGCAGTTTGCCTATGGACATTTAGTTGATTATTTTTCTGGATTTGTATTGATGTGTTTACCTAATTGCGCAGTAGAAATTACCTGCTTTTTTTAGGTTTCATTCTTGCATGCCGATTTTATTTTATCCTAGATTACATTAGGCTCCTTCAAGGATTACAAATTTTTTTCTACTCATAACTAATCTTTATAATTCTAAGTTTAAATAACATAGAAATCAAACAAACCTAGGGAACTGTCAGAATCGTCCGGGGTCGCATGCATATTATTGCATTTCTTCTTTTCCTTCTTATAAGACATATCCCTACCTGCGGGTGTGGACCTCCGAAAGAGCACCGTATGAACAGGTCAATTAGAAGGGACAGATTGAATTGTGCGTACGACTAATCATTGAGGATAGAGGCTCTCGCCAACACACCCCAATGGGTAGTAATATACACGACCTAGTCACGAGTTTCCCCCATCCAATATAACAGTTCGAATGGGGTTTAGTAGATGTGGGGCCAAGTTTCACATGGGCACAAGCCCCCGTGGTTAATTACATCTCAGGCCGGAGCCCAAGAAAACTCTCGATTAAGGATCATACATTATCCCCTCGTAAAATGGGATTGGCACTGGAGTATAAACTAAGAGGTCCTACTCGAAAGGGAAGAAGGGTATCAAAGAGCTGAATCAATATGCAGGGTTCACACTAGCATTCGGAGGCTCTAGGGTACTAAAGAGAAATTGGTGAAAGAAAGACAGGCAATCAATCACATGCATGAGAGAAAAGATGGAGGTGGCGTCATCCTATGACGCGGATATGTAGGATTTATAGACCCTGAAAGGAAGGAACCTATCTACTATTTAAGGCATACTACAAGACCGAGTGTAGAAGCCTCGAACCCTAAATCTAGATTGGACTTAGTGTTCTACGAGCAATACTAAGACCCATGTCCTAGCTAATGCAATGCAAAGATCTAAACTTATCCAGGCCTGGATTGGGGAGCCAACTAACCACCTAATCGATTCAAAACCATGCTATAGTGTCAATTATGAAAGATGGCTGGGAGGTACAGTTCTTTGGAAATATGATCGACATCTAGAAGATTTCCTAAGTGGTCCTAGACTTATGTGGGTCAGATGCTCATAGTTAATGCAAAAAAAATTTATTTAGTTGGTTACTAATGCAATGCATGCTAGTTGAAAAGTCAGTTCATGAATGCTATAGAGTTTTAAAAACAGGCTTATAGAAAATATTTTTTTGAAAAATTGGGTCTCCCTAGGTCCGGCACTTTATCCTCATAGGCCATATTATTCGGACTCTACCCACAGGCAGGGAGATGTCTTATAACAAGGAAAGAAAGATGTAGTAATATGCATGCGACCCCGGACGATTCCTGCAGTTCCTTAGGTGCGTTAGATTTCTATGTTATTTAAGACTTAAAACTTTATAGATTAGTTTATGAGTAGAAAATATTTTATAGTCCTTAGAAGAGCCTACCGAAATCTAGGCGAAAGCAAAAAATGGCATGCAAGAAAAATTCTATCTGTTGACCAAAATGAAACCCTTAATCAATAAAAATTAAAATCCCTTTGATTTGACAGCAAATTGAACTTAATTTAATTTTAATCAAAAATTAATATTTAATTAGTTTAATTAATTAATAATAATAAAAAATTCTAAAAAAAATTCCCAAACACTTGGGAATCAACTCTTTAGGTCATTCTTGACCATTGGAGTTGATTTCAAGGATTTGGGAACTCATTTGGAGCAAAATCACGAAAACTCATATAATTAAACAATTTTAAAAATTCAATAAATACATAAACTTTGAAAATTCATAACTAATTCTAGAAAACTTCAAATTGACCAAACTCAAAGGCATTCAACTCATAATTATGTCTAGTATTTATTAAAATTTTTAAACCTTCCAAAATCAATCAATGTCAAAAAGTCAACTTTTGGTCAAATCTAAGTTAAAATCAGGTCAAAACTTCAAACATTCTTAATAAAATCCAGAAAAATCTGATTTCAGTGTACTTATAGTCTAACTGATTATATTAAGGTCTAGTATTTTAATAAAATACTAATGTTTTAGAAAACACTTTTAATTAAAAAGTTAACTTTTAACCTCTTAATTAAATGATTAAAATAAACAAAAATTCCTAAAAATTTGAAATTTGTCTTAAAACTCCAGAATTAGTTAATCAACCCTTAAAATTAGTAATCACTCTTTTTTTGATTAAAATTCATTAACTTTTAAACCTTATGCAACTTAAGTCACATAACTATATTGGGTATCACTAGGTAACCTAAGCCTACGAGGCTATTTGCTTAGCCCCAAGGAAGATGAAATAAACTTCACGGCCTCGATGTGAAATAAAGGTGGTATCCAACAAATAATTAAGAAATAATTTTAAAATTCATTCAAAGCCATGAAGCTTTAAACTTTAATTAAATCTCCTTTGAGCCTTTCAACCAATCAAATATTAAACAACTTTAACTAATAATCCTATTTAGGACATATCAAAACCACACAACCTACCTCACACACTTTAGATGGTTTGCTAGGACAACCAACTCTAGTTTTAGGCTAGGCCGATGTTTACTTTTCTACTGTGTGTCAGGTTTTTGAGCTTTCACTGCATGCTAGTTATTAGCTTTGAATTGATTGACTGTCTGTTTATTTATTTACTACACTCTATTGAGCATTTAAATTTCAAATATATCAACTGCTTGAGATCAATTATAAATGCTTGGGATTATACATAACTGCTAATTCTTAGGATAACCCATGTAGGATCGAGTTTAGAATTTTATTTTTCAAATGTAATTTGTATTGTATATATCATGGTTGTAATGTTTAAAGTGCTTTGAGAATGGGATTAGATATCCAATTTGGAATTAAAAGAGAAAGGGACATCCCTTAGGGGAGAGTCCCTCTCCATTTGGAGCTCTAAATTTGGATGACTTTAAAAATATCCAAAGAAGAAAGATAACACCCCGTTCAAGGGGGAGTTTTCTTTTCATTTGAATATCCAGACCCGATGATCCAAGAAGTATTTGAAGGACGAAGAAGTGGATAACGATAAGACCCATTCTCAAAGTCACTTGAGTCTTAGGAGTAGAATCCGGGTTGTTGTCAGTGGTGCCCGGCCACTTTACTTTTCTGTAAATTCTAGAATGTAATATTATGTGACACTTGCCATATGGACTTTAAATTTGATATTAATTTAATTTAATTAATTTATTTATTGATTGATGTGTTGATTGCGATTAAGATCTACCTACTTTTCCTAATTTTTTTGGCGACCTTGCATGTCGATTTTGATTTAGCTTAAAACCCAATCGTAGGCTCTTAAGGACTTGCCAAAATTTTTCTATTAAATTAAATTAAAAATTTTAAGCTCACATAGAAACTCTAACGTTTTAAAAAATAAGCCCGGGACTGCTAGGAGTTCTTATTTCAAAAGCCTTAATTCAAATTTAAGCATTTAATCGATTCAATTAGCATGCATTGCATTAGCAATAAATTTAAAAATCTTTAAATATTTAATTGCATTTGCTTAAGCATCACATCCAACAAAAGTCAAAGGGTCTATTATCAAAAACCTATCTTAAATAACATCCTTACTACTCAATATTAAAAGACTGGATTCATTTATTTTAAATTGATCAGGTGGTTAGGTGGTTAGCTGGCTCCCCAATCCAGGCTGGGGTAAGTCCAGATTTGCATTGCATTAGCTAGGTTCGGGTCACTTTTTAGTATCCAATTTAGACTTAGGTTCCGAAGCAAGCTCGGGCCATAGGACCTCAACCTCCGGGAATTGAATCACAATTTTCTAATAAAATTGATCACTCAAACTTTAAAAAAAAATCTCTTTCAATCAAATTTGAGCCAAACATATAGGATAGACTGGGGCACTTTGAATTGGTTTAGAATCCCAAATGCCTCCTACTCCTCTTCCTTTAACTCTAAAAATAAATTCTCAACCTTGAACCAATCCCGATTGAAAATTCCAACCCTTACCTCCTTTGATATCGAGCCTTGGATTCTTAAATAAAATTTATACCGCTATTTTAATCAAGAGTATTCGTAGGAAAAATTCTAATTTTCCTACGATGTAATTAATTACGAGGGCTTGCGCTCGTAGGAGATTTAGAAACCCAGATCAGATTTTCAAAATTAAAATTTTAAAACCTTTAACTAATTCTCTTTGGGAAATTCAAAATTAATGATCATTATCATCATTTTCAAATAATCAATAGTATTTGATAATTTCTTTCCTCAGATTGATATATTAATTACTATCGTGATTTTGATTATGAAACTAATTATCTCTTCTCCAAATTATTATAATCAAATATTTGATTGAACATCATTTTGATCTTTTGAGATTATATATTATTTCTCCTCAATTTGAATACGATAATCAGGATAAAATTCAAAATTTGTGCAGGTACTTGCTCAGTCCCCTTAATAAAATGAGGGCTTATTTCATTAATTATAACTATTACAGGTCTACAGTGGACTACTTAGCCCTCATAATTAAGAGCATGGCTTGGCACACTTTAATGGGTTGATTTTATTTTTTTAATAACTGCTTGGATGACTTTTATTAGGATAACCTTACAGGACTTTAGAATTTTTATGCTTTATATTTGATGTAAAATTTGTAATAATAGTTAAGAGTTATGAAAATGCACTCTGAGTGAGATATTCTTATCCAACTCGAATTTAAAAGAAGAAGGCATCCTCATAGGGGAGAGTCTTCTTCCGTTTAGGAGATCAAGTTTGATGACTTTAGATATCCGAAGAAAAAAAGACAATAATCCCCAAAGGGGAGAATTATCCTTCGTTTGGATATTCAGCCACAACGAATCCAAGGAGTCCAAGGAGGAGAGATCCAAGGAGTCCAAGGAGGAGAGATCCAAAGAGTCAAAGGAGGGGAGATCAAGGATTCTAAGGAGAAGTGATCCAAAGAAGACTGAAGACCTGAAGACGAATATCTCACTCAAAGTCATTTGCGTCTGTCATAGGCTTAGAAATTTGAGTTGTTGGCAGTGGTGCCCGCCACTTTATTTTGCATATCTAGTGTGTAATAAGGGCAGTTTGCCTATGGACATTTAGTTGATTATTTTTCTGGATTTGTATTGATGTGTTTACCTAATGGCGCAGTAGAAATTACCTGCTTTTTTTAGGTTTCATTCTTGCATGCCGATTTTATTTTATCCTAGATACATTAGGCCCTTCTAAGGATACAAATTTTTTTCTACTCATAACTAATCTTATAATTCTAAGTTTAAATAACATAGAAATCAAAACAAACCTAGGGAACTGTCAGAATCGTCCGGGGTCGCATGCATATTATTCATTTCTTCTTTTCCTTCTTATAAGACATATCCCTACTGCGGGTGTGGACCTCCGAAAGAGCACCGTATGAACAGGTCAATTAGAAGGACAGATTGAATTGTGCGTACGACTAATCATTGAGGATAGAGGCTCTCGCCAACACACCCCAATGGGTAGTAATATACACGACCTAGTCACGAGTTTCCCCCCATCCAATTTAACAGTTCGAATGGGGTTTAGTAGATGTGGGGCCAAGTTTCACATGGGCCAAGCCCCCGTGGTTAATTACATCTCAGGCCGGAGCCCAAGAAAACTCTCGATTAAGGATCATAACATTATCCCTCTTAAAATGGGATTGGCACGGAGTATAAACTAAGAGGTCCTACTCGAAAGGGAAGAAGGGTATCAAGAGGCTGAATCAATATGCAGGGTTCACACTAGCATCGGAGGCTCTAGGGTATAAAGAGAAATTGGTGAAAGAAAGACAGGCATTCAATCACATGCATGAGAGAAAAGATGGAGGTGGTGCGTCATCCTATGACCGGATATGTAGGATTTATAGACCCTGAAGGAAGGAACCTATCTACTATTTAAGCATACTACAAGACCGAGTGTAGAAGCCTCGAACCCTAAATCTAGATTGGACTTAGTGTTCTACGAGCAATACTAAGACCCATGTCCTAGCTAATGCATACAAAGATCTAAACTTATCCAGGCCTGGATTGGGGAGCCAACTAACCACCTAATCGATTCAAAACCATGCTATAGTGTCAATTATGAAAGATGGCTGGGAGGTACAGTTCTTTGGAAATATGATCGACATCTAGAAGATTTCCTAAGTGGTCCTAGACTTATGTGGGTCAGATGCTCATAGTTAATGCAAAAAAAATTTATTTAGTTGGTTACTAATGCAATGCATGCTAGTTGAAAAGTCAGTTCATGAATGCTATAGAGTTTTAAAACAGGCTTATAAGAAATATTTTTTTTGAAAAATTGGTCTCCCTAGGTCCGGCACTTTATCCTCATAGGCCATATTACGGACTCTACCCACAGCAGGGAGATGTCTTTAACAAGGAAAGAAAGATGCAGTAATATGCATGCGACCCCGACGATTCCTGCAGTTCCTTAGGTGCGTTAGATTTCTATGTTATTTAAAGACTAAAACTTTATAGATTAGTTATGAGTAGAAAATATTTTATAGTCCTAGAAGAGCCTACCGAAATCTAGGCGAAAGCAAAAAAATGGCATGCAAGAAAATTCTATCGTTGACCAAAATGAACCCTTAATCAATAAAAATTAAAATCCCTTTGATTTGACAGCAAATTGAACTTAATTTAATTTTAATCAAAAATTAATATTAATTAGTTTAATTAATTATAATAATAAAAAATTCTAAAAAAAATCCCAAACACTTGGGAATCAACTCTTTAGGTCATTCTTGACCATTGGAGTTGTTCAAGGATTGGGGAACTCATTTGGAGCAAAATCACGAAAACTCATAAATTAAACAATTTTAAAAATTCAATAATACAATAAACTTTGAAAATTCATAACTAATTCTAGAAAACTTCAAATTGACCAAACTCAAAGGCATTCAACTCATAATTATGTCTAGTATTTATTAAAATTTTAAACCTTCCAAAATCATCAATGTCAAAAAGTCAATCTTATTTTAAATACTTTTGTTAATTATTAATTACTTAATTTACTAAATTGATAATTATTGATTTGAAATTTAAATAATTTTTAAATTAATAAAAATTATTTTATTAAATTATTTCTAAAAATTAGATATTTTTTTTTATTTTCATTTTTTTAATTTAATAAATATTTCCTATTTCAAATACTTTCCTTAATTATTGATTACTTAAGTTACTTAATTAATAATCAATTAATTTTAACTTTAATTCCTTTCCAAACTTATGAAAATTATTTTTTTTTATTAAATTAATTTAAATTCTAGAAGCTTTAAAATTTAATTAATTATTATTTTAAATATGAATTATTATTTTAGTTTATTTAAGAAATCTTTTTTTAAATACTTTAAACTTTAAAAAATTCATAACTATTTTATTTTAAATCTGATTTTGATGTATAATATCTCGTATTTTTCTGTAAAATATGTACTTTCATTTAAAAATATTTTTAGAAATAAAAAACTATTTTTTATCATATTTATGTATTATTTAATTACGTGGCTATTTAAATAATACTCAAAACATTAATATCTTGATTATTTTGAAATTAAAAAAAAATTTATTTTCAAACCTCCTTTTAACCTCTTTAAGTGACCAGTAGATCTCTCATATATTTATGAATGTATTTAAATTGAAATATTTTGAAATTATCTTATTATTAAATTTATATATTTAATATATGTATATTTTAACCTATTTTAAAATTACATATACGATAAATCTTTAATTTAGAGAGATCTACTTATGAAATTGTAAACATGGATTGAGTATGTGAAGAGCAATCATGGGGGTGTGGATTAGTGAGTGGTTGAGTTTCAATCATTCACTAATCACTTTGTTTAGCGTACTTACTTTTCTTTCATCGTAATTTGCATGCATAGGATGCACGTGCACCTAGTTTAGGCTCTCCTAGATCTAAGGATATGGTGTGTTTATTGCTTTTGTATACCTCCATGCATTGTTATCCTGAGGGTTAGATAAAACTTCACTTTAAACCTATTCAACGTAGTCACACCCTAAAGACAACAATTAATGACTCGTCTAGCAAACTTAAAAAATTCTAGGAGCTAAGATAGATCTCGGATTATTCATGAAAACTTCAACACTTAAACTTAGTGACATCTGAAATATCCCAAAATGTTTTAGGAATTTTTAGGGCTTGCTAGACCCCTAATTAACCAACCCTAATTTACTTGATAAATAGGACCTCGATACTTCCAAAAATTATAATTAAAATCTATTTCTACTTAGAAAATTACCCATAATAGCTTGAATTTCTTAAAATATAATCCCCAACCTTAGATAAATAGGGCTCTTTAGTTTGATTTTAGGTTGACCCTTAATTTGACTTTAGGTGAAAAATATCTTTTTGCCCCTAATAAATTATTGAAAATTATTAAAAATCTCAAATTTTTCCCAAACACTTGGGATCATTTTCTCAGGTCATACCTGACCTTTGGGGGGTGATTCCAATTTGTTTGGAGCAAATTTGGATCAAAACCATAAAATCAGCCCTTTATTTGATAATTTAGATAATTTTACAAATACCCTTTAACTTAGAAATTTTATAACTAATTATAGAAAATTCTAAATTAGGCAAAATTACTTGCATTAGACTCCTATTAGGGTCTAGCATTTATTAAAAATATTAGAATTCTAGAAACTAACCTAAATTAGAAAGTTAACTTTTTGGTCAACCCCACCCTATCGTCTAGGACCCGAAACTTGGAAAATTTATAAATTTTCCTAAACAATTTCAAATCCAGTGTACTACCTGTATAACTACTCATCTTAGGGTCTAATATTTTCATAAAATATTAAGAGACCAGACCTAGCCTACTTTCAATAGTGACCTTTTTGGACCCCCTAAGCCTAGTACCTAGGAGGACCCGAGACTTTTCAAAATTGGCTAATACAATTTAAACTTCAAATATCATTACCCTAAACTTTTAAAATTGACTAACAAACTAGATTAACTAAAATGGACCCTAATCCATTAAAAACTTTGACTTTAATTAAAATTTCATTTTCTGACCTATAACAAATCTAAACTTTAGGTAACTTGAACTAATTACCCATATTAGGACATATCCAAGCCACACCAGTCATACACATACATAGAATTGTTTGATAGGGCACCACTTCTAGAATTAGGCTAGGCTGGTGTTTTCCTTTTCTGTTGTATGTCAGAACTTTTCGTGGTTTTCATTGCATGCTGTTTGAAATTGATTGACGTGTTTGCTTACTTTTCCTGCACCCTAGATGTGATGTGAGAGCGCTAGATCTACCCCTAGGTTAGGAGCGACATATATATATATATATATATATATATATATATATATATATATATATATATATATATATATATATATATATATATATATATATATCATGTTATTCTTCTTACAGGTGGCCATGCTCATGCTAATAAAAGGGGGGCACTGTCATGATTTCTAACATTATTTTGTGCAGGAACTTGCTCAGTCCCCTTAATAAAATGAGGGCTTATTTCATTAATTATAACTATTACAGGTGCTACAGGTGGACTACTTAGCCCTCATAATTAAGAGCATGGCTTGGCACAACTTCAATGGGTTGATTTTTATTTTTATATAACTGCTTGGAATGACTTTTATTAGGATAACCTTAAAAGGACTTTAGAATTTTTATGCTTTATATTTGATGTAAAATTTGTAATAATAGTTAAGAGTTATGAAAATGCACTCTGAGTGAGATATTCTTATCCAACTCGAATTTTAAAAGAAGAAGGCATCCTCATAGGGGAGAGTCTTCTTCCGTTTAGGAGATCAAGTTTGATGACTTTAGATATCCGAAGAGAAAAGACAATAATCCCCAAAGGGGAGAATTATCTCTTCGTTTGGATATTCAAGCCACAACGAATCCAAGGAGTCCAAGGAGGAGAGATCCAAGGAGTCCAAGGAGGAGAGATCCAAAGAGTCAAAGGAGGGGAGATCCAAGGAGTCTAAGGAGAAGTGATCCAAAGAAGACTGAAGACCTGAAGACGAATATCTCACTCAAAGTCATTTGCGTCTGTCATAGGCTTAGAAATTCGAGTTGTTGGCAGTGGTGCCCGGCCACTTTATTTTTTGCATATCTAGGTTGTAATAAGGGCAGTTTGCATATGGACATTTAGTTGATTATTTTTCTGGATTTGTATTGATGTGTTTACCTAATTGCGCAGTAGAAATTACCTGCTTTTTTTAGGTTTCATTCTTGCATGCCGATTTTATTTTATCCTAGATTACATTAGGCTCCTTTAAGGATTACAAATTTTTTTCTACTCATAACTAATCTTTATAATTCTAAGTTTAAATAACATAGAAATCAAACAAACCTAGGGAACTGTCAGAATCGTCGGGGGTCGCATGCATATTATTGCATTTCTTCTTTTCCTTCTTATAAGACATATCCCTGCCTGCGGGTGTGGACCTCCGAAAGAGCACCGTATGAACAGGTCAATTAGAAGGGACAGATTGAATTGTGTGTACGACTAATCATTGAGGATAGAGGCTCTCGCCAACACACCCCAATGGGTAGTAATATACACGACCTAGTCACGAGTTTCCCCCATCCAATATAACAGTTCGAATGGGGTTTAGTAGATGTGGGCCAAGTTTCACATGGGCGCACAAGCCCCCGTGGTTAATTACATCTCAGGCCGGAGCCCAAGAAAACTCTCGATTAAGGATCATACATTATCCCTCGTAAAATGGGATTGGCACTGGAGTATAAACTAAGAGGTCCTACTCGAAAGGGAAGAAGGGTATCAAAGAGCTGAATCAATATGCAGGGTTCACACTAGCATTCGAGGCTCTAGGGTACTAAAGAGAAATTGGTGAAAGAAAGACAGGCAATCAATCACATGCATGAGAGAAAAGATGGAGGTGGCGTCATCCTATGACGCGGATATGTAGGATTTTTAGACCCTGAAAGGAAGGAACCTATCTACTATTTAAGGCATACTACAAGACCGAGTGTAGAAGCCTCGAACCCTAAATCTAGATTGGACTTAGTGTTCTACGAGCAATACTAAGACCCATGTCCTAGCTAATGCAATACAAAGATCTAAACTTATCCAGGCCTGGATTGGGGAGCCAACTAACCACCTAATCGATTCAAAACCATGCTATAGTGTCAATTATGAAAGATGGCTGGGAGGTACAGTTCTTTGGAAATATGATCGACATCTAGAAGATTTCCTAAGTGGTCCTAGACTTATGTGGGTCAGATGCTCATAGTTAATGCAAAAAAAATTTATTTAGTTGGTTACTAATGCAATGCATGCTAGTTGAAAAGTCAGTTCATGAATGCTATAGAGTTTTAAAAACAGGCTTATAGAAAATATTTTTTTGAAAAAACTGGGTCTCCCTAGGTCCGGCACTTTATCCTCATAGGCCATATTATTCGGACTCTACCCACAGGCAGGGAGATGTCTTATAACAAGGAAAGAAAGATGTAGTAATATGCATGCGACCCCGGACGATTCCTGCAGTTCCTTAGGTGCGTTAGATTTCTATGTTATTTAAGACTTAAAACTTTATAGATTAGTTATGAGTAGAAAATATTTTATGGTCCTTAGAAGAGCCTACCGAAATCTAGGCGAAAGCAAAAAAATGGCATGCAAGAAAAATTCTATCTGTTGACCAAAATGAAACCCTTAATCAATAAAAATTAAAATCCCTTTGATTTGACAGCAAATTGAACTTAATTTAATTTTAATCAAAAATTAATATTTAATTAGTTTAATTAATTAATAATAATAAAAAATTCTAAAAAAAATTCCCAAACACTTGGGAATCAACTCTTTAGGTCATTCTTGACCATTGGAGTTGATTTCAAGGATTTGGGAACTCATTTGGAGCAAAATCACGAAAACTCATATAATTAAACAATTTTAAAAATTCAATAAATACATAAACTTTGAAAATTCATAACTAATTCTAGAAAACTTCAAATTGACCAAACTCAAAGGCATTCAACTCATAATTATGTCTAGTATTTATTAAAATTTTTAAATCTTCCAAAATCAATCAATGTCAAAAAGTCAACTTTTGGTCAAACCTAAGTTAAAATCAGGTCAAAACTTCAAACATTCTTAATAAAATCCAGAAAAATCTGATTTCAGTGTACTTATAGTCTAACTGATTATATTAAGGTCTAGTATTTTAATAAAATACTAATGTTTTAGAAAACACTTTTAATTAAAAAGTTAACTTTTAACCTCTTAATTAAATGATTAAAATAAACAAAAATTCCTAAAAATTTGAAATTTGTCTTAAAACTCCAGAATTAGTTAATCAACCCTTAAAATTAGTAATCACTCTTTTTTTGATTAAAATTCATTAACTTTTAAACCTTATGCAACTTAAGTCACATAACTATATTGGGTATCACTAGGTAACCTAAGCCTACGAGGCTATTTGCTTAGCCCCAAGGAAGATGAAATAAACTTCACGGCCTCGATGTGAAATAAAGGTGGTATCCAACAAATAATTAAGAAATAATTTTAAAATTCATTCAAAGCCATGAAGCTTTAAACTTTAATTAAATCTCCTTTGAGCCTTTCAACCAATCAAATATTAAACAACTTTAACTAATAATCCTATTTAGGACATATCAAAACCACACAACCTACCTCACACACTTTAGATGGTTTGCTAGGACAACCAACTCTAGTTTTAGGCTAGGCCGATGTTTACTTTTCTACTGTGTGTCAGGTTTTTGAGCTTTCACTGCATGCTAGTTATTAGCTTTGAATTGATTGACTGTCTGTTTATTTATTTACTACACTCTATTGAGCATTTAAATTTCAAATATATCAACTGCTTGAGATCAATTATAAATGCTTGGGATTATACATAACTGCTAATTATTAGGATAACCCATGTAGGATCGAGTTTAGAATTTTATTTTTCAAATGTAATTTGATTATATCATGGTTGTAATGTTTAAAGTGCTTTGAGAATGGGATTAGATATCCAATTTGGAATTAAAAGAGAAAGGGACATCCCTTAGGGGAGAGTCCCTCTCCATTTGGAGCTCTAAATTTGGATGACTTTAAAAATATCCAAAGAAGAAAGATAACACCCCGTTCAAGGGGGAGTTTTTTTTCATTTGAATATCCAGACCCGATGATCCAAGAAGTATTTGAAGGACGAAGAAGTGGATAACGATAAGACCCATTCTCAAAGTCACTTGAGTCTTAGGAGTAGAATCCGGGTTGTTGTCAGTGGTGCCCGGCCACTTTACTTTTCTGCAAATTCTAGAATGTAATATTATGTGACACTTGCCATATGGACTTTAAATTTGATATTAATTTAATTTAATTAATTTATTTATTGATTGATGTGTTGATTGCGATTAAGATCTACCTGCTTTTCCTAATTTTTTTGGCGACCTTGCATGTCGATTTTGATTTAGCTTAAAACCCAATCGTAGGCTCTTAAGGACTTGCCAAAAATTTTCTATTAAATTAAATTAAAAATTTTAAGCTCACATAGAAACTCTAACGTTTTAAAAAATAAGCCCGGGACTGCCAGGAGTTCTTATTTCAAAAGCCTTAATTCAAATTTAAGCATTTAATCGATTCAATTAGCATGCATTGCATTAGCAATAAATTTAAAAATCTTTAAATATTTAATTGCATTTGCTTAAGCATCACATCCAACAAAAGTCAAAGGGTCTATTATCAAAAACCTATCTTAAATAACATCCTTACTACTCAATATTAAAAGACTGGAATCATTTATTTTAAATTGATCAGGTGGTTAGGTGGTTAGCTGGCTCCCCAATCCAGGCTGGGGTAAGTCCAGATTTGCATTGCACTAGCTAGGTTCGGGTCACTTTTTAGTATCCAATTTAGACTTAGGTTCCGAAGCAAGCTCGGGCCAAAGGACCTCAACCTCCAGGAATTGAATCACAATTTTCTAATAAAATTGATCACTCAAACTTTAAAAAAAAATCTCTTTCAATCAAATTTGAGCCAAACATATAGGATAGACTAGGGCACTTTTGAATTGGTTTAGAATCCCAAATGCCTCCTACTCCTCTTCCTTTAACTCTAAAAATAAATTCTCAACCTTGAACCAATCCCGATTGAAAATTCCAACCCTTACCTCCTTTGATATCGAGCCTTGGATTCTTAAATAAAATTTATACCGCTATTTTAATCAAGAGTATTCGTAGGAAAAATTCTAATTTTCCTACGATGTAATTAATTACGAGGGCTTGCGCTCGTAGGAGATTTAGAAACCCAGATCAGATTTTCAAAATTAAAATTTTAAAACCTTTAACTAATTGTCTTTGGGAAATTCAAAATTAACGATCATTATCATCATTTTCAAATAATCAATAGTATTTGATAATTTCTTTCCTCGGATTGATATATTAATTACTATCGTGATTTTGATTATGAAACTAAATATCTCTTCTCCAAATTATTATAATCAAATATTTGATTGAACATCATTTTGATCTTTTGAGATTATATATTATTTCTCCTCAATTTGAATACGATAATCAGGATAAAATTCAAAGTTCTAAAAAACTGAACCCATTAGGGAATGATATATTCGCCTTCCGAGGTGATGTGCTATTCATAATGATGTATTCGATTTCAAAACTAAAATTTAAAAATTTACCTTTTCCAAAAAAAATTAATATTTAAAAAAAAACATTTTTTTAAATTAAAATAAGTATTTAAAGCTTTAATAATTTTGGACACCATTATTAGCGTTGCATGAGCGTGGCCATCTACATAAGATTGAGTTAGTATAAAAGCGACCTTAACCCATGGGCAATCTAACGCACAAGTCATAGCATAATCAAAGTATAGAAATTATAATAAAGTAAAGCTCAACCATAGCACAACAGATCAAAAAATATCAATCAACACTTGTGCCACATGCAAGATTATCACATCATAGAAACATAAAAAAAGTAAACACCGGACCTAATCCTAGAGCTGGAAGTGGTGCCCTAACAAATCTATATGTGTGTAGTAGGCTTATGTAGCTTTGGATAGGTCCTAGGTATGGTACTTAGTTCAAGTTCCATAAAGTCCAGATTTATTAAAGATCTGAAAATAAAACTTTACTTAAAGTTCAATTATTAATAGATTGAGATCCATTTTAGTTAATTTTAGTTTGTGGATCAATTTTAATTCTTAAGATAGTGATTTTTAAAGTTTAAGTTGCCTTAGTGGATTTAGAAGGTCTAGGGTCCTCCTATACGCTAGATTGAGAGGGTCTAAAAGGTCATTATAGAAAATATGTTAATTTTGGAGTTCTAGTATTTTAGTTAAATATTAGGTCTTACAAGAGTACTTAGGCTTTGAGTTTGCTAGATTTAGAGTTTTCTAGACAAAGTTATGGATTTTCAAAGTTTCGAACAATTAATGAATTATTAAAATTATTAAATAAGGGGGATTCTACGGTTTTGATTCAAATCAGCTCCAAACTGATTGGCTTCACCTCCAAAGGTCAAGAATGACCCAAAGAAGTGTTCCCAAGTGTTTGGGAAAATTTTGAAATTTTTAATATTTTTTAAGTATTTAATAAGGACAAAAAGATAATTTTTAGTTAAAGTTAAATTAAAAATCATATTGAAGTCTAATTAATGGGCCCTACTTATCTAATATTTAGGGTTAAAATTTGAAGATTGAGATATTATGGGTAATTTTTTGAGTTAAAAAGGATTTATTATAAATTTTTTGAAGTTATCAGGGCCTAATTAAGGGTTTGTTAATTAAAGGGTCTAAAGTCTCCTAAAAAATCATAGAAAATTCTTAAAGGTTTAGGATATTGCTCATTTTAAATTTTGAATGTCTCATGTCAATCGGGGATCTATTCTAGCTCATACAATTTTTTTAAGTTCGCTAGACGAGTCCTTAATTATTGTCCATATAGTGTCGCTACATTATATAGGTTTAAAGTAAGACTTGGACTAACTCTTAAGATAACATGAGGGAAAATGCATAAAAATAGTAAACACACCAATTCCTAGGATCTATGAGGGTCTAAACTAGGTGCTCGTGCGCCATATATATGTAAAGGATGATAAAATAGTAATGCAGTATGCTTATCAAAGTGATTAGTGAATGATTGGGACTCAACCACCCATTAATCTTCTCTCCTAAGAATTCTATTCATATGTACGTCATATGTTTAAAATCCCATGAAGTGAATCTCCCAAAATTAGGAATTTAAAGTATATATAATTTTTAAATAATTTAAAATACATATAATGAATAAATAAATTTTTTCCCAATAAATAAATTTTAAAAAATAATGTAATCCAAAATAATTTAATGTTCATACTTATGGAGATCCACTAGCCACCTAAGAGAAGATTTAAAATAATTTAAAAATAATTTCTAATTTAAAAATAATTAGTATATTAACTATTTAAATAATACTTAAATAATCAACTAATCAAATAATACATAAATAAAATAGAAAACTAACTACTAATATATAAAAAATATTTTTCAATAAAGATACACATTTTTCTAAAAATTTTAAGGTATTATATATATTTTTTTGATTTAAAATTAATTTAATATAAATTTTTGAAGTTTAATGCATTAAAAGATATTTTTTAATAATTTAAAATAATAAGTATTTGAACATAATTATCAAATTATGTTAAATTAATTATTGAAATCTTCTAAAATTTAAAGTAATTTATTAAAAAATAATTTTTCATAACTTAAAAAAAGTTGAGTTTTAAATATAATTAATTATAATCCAAAAAATATATTTAATTATTAGTTAAATAATCTAAGTAATTAATAATTAAAAAATATATTTTAAAATAAAAAAATAATTATTTAATTTAAAATTAAATAACAAAAATAATCCTCTAAGAATGATTTAACAAAAATAATTTTTATAGATTTGAAAAATAATTAAATTTTAAATCAATTATATAGTTTAAGTAATTAATAATTTTAAAAAAGTTTTTTAAAATAGAAAATATTTAAAACAAATAAATAATAATAATAATATTTATAATTATAATACTCTGATATTTAAGATAATTAAGGAAAATAATTTTTATAAGTTTAGAAAGTAATTACATTTTAAATTAATTAAATATTAACTAAGTAATTTAAATAATTATAATTTAAGGAAATGATTTAAAATAGAATATATTTATTAATAAAAAAAAGTAAATAAATAATAAAAATTCTCTGATTTTGAAAATAATTTAATAAAATTAATTTTTATAAATTTGGAAAGTAATTAAATTTTAAATCAATTATTATTATTATTATTTTTTTGTTAAAACCATCGGAGGGGCCTACGCGTTAATATAAAAACGGGTTACAGAGTCTTTAAGGGAAACCGTCAGCTCACTACTGCTCAAATGAGCTACAAAATAAAAGAAAAGAAAACCTATGAGCCAATAGTTTCCTCTATAAAAAAAGTATAAGGACCCTAAGAACATGGTAAAGATGCTAACAACCAACATCCAAAAAATAAAGACCATGAAATAATCGTTACGCACCATCTTTCTACCAAAATTGTTGAGGACTTGTATCCTCTGCAAAAAAGAAGAGACAAAAGAGAAACAACTACAAACAAAAATAGTATTAGTACCACAGATAATAAGGTAAAAGGAAGGCCAATAACAGAGAGTAATAACAGGCTTATAACAACAGTTCCGAGAAAAAAAAAAAGGAAAGGAAGTGCTTAAGGGTTCAACAAACTCTGACTTAATGCTAATGACCAACATCTGGCTGACCATATAGGAAGCTAAATAGAAGCAATGGAAACACGGGTAACCAGAGAAGCTAAGGAATGCCGTAGAGGTAAGCATAACTTGAAAGGCAAAACAATTAATAATAGGAATCACAGCAAAATTGATCCAAACCATAGAGCCAAAAAAAAAAAAAAAAAACAAGGGAATTGTGGCATGAAGTACACCACCACAACACATGCTGCCCAGAGCCAAAGACAATTACCCCACCTAGAGAGGGGAATGTGAACCTCCGAAAGAGCACCGCCCGAACGGGTCAATTGGAAGGGACAGATTGGATCGTGCATACGACTAACCATTGAGGACAGAGGCTGTCGCCAACACACCCTGATGGGTAGTAATATACACGACCTAATCACGGATTTCCCCCACTCGATGCAAGAGCTCGAGTGGGGTTTAGTAGATGTGGGACTGAGTTTTCCACGGGCGCAAGCCCCCGTGGTTAATTACATCTCAAGTCGGAGCCCGAGAAAACTCTCGATTAAGGATCATACATTATCCTTCCCAAAAGTAGGATTGGCACAAGGGTATAGACTAGGAAATCATACTCAAAAGAAAGAAATGTCCCAAAAGGCTCAATCAACATGCATGGCTCACAATAGCATTCGGAGGCTCTAGGGTACTAGAGAGAAACTAGAGAAAGAAAAATCAGGCAATCAATCACATGCGCAAGAGAAAGATTGAGGTGGCATCATCCTGTGATGTGGATAAGTAGGATTTATAGTTCCTTAAAGGAAGGGATCTACCTACTATTTAAGGCATACTACGAGACCGAGTGTAGTAGCCTCGAATCCTAGGTCTAGGTTGGGCTTAGTGTTCTACACAACACTAAGACCTGTGTCCTAGCTAATGCAGTGCAAAACCTGGACTTATCCCGGCCTGGATTGGGGAGCCAGCTAACCACCTAATCGCTTTAAAACCATGCTATCAAGTCAGTTATGAAAGATGGGTGGGTGGTACATTTATTAAAAATAGGACCGAAATCTAAAGAGTTTCCTAAGTGGTCCTGGATTTATGTGGGTCAGATGCTCCTAGCTAATGTAGTTAAGTTTTATTTAATTGGTTACTAATGCAATGCATGCTAGTAAAAATGTCAGCTCATGAATGCTATAGAATTTTAAAAACAGGCTTATAGAAAATAAATTTTTAAAAAAGACTGAGTCTCCCTAAGTCTGACACTTCATTCTCATAAGCCAGATTATCCGGACTCTACTTGCAGGCAGAGAGATGTCTTATAACAAAGAAAGAAGGTTGCAGTAATATGCATGCGACCCTAGACGATTCCGATAATTCCCTGGGTTCATTAGATTTCTATGTTATTTAAACTTAGAATTTTAAAGATTAGTTATAAGTAGAAGAATTTTTGATTGTCCTTAAAGAGCCTAACAAAAATCCAGGAGAAAAAAAAATCGGTATACAATAAAAGAAACCTAAGAAAAGCAGACAATTTCTACTAAGCAATCAGGTAAACACATCAATATAAATCCAAAAATAATCAACTAAATGGCCATAGGCAAATTGCCCTTATTACAACCCAGATATGCAAAAAATAAAGTGGCTGGGCACCACTGCCAACAACCCAAATTTCTATGCCTATGACAGACGCAAATGACTTTGAGTGGGATATTGGTCTTCAATTTTCAATCTTCTTTGGATCACTTCTCCTTGGACTCTTTGAATCTCCCTCCTTGAATTCCTTGGATCTCTCCTCCTTGGACTCCTTAGAAATCTCCTCCTTGGACTCCTTAGATCTGTCGTGGCTTGAATATCCAAACGAAGAGATAATTCCCCCTTGGTAGGGGGCATTGCCTTTTCTCTTTGGATATCTAAAGCCATCCCACTCGATCTCTCAAATGGAAGAAGACTCTCCCCTATGAGGATGCCTTCTTCTTTTGGGATTCAAGTGAGATCGGAATATCGACACTTAAAGTTATTTTCACAACTCTTAACTATTATTGAAAATTTTTACATAAATTGGAAAGCTGAAAAATTCTAAGGGACCTGCATGGTTATCCTAATAAAAATTCCAAGCGGTTATATATAAAAAGTAAAAGGCTTAATCCATTAAAGTTGTGCCAAGCCATGCTCTTAATTATGAGGGCTAAGCAGTCCACCTGTAGCAGTTATAATTATTTTTAGCCCTCATTTATTTAGGGGGGCTTGAGGGGAGCTGAGCAAGCCCCTGCATAAGATAATATTAGAAATCATGATAGTGCCCCCCCTTTTATCAGCTTGAGCATAACCACATGCACGGAAGAAAAGTATATATATATATATATATATATATATATTATATATATATATATATATATATATATATATATATATATATATATATATATATGGCGCTTCTAACCTAGGGGTAGATCTAGCGCTCATCACATCATCCACAGTGCAGTAAAAGTAAGCAAACACAATAATTCAATTTCATACAACATGCAGTGAAAACCACGAAAAGCTTCGGCACACAGCAGAAAATAAACCCAGCGGCCTAGCTTAGATCTATAAGTGGTGCCCTAGCAAAGAATTCTATGTGTGTGTAAGGCTTTTGTGGTTTGGATAGGTCTTAATTTGGGTAGTTAGTTAAAATTGCCTAGAGTTCGGGTTTGTTGAAGACTAGAAAAGGAAACTTTAATTGAAGTTCAAATATTAATGGATTAGGATCCATTTTAGTTAATTTAGTTTGTTGATCACTTTTAAAATCTTAGGGTAGTAATATTTGAAGTTTAAATTGCATTAGCCAATTTTGGAAAGTCCCGGGTCCTCCTAGTTGCTAGGCTGAGGGGGTCCAAAAAGTCACTATAAGAAATAGGCTAAGTCTAGATCTCCTAATATTTTAGAAAATTACTAGACCCTAAGATGAGTCGTTAGCCAGGTAGTACGCTGAATTTGGAGTTTTCTAAGCAATGTTATGAATTTTTTAAGTTTCGGGCCCTAAATGAACTACGGTTGACCAAAAAGTTAACTTTCTAATATAGGCCAGTTTCTAGAAACCTAATATTTTTAATAAATACTAGACCTTAATAGGAGTCTAATGCAAGTTAGTTTTCCTAATTTTGAATTTTCTACAATTAGTTATGAATTTTCTAATTTCAGGGTATTTAAGGGAATTTCTAAATTTTCTAATAAATGGCTGTTTTTATTGTTTTGATCCAAATCAGCTCCAAACTGATTAGAATCACCCCCAAAGGTCAGAAATGACCAGAGAAAGTTTTCCCAAGTGTTTGGAGAAAATTTGGATTTTTGAATAATTTTTAATGAATTATTAGGGGCAAAAAGGTAATTTTCACCTATAGTCAAATTAAGGGTAAACCTAGAGTCAAACTGAGGAGCCCTATTTATCTAAGGTCAAGGGTCAGATGCTGGTCAGATAAAGGTATTGTGGGTACTTTTCTGTCCTAAAATGGATTTTTTGTAATTTTTAGAAGGTCTCGAGACCCTATTTAGCAGGTTAATTATGGTTGGTTAATTAATGTGTCTAACAAGCCCTAAAAATTCCTAGAAAATTTTGGGAGGTTTAAGATGTCCCTAAGTTCAAGTGTTAAAGTTTTTATGTCAATCAGTGATCTATACTAGCTCCTAAAAAATTTCTAAGTTCGCTAGACGAGTCCTTAATTATTGTCCTTAAGGTATCACTACGTTATATGGGTTTAAATTGAAGTTTACACTAACCCTCAAGGTAATAATGCATGGGAAACATATAAAAAAAGTAAACACGCCATGTTCTTAGATCTAGAAGAGCCTAAACTAAGTGCTCATGGTGTGACCTACACATGCAATCTACGACGAACGAAAAGTAAGTATGAATATTGAAGGGATTAGTGAATGATTGGAACTCAACCATCCACTAATCCACTCCCCCATGATTTTCTCTTCATATATAGAATCCATGTATCTAAAATTTCATGCAAGTGAATCTCCCGAAGTTAGGGATTTAAAATATAGGTAATTTCAAAGTACTTTTAAAATGCTTATAAATATACATATAAGTTTTGAAAAATAGAATAATTAAAAGTAGATCAGTTTGTAATATATATATATATATATATATATATATATATATATATATATATATAGGGGAGATCCACTGAACACTCAATCAGAGTTTAAAAAATAAGTTGAAAATAATTTTTTAGTTTAAAATAATTATTATAATAAGTATTTAAATAATACTTAAAAAAATACTCAAATAATGATATGAAACAGATATCTATCCAAAAATTCAGAATCAATTCATGCAAATAATTTTAAATTAAAATTCATAATTTTCCTAAGAGAACGAGGTATGGCACGCCGAAATCCGATTTAAAACGTGAAAGTTATGATTTTTGCAAGTTTTAAACCAATAAAAGCTAATTTTAAAATAGTCTTAAAATAATTGTATTTAAAAATAATTATAAAATAAGATTAATTTAAAATAATAAAACCTCTAGGATAATGAAATAATTTTTTGAAAATACAATAAGGATTACTAATTAAAATATTAGAGACTTAAATTAATTTTACTAATTAAATATTGTTAAAAAGATAATAATAATAAAAAAACTAATTACATTAAATAGTAATAAATAATTGAAATAACCATAAAATAGCAAAATAATAGTTGTAATAAGAAAAATAACTATAAATAGTAATTAACTATTAAAAATAATAATTATTAAAAATAATAATTATTATAAATATTGCAATTAAAATAATTAGGATAATAATAATAATAGAATTAAAAATAGTTTTAACCTTAAAATAATAATAACAATAATAATAATAATAAAATAATAATAAAAGTAAACAGCAAACTAATAATTTAAAAAATAGTGATCATGATAAGTAACTATAATTAAATAATAATACAATATTAATTATAAAAAGAAAGCAATTTAAATAATAATAAAAAAGTAGGTAATTTATTGTTTTTAAAATAAAATAAAATATATTAAGTATATCTCACTAAAAATAATTTTAAATCGTAGAGGACGAAAAGACAATCGATTCGAGGTATAATATGCGAAAAACGGAGCGAAATTGAATTTTCTATGATTTTTTAAATTTAAAATCTTGAAAAATCCAGAAATGCCCTCAGATTGCCACGTGGCGCAGTGGTACGCATTTCCAATCATTGCGAATCATCGGCGCATGATTGCTGGCGGCGGTCAGCCCACTTGGCCACATAGGCAAGGATCGGGATCTGCTGTTCGGCCCAAACACAGAACAACGATATCACAGCCGTTGATCTAAAGATCAACGGCTGCGATTTCATGCAGTTTAGAAGGCCGAATCGAAACCCTAGAACGGTTTTTGGCAATTTCTCTCAATCTACTCAATTAAATAAG
This sequence comes from Dendrobium nobile, assembly GCA_022539455.1. Classification (NCBI taxonomy): domain Eukaryota; kingdom Viridiplantae; phylum Streptophyta; class Magnoliopsida; order Asparagales; family Orchidaceae; genus Dendrobium; species Dendrobium nobile. Next base: position 2,908,963 of record CM039732.1, on the reverse strand, counting down.
ATGAAATTTGAAACGTAGGCTCTACACATGAAGAGCATTCATGGGGAAGTGTTTGTTTGGCAAATAATCTGCTTTTCGAAAAGCTATTTAACCCGAAGCTATGTGATCTATTCTGAGAGATTTTGAGATATCTGACCATCGGATTTTCACGTTCTTGGGCTTGTAGGACTCGTGGAAGCTGTAGGAGTATTTCTTCTATTGACCTCGAGCTCCGAATCTCCTTGGATCGAGCGGTAGGAGTTTGGAATGTTTCTTGGCTTCGATTTCACCGGAGTTCTCGTCGCCGGTGAGCCTAGGACGCCGGGATCTGGTCAGGAAAGATGGGGAAACTCTCTAAGATTGCTCACACGAAATCTCAGAGGATTTGGGGGCTTGGAGAGGGAGAGAGAGCAAAAAGTCCTTCTAAAAGACCTAATTTTTTATATTTAAAGGCTCGATACCTTCGATCGATGGCTCAGATCAATTTGGAGGTCAAATAGGCGGGATAATATTTGAATGAGCCGTGGATTTGCATTAAGGATCATTAAGGAGGGTTTAAATGCAATAATTAGTCTCCTAATGGGCTCTTAATGGGTCATAATGACCCATTATGACTTGGGTTGATCATGTCAAGTGTTTACTTGGTCAACCTAGTCAATTAGGTCCATGGAGCCAAGGGATTGAGCCATGCAAGGGTTTGGATTTGATTTGAATTCAAATTGGGCTCTTAATGGGCTTAATGGGTCAATTTTGACTCATTAAGACTTGGGTTGACCAAGTCAAAGGTTGACTTGGTCAACTCAGTCCACCATGCCCAGGGGCTTGGCAAAATCAAGGTCAACAGTGAACATACAAAGAAGCAAAGGAACCTCTAGAACAACAAGCACCAAAACCCTCAGAAGCAAAATGCACAACCAGAAATAAAAAAGGTAGGCAACAAACCTAGAAGCAGTCATGGTAAGAGACGATCCCAAAACGGGGATCCAGAAAGTAACCGCCACAACAAAAATAAACCATAAGATCAAATCATGAAAAAAACAAAGCAACAAATTACATAGAAACATAAGGAATACCCAGCTGATCAAGATGCAACAAACCTTTAAGAGGAAATGGGATAGAAGAAATACCATAATCATTAAACTCATCCAGGTCAGCCAATATTAGCAAGCCAATTAGCTGTAGCATTAGCAGGTTTGTCAATCACAATAAAAGAGGAGTTAATGAATATCCCTAACAACATAAAATATGCTCGGGTTACAGCATCTTTCCTCCGAAATCTGTAAATAAAAAATGTTAACACCCGAATTGACCTCAATAATCAAGGTAGTAACATTAAGCGGAATGCACAATTGAAGGCCATAAAGAATAGCCATACACATAGCATACTCCATATTGCCAATCAAAATAGGACCCGCAAAGGCAAGCACCAAACTACCATTAGAATCCCTGATCAAACCACCATAGCCACCAGTTTTATCAGCCACAAAGCCATGAACATTAAGTTTAAAATGATTGGGCAGAGGTTTAATCCAGGGAATGGCCTTAGTAGCAGCAGGATTACCCGACTTGGTCAACCCAAAGTAAGAAGCCAGGTGAGAATAGTTCGTAAAATTCTTAACATAAATCAAATTAACAGTCACCATAGCTAACACTTTATCTTTCACCTTATGAATAATATTAAGGTGATTCATCTTAACCCCATTAAACAAAGCATTGTTTCTTTCCAGCCAAATAAACCACAAGACCAAAGAAGGGATAGTATTCCGAATGTTGCCTTTACCCTCAACAAACCAAGCCTTAAAAAAAGCCTTAAGAGACAAATGAGCATTAAAAATATTCAAGTGAAATAGGTCATCAAAGAAAACCCACGTCTTAACAGCCACAGGACCCGAGATGAAAATATGATGCAAGGTTTCAGAATGGAAACAACATTGGCATTTCGAAGCAAAAGAAAAACCTTTTTTCATAAGATTATCAATGGTAGGAAGAAATTTATGAAGCATTCTCCACATAAAGATAGAAATAGTTTTAGGGATGTTCTTGTGCCAAATGTTAGAAAAGATCTTATCAATAGGCCTTTTACTTCTAAAAGACAACCACACATGCTAAATATGGAAAGCCCCATCATTAGAGAAATCACACATAATCACATCTTTAGAATTAATATTAAAAGTCAAATTAAGGATCCTGGAAATAATGCAGTTAGGAACAAAATTTGAAAGCTTGTCCACATCCCAATCATTGTCTTTAAAAAAGAAATTAACTTTAAGAGAGTCAACAGAAGAGGTATTAAGTAAGGAGTCAATAGAATCCTTACCAAGCCATTTATCCTGCCAAAAAAAGATATTCCCATTTCCAAACCCCCAAAAAATAATAGAATCCATATCCCATTTAAGCTTACACAGCCTTCTCCAAATTTTAGAATCCCCGGGCTTAATCGACATAGTAGTGGGATGAAGATCCCCACAATATTTAGCATTCATAAACGGAGACCAAAGACTTTCTTTAGAACGAAATTTAAACCAAAGTTTAAAAGAAAAGGCCTTATCTTGTCAGACAAAGATTTGCAACCAAGACCTCCTTCCTCCAACACACCACCTGCTTTTTCCCAATAAGACCACATAATTTTAGAAGTAGAGTTAGAGCCCTTCTAAAAAAACATATTAATAATCTTATGGATCCTATTACAAACCGATTGCGTAGGAAGTAAAGTTTGAAAAATATAGACAGGTAAAGCACATAGGACGCTTTTAATTAAAGTAATACGACTACCAAAGCTCAGGAAATTAGAATCCCAAGATAACAGTTTGTTGTGCACCGAGTCAATTAGATCATCAAACAGAAAAGTATGTTTTCTACCTTTGAACAAGGGGACACCAAGATACTTTATAGGAAAATTAGTGTGAGTAAAACCAGTAGCAGCTTTAATAGCACGAATACGAGCATTAGGAATGTTTTTAGAAGTAATAAAAGTGCATTTATTTTTACTAAAGGAGAGACCACTAACTAATTCAAACATGTTGAAAAAGGACATAATTTTCTTAACTCTATTAATAGAAGCATTAGAGAAAACAATAACGTCATCAGCAAAGCAAAGATGGGATAATTGAAATCCTCCCATAGTCCTGTAATAGAGACTAGGATTAAGGTTAAATAAATTAGAAATACCTCTAGATAGAAATTCAGCTAAGATTATAAACAAGGCAGATGAGATAGGGTCACCTTGCCTAATCCCATGTGAAGACTTGAAAAAACCATGGTTAGAACCATTCACAATAATAGAAAAATAGACAGTCTCAATACAATTTTTGATAAGAGAAATGAAAGTAGAATTAAAACCAAAACGCTCCAGCATAAAATAAATGAAACTCCAACAAATATTGTCATAAGCCTTAGCAAGGTCAAGCTTCAAAATCATATTACCACCCCTAACTTTAACATCTAAATCATGAGAAAATTCTTGCGCCAAATAGATATTATCTGTAATAGCCCTACCATTAACAAAACCCATTTGAGAGGGAGAAATAATTTTAGGCAACACAAAAGATAAACGATTCGACATAATCTTAGACAACATTTTGTTAAAAAAGGTGCAAAGACTTATAGGCCTAAAGTCATTCCACGTTTGCGTGGTAGGATACTTAGGGATAAGAACAAGAGAAGTGCACATAAAAAATTTAGGAACAGTGTTACCCTCAAAGAAATCAATAACAACATTAAAAATATCATCACAAATAATATGCCAACATTTTTGAAAAAAAAAAGGGTCGTATAACCATCCGGGCCGGCAACAGAATCGCTATTCATACCAAAAGCAGTATTTTTAACCTCATCAAAGGACGGATACGAGGAGAGGAAGATATTGTCATCATGAGAGATATAGTTAGGAATAAAAGAATGATCCAAAGCTTGAATAGGGTTAAAGCCTTTATTAAAATGGTTATTGAAATGACTCACAACAAGATTGGCAATTTCAATAGTATCATTAGAAAAGGAGCCATCCGTTCTTTGAATATTCGTAATGCTATTTTTAGCCCTTTTCCTCTTAGTTAAAGCATGAAAATACCTAGTATTACAGTCACCCTCAAGCAAGTGTTTGGCCGTCGCTTCTTGCTTCCAAAAAGCCTCTCCTGAGCTTGAAAATTAGAAAGATCATGTTTAGATTGATTAAGCAAAGACATATTCACAACAGAGGGGTCAACTTGATAAGCATTCTCATTCAAAACAACAACTTGCTCAGCTTGCATAATGTTGGAAAAAATATTATTAAAAGTATTACGATTCCACCAATTGAGAACAAATTTCAATCTCTTAAGTTTAAACCATAACCTTTTCATACCAACAGAAGAGTTGTCAAGAAAAAGGGGAGCCGTCCAATTCTCCCTAACAATCTCAAAGAAAGAATTATTAAGAAGCCACATATTTTGAAATCTAAAGTGGGACAAAAAATTAATACGACTATTGTTAACATTCAATAGTAAAGGAGAATGATCCGACGAAGTTCTACTCAGATGCTGAACATTAGTAGAATTAAAAGCATTAATCCAAGAATAATTGAAAAGAACATAATCAACCCTTTGCCAAAGATGCCCCCTATTCCAAGTAAAATTATTGCTAGTATACCCAATATCAATCAAGTTGCAAGAAAGAATCATGTTATTGAAATTAGCCATCGAGCGGTGCGAGGGGGAAGAGCCACCAGATCTCTCAGAGGACGAGGTAATGGCATTGAAATCACCACCAACCATCCAAGGTAAAAAACAAATACCATGAAAATCTATAAGTTGCTCCCATAATTGCTTTCTGATATAAAGAGAAGATGCAGCATAAACAAAGGATGCAAAGCACTGAAAATTAAAAGCTTCAATCCTACAATGAAGCACCTGATTTAAATCACCAACCACGTCAACTTTAATCGGCAATTTCCAAAGGACCCAAATTTTATTCGAAGTATTAGACACATCATTGTTAAAGCCAAGAAACCGTGAGGTACTAGCAAGCCTAGAAGCCGCAATAAGAGGTTCAAGCAAAACCAACATAGAGATATTATGAATACGACACAAATTTTTAACAAGAATCTTAGAAGAGAGGCAACCAATGCCCCTAACGTTCCAAATAATAGTACTAAACATAAGAAAACCAATTAATGAGAAGCATTTGAATGAGTATTCCTAGGGGTGTTTCTAGGGGGTTGTATTGTAACATGCTTGGGTTTCCGGCCCTTTTTATTCTGGACTTTAATGTAACTAGTATCATTATCATCAGAAGCAAAACACTTAGAAGCAGTCATGATTTCATTAGTTTCAGAGATACAATCACTATTATAATTAGAAGAAGAAAAGGCCGTACCATCACCACGAAGATGTGGTTCATCATCAACCATAAACCTACCATCTTCATCCCCAGATTCATAGTTTATTCCTTCCCCAACCGAACTGACAGAGACAAAAACAGGATTATGAACCAAAGCAACAATTTCTCCCTCATCATACCCAAAATTACCTCTTGATTGTTGCCAAGCAATTGTAAATCCTCATTAGCAACCGTTTCTGTAACCTTCCCATTAGGCTCTTCAACATTCAAATTATCATTATGCTTGTGTTGAAAAATATCATAATTAGAAGGATCTTCATTATGCACAACAAGATTATCATCACATTTAGTATATACAACATTATCTAAATTTAAAGGCGGAAGATCAGAAGAAAAAACATCCTCTGAAGGAGGATTAGCCACAATAAATTCCTCATTTAAATCATTCTACGGTTGGTCCACATTGTTCACATTGTTATCAGGAATAGTTTTACCTAAAAGATCGGAAGCAGACGAATTTTTCATATTGTTTTTCTCAACACACAATTGAGGATTTTTCCAGAAACATTGATTCACTCCGTGGCCATGCATCTTACAAAAAGAACAGAAAATTGGTAAGTTTTCAAACTCAACTTTCTGGAAATAACCTTTCATTTCTGAACCAATCCAAATTTCAGTCGGATGTTTCTTAGAAACATCCAGCTCAACCAGGACCCTAGCCATAGAAGGACAGGAAACAAAAGCAATGGCTTGATCCGTCTGTAAGGGGCGACCGAAGATAGAAGCTAAACCAAACAAGATTTGATGATTAAAAAAAAATGCAAGCGTAAGTTAGGAAAGCAAATCCAAACCGGAGCTATTGGCGATTCTCCGCGCACATCAAAATTCGGAGTCCATTTTAAAAGACATTTGACAAGCTTGAATATAGTAAGAACGCCTCCCAAAAATTCGGATAATCAAGATCGTTAGATAAATGGATTGCAATATGCCTCTGATCCAATAAACCCACATGAAAAGAGCCCGAAAGCTTAAGATTAACAAAAAAATTTTGGATGACATCCAGATTCGGCCTACATAAGACAAATTTCCCAACTAAAGTTAAAGCATACGGAGCAGCTGCTAGATCAACAACCGAATCCTCAAAAAGAAGGGCAGGACTACCCTTAAAAGATGACTACACAAAAGACAGTTTAGGACAAGCAGAAGAAGATCCAGCAATAACATCTCGAAAGGATCAAGATTTGCCATCAAAAGTCGAAGAAATAGGGTTAGATGACGACGGGGTCGTCATCTCCCCGCAAAAAGAAACCGCAAAAACCACCAAAACCAAACACTAGACAGGGAAAGCAGCAAGGAATGGAATCCAAACTGAAACCAGCAGGCAAAACCAGCCAGGAGGGCTAGAATCACGCACGAACGAGAGAAACCTTAGGCCACCCAGAAATCGCATCCGAAAGCCAGAGAAAAGTATTCACGATCCATTTTAAATCAATTAATTATTAATTAGATAATTTAAGTAATTATTATAAAAAGTATTTAAAATAAAAAAATATTTATTATTTTAAATTTAGATAATAATAATAAAAAATAATTTCTTATACATAAACATAATTAAGAAAAATAATTTTAAAAAAAAAAAAAGAAAATAATTAGATTATAAGTAAATTAATTGTTAATTAGGCAATTTAAGTAATTAATTAATTCAAATAATTTAAAATATGAAAGTATTTATTAATTTAAATTTAAATATTTAAAATAAATTATCCGATATTTTAAAATAATTTTTGTAAATTTGAAAAGTATTTAAATTTAAAATTAATTAACTATCAATTAGGTAATTTAAGTAATTAATTATTTGAAATAATTCAAAATAGAAAAGTATTTATTAATTTAAAATTAAATACTTAAGATAAATTATCTGATATTTTAAAATAATTTAATGAAAATAATTTAATAAATTGGAAAAAAATTTAAATTAATTATTAATTAATAATTTAAATATTTAATTGCTTATCTAATTAATAATTACTTATAATAATAATAATATTAAACATAATTTATATTTTTTTAAAAAAATAAATAATAATAATAATACTAAAAAGTTTTTTTTATTTTTAAAATAAAATCGAATAAATAAGTATTTATTATTATTATTTTAAAATTATTTAATAAATATTAATATTAATTCAATATTTAAAGATTAAAAAATAAAAATTATTTAAATAACATGTAATATACCATAAATAAACTTAATTTTAAATTAATATTTTTCAAATAATTATTTAAATCATATTAATGGAAAATATTTTATTTTTATAAAAATATTTTACATAATATTAATAATTTAATATAAATATTAATTAAATACTTAAAATATGTTTAATTAAATAATTTAAAATATATATGATATTATAATTTTAAATTTATAATAAAGAGGGTAAAATCATAGAAAAATGATATATTATATGTATTTTTTTCAGATTTAAAAATAATTTTAAATTCATTTTTAATTCTATTTTAAAATGGATAAAAAAGATTTGTGCTCGATCGAGACATCCAAATTTAATGAAAATTTAAACTTAGGTCAACATCATGAACGGGAAAGCATGGGAGGTGTTTGGAAGCTCTAAAAAGCATTTATTAAAAAGTTATATCTAAGTGTACTGACATAGATCTAAGATTTTTAAGAAGTCTAATCCTTCGATCTTCAGGATCTTTATATGGTTGAGCTTGTAGATTGTCCTCATATGTTTTTCTAGTTGAACTAAAGCTCCAATTCGCCTTAGATCGAACAGTAGAAGCTTTGGAAGGGAAATAGGTACGGGTCGCCGGAGATCTCACCGCTGGCGAGGTTTTAGCGGCAAATTTGAGTGGAGGAATGTGGGGAGATGTTGGAAGAGCTCTCACACTAAGAAATTTGGGTTGAGAGTGGCTAGGAAAAAGAATCCAAAGAGCCCCCTCATGAAGCCCTAAAAAAGTATTTAAAGAATCAATGCCTTAAATCAACGGTTAGGATTCATCGTAAGGCTAATTAGGAAGGAATTGAGGTGATTTAGTCGTCGATTTGAGTCCTTGATTTAGGAATAAATTTAAGCTCATGAGAAGGAAAAAATTAAATTAAGCATATTAAATTAAAATCAAGCTCAAAATCAGATCCGATTCGGGTCAATTTGGGATTCAATTTAATTTGCTCAAATTAACCCAATTAAATTTAAATAAAATGACGACTCAAATCATAACAAACTCGACGCGGCTAAGGTGGACTAATCGGGCTTAAACGAATACTGTCGAGTCTAATTCGACTCAATACAAGCTGATTCGAGCTCGATTTGGACTTGACGGGGCTTAATTAAATCGATCATAGGCCCTCGAGGGCACTCGAATGAAAAATCAAGGTCAACAATTATCATTATCATTACAACATCATTATCATTTTATCATACAAGATGACTTTGAATAAATCATTAAGAGTCGTCATTTTTTACCTGTTGGTATAATCATTCATTGATTACAGGCTACAATCGGGATAAGATAATAAATTACTTTTAAAAGGAAAGCCCGTCGACCCACACTCATGTGCAGAGTATTATATTTTAAAAGTCATCCCATATTAATTTATAGTGTTGACAGTCAATCTTCCTTGCTTTCATGAAATATGTTTTAATGTATAAAATACAACATAAAATGCTTAGTTATCCTAGAAATTCAATAATATTATAGTTAAAAATATTCATAAAATATAGCTTTATCATATACAAAAAGTTATATGATAAAATTGCGATAAATCAAGAAAAAAAGTCTTTTTATCGATTAATGAGAGTAAATCTACCATACTTAAAATTATTAAAAATTAAAATGAGATTTGGGTTACTTACAATGATTAGAAGAAATCTCATAACAAAATCGATAGATAAAAATGCCCTGAATGCTTTCTTTCTCCTCTCTCTTCCTTCATCTCCCTTCCCATTCTTCCTTCATGAAGAACTTACTGCAACAGGGGAGGAGGTGGCAGCTTAATCCTAGAATAGGTGGGCTTCCAATGATGGTCGACTGCGGCATGTAGGAGGCAACAGGTACCTAGTGGTAGGAGGGTGTAGCAACTGAAGGCATAAAGGATTTAACTTATGTTATAATTATAATGTAATTATAAACGAGCAAGTTTACAACACATCAAAAATAAATTATAATGAAAAAAAATCACCAAAATTTTAATCTACATTAAATTTTCATCAAACAAAACATCAAAATTTTTGAAACCGTCATATCCGGATTAATTTGAGTCAATCTAACAGTCATAATGGTAATAATAATAAAGATAATCTATTGCTTGTTAATTAGTTACATCTACACTCAACTTGATGCCAAAGTCATTTTATCCTCTCCCGGGTGAAGTTTATTCATCATTAAACACTTCAGCCACAACTTTTTAGTCAATTCATAATTGGCATAAGCAATCTGAAAAAGAAGAATAATATTCATGTAAAATTAATTAAATATGTGATTGATGTAATTACATAAAGTGATAAAGAATCCACATGACGTATCTCTTTAATTTTGGGCTTTAGCCCACGATGAGGTCTTGTGGGCCATGGTAAGTGCACATGAGCATTATTGCTCGGCTGTCTATTAAATAGGCTGGCAATGTCAGTCTCAATCTGTATTTGCATGTGCTTCAAATTCTAAGTAGGTGCAAAACAAATATCAAAAGCATACACAGTATATTAATAATCAATTAAAATTGATTTTATACTTCACTATCTTGACTTAGGTTGCATTTGAAAAAAAAAATTTCCTATTTTTTAATACAAAAATTTTTAATTCAAAAAAATTTTATACTAAAATGCTTCTTTAAAAAAAATAAAAAAAATTATCCCAAATACAACCTAAAAGTCTTTTTGAGGCAGGATTCAATTTTTTATACAGCTATTATTATAGGAAAAAATAACTTTTTAAAAAATTATTATATATTATATATAGAGAGAGAAAAAAATTGGATAAGAATTTTTCTTTCCGACTTTCACATATTAATAAATCTGATTACAAAAACTAACTTTCAATCATAAAAATTTCTTAAACATAATAAGAAAACAACAAAAAAAAAATCAAATGAAAGTTTAATTATTATATGAAAAACAAAACAATCAAAAAATATAAGAACCATATCCTAAATTTCTATCAGAAATCATTATTCCTTTTTTTTTTTATCTTTTTACAATATTTGCACTTCTCTATAATGATGTAATAAAAATTAGGGCATTTACGATATATCACAAAATTCAAAATTCAAATAACTTAATAGTAAACAAGTATGTACATTCAAAAGAATATGTGCTGCACTAATTAAAGCTAAAAGTAAATTAAATAAAATAAGACAAATTAGGATTGTACAATAATGGTTCCAAAATGTATAAAGAAAATCAAATTGAAAGAATGTGTTGAGGAAAAAGTGCTTTAAAAAAATTTTTTATAAGAAAAGATAATAAACAACAACAACATCAAACATTTATCCCATTACATGGGGTCGACTACATGAATTATTTTTCTTCATTGTGTAATGTTAAAAGTCAAATTCTGATTTAAATATAATAAAGAAGGTCATTTCTACTATTTTCTAACCAAGTTTTTTTGGCTCTACCTACATTTCTTAACATATGTCAAATCTAATACATCTACTCTCCTAACTGGGTCATCAAAAGGCCGTCGTTTTACATGTCCAAACCATCTAAGGCGACTCTCTCTAATCTTATCTGTCACTAGAGCTACTCCAACCTTTTCATGGATATGCTCGTTTCGTATCCTGTCTCTAAGAGTAAATCCACACATCCACCTGAGCATCCTCATCTCAGCAACACTTAACTTAATATTATGCTTATCTTTTAATGGCCAACATTTTGCGCCATAAAACGTTGCATGCCTCACCACCATCTTATAAAATTTTCCCTTAAGTTTGAGTGGTAGTTTTCTATCACACAATAAACCAGAAGCCTTCCTCCACTTCAATCATCCAACTTAAATTATACTAATAATATCCCCATCAATTTCACCATCACTCTGAATAATAGATTCAAACCATCTAAAATGAGTACACTTATAATGACTTGATCGATCAAAGTCACAAACCACCCACTAAATATATTCCTACTAAAATTTCACTCATGTATTCGGTTTTAAATCTATTCAAATGAAAACCTTTAGACTCTAAGGTTGACCTCCATAATTCGAGTTTACCTTCAACTCCCTCTCTAATCTTATCAACAAGAAGAAAATCATTAGCAAAAAAAAAAAAATACCCGATGGCACATCCTCTGGCAAATGTCTAGTAAGAACATCCATGACTAAAGTAAAAAAAAATAAGAGCTTAAGGTTGATCCTTGATGTAATCCAAAATGAAAAGATAATAAAATCAAAATTATTAAAAAAACTTATGGATGGTGCAATTAATGGATTAATCAAAAACTTATTAAAAAATTTTATTAAATTTATAAAAAAAAAAGCTTAAACAACAGCTTAAGTAGCATGAAGAAATAAAACGATCGATTAATGAGGACTGAAATTAGACTGTTAGGATGAGACAAATGATGCGACTTCTATTTCCACAAGCACATCGAAAATTATCATAAAAACCACCAGCAGACAGAAGAATGTTAAGAAATATTTAGCAGTAAAGTACAAAATGCTCATCAAGAATTAAAACTATTGATAATTAAAATAGAGTATGAACAACAAAATTCAACAGCAGATGAAGACAAAGTAGTTAAACAGTCAGACTCGAGCTCCCAGCAATTTGAGAAAATTGTACCTTGCTCAGGAAGATAGAAACTGGATTCCCAGGTGAAGGAGGATTCTGAATCAACAAATTTATAAAGGCCCAGCTTTCCTGCAAGCAGACTCATCAGATGCCGACAAGATTTCAACATGCTCGAGGCCGAGCTGTCTTCTTATCAAGTCCAAGTTTTCTCGAAGAACCTCGATCTCATCGAAAGGCAGCTTCAGATCAAGTGCATGAACACCGACATGAAATGCATCGTCCATCTTAAACTTAATAAAAGACATACAAAGTTTCTATATCTATTTCAAGTTCATATCATTCCCAATAGAGCTTTCTTTCAGTTCTTCCAATATTTCCTTTTCAGATTTAAAAGAACCGCTTTGTCTGTCAAATTTCCTTTGAAGTACCATTAAACATTCTTCTTTCCAGCCATCATATTTCTCATTAACATAAATAAGACCAACAGTAAGCATATTATCTTCTGAATTTAAATTAGCAATCTTCTTACTCTTCTTTGAACCTGAGAGTTGTTTCTAAAGCAGCTTTCTCATTAAAATAATTGAATCCTGCAAATACTTGTTAGCTCGCTGAAGAGTGAGATTAGGAGAAGCTGCAGAAGGCCAACCGGCATTTACCACAAAACCATCCTTCTTCAAAAGGAATTTCCAAAAGAACTCTGCATAGTGCGGGCAGATAGGAGCAATAAGTCTTGTTTGAGCATCCATAAACCATCGCAATAATTCGAGATTCATGCCCATTGACCCACAAGAAATCTGGTACTCATCTCTAGCAGCCTGAAGGTCATAAAAACCTGTTTTTAGAGCATTTCTGAACATATAGTCATTGTAGTTTTATTCAGTCAAATGCACAGGAATGTTTATTTCATTGTCAAATGCATGATCAGCATAGGTAGATTGTGGCCCAGCATGCAGAGATGAATCTGCAGCCAAGACTTCCTCTATCCAAGAAATCTCTTTGGTCAGCCTCAATATTGCAGCATTTGCAGTTTCGAAAACAAAGTTTGCATCATCCATAGCATCCCCAGCATCTGCAAGTGAGAATCTAGTAGCATCAGTAGAAAATTCCTCAATTGCCTGCCGAAGAGTTCTAAAATTTCCGGTGGACTTGGACATCTTCTCTGAATTGAGCATGATATGTCCATTGCAGCGGAACCCACGTGGCCAGTAATGACTAGGTACAAGAGCTGTGTGGTTATAGATGCAAAATGTAAGGTGATTCTGGATTAAATCTTTGCCAGATACACGAAGATCGAAAGAGTACCAATATTCAAACTCTTGCTTCATTTGGTTAAGGATAGATGAAGGACTATCCGATGTGGGTGACTGTCCGCCGACAAAGATATAATCCCAAACTTCATCAGTCATTTGTTCAGGTGTAACTGATGAGGAAACTGAACCATACATATTACCATCTTGTAGAAGGTGAGCAATAGTGTAATATGCCATGTAACAAGTTGAATCAGACAATGATTCCACAAGGAACTGCTCATCCCATGGAAGGCGAGTGCCAAGTCCAAATGACCTTGAACAAGCCCATTGATTCAACCAGCTCATTGTATGCTCAAAACCATGACGAGTTTCTTCAGAGTAGAGCTTCATATTTGATAAACAATCTTCTGCCTTCTTTTTCCATTCCTCCTCGCCATATGTTATGTACCATTGATCCGTTAAAGCCACCACACATTCATCACCTGATCTCGACATGACCTTTTTTTTTTCAGGCTTGCTATACACAACTGCTTATCCAGTCTCAAGAAGTAAATTTTTTATTAATGGCTTGGCTTCCTGAACCTTCAACCCTTCGAACTCACCGACAAGCATTCTTCCATCAGTGAAACCCTTCAAATATGTCAATCTTTTAGCCTCAAAAAGCTTCTCTTTGTCATTTTGGCTCTTTATTTTCAAATCATGGCATACCTTCTCTACAGATTTATCACCAAAGTCGGGGATGTTAATAATAGGAATAATATCAAACGGCAAAACCCACTCATCCTTAACTCCAAATTTAGATCTTAATCCTTCTTTTGATTTCAAATCTTTCAATGCCATGTAGTCATCTGGTGAGTCACTGGGCACACTAGTCACAATTCCCATACCCTTATCTGTTAAGATTGTAAGCATGGGAAGAGCGTATATTACTGGATTGAAAGAATATGGGGACTTTAGTCGCAAACCAATAAGATCCAGACCAAACAACTCGAGCAAGCAAGTTGCCTTCTCCGGAACTCTAGATACCTTCTGATATGCAAGGTTAAGAGCAGACCTTTTTGTAAGAATGAAAACATCAGTCTCATTAATTTCGAAAGCTCCATACTTGCCCTCAGGAAGTACCCAACAGTTTGTTTGCCCATACATTGTTTCAGGCCGTAATGTTGCTGCCTCCAGGAAGATGTTTCGGCCTTCCAACATTTTGAACTTCGATGGAAATGGAGGGATGACCTCCATTTTAATCAGAACATAGTCTTGTGGCTGAACACCTTCACCTGAAGCTCGGTCATGATCAGCACATGGCTGACCATCCAATGGAGAGTAGATAGTGTACCTCATATCCTTCATAATCTTACCCATGCCCTTAAGCTTTCTCATCTGCCACTTAATAAAAGAATCATAAAAAGGATTCATATTAGTGGTAATGAAACTGCGCCGCCAGTCACAACCAAGGCCAAAAGACTTGAGATCTTCTTTTGCCAAAGGAGGGAAATAATTAAGCCATCGATTTGGATCTTTGAATTCAGCAATTTTTTGGTCTGGAAGTCCGAAGCTCCTCATAATCTCCCACTAAAACTTCTCCCTTCCAGATTTTGCAGTAGCTTTTGACCGTTTGCTCTTGAACTTATCAGGGGCTACTAAATTTCCCTCTTCAATTTTGCTCTCTTCAATCTCATCTGTAAAATCCTCCTCTGAAGGAAATAAAGGTGGGTTTCCATACTGTTCCATCTCTCTTGCGAGCTTATCAGCTGATGCCTTGATGGGCATACCCGTGCAATGGAATGCAAAAGGAAGGAGAACATTTCGACCACAAAGTCGATGGTAGCCCGCAGCAAACTCAAGCTTTGATAGAGAGAAGGCATGGCCCAGATGCAAAAACCTGTTCATATAAGGGTAAGGGAAATTTCCAAAGAACTTCTCATCTGGATCAGGTGGCGTGCTTCTAGCAGTAGCCTCAAAAATCTTTTCTTCTTCCCAAAGCTTTTGGATCTGTGACTGTAGCTTGAGCAATTGATCTCTCCTAGCAAAGCTTCTTCCTGCCTCAGTGTTTCCTGCCATTATCCTACAAAAACCAGTAAGGAAACATAAATAATGTCTAATACCTTCGATCCAAAAAAAAATTCAGTTTTGCAGTCTGAATTAGTTCCGGTCAGGAAATCAAGGTTAGAAGCAGCATAAACAAGTACTAAAATAAAGTAAGAAAGTAGTAAATAAATTTAAATGCCTTATTATCTTGGTTAAAAAGACCGATAGGTTACTTAGTTCAGTATCAGAGTTCTCATAATTTTCTAATACTTGAAAATCATGACACATAGAAGGATGGAGCGATCAGGCAATGAGATAAAGTGGGGCTTAGAGGGAACGTAGGATTTGAATTATTGGATTATTTTGCAATAAAAAAAGAAAGTAGGCTACCATATAGAGAGCAGAGAAGCTTCAATTGGGGAAGGAGAGTGGATCAATTTTTCATTTTTTTTAAAGATAGGAGAGAGATATTTTGCTAGGAGTTTGCTTGTGAGAGAATTAAGAAGCAGATGAGAATGAACACATGCAGGAATTACAGAAGAAAGAGAATATAGGGGGTGAGAGCGCAGGCAGGCTTGACAGGAATTCCAATAGGAACGATAAGAAGCGGTAATGATAAAAATTATGGCATAAAAAGATGGCAGGCTCGGATAACAACTTGATAAGGGATTTTGCATGATTTTGACCTTGATTTTAGAATTTTTAGTACTTATGAGTCATCAAGAGGCTTGATGATGTAGGAGAGGGGGGGGGGGGGGGGGGAGGGGTGCATTTGATTGCAACACTTGAGAAGCTAATAGAACCATTATATGATATGAGGGTTAAGAGCAAAAAACCAGATTTGAATTGTTGATGAAGATTCCATGAATGAAGTTGGACTCAAATACCAACTAATTTAGAGAAGTATAGCAAGGAACTTTGACGAGCCATGAATAGTTGAAGGAAGAAGAGAGAATAAGCTGAAAATGACTACTCAATGGAGTGCAAACTGACTTTGCCTCACTATAGTGAATCTCTAAAGAACCTTTTCAACATACTCAGTCTGAGACAGCTTCAGTATAATTGCACTATTATCCTTGTTAATTCTAATACCAAAAATTTTCTTTGTTGGACTCAAATCTTTCATTTCAAACTCTTTTAATAACTATTTTTTTAGACATTTTATCTTCTCCATATCTGACCCTGCAACCAGTATGTGATCTACATTCAATTACGACCATTGGTGTGGGTTTTGATTTCGTTGAGTAGTGAGAGAAAGTAAAGAGAGAAAGTCTGAGGAAACGTAGGGAAAGGAACGGGATTTTTCAAATTTTGTTCTGCGCGGATTTGGTGGAATTAGGATGGCGGCGGATTCTCGCCAGAATCCCATGGCCGGAAGCTTTTAGTTTGATCACCGGACAAGTTCTAAGCATCCTCCTACGGCGAACAAATCCTTTTCGTCTTCTCAACCAGCTTTTGGTGATGGAAAGATTACTTTGAAGCAGGTGAACAGTTCTAAAGTTAGAGGTATGAGCTTGGTCATTAATGAAGACTGGCTTGTTGCTAAGCAAGAACCAGAAGTTTTAGGAAAAGGCAAGGGTATTTGCATGGAAGATAAAGTCAAGAAAATCAAATTTGGCGCAGATTTGTTGATCAATGATAATTTTGAAGCATCTCCTTCAAATATGCTACCTATTCAGAAGATCAATCCTTCAGATCGGGATTGTGTTAAGGAACAAGCAGTTAATGATGTTCAAAGCACTAAAGAATTATCTACTCCAATCGTAAAAACAGCTGGGATTCAAGAAAATGCTGCAGAAGTTATAGAATCTACTCATGAATCTGAGAAGCAGGATACAGTCCCTTTTTGTGATCTCCTTAAAGTAAGAGAGGTAGATTCCATTGAAAATAACTGTGGTATGGATGCGACTCTTATTCCTGAGCGTACCACTGATGCTAATCAATCAAATGTTTGGAGGAAGAGAGAACACATTCCGATGTCTGAACTGGATTTGGGAGAATTCATAGCAGAAGATAGAATTACTATGAAGTTACATGAAAGGAATGAAATAGAGTATGCCAGGAGACTCAATAACTCTTTGGTAATTAAAATATTTGGAGGAGAAGCTCCATTGTCAGCTATTAGTTTGGAGCTTAGGAGGCAATGAGCACAATATGGTAAGTTTCATCTTACCATGCTCAGCATGGGATGGATCCTCTGTTCTTTTCAGGAACCTCAAAATGTGGAATCAGTCCTTACTAATGGACCGTGGTTTGTTAATGGTAAAATAATTGGGATGGACAAGTGTTGCGGATCAATGGTTTATGATTTTGATGATAACAAACATTCTTATTTCTCTACGACTGCCTTATGTACTGACATTTCAGGTTCACACGATCGGACTACAATTTGGAATCAGCTCAAGATTGGGTAGACTAGGTCTGAGTTAGTTTGTACTCTTTTTCCTTTCTTCAGTCTGTTGTATTTGGTGAGGCACCGGATGATTTGTAACTTGGAAGATTCTCTATTGGATTTCTGTTTTTGGTAACATCGTCCTGGACGATATTTATATCAACCGGGATGATTTGTTCAAAAGTAGAAACCCTAATTAGGGCATCCTTATTAAGGCAGCCGTCATTAGCTGATCGGCCTGGACGATACCTTTATCGGCCAGGACGATAGTCTCAATTCAGAAAGAATCAGCCACACTAATCAGTTTAGGAATTCTTTGTTTTAGAAAATCGGCCAGGACGATATTCCTATCGTCCAGGCTGATCTAACTGAATTATGCTTAAATTGATCTGGTATCTTTGGAAAGTATTAATGGTTGATTGATACGATCACATCGTCCGGGACGATCACGGATTGGCCGGGACGATGTCCTGGACGATCTACATCGGACAGCTCGAATTCAGGGTGATGATCAGGATGATAGAAATCAGTTTTAAACTAATCGACCTGGACGATCGTGATATTGGCCAGGACGATGTGACCAATTTTCTTCTGATCATCCCAAATCATCCCGGGATGATGAGCTGAATTTGTACTGATCGGCCAGGACGATATACCTATCGTCCTGGACGATAATGTCGACAACTTGCATTAATGAGCTCGTTTTGAGCTTTTCTATTTAAGCTTGGCATGACACTTTGTAAGTGTCTTTGGCAGCCATTGTAGCTTCATTCTTGTGGGGGAGACTTGAAGAGAGAGCTTGAAAGGGAGTTAGGAACGGGTGAAGTCTGAGAGGGAGAAGATTCTGTAAGGGGGGACTCAAGGGAGTGTGGAGGGGATTCCACACGGTTGCTCCAGCAGGCTTGCATCTTAATACCGTCGGATTCAAGGCTTGTCTCGAGGGAAGTTCACCAAAGAAGAAGATCTCTTTGGTGTCAAAGGACCCGGCGACTCCACCGCACCGGGGAAGGTGGAAGTGATTTTGTAAGGGCTTCTCTGCCTAGCTGTGGGGGCTAAAGGAGAGATACTTAGTTTAGTGCAATACTTGGAGGGTGCCTCTAAGGAGTGGACGTAGGTCAAGGTTTGACCGAACCACTATAAATTTGGTGTGTTCTTTCTTATTATTTGCTTTCGCATTTAATTTCCGCATTTTTGTTTATTTGTGGTGATTTTGGTTTGTACTTTGCTTGAAGTTTCTTCTTTTCCAATTCACCACTCTCTTTATTTAGCCTTGGGGCAGTCCTATAGGGCTTAACATCCCTAACGAACTTTCAACAAGTGGTCCAAAAGCTTCTCTCCGACATCCTTAAAAGGCCTAACTTCACCTATTTGGATGAGGCTTCCAAATCTTCCTTTGCACAGTTGGGATAACATAAATATATGTAGAATTGCTTCTATGGTTGGAAAACCAATTCTGTTAGACAGAAATATGTTCCAATGGGGGAGAAGAGAATTCGAAAGGGTATGTGTCCGAATCAGACTTGATATGAAGCTCCCAGTCGGTGTTTGGGTGGAAGAAATTTCTGGTAAATTCTTCCAAAAAATAGAATATGAACGCATTCCAAGCTTTTGTTTCAAATGTGGATTAATTGGGCATGGTCAGGACGTATGCAGAGAAGGGAAAGCTGCTTTAGAAATCCAAGAGAAGAATGTTGTTGTGAATGTCTCAGTTGCAGCAAATGATTTACTAGACAAGGTAGATGAAGATGATAGTAATGGAGATACTAAATACGTACCTTGGCTGGTTGTAAACCATGGAAGGAAGAAAACTGTTAGTTTTTTCAAAAAAAGAAATTCAAAAGCCTTTGGTGAGAAAGGTGTGCAGGAAATCAGAATAAAAAATCAATACTGTTAATGAAGAAGTTTGAATGATAATCCGAGTATGGCCTCAACAGAAAAATCTGGAAACAGAGAAAACTGTGCAAGTTCTGGCATCAATTCTTTGGCTGAATCTCCCATAGCAGCAAACATAAGAAACAAAGTTTCTATTCCATGTTTTAAGAACAAATTTAATGATCTTAGTGAATTAATTGAAGATGGGGAAATTATTCAAGATCGTGACATCAACTCTCCAGCAAAGAAGGTTCCTCTGTATGAGAAAACAGAAGATTTGAGAAAGGAGGATGTATTTATGCAGCTAAATGTTGGAGAGGATTCCAGTTTTGTTAAAAAGAAGAAATCTAAGCAGTTAAAAGATCTTGGGCCTATTAGCATCAGCACAAGAAGTAGAAGAACGGAGCTAGAAGTGAAAGGCAATGTTGGGACCTCCCCCACAAGTTTTCGACCATGAATTCTTTGGCGTTCTGGAATAGTAGAGGAGCTAGGAAAAAAGGAGCTTCTCTATACATTAAGGAGTTTGTTAAATTGTATAATGTAGTATTTTTAGGCTTATTGGAAACAAAAATTTCCTCTTTCAATATTGAAGAAGCTAAAAAGTTGCTGGGTGATGGTTGGAAGTATGTATTGGTACCCTCGGTTGGACTCTCATGAGGGATTATTGCCTTGTGGAATTCTGATTTGGCAGATTTCTCATTGTTTGGTTCTACTTCTCAATGTATCATAGGAGATTTATCCATCTATGGAAAAGATAAATGGAGAGTTGCTTCAGTTTATGGAAAGAAAGACTTGCTTAAAGAAGGGAGCTTTGGGAATTATTGGAAATGTACTCTTTGGAAGAGTATCCAATGGTGATAGGAGGAGACTTCAATTGTCTCACCTCCATAGAAGACAAGAGAGGCAGGAGAATTTTTCAATTCTCTCAAGGTCCGAAAGAAATGGAGGCATTCATCACAAATAATGACTATCATGAGGTTGGTTTTGTTGAGCCTCGGTTCACATGGTGCAACAACAAAATCGGAGGAGCTCGGATATTGAAAAGGCTTGACAGGTGCTTCCTTAACTCTATGGCTATGAATTTTTCTTCTAACTTAGTTTTGAGACACCTCGCTAGAATCTCTTCAGATCATAGTCCAATTATTCTTCACATTAATTCCCACGTTGTTCCACTTAAAAGAAGTTTGAAATTTGAAGTTTATGGGCTTCATAACCGACCTCATTAAATGTGGTAAAAAAGGAATGGAACAAAAACTACTAGGGCAGTCCATCTTAAATTCTGAGTTCCAAATTCAGAAGATCCTTAAAATCCCTTTTTTACTGGAGTAAAGCTAAATTGAAGAATCTCAATTTGCTCAAGGATTGTCTTTTGGAAGACATACTAAAACTTCAGATTTCAGAATCTGATAAAGGTTGGCTTACTGATGAAGAATGCTGGTTGTTAAAAGCCAAAATAGATGAATTAAATATCACGTTAGCTCGTCTTAATGGATGGTCGAAGCAAAGAGCCAAAACAAAATTATTATCTGATGGTGATGGAAACACTAGATTCTATCATTCTTTTGCAAATGCTAGAAGGAGCTCAAACCGAATTATCAAAATTAAAAATGAACTTGGCACGGTGGTGGAAGATTCAAATCAGATAGAGGAGGCAATATGGCATTTCTTTAAATCTAAATGGAAATAGAGGAAATGTGTTACTGAAGGCTGGCCGGAGCCTGGGACAATTTTGAAGAATGAAGATAAAGATATGCTCTCCAAAGATTTTTCAGTGGAGGAAATTGAAAATGTAATCCATCAACTGGAGGGAATATCGCACCTGGGTGCGATGGAATCACTTATTCATTTATCAAAAGTTACTGGAAAATCATTCAAGGAGATTTTATGAAAGCTATAAACCATTTCCTGTATTATGGGGAGATGGAGAAGGATTGGAAGGATACGTTGATTGTTCTCATTCTAAAGATTTCTAACCCAATGTTGCTGTCCAACTACAGGCCCATTAGCTTGTGTAATTCCGTTTACAAGGTGGCTGCAAAAATTATTCTGAACAGATTGATACAAGTGATTCCTCCCCTGATTTTGGATGTGCAAGCTTCCTTTATTAAATGTCGATCTATATCCGATCATTTAATGATAGCTCAAGAGTTATTTCACAAGCTCAAATTTTCTAAGGCAGCAAAAGGGATGGTGTCTTACAAAATAGACATTTAGCAAGCATATGACTCAATGAGTTGGGCTACTCTAATGAAAATTTTGGATTATTTTGAATTCCCGCCAAAATTCTCAAAACTGATAATGGAATGTGTTTTGAATCCAAGATTTTCTATCATCATAAATGGAAAATTTACAGATTGGATAAAAGTTGATAGTGGATTTCGTTAGGGATGCCCATTGTCTTTGTTGCTGTTCATTCTTTGTTCCTAGATTTTATCAAATGCCTTTGCATAGTCTTCAGTTGGTATTAATTCTAGCACGAATGGTATTCGTATTTCCCATTTGCTTTATGCAGACGACATCCTCATTTTCTCTGAGGCATCCAAAAAAGCTGCTTGTGTAGTCAAGATCATTCTTTCAAATTATAGCAATTGGACCGGCCAATCCATTAACAGAGAAAAATCTGTAATGATTTTTGGGAAGAATGTGAATAGAAGAAGGAAGAAGAGTATCTCAAGAACTATGGGCTTTAAACCAGTTAAGGAACTTTTCTATTTGGGTATAAAAATTTGAGAAGATTAGTAGCAAGTGATTATTACTTTATCATTGAGAGGACTCTTAAGAGGCTCAACATTTGGGGGAACAAGGAGTTATCCTTGGCTGGAAAACTTACTCTAATCAAATCAGTTATCCTTGCTCTTTCGAATTTCTACAGCACCCATTCATTGGTTCCTATCAGAATTTTGAAAGAGGTTGAAAAATTGTGCAGGGGATTTATTTGGAATAAATCTGGTGGCAAGATGGGTATGCACTACATCAGCTGGAAGGATTTATGTAAACCCAAAAGAATTGGTGGCGGGGGCTTGTTCTCTTCTACTTCTAGAGTGGCTCCTCTTAGAGCTAGAATAACTTGGAGGTATCTCTCTAACAGCAATTCTCTTCTACAGAAAATTTTGGCTTCAAAATACGGAATGAAAGCTGGGTATAAAGATGTCAAAAGTAATTCCTCTTCCTCCTAGAAAATTATTTCTGATGGTGGAAGAGTTCTTAATCCTTTGATAAAATGGAGTATAGCTGATGGTTCAGTTATTGATGTATTCAAAGACAATTGGATTCTGGATAGAAGTATTGACAAATGGCCAACATATGTTGTTCCACAAGATGATGGAGATATCAAATTAAGCAACTTTATTGGAGATAGAAGATGGAAGGTAGCAGATCTGAAGCAGTTCTTTGGAACTGATTTGATTAACCTGACCTTACAAATCAAAATCAATGAAGAACAGAATGCTGATGATAGGGAGCTTATCTATCAGAATTCAGGAAAGACAATTACAGGGATGATCATTGAATCCTTGTATCAGCATCAAGAAACTCTCAGGTGGACTGTATGGATTAAGAAGGCGAAGGTTATTCCGAAGGTGCAGATATTCTGTTATAGGCTGTTCAAGAACACTTTACCTTCATATCAGTTCCTTAATGATAGGAGATTAGAAGAAGATGAAATATGTCCCAGATGTGCTTCGGGAATTGAAGACACTGAACACATTCTTGTCAAATGCTTAAAAGTAAGAGAGGTGATTTCTTTACTGAACGTTTGGGGATTTCATATTCCGGTGTTTGGAAGTTTTGAAGAATGTTGCAGATGTCTTGATACAACATCCAAGGTTAATGGTATATTTATTAACCTTTATTATAATGTTCTGTACCTCTCTTGGAAAGCTAGGAACAAATTGTTGCATGATGGAATTGTTGAAAGTGCAAACTTTATAGCTGATAATGCAATTAGCTTGTCATCTTTCTCTAAAGTGATTTTTAACTTATGTCTGGAAAATGAGGATGTTAACCAGTCTTATTGGCTGTGTAATACTTGGCATCCCCCTCCACCCGGTTGGTTGAAAATCAATATAGATGCTGCCCTTTGTTCTTCTTACAGAGCAGGCGTTGGTGGTGGTGTAAGAGAATGCAAAGGAAGATTCTTATTGGCATTTGGAAAATCTTATACTCATTGGCTTATAAATCAATTGGAACTTCTTGCTATTAAATCCTTGAAAGAGGTGATCAAGGATTGGATGTTCAAGTATAAAGGAGAAATCATAGAAAGTGACAATTCAAATGTCATTAAAGCTATACACCGTGCTATGAACCAAGGGCTCAAAGGTATGGAAGATCTGGAGTTCTTTAAAGAGTTTAATAAAGTTGTTTTCAATTTCATTATGAGGGAGGGTAATAAGCTAGCGGATTTGTGTGCTAGCTATGCTATTGTTGGTAATTTTACTTGGGAAGACTTATGCTTGGATAAGGTTCCTCCTTCATTTGTTAAAATAATGAAGGAGGAATCTACTTTGTAGTTGTTTTTTCTTTCCTGTTTTTTTTTGTTTATTAATGCAGTTACTGCTTTTCTCTAAAAAAACCAGTATGTGATCTACATACAAAAGTAGAGTAATATAACAGTTATCAAAATGTTTGAAAAAATAATAATGATCTGCAAGGCACTTCGTATACCCAGTATCTGATATAAACCTCTCATATATCTTGTACCACTGTCTTAGTGTCTGTTTCAGACAATATAAGCTCCTGAGCCTACACAACAGATTTTTATTACTTTTAACCACATATCCCTAAGATTGCATTATCTATAACTCTTTTTCAAAGTCATCATGAACAAATGATGTCGTTAAATCCATCTTCTCTATATGTAAATTCTCCATTGTTATCATGCTCCATACAACTATGATTGTAGTTATCTTCACCATTGGAGAGAGAATTTTAATGGCGTTCACTCTTTCCTGTTGCTGAAAAACCTTTATTTACAAGTTTGATCTCATAGTGCTTGCTACCATCAGGTTCTTTTTTTATCCTATAAACCCACTTGTTCTGCAATGCTCTCTTGTCATATGGTAGCTGTGTCAAATCTCAAGTCTGATTCAACTCGAGTTACTGCATCTCATCATCCATTGTTTTCTCCAACTTCTTTGAATCATCAACTTGAATGGCCTCATCATAGAACTTTGGTTCACCACCATCTGTCAATAATAGATGGTGCAAGAAAGGAGAATACCTTTGTAGTGACTTTGAGATTCCGGTGGATCTCCAATTTTAGTAACAGGTGTTTGAGAAACCCTCTGTGCTTCATCAACTTTGTCTTCTTATTCATCATCATCTACTCAACATACTTGAAAGAATCTTCAGGAGTCTCATTTCTATCATTATACATTTCATTTTCATTGAATTTTACATCACTGCTCCTAAAGAATTTTTTATTCTAATAATATTGAAATGTGCAAAAAAGTTTATCTGAGTCATATCTAATAATGTACACTTGATAGATTTTGGATCAAACTTACTCTTAAAGCTTGCAACAATATGACCATAGGATAAACAACCAAAAACTTTATGGTGAGATAAACTTAATATCTTACCACCTCAGGCTTCCTTAGTTAACCCATCATTCAGAGGTACTGCTGAACCACGATTGATCAGATAAACAGTAGTACTTTCTGCCTCTGCCTATAACTATTTAGGTAGATCTGCATGTAGCCTTATGCTCCTAGCACGCTCAGTGATAGTTCTATTCATGAGCTCTGTAAGACCATTCTGCTCCAGTATTCTTGGAAAATTTAACTCATGTCTGATCCCATTCAAAATATATTACTCCTTGAACATTTTATTTCGATACTTGCCACCATTATGATCTGAAACATTTGAGCTTCAAATCTGTCTCATT
Source organism: Dendrobium nobile (assembly GCA_022539455.1). NCBI lineage: Eukaryota > Viridiplantae > Streptophyta > Magnoliopsida > Asparagales > Orchidaceae > Dendrobium > Dendrobium nobile. The sequence goes on along the minus strand of CM039732.1, from coordinate 2,883,500 downwards.
CTCAACCATGGCCTTCCAATTCTTAAAAATATCACACCTATAATTTGTGTTTTAAGAATTCATACATTTATGTTATGATCATCCATAAAAGTGACAAAATATAAAGATTCTCTCATAGAAGAAATTGGAGCAAGACACCATACATCAGTATGCGCTAACTCCAACTTATTTGACTTGATCTTTGAACCAGTATTTGAAAAACTCACCTTATGTTGCTTGACATAAACACAATATTCACAAAAATCTAAATTAATAGATTTGGATTTAAAACTAAGAAGTTTTCATCTATTAAGAAGTACATGCATACGTTTTTTACTCATATAGCCAAGCCTTTGATGCCAAAGATCTTCATCAACATCTGAATCAGCTACTCTAATAAAATCTGATCTTTTGTTGATAGCATACATGGTGTCTTCAATACTACCACGAGCTATAATCATAACCCTTTTTGTTGCCTTTCATGAATCTCCTGTGAATGATGTCACATGGTCTGAGTTTGCAAGCAGACTCACAAAAATTAAACTTCTCTTCAGAAAAGGTATGTGCCTAACATTCTTGGGTCTCCATATTGACTTATTTGGCCTTCTGATATCAACATGTCCTGGTCCAACAATACTGCATGACTTGTTATCTCCCAAATACAATTTACCAAAATCACCTTAAGTATAATTTTTGAATGCCTCCTAGTTAGGGCTTGCATAAAATGAAGCACATGAATCTATAACCTAAGATTCAGAATTATCCATAGAAAAAAAAAATAGAGAATTTGACTGAAACTATTATGTAAATATATTTGCAGAGTGATTTTTATGTTAACCTCCACCACTAGCCTTCTTTGGAATTGTACAATCCTTTTTCAAGTGACATTTCTTTTCACAACTCTAGCACACAACCTTTCCTATGTCTAAAGTAGACTTTCCTCTCTTAGACTTAGATCTTCCTCTACTTGAATTCTCTCTAAACTTGTTCCTCTTGTTTCAACATTCAGAGCAAAATTTGAAGTTTCATTGTTCGCCATCTTAAGAACCTCTTCATTAAGCACAATCCCACAATGTCCTCAAACTTTAACTTTGAACTTCCTGAAAAGTTACTCACAACAGTAACAAGCCCATTCTAGCCTTCCAGTAATGAAGATAGCTGCAACAAAGGTCTCACCTCATTATCGAACTTGAAGCCAACTAAACACAACTGACTTATCATATTGTTCAAATTATTCAGGTGCTCTGCCATTGAGTGTTGTCCAACATCTTCATGTTGAATAACTTCTTTTATTTGAGACCGATAGCTTTTCATACATCTTAGTCATTGTGGTCATGAGATTGATTGTAATATTCTCATTTATAATGTTGATGCAACAGATAAGGAAAGTAAAAGTTGTATCAAAACAAGTGCAATCCAGTCAAGAACCTCCCACTCCATAATTATAGAATACAGCTTCTTGATAATTTCTTGTAATGGTAAATACAACTTTTGATACAACAAACCTTCAATTTGCATCCTCCAAAAGGCGTGACTAGCTATCAAATATTGATTTCCAATCCCCATATTAGACATGCTCGACATGTCTAGTGGTGCCAAAGTTTTTCCCAAAATTGATTTGTGTGGTGGATATCACTAAATAAGAATACAATTTGGTGATGAGTGGGAGACAACTTTTAAAATGAAAGAAGGATTATATGAATGGCTAGTCACGCCTTTTGGATTGTCAAATGCCCCTAGCACATTTATGAGAACTATGAATCATATTTTACGACCTTTCATTGGAAAATTCATGGTAGTTTATTTTGACAATATCTTGATTTACAGTATTTATCCTAATGATCATCTTAAACACGTGAAATAAGTCCTACAAACCTTAAGAGAGCAAAATTTATACATCAATTTGAAAAAGTGTTATTTCATGACTCGGAAGTTTAACTTTCCTTTAATGCACTGTCTCTGCTGATGGTATTAAGGTAGACCTTTTCAAAATAGAAGCTATCCAAAGCTGACCAACCCCAAAAAAGATTAGTGAAGTTAGATAATTTTATGGTTTAGCATCCTTCTATTGTAGGTTTATGAAAAACTTCAATACATTGATTACACACAACACTGATTATCTGAAAAATGGAACTTTTAAATTAACACCTAAAGTTGAACAACCATTTCAACGGATTAAAATAAAAATTATCAAAACACCCCTTCTTAGCTGTGGACCTCCGAAAGAGCACCGCGCGAACGGGTCGATTGGAAGGGCAGATTGGATCGTGCATACGACTGACCATTGGGGATAGAGGCTGTCGCCAACACACCTCGATGGGTAGTAATATACATAACCAAATCACGGGTTTCCCCCATCCGATATGAGAGATCGAATGGGGTTTAGTAGATGTGGGATCAAGTTTCCCACGGGCGCAAGCCCCCGTGGTTAATTACATCCCAGACCGGAGCCTGAGAAAACTCTCGATTAAGGATCATACATTATCCTCTCCTAAAGTGGGATTGGCACATGGGTATAGACTAGGAAATCCTATCCAAGAGGAAGAAGGGTCCGAAGGGGTGAATCAAACATACATGGCTCATACCAGCATTCGGAGGCTCTAGGGTACTAAATAGAAACTGGAGAAAATCAAAGTCAGGCATCCGATCACATGCGTGAGAGAAAAGATGGAAGTGGCGTCATCCTGTGACGCAGATAAGTAGGATTTAGGGTCCCTGAAAAGAAGGAACCTACCTACTATTTTAGGCATACTACGAGACCGAGTGTAGTAGCCTCGAATCCTAGATCTAGGTTAGGCTTAGTGTTCGACGAGTAACACTAAGGCCCGTGTCCTAGCTAATGCAATGCAAAGATCTGGACTTATCCCGGCCTGGATGGGGGAGCCAGCTAACCACCTAATCGATTCAAAACCATGTTGTCCAGTCAATTATGAAAGATGGGTGGGAGGTACAGTTATTGGAAATAGGACCGACATCTAGAGGATTTTCTAAGTGGTCCTAGACTTATGTAGGTCAGATGCTCCTAGCTAATGCAATTAAATTTTAATTAGTTGGTTACTAATGCAATGCATGCTAGTTGAATTGTCAGCTCATGAATGCTATAGAACTTTAAAAATAGGCTTATAGAAAATAAATTTTTAGAAAAGACTGAGTCTCCCTAGGTCCGGCACTTCATCCTCATAGGCCAGATTATCCGGACTCTACCCGCAGGCAGGGAGATGTCTTATAGCAAGGAAAGAAGAATGCAATAATATGCATGCGACCCCGGACGATTCCGGAAGTTCCCTAAGTTCGTTAAATTTCTATGTTGTTTAAAACTTAAAATTTTGGGAATTAGTTATGAATAGAAAAATTTTATAATCCTTAGAGAGCCTAACGAAAATCCAGGCGAAATCAAAGACGGCATGCAAGAAAGAAACCTATGAAAAGCAGGTAATTCTACTGCACAATTAGGTAAACACATCAATATAAATCCAAAATTAATCAACTAAATGGCCATAGGCAAATTGCCCTTATTACACCCCAGATATGCATAAAGTAAAGTGGCCGGGCACCACTGCCAACAACCCAGATTTCTAAGCCTATGACAGACGCCAACAACTTTGAGTGGGATATTGGGTCTTCAATCTTTAGTCTCTTGGATACCTTCTCCCTGGGCTTCTTGGATCACTCCTCCTTGGACTCCTTGGAAATCTCCTCCTTAGACTCCTTGGATCCGTCGTGGCTTGAATATCCAAACAAAGAGACAATTCTCCCTTTTGGGGAGTATTGCCTTTTCTCTTTGGATATCTAAAGCCATCCAACTCAGTCTTCCAAATGGAAGAAGACTCTCCCCTTTAGGGATGCCTTCTTCTTTTGGAATCTGGGTTGGATAAGAATATCCCGACTCATAGTTGTTTTCACAACTCTTAATAATTATTACAAATAAATTACATTTATGGAAAGCAGTAGATTCTAAAGCCCTGCAAGGTTATCCTAATAATAATCATCCCAAGCAGTTTATATGAAAATAAAAATGCTAACACCATTGACCTTGTGCCAAGCCATGCTCTTAATTTTGAGGGCTAAGAGCTTCACCTGTGCAATTATAATTATTAATTTAGCCCTCATTTATTCAGGGGGGCTGAGCAAGCACCTGCATAAGACAACATTAGAAAATATAATGGTGCCCCCCTTTTATTAGCATTGAGCATGGCCACCTGCACGGAAGAACAGTATATATATATATCATTCCTAACCTAGGGGTAAGTCTAGCGCTCATCACATCACAGAGTACAGAAAAAGTAAGCAAACACACCAATCATTTTTCAAGCAGCATGCAATGAAATCCGCAAAAGCTCCGGCACACAGCGGAAAAGTAAAACCCAGCGGCCTAACCTAAGTCTAGAAGTAGTGCCCTAGCAAACCATTCTATGTGTGTGTAAGGCTTGTGTGGTTTAGATAGATCCTAATATGGGTAGTTAGTTAAAATTGTCTAAAGTTCAGGTCTGTTGTAGGCTAGAAAAGGAAATTTTTGTTGAAATTCAAATATTAGTGAATTAGGATCCATTTTAATTGTTTCAGTTTGTTGATCAGTTTTAAGAGCTTGGGATATTCATATTTGAAGTTTAAATTGCATTAGCCAATTTTAGAAAGTTCCGGGTCCTCTTAGGTACTAAGCTAAGGGTCCAAAAAGTCATTATGGGAAAAAGGCTAAGTCTGGGCCTCCTATCACCTTAGAAAAATACTAGACCTCAATACAAGTAGTTAGCCAGGTAGTACACTGAAATCGGAGGTCTCTAGCTAAAGTTATGAATTTTCTAAGTTTCGGACTCTAAATGAACTAGGGTTGACCAAAAAGTTGACTTTCTAATTTAGGTGAGTTTCTGAAATTCTAATATTTTTAATAAATACTAGACCCTAATTGGAGTCTAATGCAAGTGAGTTTGCCTAATTTAGAGTTTCCTACAATTAGTTATGAATTTTCTAAATCTGGGGTATTTATGGAAATTTCTAAATTAATTAGAAGAAGGCCCTATTTTACTGTTTTGGCCCAGATCAGCCCCAAACTGAGTCGAATCACCCTCAAAAGTCAGGGATGACCTGAGAAAGTGATCCCCTAGGGTTTGGAGGGGATTTGGGATTTTTAATAATTTTTAATAATTTATTAGGGGCAAAAAAGGTAATTTCAACCTAAGATCAAATTAGGGGTCAACCTGAAGTCAAACTAGGGAGCCCTATTTATCTAAGGTCAAGGGTCAGATCCTGGTCAGTTTGAGGTATTATGGGTAATTTTTTGACCTAAAATGTATTTATTGTATTTTTCGGGAGGTCTCGGGGCCTTATTTAGCGGGTTAATTAGGGTTGGTTAATTAAGGGCTCTAAAAGCTCCTAAAAATTTCCAGAAAATTACGAAGGGCTTATGATGTCACTAAGTTTAAGTGTTGAAGTTTTCATGTCAATTCGGGATCTATCCTAGCTCCTAGAAAACTTCTAAGTTCGCTAGACGGGTCCTTAATTATTGTCCTTAGGGTGTCACTACGTTATCAAGGTTTAAAGTGATGTTTAGTCTAACCCTTCAGGTAATAAATGCATGGGAGTGCAAAAATGAAATAAACACACCATGTCCTTAGATCTAGGAGAGCCTAAGCTAAGTGCTCGTGGTGCAACCTACACATGCAATCTACGAAAAATAAAAGGAAAGACACCTAACGAAGGGATTAGTGAATGATTGGAACTCAATCACCCACTAATCCTTTCCCCCATGATTGCTCTTCATTCATAGAACCAATGTTTAAAGTTTCATGGAATAGCGGATCTCCCGGAATTAAGAGATTTAATATATAGATAGTTTCAAAATAGTTTTAAAATACTTAAATACATATATATGAATTTTGGAAATTAAGATAATTAAAAATAAGTCAAATTATAGTAGATATGTATATGGGAGACCCACTGACCACCCAAACGAAGTCTTAGACGATTTGAAAGTAATTTGTATCCTGAAAATAATGCTATAATCAATATTTAATCTCAAAAGTACCCAAATAATCGAATCCAAATAGTGATCTGTCAAAACAGCCAAAATCAGGGGCTGGAAATAGTTTCAAAACATAAAGCTCGCTTTTCTCAAAAGAACGAGGGGTTACACGTCAAAATCCGACTTAAAATGAAGAAGATATGATTTTCCGAAGTTTACATATAATAACATATTATTTTTAAATAAAGCAGTTTCACTGTTTTTGAAATGACAGAAAATGCAGACAAAATTTTCATCTGAAAACAGCTTCAAACTATGCAGAATTCAAGGTACATCCAAAACAAGGTGCTGTGCGTTGACAGCGGACTTAAAACGACAAAGTTATGTAATTTCGAAGTTCAAATACGATAATTAAATATTTCTAAACATTGCTATTTTACTGTTTTGCAAATAATTACACACAGACCCAAAAATTTCAAATAAAACCAATTCCAGAAAGTGTAGAATCTAAATACGTTCAAATCAAGATGCTGTGCGTCGACAGCGGATCAAAAACAAGGAAGTTATCAATTTTGGAAGCTTTAAAGAATTAAAGTAATAAAATAATATTAAAATACTTAAAATAACAAATACAAAAAAAAAAAAAAATAAATAAATAAATAAATATGAAAGATAGATTCTGAAATCTCTGAAATTTTTAAAAATGATTTATAAATATATAATATTAAGAATATTTTTAATAATTTAAGTAATTAAAAATAATTAAAATAATATTTAATTATTAAAAATAATATATATATTTTTTTAAAATAAATATAATAGTAGTGATAATAATAATAATAGGTAACAAAACTAATTTAAAAATAATATGTTTATAAATATCATAATTAAAACAATAGTTTTATAATATAATATTAATAAAATAATTAAAATAATATTTTTAAAATAATATTATTTTGCTGTTTTATCAATAATTAGAAATATATATACTATTTTTGTAAAATAAAATTTTTATAGTATAGGGAATAAAAATACGATCAAAACGAGATATTGCACGTCAAAATCGGACAAAAAAAGGATTTTTTATGATTTTTTGAAGTTATCTGATTTAAAATATAATTATAAATAAATTTTTAATTAAAATACAGGCGGCGGGACCCGCGGCTGACGCGTGGCGGACGCGGATTGGCTCCGCGGTCGCTGGCCAATGATTGGCGGCGGCGCAATCATTGCGCCGCCAATCAATGATTGCGCTAATCATTGCGCAATCAGCGACCGCGGGTCGCGGTCACTAATCCACGTCAGCGCCTAGCGCTGACCGTCCGATCTACGCCGCTCGGATGAGCGGCCCAGATGCCGCCACGTGGCGCATGAGACCGCGCCCAGACTCCCGCGGTCAATCTGACCGCGCGAAACGGTCGATCCGGACCGTTGATCCGCGGGATCAACGGTCCAAGGCGTTCCTCGGCCGGGCCGAAACCCTAAATCGTTTTCTGACGATTTCTCTCAATTCGCTCGATAGATTTTTACGAAATTTTAAACCTAGGATCTATGAATGTACAGAAATCATGGGGAAGTTTTGGTTTGATCCGAAACACAGTATACAGAGATCTATTTAGATCTAAGTGTGTAGCCTATTCTAAGGGTTTTAAGCGAATCTAACCGTTGGATCTTCGATTTCTTGGTATGGTTGCACTTGTAGACTGTCCTCGTACTATTCTCCTCTTGAGAACTCGATCAAACGAGCTCTGGATTGGTGGGATCAAGACCTTGACCGTCCAAGCCCTCGGGTCGCCGGGATTTCGCCGCCGGCGGGGTCTGACCGTCGGGATTCGATGGAGGAAGATGGAGGAAAGAGGTGGGAGCTCTCACCGAAAATTTGGAGGCCTGAGGTCGTCTCTCCAAAGAGCAAGAGCAAAAAAAAGTCTCTCTCCACCCTAATTTTCTCCTATTTAAATCCCTAGGGTTAAGATCAACGGCCAGGATTAATTCTATCATCAATTGGGAGGGAAATCACCAGGTTTTGGCCGTGGGTTTCAATTCAAAACGAAGGGAGGCTTTAGATGCAATTAATGGGCTATTAATCTCATTAAAATAGGCCAATTTGACCTATTTAAGACTCGATTTGACCAAGTCAAACTTTGACCTGGTCAAATCAGTCAAGAGAGTCAAAGGGGAGGTGAGATCGAGCCATAAATGAGATTGAATTTGATTAAAAGTGATTTGGGCTCTTAATGGACTATGTGGTCAACCTAGGTTGACTTGGTCAACCGGGTTGACCCAGGGTCCAAGCCCGGGTTCAACAGGCTCGACTCGACCTACTGAACCTATTGGAGGGGGTTCAAGGGTCTAACTTGGTCAATTTGACCAAGTCAACTGTTTGAGCCCGATTCTGGGCAAAATCGAGGTCAACAAACGGACCCCCAACAGGAGTGGCGAACAACTAGTGAACCGCTCGTGTTGGCGTTGACCGACTAAGCCACAAAAAGGGTAGAGTAGATAGCCCAAGTGAAAGAACGAAAGGGTATCAGCAAAGGTGGAAGAAGGTAGGAAACTCATCCTCTGGCCTTATCCTACAACGAGGGTAGAGCCTAGGGGAGAGTGAAAACAGCAGTGCGCAGGCAAGGTATCACTGAAGCAGTGAACCAGTAGAAGGGTCTCCTCCCGGCCTTACCCCTCGATAAGGGTAGAGCCAAGGACAGAACCAACGGTAAAGATCACCTAAAAAGGTGAAAACAAAGCAAGTGGGTCCTCCTATGGCCTTGCCCTATAGTGCGGGCAGAGCGAACAGAAGAGTCAAAGGTACAGATCACCACAAAGGTGAAAAAGGTAGAAGAATTCTTCTCTAGCCTCATCCCGTAGCAGGGGCAGAGCCAAGAGAAGACTCAAAAGTAAGGTAGTAGAAGTATACCAACTATCTGTCCGACTGTATCGAGCCGGCAGAATAGAAGGTGAAAGGATCCCATATCCTCCTGCACGATTCGTAGCAGTGGACCGGGTTGACTCAGTATCTGCTTGACCAAATCAAGTCAGCAAATAAAAGAATCACAAAAGCCTGGTGTCGGCCTAATCGGAACAAGACACTCAGGGCAAAAGGTGGTGAGGAGTTCCTGGCAGGTGCTCTGCCAGGCCCTCTCTACCCAGTAAACCAACTCCCTGTCTGTTCATTTCAAACAGCAGGATAGAAGGTGAAAAGATCTCATCTCCTCCTGCCTATTTCAGGACAGTGGATTGGGGTGACTCAGTATTTGCCCGGCCCACTCAGGGCGGCAAATAAAGGGAGCCACGAAGTCTGGTGCCTGTTTGATCAGAACAGGACACTCAAAGAAAAGGCGAGGAGTTCCTGCCAGGTGCTCTGTCAGGCCCTCTCTACCAAGTAAACCAACTTCCTGTCTGTTCATTTCAAACAGCAGGACAGAAGGTGAAAAGATCCCGCCCCTCCTGCTCTTCTCAGAACAGTGGATTGGGGTGACTCAATACTTCTGCCTGACCTCAGCAAAAAGTAAAGAAGACACGAAATGGAAGCCTGCGTAGTCTTTTACAGGACATCCAGAGTAAGGGGTTGTTGAGGAATTGCGCCTCCCAGGGACTCTGTCGGGCTCACTCAACTGTAAAGTAAAACCAACTACTAGGCTGACCGTATCCGGACAGCGGGTAGAGGGTGAAAAGATCCCGCCCCTCCTACTCCTTTCGGAACAGTGGATTGGGGTGGCCACTACTTCTGCCTGACCTCAGCAAGAAGCTCATGAACCACGAAATGGAAGCCTGCTTAGTCTTTTACAGGACATCCGAAGTAAGGAGTTGTTGAGGAATTGTGCCTCCCAGGGACTCTGTCGGGCTCACTCAACGGTAAAGTAAAACCAACTACCAGGCTGACCGTATCTGGAAAGCGGGTAGAAGGTAAAAAAGGGTCCCGCCCCTCCTGCTCCTTTCGGAACAGTGGATTGGGGTGGCCACTACTTCTGCCTGACCTCAGCAAGAAGCTCATGAACCACGAAATGGAAGCCTGCTTAGTCTTTTACAGGACATCCGAAGTAAGGGGTTGTTGAGGAATTGTGCCTCCCAGGGACTCTGTCGGGCTCACTCAACGGTAAAGTAAAACCAACTACCAGGCTGACCGTATCTGGAAAGCGGGTAGAAGGTAAAAAAGGGTCCCGCCCCTCCTGCTCCTTTCGGAACAGTGGATTGGGGTGGCCACTACTTCTGCCTGACCTCAGCAAGAAGCTCATGAACCACGAAATGGAAGCCTGCTTAGTCTTTTACAGGACATCCGAAGTAAGGGGTTGTTGAGGAATTGTGCCTCCCAGGGACTCTGTCGGGCTCACTCAACGGTAAAGTAAAACCAACTACCAGGCTGACCGTATCTGGAAAGCGGGTAGAAGGTAAAAAGGGGTCCCGCCCCTCCTGCTCCTTTCGGAACAGTGGATTGGGGTGGCCACTACTTCTGCCTGACCTCAGCAAGAAGCTCATGAACCACGAAATGGAAGCCTGCTTAGTCTTTTACAGGGCATCCGAGGTAAAAGAAGGAAACGTTGAGGAATTGCGCCTCCCAGGGACTCTGTCGGGCTCACTCAACGGGTAAGCTTCAACATCAGCTGTAGCCAGTGCGGTCTTGCAGATGAAGAAGGGCTCAATACCCACCCAGTCATTTCAACTGAGTGAATAAAGAGTCAGGCTCTGATGCCTGCCTGATCAGGACAGGGCAAACGAGAGCGTGGCGAGGAGTACCTGCCAGGTGCTCTGTCAGGTCCTCTCTACCAGGTAAACTCAACTATCTGTCTGTTCATTTCAAACAGCAGAATAGAAGGTCAAAAGTCACCTCGACATCAGCCCAACACGCATCTGTGTAGGGATGTGAGGGAAAAAGAGGTAAGTAAATGGGATAATTTTGAGGGCAGAGCCACCTAGGGAACCCTTTCTAGCAACCTGGTAACCACATGGTAGAGGACAAATCGTCGTGGCCATGAGTATCCAAATGCTGTCAGGATCTCCTAGAGAACCCTAACCCTACACAAGGGGGGGAGGAGACATCAGAACGACATCCCTCCAGAAGGCTGGAAGAGATGTACCCGCTGTAAAGTGTGTAAAGGGGCGATCTCATTCCAAAGGAGTAAAAAGAACTCGAGTAGCGAGGGGGCACCTCAACTACAGAAGGCAGGACTATGCCTGGTAAAAACAATCCTCAAAGTGGCTACAGTGGTGGACCCATACTAACTGATGGGAACCCTGTAAGGGGTAGAAACAAGATCAAAACATCCAAAGGACCTCTCCGGCAGCTAGGAGTCGGATCTCGATGGGAGAACAAGTGGTAAAAGCATCTAAAAGAGCCGACTCTCTACTAGAGGATCAAAACTCAAGGAAAAGGTGGTGGTAGCATCTAAGGTGTGATGCCCTATATCACCAGATAGGAAAAAGAGCCAAAGTAGCGAGGGATCATCCTCTCTAACAAGGACAACAACTCTGAGTAAGTAAAATCTCACAGTAGTAACACCCACACAAACTAGTGGGACCCTGTGAAAAGTGAAAGTGACCTCAACTCATTCATAAGACTAATCCGGCGACTGAGCCTAGTGTATGAATTGTAGGATGGGTCAAAGAAAAGAGTAAAAGAACTGATCTTCTGCTAGAGGATCAAAGTTCTCAAAGTAGTGATATTAATATCCGAGGCAATGTATACTACATCATTATAAGAAAAGCAGCTCTAGGTAGAAAGGGGGCACACTCACTACCTGAGGACAATCATTATGAATATGATTGATAAAATATCAGAAGGGTCACAGTGGTAACACCTACCCTGATTGGGTAGGACCCTGTAGGGAGAAAGAACAACAGAACAACATTCATAGAACTACCATAGCAGCTAAGAGTATGTTATGAATGTTGAAGTGAATAAAGAAGCTAAGGAGCTGATCTTCCACTAGAAATCAAAGCTCCTAGGGATGCAATGCTAACACCAGAGGAATGATGTACTACATCGCAACTAAGGAAGTAACTCCAGGTAGTAAGGGGACACACTCACTACCCAGGAATAGTGATCTTGAATAAAATTAATACAACATCAAAGGGGCCACAGCGGCAACGCCTACCCTGATTGGGTAGGACCCTGTGGGAGGAAAAAGCAACAACACAACATCCATAGAGCTGCTCCAGCAGCTAGGAGTAGAGTATGAATGTGGAGAGTAAGGGCGCAAAGAAACTCAGGAGCTGATCTTCTACTGGAAAATCAAAGCTCCTAAAGTCGTGGTGCTAACACCTGAGAATAGGTGTGCCACACCACAACTAAGAAAACAACTCTATGTAGTCAGACGACATCATCACTACCGAGGATAGTAATCAAAATCAATGATTACTAGAAGGGTCACAGTGGTAACACCTACCCCTAATTGGGTAGGACCCTGTGAGAAGTGAAAACAATCAAACAAAATCCACGGGGCTACTCTAGCAGCTAAGAGTAGGGAACGAATGCTAAAGTAAGCTGGTGAAAGAAACCCAGGAGTCGGTCTTCCAATGGAAAATCGGAGTTCCTGTAACTGTGGTGCTAACACCTGAGAACAGATGTACTACATCACAGCATAACTCTGAGGTGACAAGGGAGCACTCCTGACACCTAGTACGATAATCATGAGTGAGATCTATGATTATCGGTGGGTCACAGTGGTACCAACTACCTCAATCAGGTAGGACCCTGTGAGAAGTGAAAGTAACACAACAATCATTCATAGGACCACTCTGGCAACTCAGAGTAGTGTATGAATGGGGGAGTAAGCTGCCAAAAGAGGGCAGCGGGGGGTGATCTTTTCTCAGAAGATCTGAGCCCGGGAGGTAGTGATGTTGTCATCTAAAATGCAGTGTACCACATCACTAGCAGAGAGGGGCATTTTGAATCACATAGACTTATAACCAACTAAGTGTGAGCTCAACCTTGAAGGGACCACTAAAGTGCTTTCAAGGGAGAAGAAAGAAATTTTGGGGAATTTGGGCTCTTAAAGAGTTTTACCGGGTTCCTCCTGTGACAAGGGCAACCGGGGTTTTTTTTTTTTTTTTGTTCTACCGAGAGCTTCCCTCTTTTTGTCACATGTATGAATATACATGTAACGCCCGTTTTTTTTTTTTTTTTTTTTTTTACTCCAGCCACATTCAAACCACCTGAATGGGTTGGGGAGCACTACCATATCGAAATTCATGTACAACTGAAATCAATATCAGGATAGAGGATCAACACTACCATATTTGACTAACATGGTATGGTATGGACCCTGTATCCTATCTCAAAGAGGGTCTAAACAAATGACTCTAACATCCTTGATCACATTCAACTCATATGAATGGACTAGGGGCGACATCTATCAGATCACGACTGATAGGAAAAAGAAACTCAACTAGGGACAGTGGATCTCCATCACCATACCTGACCATCACGGGGTGGTGTGGACCCAGTATCACCTCTCAAAAACTAGACCTGAACCATTGGTTTTGGTATCCCAGACCATACTTGGGGCGGCAGGTGAAACTGGGGGACTAAGCCCCACAAAGGGGAGACCAAACTTAAAAATTCTATGCGATAACACCAATGTGATTGGTGTGCACAGACAAAAGTACCAAACATCCCTACGGTGTATTAGTGCATCACCTCTAAGGATAACTTCATACTCTCCTAAGCAATGTCGCGTGGTAGAGGACAAATCGTCGTGGCCACGCAGACTGCTGAAAAAGTAAGAGGAATCCTTTTAGGAGCTACATATACAGAAGGATATCTACAGGCGGTAGGGAGGTTCCCCTGTGAAGTACTAGACTCAGGCATAGTACTTTTTCAAGTACTGCCCGTTGATGACAGGCATTGGGTGAACGCCGTTTGCATCAACAAGTAGGTAGGCACCACCTTCATAAACTTGCTCTACAGCGAAGGGGCCTTCCCAAACTGGCTCAAACTTACCACCTCGCCGACGATACGAGATGATAGGCCTTCGCAAGACAAGAACTAACTCGCCTACCCGAAAGGCGCGGGGTCTAACAAGACGTTCAAAGTGCCGTTTCATTCGGGCTTGGCTTAGCTGAAGGTATTGATAAGCTCGTAAGCGAAGCTCATCTAAACCATCTAGCTCTTCCAACCTCAGTCGGGCATTATCTTCCTCAGATAGATTGTAACTGACTGCTACACGCAGTGAGGGGATCTCGACCTCCAGTGGGAGAACTGCTTCAACCCCAAAAGCTAAAGCGTATGGGGTGGACTGAGTAGGAGTACGGTAGGTAGTCCTATATGCCCATAACGCTTCAGGTAACTTATCATGCCATTCTCTCTTGTTTGCAACAAGAATTTTCCTCATCAGTTGTACAAGAGTTTTATTAAATGCCTCTGCCAAGCCATTGGCTTTAGGGTAGTAAATTGACGAGTATCGCCAATTAATGTTATGGCGGCGGGCAAATCTGGCAATTTTGGTGCTTCTAAAGGACGGGCCATTATCTGAGATTATACGGCGCGGAACACCAAAGCGATAAACAATGTTATCGCGAAAGAAACGCATCACATCTTCTGATTTAACTTCCTTAAGTGGGACAGCCTCTGCCCACTTAGAGAAGTAATCAGTGGCAGCTAAAATGAACCTATGACCCTTAGAGGAAGGAGGGTCTATAGGACCCACCACATCCGTGCCCCAGCCCTCAAATGGCCAAGAAGAAACAGTGGGGTGCAACGGATTAGGGGGTTGGTGAATCACCGTGCCATGAATCTTGCACTGGTGGCATCTCTTAGCGTGCTCCATACAATCATGGATCATAGTCGGCCAGTAATAGCCAAGGCGTTTAATTCGGCCTTTCATTTTTGGTCCAGATTGATGGGCACCACAAAGCCCTTCATGTATCTCGCTCATGACTCGACTAGCCTCTCCTTTACTGAGGCATCTTAACCACATTTGGTCAAAAGAGCGTCGATACAGAGTTTCATTTACATAGGCGAATGATAAGGCTCTCTTTTTGATTTGAGCAGCGAGAGACTTATCATCTGGAAGCCTACCATGCTTTAAATACTCTATGAAGGGATCTCTCCAATCTGACTCCTCATCCACAGCTAACACTGCGAGGGTCTGATCGGGAGTAGACAAGTCTGCGGGGCATAGTGCTTGACGATACTGGACAATAATAGACACTGGGTTTCCAGTAGGGTCAGCTAATTCTTTTGCTAACTTGGCCAATGCATCTGCTTTTCCATTTTCAGATCTAGGGACCTTGGCCAAAGTTACTTCTGGTATTAAGCTCAGGAGCTCCATCGCTTTATTATAATATGGAATGAGCTCAGGCTTAAGTACTTTATAGACTCCAGCTACTTGATTGATTATCAGTTGGGAGTCTCCAAAGATCTTCACCCGCGTAAGACTCATCTGAATGGCCAACTCTAACCCCAAAATCAGAGCTTCGTACTCAGCTTCATTATTAGTACGAGGTTCTG
This sequence comes from Dendrobium nobile, assembly GCA_022539455.1. Lineage (NCBI taxonomy): Eukaryota > Viridiplantae > Streptophyta > Magnoliopsida > Asparagales > Orchidaceae > Dendrobium > Dendrobium nobile. The sequence continues at coordinate 2,868,120 of CM039732.1, read as the reverse complement.
ATAAGCAATAGGAGTACCGTAGAGTATGACCCTCAGGAGACACAAAAATCAGGCCTAATCCTACCCTAACTGTAGGAGTTTCATCTGAACTTAAGGTTTTGACGGATGACGCACCGTCAAAGTAGAACTCCCAAGTGGGGGACTCCTGTTCCTCTACACTCATGATGAATTCATCAGGTAGTTCATCGTTGAGTGGGGAATCTGCAGGGATCGGGTGATCGGCCAGAAAGTCAGCTAAAGCCTGTCCTTTGATGGCCCGCTGAGGAACAAAAGTAATATCGAATTGCAGTAGTATCATAGACCACCGTGCCAGGCGACCTGAAAGGGTCGGACGGGTCATCAAGTACTGCAACGGGTTGACTCGAGAGATCAAATTAATCTTATGTGATAGCATATAATGCCTAAGCTTCTGTATCGCGAAGATTAAGGCCAAACATTGCTTTTCTACCGCGGGGTACTTAAGCTCTGCAGGTATCAGTCGCCTGCTGAGGTAGTACAAGGCATTCTCCTTGCCTTCCTCATTCTCTTGAGCCAACAATGCACCTAAAGACTCATCCAGGGCCGTAGTGTAGAGAATCAATGGCCTACCTGGGATAGGTGCAGCTAAAACAGGGGGGTTCATCAGGTAGCGCTTTATACTCTCAAAGGCCTCCTGACAACTCTCATCCCAGTGGAATCGGGCATCCTTCTTAACTAGTGCAGAGAAAGGATGACACCTACCAGAAAGATTGGAGATAAATCTCCGCAAGAAAGTGAGTTTACCCTGAAAGGACCTCAACTGGGTAAGACTCTTAGGGGGTTTTAAGTCTACTATGGCTTTGATCATAGAGGGATCTATCTCAATGCCACGGTAGCGAACTATAAACCCTAAGAACTTTCCTGCACTAACTCCAAATGCGCATTTTAAAGGATTCATCTTTAAATCAAACTTGCGCAGGCGTTCAAAAACGATTCGCAGATCTCTGAGGTGATCTTCGCGGACCTTGCTTTTGACGACTAAATCATCCACATAGCATTCAACTTGCTCATGTATCATCTCATCGAAGATGACAGTCATGGCACGTTGATAGGTGGCCCCGGCGTTCTTGAGACCGAAGGGCATCACCTTGTAACAAAAGACACCTATAGGTGTCCGGAAAGCAGTAAACTTCTTATCCTCGGGGTCCATCTTTATCTGATTATAACCAGATGAACCATCCATGAATGAGAAGACACTATGGGATGATGCTATATCCACCATAAGCTCAGGAATGGGAAGAGGAAAATCATCCTTAGGACATGCCTTGTTCAAATCACGGAAGTCGATACAGACTCGTATCTGTCCGCTCTTCTTCCGGACTGGAACAATATTGGCAAGCCAAGTGGGGTACTTCTCTTCCCTAATGAAACCAGCTTCTATAAGCTTCTTGGTTTCAGCGATCACCTGTTGTTCAATTTCCAACCTCATCCTACGAGGTGCTTGTTTAACAGGGACTGCATCAGACTTAATGGCTAACTTGTGGACTGCTACCTCTGGATTTAGACCAGGCATCTCGGTGTAGTTCCAGGCAAAACAGTCCCTAAACTCTGATAGTAACCTGATGTATTCTTGAGCCTCTGAATCAGATAATATGGCACTATGAAAAATAGGCCTAGGATCTGACTCAGTGCCCAAGTTTACCTCACGCAGTTCGTCCATGGCTGAAGTGGCGCCATCTTCAAACTCTTGTGGAGCATCAAGTATCCTATCATCGCCACTATCCGGGTCTTCTTTGTCGGTAAGAGAAACAACCGGATAAGCATGTGAAATGACACGAATGCTGGCATCACTGGACTGATTTAACCCCATGTAACCTACGCCTCCTAGACCTTGGGGGAAATCGGTCCGCCAAACTCGGGCCTGCTGTAGAGCTTCTTCGTCGGGCCAGGTGGAACGAACGAGACCCCGCTCAACAAAGCTCTCTACAGTAGGTGAAAAGTAACGAGGGGCACTCCTGACCTCTATATCCATAGCGGTCTCCTCTAGATCCTGTCTCATAGGACCCAGTGGTGCACCTATACTACGGGGTACAGAGGGACATTCCCTAGGTCGGGCTGGCCCAAACGAATCATACAAGTAAGGTATAGGGTTGTGGCTACCCCAGATTGTACTATCATCTTCAACTATGAGAGTGTCAGAAGATCTTTGACTGGAATCCCCAACTCCTATCCCGCGTATCTGATGGGGGGAAGGTTGTTTGGTAGTAGTCTGACGTAGGAAGTCCTCTTCCTCGTCTGAGCTAATATCAATAACCAATCCACCTTCAGGTATCAAGTGGCTACAAAGAGTAGGTCGGGAATCGTAACCAGCGGAATAGGGAGATGGTGAAGTGACTGGACGCTGAAGAATATCAATTATTTCATCGTCGGAAGAGTCGGACTCTACAGTCAAAGAAGAAGTGTAAAGGTTGGGGGGAGGAGGTGTGCGAGTGTCGTGGTTCCGCGGCTCGCGGATCGCAACTCTACCTCTTCCTCTACCTCTACCTCCCCTACCTCTACTAGGGGGAACGTCGTGCCTCACTGCAAACTGAGAGGGATCTCCATCAGCATGGTCAGTGGGAACACCTGGCTCGATACCAACCTGTGATGGACCTTGTACTGACGATTGTATAGGACCCTGTGCAGGTGGCTGCGTAGGATCCTGTACAACAGTATCAGGTATCACTGGGGACTGAGCAGGTGGAGCTCTACGAGTCTTCCGAGGTACGTAGTACTCGGCATCGTCGTACTTAGAGATCTCATGCACGGAAAAGGGCTGGGTATCTCCAGGAATGGTATACTCAACATCATTCCTCAGAAACTTCATACATTGGTGCAAGGTAGAGGGCACCATTCCATACTCATGGATCCAAGGCCTTCCTAAGAGAGCCTTGTATGAAGTATCAGCCTCAATCACATGAAACTTTGCCTCAGTTAGAAAATTTCCAAATTTCAGAGGCAGGGTGATAGCCCCTAGAGCTCGCTGGCCTTGGTCATTGAAGCCTTTCAACATAATTTTATCGGAAGTGAGCTTCAAATGACCTAGGGAGAGGCTCTTCAAAGTTTCATGGGTTAGTATGTTTACTGAAGCCCCTTGATCTATGAGGACCCTGTTCAACTCATAATCATTAACTTCAGCAGTGACATATAAGGGACGATTGTGCTCAGTGGTCCCTAATAGAAGGTCACGACTAGAGAAAGTAATGCATGGCGTGTTGTACGAATGCCATGCTCCATCATCAGGGTCGGAAGTAAAGAAGGCTTGATAGGTCTCTGGTTCAAGCAATGCTTTTACCAGTGTCTCTCTCAAGTCAGGTGACAACATCAAAGCATCATAGACACTAAGAAGAGCAGGAATTTTCTTTAGATGAGCCAACACATTGTAATCAACCTCCAGCTGAGGGCCTTTCCCTTTCTCCTTAGGCTGCTCCTGGGAGGAAGGGATAGAGTCATCCTGCTGGGTAATGATATTTTTATCTTTTGTATTTTTAGCCAACCTAGGTGGAAGGACCTTCCCTGAACGTAGATGAACTTCCTGTATTGAGTCATCCTCAATAGGAGATTCCTCTGGCTCAGTGGTGGTGGCAGGTGTTGGTTCTAAGGAAAGTATTGAGAGTGGGTTCTCGGATTCATCTTCTGAATCCATGTAACATCCACCTTCTGGTATCACAAAGACTGGTTCATCTTCATACTCAGACTCAGACTCTTCACTGGAACCATCCATATTATAAGAAACATGTAAAGCATGAGAAGGCTGAGTGCTAGTAGAAGTAGAAACAGTAGCAGTAGAAGTAGAAACAGTAGTAAAAGCAGTAGGAAAAGAACACCAGAAGTAGCCAGAATCACCTTCTTCTATTATTTCTTTATCAAATGAAGGGAGAACAAAGTCCTTCAGCGTAAGTGCTGGGAGGAACCCTGTCTTCCCCTCAGAGGTTACAACATATTTTTCTCTTTCATACATTTTCTTATTACATACATCAGAAGAAAAAGAAATGTGCTCAGTAGGCACTACAACAGAAAGAGAAGAAGAAGAAGGTACAAGTGCTGGAGTAGTAACTGCAGGGGCAACTGTCGACTTGGCCTGTGGTGGCCTCTTCTCAACTGCCTCTGAACTCTGAACTGCACGGTCTATCATCCTCCTGGTCTTCTTGGAGAGTGCTAACTGCCACTCTCCCTCAGAACTCTGGGGTAAACTGCCACTACTATCCTGACTGTCAGCCTGACTGGGACTGTGGCTGGGACTGGAAACCATCTGAACTGTCTGAGGGCCCTTGCCCTTGGGCTGCACTAGGTCACTGTCCTGGAGGTGTATCTGTCCTGTGGCCATCAACCTCTCAACCTTGTCCTTGAACACAAAGCAATCCTCTAACACATGCCTAACGTATCTGTGGTAAGGACAATAGAGTGGGTGCTCAGTCTGACCCTCCTCCTCCACTCTATTGCTGCTGGGAAAGGTAAGTATGTTTTTCTTAGTAAGGAATTTAAAGATCTTCCTCACACTCTCCCTTTTGAAGGGATATTCCTTACTAAGCTTCTCCTGCAGGAACTGCTGACTCTCTGGAGTCCTACGGGAGGTCCTGGGCTGTGCTGCTGGCTGACTAGCTGAGTGTGACTGACTAGCTGAGCGTGACTGCTGTGGAGGTGCTGAACTGCCTAAGGGCCTCTTGCCCTTATCTGCTGGTCCCTGAGTACTGTGTACCTCTCCTCTCCTGGGTGGAGGTGCTCCTGAAAACTCCTGCCGCTGAGGTCTGCGCGAAGGCTGACTCTCAGCCTTAGGAGGGACTGCATCGGGTATGCTGTCCTGTAGGCTGGTGACCTTGGTCAGTAGCTTCTGAAAGGTCCGTATGGTGAAACCCTTCAGGTATGGAGCTATGGGACCATCTATGTTCTTCAATAAGATCTCAACTGCGTGCTGCTCCTGCAACTGTGGCTCGCACTGCAAACTCAAATTCCTCCATCTAACTATGTAGTCTGTGAGTGACTCTCTAGGCCTCTGTCTGGTGACTACTAACTCTCCAACTGTAACTCTGTGCTCAGTGCTGACAAACCTCTGGATGAACAACTGCTCCAGCTCTGCGAAAGTCCTGACTGAGTCGTTGGGGAGGTCGGCGTACCAAGCAAACGCCACCCCCGCCAAGCTGCTAACGAACAACCTCAACATCAGTGGGTCACTCCCTCCTATATTGCAACATATGGCCCGGTACTGAGCCACATGCTGCCTCGGGTTCCCAAACCCGTCGAACACTCTGAACCTAGGAGGGATGAAACCAGGAGGGTAGGGCTCCTGCTCGTACTCTATCGGGTAAGGCCGCCCTCTACTAACTGACTCTCTAGTCTTTCTGGAGGAAATGGCCTGCTCTACCTTCTGGGCAATCAGATCCTGAAGCTGACCCGCTGACAACTGAGCTGGCTGACTCTGAACCACTGAAGGTGCTGTAGGCACTGCTCTCTGGACCCTCTCCACTCTCAGGGGGTCTAGTGCAACTGGGGGCACAACTGGCTGATCTCTAGAAGTACTGGCAGCGGCTACCCCTGCCACTTGGGGCACCGCCCCCAAGGCTGTCAACTATGCTGTCATGGCTGCCATGGCTCTGGCCATCTCTGCCATCTGTGTCTGAAGGTTCAGGACCGTAGCATCTGTGTCAACTGATCTTGGGGATCCACCCACCTCGGGCTCTCCCTGCTCATCCTGGTCCTCGGGCTCTCTCTCATCCGAGTGACCTCTACGGGTAACTACACAAATCCGGTGAACTGGCACCTCCTCATCGGAATCCACTAGTGTATCATCGTCATCTAAAAAGGCTCGCCGCATCGCCTCTATGTACGGGCTCATAGGAGAAGTGATCCTATGAGTGCTAGGTGCTATCTCTGTCTCAATCCGCACTGGCGATCTGTCTGGGGTAGAAACTGAACCATCATCGACTGCCATCGGGACTGCCTCAGACCCGGAAGAAACTATCAAATCCATCTGACCAGCTGCCTCATCTGGCTGCTCTGCCTCTGACAACTGCTCTGTCTCAACTGTCGGAACTAGGTCGACAGGGGTGTCCGCCTGTCGACGTCTCCAAACCCACCTCCTACGGCGGGGTACTGCACTAGCAACTGGCTGCTCTGGGGCTATCACCTCTGAACTAACCTGAGGCCGGGCAGGCTTCTGCTGCTGTCTCCGTCCTCGACGACGTGGGCGTCATCCTACCACAGGAGCACCTGCTGGCGGCCTAACTGCTGGAACTGTCTGTGCTGGCTGCTGCGGTGTCTGCCCCCTCTGCCAACTGTAAAGCCTCCTCGCAGTCTGTCGACGTAACTGAAAGCTAGCCCGAGAAATCTGACGGAGTAAGCCCTCCCGACTGATGGGCCCTCTGCCACGAGCTAAGCGGACGATGTTACGAATCCTCTGAGTGAGGGCTCGGACACCAGCGTCCCTGGGTAACCTAGCTCGGGGTAGAGTAGTGGCGACAGGAGGAGCCGCCGCTATGCGGGCAACGTCCTCCTCATCTCCACTATGCGTCAGTGGGGAGAAGCATCCTCCCTGAACTGCCTCCAACTCGGGGGCTACCATCACCTCTGGAGTAGGTGTCTCAACAACTGGACGTGGCCTCCGCTGCCTGGGAGCCACTCTCGCCTGCCTCTGAACTAACTCATCATGAACAACGGCATCTGCCATCCGCTGCCTCTCTGCCTCTGATGCAGCTAAACGCAACCTCCTGTTCCTATTCCTCCGGGCCCTTCTCCCAAGGCCGGAGGTGGAGGTGGAAGGAACATCTGAACCCACTGCCGGAGGGGCAGGGGGAACAGGGACGACTGGAAGTGCCGGGGTCTGCCCGGCAGTCTCAGGGTGAGAAAGCCGAGCAAAAACAGAAACCCGGCCAGAAGAAGGCGAAGGCACCTCGGTCTGGGCACCCCTCTTCCTAGTGGAAGCGGGAGGGGCAATCCGAACGCGAGGTACTTCCGTCGGAACAGTCGGAGTAACAACAGCAACAGGCTGCCGGCGCTGAGGGGCCGGGGCAGCCTGTGCAACAGGAGCGGCAGGCGCATGTCGCCTGACCGCTGCACGAACAGGTGGAACTACTGCAGCAGGCTGCCAGCGCTGAGGGGCCGGGGCAACCTGAGCAGCAGGTGCGGCAGGCACTGGACGCCTAACCGCAGGACGAACTGGAACTGGGTGTGGCCTAGGCACTGGTCGCCTAGCCACAGCGCGCACTGGCTGCGCAAGTACAGGAACCGGACGTGGTGCTCGGACTGGGCGCCGAGCAGCAGGACGTCCAAACGGGCGCATGGCTGCGCGTCCTCTCCTTTGGGGAGGAGAGAATGCAGCAGCCTCGGCCGGGGTCGGCCCGCCAAGAGTGACGAAGGCCGAGTCAGTGAAGGAACCAAAAGTGATTCCTCCCACTGGCGGACTAGCGAGCAGGGACTCAGGGAGAGTCACCCGCGCGTCCGAACCAAAGGCAAAAGTAACGGAAGGGGCTGAACGAGCCATGGCACTCTGCCAAGAAAAGAAAGTGAAAAGGTCAGTAAGAATGAAAATCAGGAAAGAAAGAACGAGTATGGATTTGATAGGATAGATATGAATAGATAAAGGACGGAATAGCCTGCTAGGCTGAAAAGAAGTAGAGTAGGGAAGAAAACCCTAGCTAAGGGGAAGGAACCCTAACTAAGAAGAGACCCTAACTAAGAGTGGGACGGACCTAATCTAAGGAGTACCAATCCCGGAGTACACACAAGAAAAGATAATATATAATCCAAAGATGGAGAGAGAAACTGGTCCCACCGTGGTCGCCAGAAACCTGTGGACCTCCGAAAGAGCACCGCGCGAACGGGTCGATTGGAAGGGCAGATTGGATCGTGCATACGACTGACCATTGGGGATAGAGGCTGTGGCCAACACACCTCGATGGGTAGTAATATACATAACCAAATCACGGGTTTCCCCCATCCGATATGAGAGATCGAATGGGGTTTAGTAGATGTGGGATCAAGTTTCCCACGGGCGCAAGCCCCCGTGGTTAATTACATCCCAGACCGGAGCCTGAGAAAACTCTCGATTAAGGATCATACATTATCCTCTCCTAAAGTGGGATTGGCACATGGGTATAGACTAGGAAATCCTATCCAAGAGGAAGAATGGTCCGAAGGGGTGAATCAAACATACATGGCTCATACCAGCATTCGGAGGCTCTAGGGTACTAAATAGAAACTGGAGAAAATCAAAGTCAGGCATCCGATCACATGCGTGAGAGAAAAGATGGAAGTGGCGTCATCCTGTGACGCAGATAAGTAGGATTTAGGGTCCCTGAAAAGAAGGAACCTACCTACTATTTTAGGCATACTACGAGACCGAGTGTAGTAGCCTCGAATCCTAGATCTAGGTTAGGCTTAGTGTTCGACGAGTAACACTAAGGCCCGTGTCCTAGCTAATGCAATGCAAAGATCTGGACTTATCCCGGCCTGAATGGGGGAGCCAGCTAACCACCTAATCGATTCAAAATCATGTTGTCCAGTCAATTATGAAAGATGGGTGGGAGGTACAGTTATTGGAAATAGGACCGACATCTAGAGGATTTTCTAAGTGGTCCTAGACTTATGTAGGTCAGATGCTCCTAGCTAATGCAATTAAATTTTAATTAGTTGGTTACTAATGCAATGCATGCTAGTTGAATTGTCAGCTCATGAATGCTATAGAACTTTAAAAACAGGCTTATAGAAAATAAATTTTTAGAAAAGACTGAGTCTCTCTAGGTCCGGCACTTCATCCTCATAGGCCAGATTATCCGGACTCTACCCGCAGGCAGGGAGATGTCTTATAGCAAGGAAAGAAGAATGCAATAATATGCATGCGACCCCGGACGATTCCGGCAGTTCCCTAAGTTCGTTAACGAAAATCCAGGCGAAATCAAAGACGGCATGCAAGAAAGAAACCTATGAAAAGCAGGTAATTCTACTGCACAATCAGGTAAACACATCAATATAAATCCAAAATTAATCAACTAAATGGTCATAGGCAAATTGCCCTTATTACACCCCAGATATGCATAAAGTAAAGTGGCCGGGCACCACTGCCAACAACCCGGATTTCTAAGCCTATGACAGACGCCAACAACTTTGAGTGGGATATTGGGTCTTCAATCTTTAGTCTCTTGGATACCTTCTCCCTGGGCTTCTTGGATCACTCCTCCTTGGACTCCTTGGAAATCTCCTCCTTGGACTCCTTGGATCCGTCGTGGCTTGAATATCCAAACGAAGAGACAATTCTCCCTTTTGTGGAGTATTGCCTTTTCTCTTTGGATATCTAAAGCCATCCAACTCAGTCTTCCAAATGGAAGAAGACTCTACCCTTTAGGGATGCCTTCTTCTTTTGGAATCTGGGTTGGATAAGAATATCCCGACTCATAGTTGTTTTCACAACTCTTAATAATTATTACAAATAAATTACATTTATGGAAAGCAGTAGATTCTAAAGCCCTGCAAGGTTATCCTAATAATAATCATCCCAAGCAGTTTATATGAAAATAAAAATGCTAACACCATTGACCCTGTGCCAAGCCATGCTCTTAATTTTGAGGGCTAAGAGCTTCACCTATGCAATTATAATTATTAATTTAGCCCTCATTTATTCAGGGGGGCTGAGCAAGCACCTGCATAAGACAACATTAGAAAATATAATGGTGCCCCCCTTTTATTAGCATTGAGCATGGCCACCTGCACGGAAGAACAGTATATATATATATCATTCCTAACCTAGGGGTAAGTCTAGCGCTCATCACATCACAGAGTACAGAAAAAGTAAGCAAACACACCAATCATTTTTCAAGCAGCATGCAATGAAATCCGCAAAAGCTCCGGCACACAGCGGAAAAGTAAAACCCAGCGGCCTAACCTAAGTCTAGAAGTAGTGCCCTAGCAAACCATTCTATGTGTGTGTAAGGCTTGTGTGGTTTAGATAGATCCTAATATGGGTAGTTAGTTAAAATTGTCTAAAGTTCAGGTCTGTTGTAGGCTAGAAAAGGAAATTTTTGTTGAAATTCAAATATTAGTGAATTAGGATCCATTTTAATTGTTTCAGTTTGTTGATCAGTTTTAAGAGCTTGGGATATTCATATTTGAAGTTTAAATTGCATTAGCCAATTTTAGAAAGTTCCGGTCCTCTTAGGTACTAAGCTAAGGGTCCAAAAAGTCATTATGGGAAAAAGGCTAAGTCTGGGCCTCCTATCACCTTAGAAAAATACTAGACCTCAATACAAGTAGTTAGCCAGGTAGTACACTGAAATCGGAGGTCTCTAGCTAAAGTTATGAATTTTCTAAGTTTCGGACTCTAAATGAACTAGGGTTGACCAAAAAGTTGACTTTCTAATTTAGGTGAGTTTCTGAAATTCTAATATTTTTAATAAATACTAGACCCTAATTGGAGTCTAATGCAAGTGAGTTTGCCTAATTTAGAGTTTCCTACAATTAGTTATGAATTTTCTAAATCTGGGGTATTTATGGAAATTTCTAAATTAATTAGAAGAAGGCCCTATTTTACTGTTTTGGCCCAGATCAGCCCCAAACTGTGTCGAATCACCCTCAAAAGTCAGGGATGACTTGAGAAAGTGATCCCCTAGGGTTTGGAGGGGATTTGGGATTTTTAATAATTTTTAATAATTTATTAGGGGCAAAAAAGGTAATTTCAACCTAAGATCAAATTAGGGGTCAACCTGAAGTCAAACTAGGGAGCCCTATTTATCTAAGGTCAAGGGTCAGATCCTGGTCAGTTTGAGGTATTATGGGTAATTTTCTGACCTAAAATGTATTTATTGTATTTTTTGGGAGGTCTCGGGGCCTTATTTAGCGGGTTAATTAGGGTTGGTTAATTAAGGGCTCTAAAAGCTCCTAAAAATTTCCAGAAAATTACGAAGGGCTTATGATGTCACTAAGTTTAAGTGTTGAAGTTTTCATGTCAATTCGGGATCTATCCTAGCTCCTAGAAAACTTCTAAGTTCGCTAGACGGGTCCTTAATTATTGTCCTTAGGGTGTCACTACGTTATCAAGGTTTAAAGTGATGTTTAGTCTAACCCTTCAGGTAATAAATGAATGGGAGTGCAAAAATGAAATAAACACACCATGTTCTTAGATCTAGGAGAGCCTAAGCTAAGTGCTCGTGGTGCAACCTACACATGCAATCTACGAAAAATAAAAGGAAAGACACCTAACGAAGGGATTAGTGAATGATTGGAACTCAATCACCCACTAATCCTTTCCCCCATGATTGCTCTTCATTCATAGAACCAATGTTTAAAGTTTCATGGAATAGCGGATCTCCCGGAATTAAGAGATTTAATATATAGATAGTTTCAAAATAGTTTTAAAATACTTAAATACATATATATGAATTTTGGAAATTAAGATAATTAAAAATAAGTCAAATTATAGTAGATATGTATATGGGAGACCCACTGACCACCCAAACGAAGTCTTAGACGATTTGAAAGTAATTTGTATCCTGAAAATAATGCTATAATCAATATTTAATCTCAAAAGTACCCAAATAATCGAATCCAAATAGTGATCTGTCAAAACAGCCAAAATCAGGGGCTGGAAATAGTTTCAAAACATAAAGCTCGCTTTTCTCAAAAGAACGAGGGGTTACACGTCAAAATCCGACTTAAAATGAAGAAGATATGATTTTCCGAAGTTTACATATAATAAAATATTATTTTTAAATAAAGCAGTTTCACTGTTTTTGAAATGACAGAAAATGCAGACAAAATTTTTATCTGAAAACAGCTTCAAACTATGCAGAATTCAAGGTACATCCAAAACAAGGTGCTGTGCGTTGACAGCGGACTTAAAACGACAAAGTTATGTAATTTCGAAGTTCAAATACGATAATTAAATATTTCTAAACATTGCTATTTTACTGTTTTGAAAATAATTACACACATACCCAAAAATTTCAAATAAAACCAATTCCAGAAAGTGTAGAATCTAAATACGTTCAAATCAAGATGCTGTGCGTCGACAGCGGATCAAAAACAAGGAAGTTATCAATTTTGGAAGCTTTAAAGAATTAAAGTAATAAAATAATATTAAAATACTTAAAATAACAAATACAAAAAAAAAAAAAAAATAAATAAATAAATATGAAAGATAGATTCTGAAATCTCTGAAATTTTTAAAAATGATTTATAAATATATAATATTAAGAATATTTTTAATAATTTAACTAATTAAAAATAATTAAAATAATATTTAATTATTAAAAATAATATATATATTTTTTTAAAATAAATATAATAGTAGTGATAATAATAATAATAGGTAACAAAACTAATTTAAAAATAATATGTTTATAAATATCATAATTAAAACAATAGTTTTATAATATAATATTAATAAAATAATTAAAATAATATTTTTAAAATAATATTATTTTGCTGTTTTATCAATAATTAGAAATATATATACTATTTTTGTAAAATAAAATTTTTATAGTATAGGGAATAAAAATACGATCAAAACGAGATATTGCACGTCAAAATCGGACAAAAAAAGGATTTTTTATGATTTTTTGAAGTTATCTGATTTAAAATATAATTATAAATAAATTTTTAATTAAAATACAGGCGGCGGGACCCGCGGCTGACGCGTGGCGGACGCGGATTGGCTCCGCGGTCGCTGGCCAATGATTGGCGGCGGCGCAATCATTGCGCCGCCAATCAATGATTGCGCTAATCATTGCGCAATCAGCGACCGCGGGTCGCGGTCACTAATCCACGTCAGCGCCTAGCGCTGACCGTCCGATCTACGCCGCTCGGATGAGCGGCCCAGATGCCGCCACGTGGCGCATGAGACCGCGCCCAGACTCCCGCGGTCAATCTGACCGCGCGAAACGGTCGATCCGGACCGTTGATCCGCGGGATCAACGGTCCAAGGCGTTCCTCGGCCGGGCCGAAACCCTAAATCGTTTTCTGACGATTTCTCTCAATTCTCTCGATAGATTTTTACAAAATTTTAAACCTAGGATCTATGAATGTACAGAAATCATGGGGAAGTTTTGGTTTGATCCGAAACACAGTATACAGAGATCTATTTAGATCTAAGTGTGTAGCCTATTCTAAGGGTTTTAAGCGAATCTAACCGTTGGATCTTCGATTTCTTGGTATGGTTGCACTTGTAGACTGTCCTCGTACTATTCTCCTCTTGAGAACTCGATCAAACGAGCTCTGGATTGGTGGGATCAAGACCTTGACCGTCCAAGCCCTTGGGTCGCCGGGATTTCGCCGCCGGCGGGGTCTGACCGTCGGGATTCGATGGAGGAAGATGGAGGAAAGAGGTGGGAGCTCTCACCGAAAATTTGGAGGCCTGAGGTCGTCTCTCCAAAGAGCAAGAGCAAAAAAAAGTCTCTCTCCACCCTAATTTTCTCCTATTTAAATCCCTAGGGTTAAGATCAACGGCCAGGATCAATTCTATCATCAATTGGGAGGGAAATCACCAGGTTTTGGCCGTGGGTTTCAATTCAAAACGAAGGGAGGCTTTAGATGCAATTAATGGGCTATTAATCTCATTAAAATAGGCCAATTTGACCTATTTAAGACTCGATTTGACCAAGTCAAACTTTGACCTGGTCAAATCAGTCAAGAGAGTCAAAGGGGAGGTGAGATCGAGCCATAAATGAGATTGAATTTGATTAAAAGTGATTTGGGCTCTTAATGGACTATGTGGTCAACCTAGGTTGACTTGGTCAACCGGGTTGACCCAGGGTCCAAGCCCGGGTTCAACAGGCTCGACTCGACCTACTGAACCTATTGGAGGGGGTTCAAGGGTCTAACTTGGTCAATTTGACCAAGTCAACTGTTTGAGCCCGATTCTGGGCAAAATCGAGGTCAACATTAGCTTACCAAATTTTAATAAAATCTTTGAGGTGGACAGTGATGCCTCCCATATTGGCATAGTAGCTATATTTAGTTAAAAAGGTCAACCCGTTGCTTACTTTAGTGAAAATTTTAATGATACCCGATCTCGATTTTCAACATATGATGTGGAATTCTATGCAATTGTCTAGGCCCTGAAATTTTGGAGATGTTACCTTATTCAAAGGGAATTTGTGTAAAACACTGATCATGAAGCGCTCTGATTTTTAGGTTCTCAAAAGAACTTAAGTAGAAGACATACCAAATGGACATCTTTACTACAAGAATACACTTTTCATCTTAAACACAAAACAGAAGTAGTGAATAAAGTTGCTAATGCTCTAAGTAGACGATCTCATTTATTGGTAACCCTTTACCCGATGATAATTTCCCTGGATTCCTTAAAAGAAAATTATGCCACTGATCCAAAATTTAAAGATATTTGGGAATCATGTTGCACTTCTGGAACGGATCTCTCGGCTCAATTTGTCATTCAACAAGGATTTTTATTTAAAGGAACTAGACTTTGTATCACCCAAAGTTCTCTATGAGAACAACTAATTCAAGAACTTCACAGTGGAGGATTATTAGGACATTTTGGATGAGGAAAAACAGCTGCCAAAGTTGAAGAAAAATATTATTGGCCCCACATGCAAAAACAAATAACCAAATTTGTAAAACAATGTAAAATCTATCAATCATTCAAGGAACAACATAAAACACTGGTTTATATACTCCCCTCCCGACTCCGAACAAACCTTGGGATCATATCACCATGGACTTCATCTTAGGTTTCCCTATTACAACTCGAAAATTTGACTCCGTATTTTTTTTTTTTTGTTGATCGGTTTAGTAAAATGGCACATTTTCTTCCTTATAAAAAAACTTATGATGCATCTCATATTGTTGATTTATTTTTTAAAGAAATTGTAAGACTGCATGACCTACCTCAAACTTTTATATCTGATAGAGATACTAGATTTCTAAGTCATTTTTAGAGAAGACTCTGGTCAAAATTAGGAACTACACTCCAATTCGATAGTGCATATCATCCACAAACGGATGGGCAAACTGAAATAGTAAATAGAAGTGTGGGAAACTTGCTTAGGTGCCTTGCAGAAGAAAAACCATCCTAGTGGGACTTAATTCTACCCCAAGCCGAATTTGCCTACAACAACTCCATTAACCAATTCACTGGAAAAACCCCATTTGAAACCATCTATGGCCAAACTATTCCCCACATATTAGACCGTACCTCCTTACCCATACCAAGTCCAGTTAGTGTTGAAGCCACTGAAATTGTTGAAAACATTCAAACTATTCAACAACAGGTCCTTGAGAAACTCCGTATGACAAATATCAAATACAAAATAGCGGGCTGACAAACACCGTAGGGAGTTTCATTTTCAGATAGGAGATCTTGTGATGGCTTACTTTCGATGATAGCACTTTCTAGTTGGCAACTTTGGCAAATTAAGCCAGAAAAAGTTTGGTCCATCTCGAATCCTGCGAAGATTGGGATCGAAAGCTTATCTTTTGGATCTCCCATCTTTTATAGAGACTTCTACCATGTTTAATGTTACCGACCTTACTGCTTATGATGGAGAGTTGACTGATACTGCTGACTTGGAGACTTTGCCTGTTATCGTTCCCACTCAGACTAGTGATAATATTGAGGATGTTATGGACATTCGTACTACCCAGACGAGGCGAGAAGTTCACCGACGTTTCTTAGTTCAATGGCAAGGACAACCCTTGACAGCTGTTCATGAATTGAATCTGAGGAATTGCAGTTTCGACATCCTGATATTTTTCAACATGTTGTTGAGGCTTTCTCATTAAGATATGAGATTCCTACCCGCATTTATTACTCTTTCCTCCTTTTCTTCCCTATAAATAGGGGTTGTTTTCCCATTGGTTTTGGACAATTTTTTGCAAAACATTTCATACAAACCTGTAGGATTTGCTAGCTTACGAGATAGCCTCTCATTCCTCTCTATTACTTTGTCACGGTCTTCTACCTCTTCTTCTATATCCACGATTCCTGCTCTATCTAGTATCCTTCTTCTCTTGTGAGCTTGGAGGTGTCTGCTGCCACCTTTTGGTTAGTATTTGTCGGAGGAGTGTGGACTTGTACCGGATCATTTCAGTGGTGGATTTCAGGTTAAATCTATCCTTTGAGCACCTATCCTTTATATTTCGAGCTTTGCATGTAAGGTGATCGCTTGTTAGTTGTTCTGAGGGTAACCTTGTTGTCATTTCTTTATTTTTATGAATTTTATAAGCTGTTTTCTTGAACTTGTTTCTACTTTTAGTTTTATATGTGGATATTTATGCTTTATTGAAAGGAAGAAGTTCTCTAATTGATTTCCTAAGTGTTCTCCATAAAATATTTAGAAACAGGTTGCACCAAAATGCATTGGTTTCTTGATCTAATTGAAGCAACATGACACATTACAAGTTCGTATGAAGTAGAAATATTTATCTTCTTTTACATTTAGCCTACAATGCTAAAGCGTTATATGATTGGTCTATTAGTAAGAGCTCATAGAATAGCAACAAAGCTATCTTTTTTTCATTTGTAGATGAATAATAGTGCTATATGTTATTGCAAATTTTAAAATTGCATAATTGAGTGTTGAGATATTTTTCATTCGTGAGACGATGCGTAAGCCTCAAAATCCAAAAATTAAGAAAAAAGAAAATGAAGGTTAAAAATATTTTTTTATATAATACCTAAATAATATATTAAAAGATGTCATATTAACTTTTAATTGAACTATGAAATAACAAATTGACATACATATGAAACAAAAAAAATATACAAGATGTAAAATGACAAGTGATAAATTACGTGAAATATAATTGAAATTCAAATATAACATGAGCAATAATACAAAATATAGGATTGCATAAAAATATCATATAACATCATGTTCAAATTTAAATTCCTTCTTTGCGGATTCCCTACTCATCAAAATTTAATTCCTAAAGAAACCTAAAATAGCAACGACTCAAAAATTATCTACAGTCATCACTGAGAGAATCTTTATTTGAGTTGCCGTCATAACAAATTGATCTCTCCTTTACCTCATTATATGTGGTCCAATGCTCCCAATATGCTTCCTTTTACTTTATTTCAGTCTTCTTTATTCAGAATTGTTTGTCATCAACATTAAGATAAGAGTAATACTCCAAAATTTTTAGAAGAGGAGATGGTGATGGTGTGCGGCTTTCATGTGATCCCCGACAGCGGCTACGACAGTAGTAGTTAAGGCGAAGAGAATGAGCTGGACATCGAGGCAGTCAAGAGGAAGATGTTGCAACTCTAGAGAGCATGAAGGCATGATTTGTTTCAGGCTTTAGTTTAGAATTTAGGTAAGTTTTAATAAAAATATATAAAAAGGGTATGGCATAGGCCTCATAAAAAACTCAAGGCGTACGCCTCATAAAAATACTTAAGGCGTAAGCCTCAAGGCATTTTACACCAAAATTGCGCTGAGGTGGGACCCATATTTAGACAATGTCTTATTGTTGATGCATTTATTAGAGATGTCTCTACACTTCAATTGAGCTTATTATATATTTTTCACATTTTTCTCTTTTTAATCAAGAAAGTAATAAATACTCTTTTCAATATAACATTTTTCTCATACTATAGATATATTTCCTTTATCTTTTTATTTAACTTTTATGAGACACCTACACAATCATTAATCTCCAAAATTTTCCCTCTAATTGAAATAACCTATCTCTTCTTCCATGAACTTGAAAACATAAATATAATCATATGATTAATAAATTATGACATTTCTTCAAGGATTAGCACATACCATGTTCATGCATTAATTAGCTATAAATGCAAGAGAATTTGAAATTTATCCATCAACTTACCACTCCTTTAAACTCTACACATCATTTATCATTTTGTTATTTCCTATTATTTGTTATTAAAGTTGAACTATTGAATGCATGCCGCAAAGTTGGATGAATGAATTTTGAGGGTTAAGTTGTGGATCAAATATGTTTGATATAAGATTGACATGGTTCCAACTGACCTATAGAAGTCTAGAATTAGTATTTAGTCATGTCTATTTCAAGCTGAATGAAACCATTTCCTACTCGTATTGCTTCAACTCTCTATTTCTACAACTCATTAGCCTTCACCTGAATTATATAATATCTTGAACTCCCATGATACCTTTTTGACATTTATATTAAATTTGCATTGACACTTGGTGCATATACTTTATATGATAAAGATTTATTATGTTCTAATGATATGCCACAAATAGTGTCTTTCTTGCATAGGACAGTTTTCTCTTATATTGTTGAAATTTTAATAAATTATTCATGATTTTTAAATTTTTACACTATTTTAAAAATAGTGGGTGATCGTTATATGCTACATTGTATGAATTCATGAAACCTCTTTACTATGAAGCACTATTTGCTATTGGTAAATATGGGCTAGGTAGTTCTTAAAAATACATTTTCATATTTCAACATTTCCACTTATTAGAATGGAAGAATTTTTTAAAATTACGCAATATGAGGCTCGCTTCAGCGCAATTCGAAACAAAATCTTCTCAAGGTATAAGCCTCAATTTTTTTTATGAGGCTTACGCCTCATCTTAGCTCATGACCGCCTTGAGGAGCGTCTCACCTCGCTAGCATGAGGTGTATGCCTCAGTCTGTTTATGTATTTTTATTTAAAACTTATCTAAATCCTATACAAAAGCTCAAAAAAAAAATCATGCCTTCATGCAGCCCTAAGCCACAGCAACTTCCGCAACCTCTAGCCCACCTCCTTCGGCGTAGTCACCACCATCGTAACCACTACAGGGGATTACTTGAAAGCCACATGCCACCACCATCTACTCTAAAAATTTTGTAATATTATTCTTATCTTTATGTTGATGAAACACATTTATGAAAGATGAAGATAATTGAAATAATTCAATAAGCAAATTGAGATGTATTGAATCTTATAGAATGAGGAAAATGAGAGACCAATTTGTTATGACAACGACTCAAATAAAAATTGCCTTAATAATAATCGAACAGATGATTTGTGAGTCACTGAGTTTTCAATTATTTTTTAAGGAATTAAACTTAATAAGCATAGGCAACTGAGAAAGAAAAACTTTAGAGATGAACTTAAATGTTATATGATACTTTTATGTAATTCATATATTTTATGTTGTTTTATTCTAGTAATATTTGAATTTCAATTCTAATTTACATCTTATGCAATTTTTGTTTCATATGTACATAAATTTGTTACTTCATAGTTCAATAGAAATTTAATGTGGTCCTTTAACATATTAATTGTGTATTATATAAAAAAAATATTTTTAACTTTGCATAATTTTTAGATTTTGAGGCTTACGCCTCAAAACGCTTTGAGGCTTACTCATCTCCTCACAAACGAAAAACGCCTTAATACCCAATTGTGCAGTTTAAACCTTGAATGGAAGTGCTATGTTTGGCTCCTAATAAGTGATTAGCTAAAAAATTATGTGTCAAATTAGAACCAAGATATTAGTTAATATAATAGATCATATTCAATTTAAATTGGCAATTAATTATTAAATTATGCAGTAGTTAATGATCAAGAAAATGCATTAGCCTAATTAGTCTTAGAATGATTAAGTTAAATATTTACAAGACTAATTAAGAATAAATTATTCGATTAGGTCAATTAAGGATTAAGTAAGTTAAATAGATATAAAAATAACTAATAAAATTAAAAAGATATTGTGATTCATATTTTAAATTAGTATGGTTAATAAACCTATTTAAATATTGGTTGAGTAAAACAATCTATTCAAATAGTTACCTAACAAGCAATTGAAAATGCAAATACGTAGAAGTTATTAAATGTCATTATTAGATAAAACAAGTTTAACCATGATAAGAAACATTAAATTAGGACATTTAAAGATTAATTATTGCAATAATAAATTATTTGAATTAGTTATAGATTAATTAATTAAAATTTTAGCATAATTAATAATGTGTTAATTAAGAATAAAAATACTAAATTAATTTTACATGAATATTATAATAACATATGTTAGGATCATTCAACAAACTTATATCAATGTCACAATAGCATTTATAATACAGTTTCACCTCTTGCAATAATTTAAACAACAATTTTAATGAGGGCTTCAGCATATAGCCATCAACTTGAAGTGATAGCAAAACACAACACAACAAAGCATACTATAAATTAGCAAATGGACAGCATAACTCAAAATAAAACAGCAAAAAGAATAAAGCCTTAATGAGAATACTACAAATTAAAGGCACTTGACAACAAATGACAATTAAAGACAACAATGGGGCTATTCAGCAATAAGGCTGTTTAGCTATAAATATGATTTAACTCATGTAGGATTTAAAAAGGTTCTTTAAATACAGATTTAGTAAATATTACAAAGATCAAAGCTTGATAAATATTTGGCATGTTAAATATTGCTTAATCCTGATAAATTATTTAACCATCTATTTCATTATTTAAGATTTGTATGAGGAGAAATCCTTAAACCCGTTAAATATAAAATGGTAGGATTTAATAAATTTTAAATTTAACTAACAACTATCTGAAATGGGATTTAACAAAATAAAATAATTTAAAGTCCCCAAAGTTTTGTTTGGCATTATTTAAGCTAAATCTTGTCTGATCTAGGATAGGAAGTAATTCCTATTAGTGATAAAAGGAGTAGGCATATCAACGATTCCTTTTTCAATGGATCTACCCCATTTCAAATCAAGATCTGGAATCAATCAGATAAGATCAGCACTCTAGTTATAGACATTGTCAGCCCCACTTTGACACACAATCTTATGCAACTAGGGTTTTCTAATCAATTTACCAGGCAACCACATGCTATTGCTTATGGATTGATGTAGTCAATATATTCTACTTTATATTTTTCTTGTGTGACTTCTCATTTTCCTTGTTGTTTGCTGAATTTCCCTACTATTTGCTGAAAATTCGTGCTATTTTCTTAAAATTCCTATTGTCTTCTCATATTCCTACTGCTGTTTAGTCTTGCCAAAGTTGTTGTTTGATCTTCCCCTATTGGTTGTTGGTTTTCCCCATACTAGACATCAATTTTCCCTTCTAGCTCTTCGTTTTCCCTCATTCACCCTTCAGTTTCCTTGTTGTTTTTTCTGATGGATGCTCGTTTTCCCTCCTGTGGCTGCTTGGTTTCCCCATTTGTTGAAACATATGTTGTATGCTTTATATCCTAATTAATTGGACTTATTTGAAAGATTTTTGTGACTGATTTGGAAGGCTTCTATTGGCTATTTGGGTGGAAAATTTAAGTTAACATTTAATATTATTTTCCCTTCTTTTTCTATATAAGGTAGTTGATTTCTTTATAAAAAAGGTGAAGAGATTTGTGATGAATTGTTGGAATGTGAAACCTATGGGTTTTTAGCTTGCGAGCTAACCTCTCTACCTTACTTCTTCTATTTTGTATCGGTCTTCTATCTACTTCTTCTCTCCACGGTTCTCATTCCACTTGTTCTTCTCAAAATTTTTACAAGTTTTAAGGTGTCGTTACGTCGTGTTTTATTTAAATTGTTTGTTTTTGTTGTCCCTTTTATTTGAAATTGTAAGATGTGTCTTTATTTTTAATAGCATTATTATGTTTATAATAAGAAAGACTTGAGTTTGCCATACTTGTGTTTTTATTTGCATCAATTTGATATCAAAGCTTTAGGTTGTCATGTGAGTTTTCCTTCCTCTTTAAGAATCAAAAATAAAAATAAAACTAATCAAATCAATCAACAAGACAAAGTTCCAATTCAAGAGCAAGATCTTCAATCAGAACTAGTGCATTTCAAATATCATGGAAGTTCTAAGGCATTCTCATCAATGAATAAGATTCTTCTACAAAGGGAGAATTGATGTAGTCAAGATATCCTACTTTATATTTTTCTTGTGTAACTTCTCATTTTCCTTACTGTTTACTAGATTTCCATACTATTTGCTGAAAATTCCTGTTGTTTTCTAAAAATTCCTATTGTCTTCTCATATTTATGTTGTTGTTTGGTCTTCCCAAAGTGGTTGTTTGATCTTCCCATGTTGGTCGTGGGTCTTCCCTATGCCAGCTTCAATTTTCCCTCTTGGCTCTTCGTTTTCCCCTATACCCCCTTCTATTTCCTTGCTGAATTTTCTGATGGTTGCTTGTTTTCCCTCCTGTGGCTGCTCGATTTCCCCGTTTGTCGAAACCTATGTTGGATGCTTTATTTCTTAAATAATTGGACTAATTTGAAAGAGTTTTGTGGCTAATTTTGAAGGCTTCTATTGGTTGTTTGGGTGAAAAATTTAAGTGAGCATTTAATATCCTTATCCCTCCTTTCTCTATATAAGGTGGTTGATTTCTTTATGAAAAAAATGGAGAGATTTGTGATGAATTGTTGGAATGCGAAACTTGCGAGCTTTTAGCTTACGAGCTAACCTCTCTACCTTACTTCTTCTATTTCGTCTTGGTCTTCTATCTACTTCTTCTCTCCACGATTTCCATTCCAATTGTACATTTCATTTAAATTTTTTTTTTTAAGTTGTAAGGTGTTGTTGCGTCGTATTTTATTTAAATTGTTTGTTGTTTTTGTCACTTTTATTTGATATTGTAAGGTGTGTCTTTATTTATAATAATATTGTTATGTTTATGATAATGAAGAATTGAGTTTGCAATGCTTGTGTTTTTATTTGCATCATGGATGAAAAAGACCATTCCAGGGGCACAATCTCCATCGGACCGTCAGACAAAACAATAACTGGGAATGAAAAGAAGAAAGAGGACGAAGTGTAAAGTGGAAGGAGTACACTACCTACATATGCAACCCACCTTATACCCATTGTTGGAACTTTGACTCCCACGGCAAAGGTCAAGGCTTGCCCAGGTAAGTGCATGAGTTTGAGAATAAATTCACTAAACTTTCACAATATTAAACTACCTGCAAGCCTATTTCACATGACTCTATGCTTCACCTACAACAACGCTAGAAGTATGTCATTCCCACACAATCTTTAGCAGACCACCAACCAGGAACCAAGAACTAATTTAAAGGGGAAATTTTGTTGGTGTGGTATTGTATGGAATCTGATTGTGTCAATTAATCGGGTCGTACTGTTAACTCAATACTTCAATTTTGTCGATCGGGCTTGACGGTGGTTAAGTGGGGCCTCCCCTTTTTCATGCAATCGCAAAGTGCTACAGCGATGCAGCGATACAATTTCTAGTTGGTTGGAAACAGAGAACAAAGCACTACGACACTGCAATTCGGGTTAGAGACAAAGAGTGAAGGGTAGCAGCACTCTAAACCAGGAGTTGAGAGTCAAGATGGGAATTTTTCTTTCTAGTTTTTCATACTTAACAATCCTTCAATATTTTCTAAGTATGCATCTATATCTATTCTAAAAACGAATGAAAAGTGAAGTGAAGAGAGACAACGAACAATTTCTCCCGTGTACTTTTTTTTTATTGATGTTTTCTTTTCATTGCATGGTTTACTTCCCAACAACTTTTTCGGAAAATAACTTAGACGCCATTAAAAATCATGGATAAACTGATGTAGCGAGAGAGATCCTGATGTCCGCCGAGCTAAGCTCAACCACGGTCGTAGGAAATCGAGATTTTACCTTGAGAGAGGGAAACCAGACGAAAGAGCCGAGCAACTGAGTCTGCTGTGAGCTCTTCTTGGACGATTTGAGAATTGAGAACAGGGAGAACGGGTAGTGGCAAAGAAGGAGAGGATTAAATCAGCAATTCTCTTTGCCTGTGGGAGACAGATCATCGGTCAATCGCGAGCAGATGAAAATTTTTAGGTGCAGTTTGGTAGCAGCATTTAAGCAGGATTTGAACTAAATCCTGCTTCCCTTTTTTTGACGTAAATCCCGGTCAGCGGATTTAAGGAGTTTGGCCTGAAGAAGCGTGCGAAAGGGGAGAAAGATGGTTACCTTCCCAACGAACTAGCTCACGCCGGTACTTCCTATCTACCAGGAAGGGAACGTAATCAAAGGAGGTGAATAAGCTTTTTGGCTGTTTGGCAACAGTATTTATGCTAAATCCTGCCAAACAAGATTTGAACGCCCCGCAAATCTCAAGGCAGAATAAATCCTCCGTTTCCCTCTTTTTTCCGTTAATCCCGGATTTACTAAATCCTGTAGGTCGACGAATTTACGGGATTTGGTTGGAGAAGCGCGCGCAAGGAAGAAAGTTACCTTCACAGCGGGCGAGCTCCCGTGTTGTAACTTTTTATCCAACAGCAAGGGAATGCCGTCGAAGGAGCGAAGTCGAACAGCAGCGAAGAAGCGCGACTCGTGCAATGTCTACACGTCCTGCCAAGGAACGAAGGCAAATAGTAACGACGAAAAAGAGAAGATGAAAAGCAAAAACCCTAGAGGACTCTATCACACTTAGCTATTATTCGTTCTTAATTAATAAAAATTAAATTAGTAATACTTAAGTAAATTAATTAAATAATTAATATTATAATTAGTGCATAAATTAATTATGCAATTTAACCTAACTAAATAGTTAGTAATATAATTATTAACTAAAATTTAATACAATCAGCCTAATTCATATAAATTAAAATAGAAATTATTAAATATATAAATAATAGTGTAAAACATAATTAAATAATTAATAAGTAGTAGAATTCTTAAGTGATTAATGAGATAATTAATAATATAATTCATAATTAAAACTAACTAAATAATACTTAAATAATAAAATAAAGTATTAGTGGGGTTATTAGTTAAATAATTAGTTATTTCATAATAATTAATAGATTAAATATAATTTTAAATAGAGTAATTACTATATAATATTATAAATAATAATTAAATAATTAATTAGTATTAAAATATTTAAATAATTAAATAAATTATTAGTTTTTTATTAGTCAAATAATTAGTTATTTCAAATTAATTAGTAGGATTAAATATCATTTCAAATAGAATAATTACTATATAATATTATAATAATAATTAGTATTAGAATATTTAAATGATGAATGAGATAATTAACAATAGAATGAATAATTAAACTAACTAAATCATTAATAGGAGAATTAGTTAAATAATTTATTATTTACATATAATCAATTAATTAATTAGATAATTAATAATATAATTAGATATTTGATACGACATCAAAAAATTATCTTGATCGGGTACGAATCTCGAGACAAAATCAAGTTGAAAACTTTCGAAATTAAAATTGAAACTATCCAAACTCTGATTTCAGTAAACTTATAGTTGAACTGAGCGTCTCGGAAATATGAACCCAACGAGACCAAAATCAACTCAATCCCGAGTTCAAATGGGTCAAAATCAAGGGTTAGAAGCGCTATTAGAAGGTTCGAACCACAATTTGGATTACCAAACGGTTTTCAAACATGATGTGCTTATAGTTGAATCGAGCGACCCCAAGATCATCAAATTCCGACATCACTAAAGTATTCAAATGTCCTTTAAACGGTTCTTGATCAAGGGATTCAATATCAGCCATCCATCCAACCACTCCCCATTCACCCTTGATCTCTCATCTATTTACAAGTCATGCCATTCCAAAAATCTATAAATAGACCCCTCATTTCTCTTGAAATTTGACTGAAAGATGGAAGAAGAGTAGGAAAAGAAAGAAGAAGCTCCTCCTCGACCACCACCGGACTTCCGCCAGACCACCACTTGAGACCCTCACCTCCGCCGAACCACCGCCTGACGTCGTTGCTCCACCAGACCACCACCTAAGGCTCGGACTTCTGCCAGACCACCACTTGAGGCCTTCACCTCTATCGGACCATCGCTTGACAATGTTGCTACACCGGACCACCACTTAAGGCCCGAACATCTACCATACCACCACTTGAGGCCCTTACCTCCCCCAGACCACCACCTGATATTGTTGATTCGTCAGACCACCACTTAAGGCCCAGACTTCTATCAAACCACCACTTGAGGCCTTCACCTCCGTCGGACCATCGCCTAACATCGTTGCTCCGCCGGACCACCACTTAAGGCATGGACTTCTGCCGGACCACCACTTAAGGCCCTCACCTTTGCCGGACCACCGCTTGATGTCGTTGCTCCACTAGAGGACCACCACTAGAAGCTCTCACCTCTGTCGAACCACTGCTTGACGTCGTTGCTCCATTGAAGCACCACTTGAGGCCCTGAGCTCCGTCAGATCACCGCTTGACATTGTTGCACTGCCGGTCCACCACTTGAGGCCTAAACTTCTACCGGACCACCACCTAAGGCCCGAACTTCCCCCGAACCACCACCTGATTTCCGAAATTTTACCTGACCACCACCTGAGGCCCGGACTTCTGCCAGACCACCAATTGAGGCCCAAACTTCTATTAGGCCACCACATGATGCCCATAGTTCTACCAGAGTATCGCCCTAGTACAATGGTCTTTCTGACCCCGGTCTCCTGCCAACTACAGTCTTTCGGACCCCTGTCTTCTACCGACTATGATCCTGCTAACCTCCATCGCCTACTATGGTCCTTTCGACCTATATCGCCAAATAATGGTCTTTTTTACCCCTATTTCCTGCCGCCTATGGTCCTTCCGACCTCTGTCACCTACTATGGTCCTTCCAACCTACATCGCCAGATAATGGTCTTTCTGACCCCTATCTCCTATCGCATATGGTCCTTCCGACCTCTGTTGCCTACTATGGTTCTTCCGACCTACATCGCCATATAACAGTCTTTTTGACATTGGTCTCCTGCATACTACGGTGCTTCCGACCTACATCACCAGACAACGGTCTTTCTGACCCCGATCTCCTACTACGAATCTTTTGTACCCTTGTAACTTGCCAACTATGATCCTTCTGACCTCAATTGCCTACTATGGTCCTTCCGACCTACATCGCCAGAAAATGGTCTTTTTGACCCCTGTCTCCTACTTCCATGGTTCTTCTGACCTCCATCGCCTATTACAACCTTCCGATCTAGATCGCCAGACAATGGTCTTTCTGACCCCTGTCTCCTACTACATATGGTCCTTTTGACCTCCATCGCCTACTGCAGTCCTTCCGACTTACATCGCTAGACAATTGTCTTTCTGACCTCGGTCTCTACAAACTACGGTCATTCTGACCTACATCGCTAAGCAAAAATCTTTCTCACCCCAGTCTCCTACCAACTACGGTCTTTTAGACCCCTGTCTCCTACCGACTATGACCCTTAAAATCAAACAAACATATTTATGTTTATTATTATAACACCCACCATAATGCGCTCTATATGATGTACATTTGTACAATCAAGCCAAGGCCTTCTCCCAAGGGAGGGCCTCATTTGTAATCAATTACAAATACTAGTGGATTCATTCAAACTAGACTAGGCCCTACAGTTTTCCCCTTTTTCAAGGGTTTCGATTTAAAAAACTCTAGTGTTTCTTATGAATGCTACACACACTCTCTCTCTTATCTGCTTGTGTGTTGGATCTTCGTACAATGCTAAGACGTTAACTATATTTTTCTCTACCGTCATGAATACTCTAGGACGCAACAGTTTGGCACCGTCTGTAGGAACATGGTTCCCAACTATGGGGCAATTTTTGCTCCAACCTCAAAAGAATATTCATGTCGACTTCTTGACATCAGCCATTGCTTCATTAATTTCATGGGAATTAGATCCGGATTGGGGGCAACTTTGACTTCAACTATGATCAAGAAGATCCCTCCAATACTTCCAACATCAAGATGATATCTCAGGTAAATCTCTGCAAATGCATGTTGATCTTGATTTTGTCAAACCCTGGGTCCCATGAGTCAAACCAAATTTGTTAAGCTCAGACCTCAGTCCTGGGTCAACCTGGTGACCAGGTCAATATAGGTTGACCAGAAATTGACCTATTTGGCCCCTTTGAGCCAAAATAAATTTCAAATGCATTTCAAATCCTCTTAGACTCAAACCCCTTACCTCCTTGGATCCATTTGACCAAATTGACTAGGTTAGGTCATGGCTTGGTCAACCCAAGCCTTAATTGGTCAAACCTAGCCTATTTTTTGGTCAAATTCAATATAATTAAGGAGTTTAAATCTTTCCTATTGCTCCCTCATGTAAATCCCATCTAATCACTCTTATATCTCCATTAATTAACCCTAGAAATGGTCTTGGCCGTTGATCACGAGCTTAGGTCCTTTAAGTAGGAGAAATTAGAGCTTTTCTATGATCTCTTTGCTTATACTTTTGCCCTAAGCTCTCTAAGCCGAAATCCTTTGGTGTGAGAGCTCTCTCCACCCTTCCTCACCTTTTCCAAGTCCTACCCGATCATTCCAAGTCGCTAGTGGCAAGAAATCCGGCGAATCAAGGCCAAAGCGTTTCAAGATAATTTCCCGTAGATCCAACGCATTTCAAAATACGATTTCTTCTACGAATAAGAGCGTGGATAGTCTATAAGTGCAACAAGCCAGAGATCTTCTAAATCCATTGGGTATTTTTGGTAAAATTCTTAACCCTAATCTCGAACACATAGGGTTAATTAGCTTCTCATTAAGCGCATTTTAGATCGAACTTTTGCTCCCCCATTGATTCTCTTCATATTTACAATATACATTTAAAATTTCATTTGTTTTGATCCAACTGATAGAGAGAAAACACGAGAATATTGTTTTAGGGTTTCGGTTACACCGTGTTCGTGTATTACAGGATTCATGCCGTTGATCTTACGATCAATGGTCCAAATTGCTCTGCACCGTGTGCCCGTATGACCATGTGTCAGCAGCTAATTGAAGTTATGCTCATCTGCCTTAATCAGAGCTATTGATTTCGAACCATAAGGAATCAACTGCTCAGATCGACGCCTACGTGTTTAAGTGGCACTGACCGCATCGCCGTAATCATTGGCAATGAATGCACGGCGGATGCAATCATTGCTAATGATTGGCAGCCGCTGTGCATTTTGAATGGACGAATCCCATTGTGCCACGCGTCAGATCGTCGCCGCCATCATTATTTTAATTTAAAAATTTGTTTTAATTATATTTTAAATTCAAAAGCTTCAAAAAATCATAAAAAATTCACTTTAAATCCAAAAATTACGTATAATATATCAAATTCTTCGTATTTTAATCCTCTTTATTTTAAAATTAATTTCACTTTATATATATATATATATATATATATATATATATATATATATATATATATATATATATATATATAAAAAGTAAAAAAAACATTATTTTAATATTAATATAATTTACTTTTAATTATTATTATTTATTATTTACTATTATTATTATCATTTCTATTTTAATATTATAATTATTATTACTTGTTATTATTATTATTATTATTATTATTATTATTATTATTATTATGTTTTATTTATTTACTTAACATTATTATTACTATTAGTTAAATTAATCCTCTTTTTAATTCTTTTATTATTATTATTATTATCATTATTATTTTAATTAATAATAATAATTATTAATATTTTAATATTTTATTATTATTATTATTATTATTATTATTATTATTATTATTAATTTTATTTTAAAACTATTATTATTATTAGTATTATTTTAAAAATATTATTATGATTACTATTATAAAGAAAATTAAATTCTAGAAACTTCATTATTTTAAGTTGATTTTATTTAATAATTATTTTTAAATGTTAATTATTTTATAATTATTTTTAAATATCCTTTAATCATTTTAAAATCCAATAATTCATAACTAATTCTTTTTAAAATTGTTTTAACGCGTGATACCTTAAAGTTTTTTTAAAAATTATTTATTTTATTTTAAAAATATTTTTAGGTATAAAAACCTATTTTCTATAGTTATTTATTTAATATTTAATTATTTGATTATTTAACTATTATTTAAATAATTAATATAATAATTATTTTGAAACTAATAATTATTTTCAAACCCTTTTAAAACATCGTTCAGGTGACTAGTGAATCTCTTTTATATTTATATATATTATGAATTGATCTATTTTTAATTATATTATTTTTCAAAATTTATATATTTATGGGTATTTTAATTATTTTAAAATTACCTATATTATTAAATCTTAATTTCAGGAGATCCACTAATCAAAATTTTAAACAATGTTATAAGCATGAATAGCAATTATGGGAGAGTGGATTAGTGAATGATTGGGAGTCCCAATCATTCACTAATCACATTGAGAAGCGTGCTTCCTTTTCTTTTATCGTCTCTTGCATGTGTAGGATGCATGAGCACCTAGCTTAAGCTATCCTAGATTTAAGAATATGGTGTATTTATTATTTTTATGTACCTCCCTACATTGTTTCCTTAAGGGTTTGTACAAAACTTTATTTTAAATCCATCTAACATAGTGACACTCTAAGGACAATAATTAAAGACCCGTCTAAAAAACTTAGAAAAGTTCTAGGAGCTATGTTAGATTCTTGATTTACATGAAAACTTTAACATTTAAACTTAGTGACATTTTAAACCTCCTAGATTTTAGACCCCTTAATTAACAAACCCTAATCTACCCAGTAATTAGGGCCGGATAACTTCTAAAAATTCAAATAAATTTATTTTAAATTATAAAATTCCTTATAATATCTCAAATTGATCAAAATTCAGCCCTCAACCTCAGATAATTAGGTCCCCTTGGTTTAACCTTAATCAAACCCTTAATTTAACCTTAATAAAAAATTACCTTTTTGTCCCTATTAGATAATTAAAAATTATTAAAAATTCCAAAGTTTCCCCAAATACTTGAACACACCTTCTTAGGTCATTTCTGACCTTTGGAGATGATTCCAATCAGTTTGGAGCTGATTTGGATTGAAACTATAAAATCATCCATAATTAAATAATTTTAATAATTCATGAAATACCCAAATCTTATAAAATTCATAGCTTTGCATAGGAAACTCCAAATCCAGTAAACTCAAAGCCTAATTACTCATATTAAGGCCTATTATTTAACTAAAATGCTATATATATATTCCAAACCTAGCTCATTTTCCATATGGGCTTTTTGGACCCCCTCAACCTAGTACCTAAAGGATACGGGACTTTCCAAAATTGACTAATATAACTTAAACTTCAAATATCACAACCCTAAGCATTTAAAATGAATCAACCAACTAAATTAACTAAAATAGCTCCTAATTCATTAATATTTAAACTTTAAATAAAGTTTCCTTTCTAGACCTATAATAAACCTAAATTTTAGGTAACTTTAATTAACTACCAAACTTATGATATATCACAGCCACACATGCCTCTACACACATGTAGAATTATTTGCTAGGGCACCACTTCTAGACTTAGGCTAGGCTGGTATTTATTTTTTCTGTTGTGTGCCAAGTTTTTCAAAGTTTTACTGTATGTTGTAGAAATTAATGTTGAGTTTATTTACTTTTACTGTATTCTGTGGATTGATGTGATGGATGATAGATTTACTTATAGGTTAGGATCAATATTTTTCTATGCTAATAATATTTTTTATAGGTGACCATGCTCATACAGTGCTAAATAAAAGGGGGCAATTATCATGATTTAAAACTAATGATGTTTTATACATGTGCTTTAGAATTTGCTCAGCTCCCCAAATAAATGAGGACTGAGAATCATAATTATAATTACTGCAGGTGCTCCAGAGATTAATTAGCCCTAAAAAATGATTAAGAGCATGGCCAAGTGTGGTTGTGATGAGTACTTTTTATTTTCATATAAACTGCTTGAGATTATAAACTGCTTGGGATTATAAACTGCTTGAGAATTTTTATTAGGATAACCTTGCTGGAGAGTCTAGAATTTACTACTTTTCATTAATGTAATTCTCTATAATATTGGTGAGAGCTATGAAAGTGTCTTTGAGTTGGGATATCCTTATCTAACTCGAATTTCAAAAGAAGAAGGCATCCTCAACAGGGAGAGTCTTCTTTCATTTGAAAGCTTGAGTTCGAATGGCTTTTAGATATCCAAAGAAAAAAGTCAATACCTCTTTAAGGGGAAATTATCTCTTCGTTTGGATATTAAAGTCACAACGAATTTAAGGAGTCTAAGGAGGAGAGATCCAAAGAGTTCAAGGAGGAGAAATTCAAGAAGAGAATACTGAAGAGTTAAAGACCTAATATCCAACTCAAAGTCATTTGCATCATTCCTAAGCTTAAAAATCCAAGTTATTGGCAGTGGTGCCCGGCCACTTTATTTTCTACAGAACCTGAGTAGTAATTAAGGGAAGTTGATCTATGGACATTTATTAATTAGTTTGATTATTTTGATGTATTTTATATTTGTGATATGTACCTCTAGGGTTGCTTGCTTTTCCTAGTTTGTTAGTGACTTGCATGTCGTTTTTATTTTAGCCTAAATTTCGTTAGGCTCTTTAAGGACTAAAGATCTTTTCTACTCATAATTAAATTTTAAAATTCTAAGAATTAAATAACATAAAAACTTAACGACCTAGGAAACTGTCAGAACCGTCCGGGGTCATATACATAATGTTGCATTTCTCTCTCTCCTTCAAATAAGATACCTCCCCGCTTGCGGGTAGAGTCCAGATAATCTGGCCTATGAGAATGAAGTGCCAGACCTGGGGAGGTCCAGTCTTTTTTAAAAATTATTTTTTATAAGTCTATTTTTTTAAAATCTTATGTATATCTGATTTGGAGACTTTTAACCAATATATATTGCATTAGCAACTAACTAAATTAAAATTTAATTGCATTAGCTCTAGGAGCATTTACCCAACATTAGTACAGGACCACTAGGAACTCTCTAGATGTCGATCTTAACTTTTAAAAACTAAACCACAACCCATATTTAATAAATGATTGGATAGCATGGTTTTATATCACTTAGGTGGTTAGCTGGCTCCCCAATCCAGGCTGGGGTAAGTACAAATTTTGCACTGCATTAGTTTGGACACGGGTACTAGTATTGTGCATAGAATACTAAACCCAATTTAGATTTAGGATTCAATACTACTACATTCGGTCTCATGGTATGCCTAAATGATAGGTAAGTTTTTTCCCTTCTAGAGCTATACAACCTACCTATCTGCATCATAGGATGACGCCATTTCCATCCTTCTCTCATGTATGCATGTAGTGCTTGAGTTTCTTTTCTCTAGTTTCCCTTTAGTACCTTAGACCCTCTGGATGTTAGTATGAGGTGTGTATGTTTACTAAGCTATTTGAACCTTTCTACCCATTTGAATAGGACTTCCTAGTCTTAGCCCTTGTGTTAATTCCATTTTAAAAATGATAATGTAGGATCCTTAATCGAGAGTTTTTATGGGCTCCGGACCAAGATATAATTAAACATAGGAGCTTGCACCCGTGAGAAACTGAAATCCACTATCTAATAAACCCCACTTTGAGCTAATGTATCGGGTGGGGGAAACCTATTATTTTGATCAGGTCGTATATATTACTACCCATCGGTGTGTGCTGGTGAGAGCCGCTATCCTCAATAATTTGTCGTATGCACGATCTAATCTACCCTTCCATTTGCTCATTTATGAGGAGCATAGAAGCCTGCGATCATCTCTATCCCTTGGGGTGATGCGGTCTCATACCCCTCAGCACTCTACAGCCGGCGGTGTCCTTTCAGAGGTCCACAGGTTTCTAACAACTATGATGGGACCAATTTCTCTCTCCATCTTTGGATTCTTTATTATCCTTTCTTGTGTGTACTTTGAGATTGATACTCCTTAGATTAGGTCCATCCTACTCTTAGTTAAGGTCTTTCCTTAGTTAGGATTCCTTCCTCTTAATTAGGGTTTCTCCCTACTCTATTGTTTTCCAGCCTTACAGGCTATTCCATCCCTTATCTATTCTCATTCCATCCTTCTTTTATGATTTAAATTCTAACTAATTTTTCAAATTTCATTTCTTAGCAACAGTGTAATGTCTTCATTCATACCTTTTGTCACTTTTAACTTTGACTCGGATAGACGGGTGACTCTTCCTGAGTCCATACTTGCTAGTTCCCCAGTTAAAGGAATCACTTTTGGTTCCTTGACAAACTCGGTATTCGTCACCCTTAGCGAACCCACCCCTGCTGAGGCTATTGCATTCTCTCCTTCCTAGAGGAGAGAATGTGCAGCCATGCATCCCTTCGGACGTCCAGTTGCTCGGGGGATAGCCAGGGCACCTCATCCCATTCACCTTCCTGCACAGTCAGTGCACCCTATAGTTAGGTGACCAATGCTTAGACCACTCCCTGTTCCTCCCACTTATCCTATGGTTAGGCTGCTAATGCCTACCGCACTTATTGCACAAGTTACTCCATCCCCTCAGCGTCAGCAGCCTGCTGTTATTACTCCCGTTGTTCCAGTGGAGGAACCTCGAGTTCGGGTTCTGTTAAGATAGTTGCTATTTTGAATGCTTTACATTTTTGCAACTTATATAGTTTTGATGATTCCAAACATTATTGTTCAAATGTGTAGTTATCTCCTAACAATTTTAGAAGATTTGTATTTGCTCTTTTGTGTACTAACATTTCAGGAAAAATGAACTCCAGACTACGAAGACTTCAAATCAAATTCAGAATG
Organism: Dendrobium nobile; assembly: GCA_022539455.1. Lineage (NCBI taxonomy): Eukaryota > Viridiplantae > Streptophyta > Magnoliopsida > Asparagales > Orchidaceae > Dendrobium > Dendrobium nobile. Next base: position 2,833,677 of record CM039732.1, on the reverse strand, counting down.
AGATACTTTGTAAAATTTGAAGTTTGCATTTCTTTGAAATTAAATTGAAAGGGAGTGATTGAAATTGAGTGAATAAAAACATACACACATACATAAGGAGATCATAAAAAATTTATACTGATCGTACAGGATGATATCCTTTCGTACGGGACAATCAGACAGTTATCTCCTATTGAGCACATGGAACGAATAGGAACTTGCTTAAAAAATTTTCTAAGTCCTATTCGTCTGGGAAGAATTTTATAATCGTCCAGGACGATTGGTTCTCTATGAAATTTTCATCCAGACAAAATTAAATTATCGTTAATGGTGATTGGTCTTCTGGAAAATTTTCGTACAGACGAAATTAATAATCGTCCGGGACGATCTGGTCTCTGCAAAATTTTTGTCCAGACGAAATTAAATTATCGTCCATGGCGATTGGTCCTCTGAAAATTTTTGTCCAAACAAAATAAATAATCGTCCGGGACGATCGGTCCTCTGTAAAAATTTTGTCCAGACGAATAAATTTTCGTTCAAACGATTAACCGACTTAGAACGGTTTTTAGCAGTTTCTAGAACCGACCTAGTAATAACCGTTCGTACTGGACGAACTTAGTTCGTACGGTACGATCAGCTTGTACGAAAATATTTCGTACACAGATACAAATGGGGTCGTTTCAAAGAGTTTAAGTAAAATCGTCCAGGACGATCCACGATCGTACGGGACGATCCACTGCGTACAGAATTGAATACTTGCAGTCTTTGGGTGATTTTTTTTGTCTTTTGTATAAATAGTCCAAATTAGACTGCCACCCAATATCTTTTTGTCATTTGATCTTCATGCCTCTTGAGAGAATAGCTAAAGAGAGAGTGTGAGAGTGCATTCAAGGGAGGATTCCAACCACTGGAGCGTGAAGGCTTCACTTGGAGTTCAAAGGTAAGAATCTCTACTTATGAATTGGGATTACTTCACTCTTTTCTTTCTTCCTTCTAGATTTCTTGTGAGAAGATCTGTCAAGGAGATCCGGTTTGCTGCCGACACTTGGAGAGTGTGAATAGCCGAAGGGTTCGCTGCCTACTCTTGGAGAGTGTGAATAGCCAAAGGGTTCGCTGCCAACACTTGGAGAGTGTGAATAGCTGAAGGGTTCTCTGCCCACACTGTGGTGAAAAGAGTGTGTTGTAAAGGCTTCTCCGCCTTGCTGTGGGTGCAAAAGGAAAGTCACTATTGGTATTAGTGCAATACTCAGAGGGTGCCTCTAGGGAGTGGATGTAGGTCTGGTTTTAGACCGAACCACTATAATTCTGGTGTCATTTACTTTACTATTTTTACGTTTCCGCATTTTAATTCTTAATCTTAAAAACTCAATGGTTGAAAAACTTTTTCTACAAAACTTAAAAGAAACAATTTCTATTTCGGTTCAACATAATTTTAAAAGAGGGCTTAAAATTTTTAAACTACCAATTCACCCCCCCTCTTGGTTGCCTTTGGGACATTAACTTAGGCTTAACAACCTAATTACTAGACTCAACAGGTTCCCCCTCCCACTAGGAAGAGTGGTTCCTAGACTGAAGCTCCTTCACCTTCTTCTTGTCAAGTTTCTATGTTCGCTTGGCTCTCTCACCTTGAGAGCGCTGGGCAGATCCTGACCCTTCCTATTGTTCTTGTTCCCCTTACCACCCAGGTAGTGGGTTCAGATGTTTCATCCTCTTCTACCTCCGACCTTAGTAGAAGGGCCAAGAGGAATAAAAATAGGAGACTCTATTTAACTGCTTATGAGGTAGATAGGTAGCAGATGGCAGTGGCTCACCAGGAGCCCATTCAGTGGAGATTGGCTCCCAGGTAGTGGAGGCCATGACCAGTTATAGTCGCACCTACTCTAAAGGTAGTAGTTGTACCTGAGATAGAGGCAATCTAGGGAGGATATTTCTCTTAACTAACACACAATGGGAATGAAGAGGATGTTGCCTGCATTACCGTGGCCCCTCCTTTCACCACTACTCTACCTCAGCCTAGGGTCTCTAGGGACGCTGCTATTCGAGCCCTCTCTCAGAGGATTCAGAGCATCGTCCGCCTAGCGCGTGGTAGAGGGTCTGTCAGTAGGGAGAGGTTACTCTGACAGATTTCTCAAGCTACTCTTCAGTTACAGAGATAAAATGTGAGATAGAGGTATAGAAGATAGAGAGGACAACCACCTTGGCAGTCAATTGATAAAGCTCCAATTGTTAGATCACCAGTAGTTACTCCTGCTATCAGATGACGCTTATATCATCACGGACAGAGACAGTAGTGGGAGCTTGCTCTTCCCCATATTATTTTAGTTGTGGTAGCCCCTTAGTAGCCGGTTACCCGTACGGAGCCCCGCCATAGTAGGTGAGTTTGGAGATGTCGACAGGCAGATACCCCTATCTGGGCAGTGTAATCTATTGAGGTAGTGTGACCAATTGAGGCAGTATAGTTAGTAGAGGCAGTTCCGCCAATGGATACAACAGATCAGATGGATGTAGTAGTTCATTCTAGGTATGAGGCAGCCCCGATGGTTATGATGTAGAGGCAATAGCTCCTCCTGATGGATCACTAGACCGAGTTGAGACATTTTTTAATCCCAATCCTCATAGAATCACTTCCCCTATGAGCCCTTATTAGAGGCACTCCGCCAGGCCTTCTCTGAGGATGACTCCCTAGGAGATGAGTCAGATGAGGATGTACCTATACACCGAGTCTACATGATTACACGTCGAGGTTACTTGGACAAGCAGAGAGAGCCCAAGGATGAGAATAAGAAGGGAGACCCCAAGTTAGGAAGATCTCTAAGATTTATAGCTACAGATGTCACAGTCTTGCACTTACAAGCTCAAATGGCTGAGATGGCCAAGGCCATGGTAGTGATGACTGCCTAGTTGACAACTTTGGGAGCTACACCCAGATGATGGGAGTAGGTACCCCTACCACGTCCAAAGACAAGTCAGTAGTATCATAAGTAGCACTAAACCCTATAAGAGTGGATATGGTCTAGAGGGTAGTTCCTATAGCACCTATATCTATCTAGAGTCAGCCAGCACAGTTATCAGCTGGTTAGATTCAGGATTTGATAGCTTAGAAAGTCGAGTAGGTAATTTTATCTGAGAAGACTAGAGATGCAGTTAGTAGAGGGCATCCTTACCCTATTGAGTACAAGTAGAAGCCCTACCACCTAGATTTGTTCTCCCTAGATTTAGAGTATTTAATAGGCTTGGGAATCTGAGGCAGCATGTGGCTCAGTACCGGGTCATATGTTACAATATAGGAGGGAAGGATGCCCTAATGTTGAGGCTATTTGTCAGTAGTTTTATTGGGGTGGCATTTGCTTGGTACATCGACCTCCCCAACGACTTGGTCCAAACCTTTGTAGAGTTGGAGCATCTATTTATATAGAGGTTTATCAGTGTAGAGCACCGCATCATAGTAGGAGAGTTAGTGGTTACTAGACAGCATCCTTGAGAGCCACTATAGGATTATACAGTCAAATAGAGGAATCTTAGCCTACAGTATAAGCCATAGTTACGGGAATAACATGTAGTAAAGATTTTGCTGAAGAATATAGATAGTCCGATAGCACCATATCTTAAGGGATTCAGTATACGAACCTTCCAGAAGTTATTAAAAAAGGTAGTCAACTTACATGATATCATACCCGATGTAGTCCCTGTTGCAAATCTATTTTTCATGGCTTATGTTTTGATGATTGACAAACACTATTTCTCTTGGATTGCTTGTTGCTTCTAACGTTTCAGGAATCGAAGATCGGACGAACAAGACAAAGCCAATTCAGGATTGTGTAGGTTTAGGGTTGAGTCAGTCTGTACTTTTGATTTTCACCTTTTGAGTCTACTTGTAATGGTCAAAGAGACTGATGCTAAGTAACCCTTCACACACACACTTGAGAGACTTAGAATTTTTGTTTTTTCCCATATCGGCCTGGCCGATATTTATATCGTTCGGGACGATTAGCTTTAAACAGAAAGTCTAAGTAAGGATTCTTAATTAAGGTAGCCGTCATTAACATATCGGCCTGGACGATAAGCTCAAAACAGAAAGAAGTAGCCGCCATAGTCAATTAAGGTATACTGTAATTTTAAATTATCGGCCAGGACGATCCACGTATCGGCCTGGACGAAATTATCAAATTATGCCTTAATTGATCAGGAAATCAAGGGAGTAATTAAGGATGATTGATACGATCATTTCGTTCTGGACGATCTCAGGATCGGCCAGGACGATCTAGTCAAAAACCTTAAGTTACTTCAAGACGATAAATATCGGCCAGCTCGTATCAAGGGCTATTGTCAGGACAATTTTCCTCTGATTTGAACTGATCGGCCCGGACGATCGTGAGATTGTCCTGGACGATCAAGCCAATTTTCAATCGTCCAGTTTTACATCCAGGGCGATGCTCTGGCCGATCTTCTTTGATTTGTATTGATCGGCCAGGCCGATGTCCATATCGGCCTGGACGATATTGTCTGCAACTTGCAATTAATGAGCTCCTTTGTAGCTCTTCTATTTAAGAGCTCTTGTTAAACATTTTTAAAGGACCTTTGGCTGCTGCCTTGACCTGAGAAGACCTTGAGGAGAGAAAGAGAGAGAGGAGAGAGAGAGGATCTTGTGAGGGGGAGCTTGTGAGTGGATTCATAAGGGTTGCTTCAAGGATCGCTCTGCTTCATCTTTGTCTAGAGTTTCTCGTCCGTAGAAGGGTCGTTAGAGGTAAGGAGTTTGCTTTTGATTTTGGTTCTTTGCCAGCTTCAGAAGGAAGCAAAAGGAGGTAGGTTCTCTACCTTGCCGGGGTGGCAAAAAGGAGGTTCTTGTAAGAGCTTCTCCGCCTAGCCGTGGGGGCTAAAGGAGAGTCACGTTTTATAGTGCAATACTTGGAGGGTGCCTCTAAGGAGTGGACGTAGGTCGAGTCGACCGAACCACTATAAATTTCTGTGTTCTTTTTCTTGCTTCCGCGCTTTTTAAATTCCGCATTTATTTCTGTGGTGTGATTTGATTTATGTAATTTTTTTTCTTTGTGAAAAGAGTTTTTAAAATACCAATTCACCCCCCCCCTCTTGGTTAGCTTGGGACTAAGTTCATAGGGCTTAACATCCCTAACGAACTTTCAGTCCCTCCTAAGGTTAACAGTCAGCCTTCACGTAGACTTCAATGGTAAGAGTTTTCAGGGGCACCTTCACCTACGAGAGGGGAGGTACACAATACCCAGGGACCACCAGATAAGGGAAACAAACCCTTAGTCAGTTCAACACCGCCATAGCAATCTTACAGATCGGGTCAGTCAGTAGCACAATCTCGACCCTCCCGTAAGACTCCAAAGAGTCAGTAGTACCTATAGGAGAAATTTAGTAAGGAATATCCGTTCAAAAGAGAAAGTGTGAGAAAGATCTTTAAATTCCTTACTAAAAAGAATATCTTAACATTTTCGAGAAACGATAGTGGAGGAGGAGGGACAGACATACAACCCACTCTATTATCCTTTTCATAAATATATCGGGCATATATTGGAGGACTGTTATATTTTTAAGGATCAGATTGTGAGGTTGATGGCCACCGGTTAGATACATCTCCAAGATAGTGATTTGGTACAGCCTCTAGGCAAGGCTACTAGGACAATGTAGATGATTTCAGACTTCAGCCATAATGATAGTCAGAGTTATAGTCAGGACAGTAGTAGCAGGTCACCCTATAATTTTGAGGAAGAGTGGCAGCTAGCATTCTCCAAGAAGACTAAGTAGATGATTAAGCAAGTTGTATAGAGTTTAGAGGTAGTTGAGAGGAGGCATCCATAGGCCAAGTCGATAGTTGCCAATTCAGTTTCTTCATCAGCACTTATTTCTTCTTTTTCTTCTTCTATTATAGTGCCAGATGAGCACATTTCTTTTTTTGCTTTTACTTGTGCTAGAAAAATGTATGAAAGATAAAAGATTATTGCTACCTCAGAAGGGAAGACATGCCCCCTTCCAGTACATACGCTAAAGGACTTTATTCTCCCTTTTATTGATAATGCAATAATAGAAGAAGATGATCCTGACTACTTTTGGTCTTTTATACCCTTTACTTCTACTTCAGTTTCTTCTAGTACTCACTCTTTTCACATCTTATATTTCTCTTGTAATGTAAATGATTCTCTATGTGATGATGAGTCTGAATCTGATGAAGAACCTGTATTCACAATTTCAGATGGTGGTTGTTATATGGATTCAAGTGATGAATTCACGAACCCACTCTAGGCACTTTTCTTGGAGCCAACACAAGACATCACCACTGAACCAAATGAATCTCCTGTTGAGGATGACTCAATACAGGATGTTTATTTACATTCAAGGAAGGTCCTTCCACCTCATATGGCTAAAAATAAAAAAAATAAAAAAAATATTATTACCCAGCAGAATGATCCTATCCCCTCCTCCCCCTCCTCCCAATAGCAGTCTAAGGAGAAAGGGAAAGGCTCTCAACTGGAAGTTGATTACAATGTGTTGGCTCACTTAAGGAAAATTCCTTCCCTTCTTAGTGTTTACGATGCTTTGATTATGTCCCTTGACTTGAGAGAGATACTAGTGAAAGCCTTACTAGAACTAGGGTCCTATCAAGCCTTCTTAGCTTCTAATTCTATTGGGGATGCATGCCACTTGAAAGAGATGTCATACATTACCTTTTCAAATCATGAACTACTTTTAGGGACTTCTGAGCATAATCATCCCTTGTATGTCACTACTAAAGTCAATGGTTTTGAGTTAAACAGGGTCTTCATTGACCAGGGGGCTTCAGTAAACATCCTTACAAATGAAACTTTAAAGAACTTATCCTTAGGTCATTTGAAGCTCATTTCTGACAAGATTATATTAAAAGGCTTTAATGATTAAGGTCAGTGTGCTCTAGGGTCTATGACCCTACCTTTGAAATTTGGAAACTTCCTAACTGAGGCAAAGTTTCATATACTTGAGGCTGACACTTCATACAGGGCTCTCTTAAGAAGGTCTTGGCTCCACGAGTATGGAATGATGCCCTCTACCTTGCACCAATGTATGAAGTTTATGAGGAATGATATAAAGTATTTCATTCCTAGAGATACACATCCCTTTTTCATATATGAGGTATCTATTTATGATGATGCTGAGTATTATGTACCTTGAAAGACTCATAAACCTCCACCCGCTCAGTCATTAGTGATACCCACTAGTGTTGTACAGGGTCCATCAAAGGTTAGTATTGAGGTAGGTGTTTCCACTACACATTCTGATAGAGTGCCTTTTTAGTTTGAAGTGAGGCACGATGTTCCCCCTAGTAGAGGTAGGGGAGGATGAGGTAGAGATAGAGGTAGAGGTTTAACCCATGAGCCGCAGAACTACGACACTCAGACATCTCCTCCTCTCACCTTTACACTTCTTCTTTGACTGTCGAGTCTGACTCGTCGGATAACGAAATGATCGATATCCTCCATTGTTCAGTCCCTTCATCACCTCTAAATTTCACTGGTTATGATTCACGTCCTACCTTTTATGGGCATTTAATACCTAAGGGTGGATTAGTTATTAACAGTAGTTCATACGAGGAGCAAGACTTCTGACGTTAACTATTAGTCGACAGCCTTCTACCCATCAAATATGCGGAATAAGAGTTGATGATTCCCAATAAAGACCTTCTAACACTCCCTCTACTAGTGATGATAGTGCACTATGGACTAGTTAATGCCTTATACCTCACCTATACGAGATATTTAGACCAGCACAATCTAAGGAGTGTCCCTCTTTACCCCGTAGTATAGGTGCACCACTGGGTCCTAAGAGCTAGGATTTGGAGGAGGCCACTATGGATATAGAGGTTAAGAGTGCCTCTCGTTACTTTTCTTTAGTGTAGAGAGTTACGTTGAGCGGGGTCTCGTTCGTTCTTCTTGGCATGATGAATAAGCTCTGCAGCAAGCCCATATTTGACAAACTGATTTCCCTCAAAACCTAGAAGGTGTGGGTTATATGAGGTTGAATCAGTTTAATCATGTTAATCTTCATACTGTCTTCCATTCTTATCTGGTTGTTTCTCTTGCCGACGAAGAAGACTTGGATAGTGGGGAGGAAAAAATCCTTGATGTAATATAAGAGTTTGAAGATTACGTAACTTCTGTCATAGACAAATTGTGTGAGGTGAACTTAGACACTGAGCCAGATTCTAGACCTTTTTTTCATAGTGCCCTACTGTCTGATTCAGAGGCTCAAGAATATATCAAGTTACTGATAGAATTTAGAGGCTGCTTTGGTTGGAACTACACCGAGATGCTAGATTTAAAACTAGAAGTGGCAGTTCATAAGTTAGCTATCCAGCCTGATGTTGTCCCTGTTAAATAAGCACCTTGTAGGATGAGGTTAGAAATCAAATAATAGATGATCAATGAAACTAAGAAGCTTATAGAGGCTGGATTCATTAGGGAAGAGAAGTACTCTACTTGGCTTGCCAACATCATTCCAGTCCAGAAGAAGAGAGGACAGATACATTTTTATATCAACTTCCGTGATTTAAATAAGGCATATCCTAAGATGATTTTTTTCCTTCCTGCCCCCGAGCTTATGGTGGATATAGCATCATCCCATAGTATTTTCTCATTCATGAATGGTCCATCTGATTATAATCAGATAAAGATGGATCATGAGGATGAGAAATTCAATGTATTTCGTATGCCGATAGGTGTATTTTATTACGAGGTGATACCCTTCGGCCTCAAGAATGTCGAGGCCACCTATCAATGAGCTATGACTGTTATCTTCGTTGAGATGATACACGAGGAAGTTAAGTGCTATGTGGATGATTTGGTAGTCAACAGCAAGGTCCGTGGAGATCACCTTCGAGATCTACGAATCATTTTTGAATGCTTGTGCAAGTTTGATCTAAAAATGAATCCTTTAAAATGTGTATTTGGAGTTAGTACAAGAAAGTTCTTAAAGTTTATAGTCCGCTATCATGGCATTGAGATAGACCCTTCTATGATTAAAGCTATTAAGATAGTTGCTATTTGAATGCTTTACATTTTTGCAACTTATATAGTTTTGATGATTCCAAATATTATTGTTCAAATGTGTAGTTATCTCCGAATAATTTTAGAAGATTTGTATTTGCTCTTGTATGTACTAACATTTCAGGAAAATCTAACTCCAGACTACGAAGACTTCAAATCAAATTCAACATGAAATACTTTATAAATTTGAAGCTTGTACTTTTCTTTGAATTAATTTTGAAAGGGAGTGATTGTAATTGAGTAAATAAAAACATACACACACACATAAGGAGATCATATAAAATTTATACTGATCGTACGGGATGATATCAGATCGTACGGGATAATCAGACAGTTATCTCCTATTGAGCACATGGAACGAATAGGAACTAGCTTGAAAAATTTTCTAAGTTCTATTCGTCCGGGACAAAATTAAATATCGTCCAGGATGATTTGGTCTCTGTAAAATTTTCGTCCAGACGAAATTAATTATCGTCAGAAAACGAGTTGCTCTCTGTAAAAATTTCGTCCAGACGAAATTAATTATCGTCCAGGATGATCTGGTCTTTATAAAATTTTTGTCCAGACGAAATTAATTATCTTCAGAAAACGAGTTGCTCTCTGTAAAATTTTCGTCCAGGATGATCGGGTCTCTGTAAAAATTTCATCTAGACGAACCAATTTTCGTCCAGACGATTAACCGACTTAGAACGGTTTTAGCAGTTTCTAGAACCGACCTAGTAATAACCATTCGTACCGGACGAACTTAGTTCGTACGGGACGATCAGCTTGTACGAAAATATTTCTTACACATATACAAATAGGGTCATTTCAAAGCGTTTAAGTAAAATCGTCCAGGATGATCCACGATCGTACGGGACGATCCACTGCGTATAGAATTGAAAACTTGTAGTTTTTGGGCGATTTTTCTTGTCTTTTGTATAAATAGTCCAAATTAGACTGCCATCCAATTTTTTTGTCATTTGATCTTCGTGCCTCTTGAGAGAAGAGCTAAGGAGAGAGTGTGAGAGTGCATTCAAAGGAGGATTCCTACCACTAGAGCGTGAAGGCTTCACTTGGAGTTCAAAGGTAAGAATCTCTACTTGAAAATTGGGATTACTTCACTCTTTTCTTTCTTCCTTCTAGATTTCTTGTGAGAAGATCTGTCAAGGAAATCTGGTTCGCTGCCGACACTTGGAGAGTGTGAATAGCCGAAGGGTTCGCTTCCTACACTTGGAGAGTGTGAATAGCCAAAGGGTTCACTGCCTTCACTTGGAGAGTGTAAATAGCCGAAGGGTTCTCTGCCCACACTAGGAGAGTGTGAAAGGACGACGGTTCTCTGCCAACACTGGGAATTGAGTAAAAGGACGACGGTTCTCTGCCGCACCTAGTAGTGGTGAAAAGAGTGTGTTGTAAAGGCTTCTCCGCCTTGCTGTGGGTGCAAAAGGAGAGTCACTATTGGTATTAGTGCAATACTCAGAGGGTGCCTCTGGAGAGTGGATGTAGGTCTGGTTTTAGACCGAACCACTATAAATCTGGTGTCATTTACTTTACTGTTTTTACTTTTCCGCATTTAATTTTTAATTTTAAGAACTCTGTAGTTGAAAAACATTTTCTAGAAAAACTCAAAAGAAAAATTTTCATTTCGGTTCAACTTAGATTCAAAGAGGGATTAAAATTTTTAAACTACCAATTCACCCCCCCCCCCTCTTGGTAGCCTTGGGACATTAACTTAGGCTTAACAACCTATTTACTAGACTCAACAAGTGGTATCAGAGCATCGTTTTAAAATCATAAGTTTGAACTACTTTTTGATTAACGTAGATGGCTACATTCGGAAACCGAAACACACCTGAAGGTTACTCTATCACTAGACCTCCACTGTTTGACAATATTCCTTTTGATTTTTGGAAAACATGCATGTCTACTTTCTTACAGTCACTTGATTATCGTATGTGGATGCTAGTTTAGGAAGGTTACACAAAACCAACTAGATTAGTTGATGGAGTTAGGGTAGAAACACCTTTTGCAGATTGGACTATAGAAGAACGTGACTTAGCACAATTAAATGCCAAATGTCTAAATAGTTTCTTTTGTGCTTTAAAATGTGAAGACTACATACGGGTTTCCACTTGCAAAAGCGGAAAGGACATATGGGATAGACTTTGTATAACTTATGAAGGGACAAATGAGGTTAAGCAATCAAGACTCAATATCTTGTTACATGACTATGAATTGTTTCGTATGAAACCTAATGAATCTATTTCAGACATGTACACAAGATTCACACAAATTGTCACTTCTTTGCATGCACTTGGTAGGGAATTAACTAATGCTGAAATGGTTAATAAGATTCTTCGATGTTTACCTACTGCTTATGATGCTAAAATTACTGCAATTACAGAGTCTAAATATCTTAACATTTACTCTATTGACAATCTTCTTGGTTCACTCATTGCTTATGAGCAAGGAGTAAGTCAAAGAAAGATTGATGCAGGTGAACCACGAAAGGAGAAAAATATTGCACTAAAGGTGGAAGAGTCAGAGAGTGAACACTCACAACCTGAGGATGAAGATGATATTGCACTGATGACTAGATAATTCAGAAGCTTTTTAAAGAGGAAGCAGAAGAGACGTCAGCAATGGAATAGAGGTAAGTTTAACAAAAATGGCAAGATTTCTAATGAAGTGATTTGTTATGAATGCAGGAAACCAGGTCATATAAAAACTGATTACTCAAAACTCAAAGCCACTCCTAGCAAGGAGAAGGTAGAGGAGAAACCATGGTAAAGAATGATAAGAAGAAGTTCCAAAGAGCTTTCTGGGCGGACTCAGCTTCAGACTCATCTGAGACTGAAAAAGAAGAAGAAGTCACCAACGTTTGCTTGATGACAGATAATGTTGAACAATCAGATCAAGAAGAGGTATGTGACTTAATCTATGATGAATTGTTTGAAGTTTCTGAACACATGCATGATGCATATAGGAAAATGAAAAAGATGCATGCTAGTTTATGTTTAGAACTGGAAGAGCTTAAGAAGGAACACGAAATCCTTAGGAAAGATCATGCTTTAATAGATTACAACCACATGAAATTACTTGATGAATATGATGACTTGAATAAAAATTTTGAGAATTTAAAATCATCCTATGCTGAACTTGAAAAAGATTTTAAAAATTTTAAGGATGAATCTGAGAGAAAAACATATCGAATCAATTATACAAATCGAATCTTGGAAGATATGAATTCATTTTATAAATTGACAATAAGAGCTCTCGAGGATAATAGGAATCCCCCTAAACTTGAAGATTTTACAAATCCTAAATATTATCCTAAATTTATGAAATCCCTTAGGAGACAATCAAATAGAAGAAAACTAGGGAATATTTTTCCTAATGTTAAATGTAATAATTATGGATTTTTGGGACATATAGCTCACACCTGTACTTTCAAGATGAAATCTAATTTGGTGTGGAGACCTAAGATGCATAAACCTAGACATATCATACATGCATCTGATTATAAATTGCTAAAAGGTGAACCCAAACTTGTTTGGGTTCCCAGGTCTAATATTTGAGAGTTTTGCAGGAGTGCTCTCACACAAGACCTTATGGGAGCATATGGTACCTGGACAGCGGATGTTCAAAGCATATGACTGGAGATACTGCTCAATTCATAACGCTAGAAGCAAGGAGTGGAGGCAAGGTTACACTTGGAGATAATACAACAAAGAAAGTGATTGGATCTTGTGTGATTGGAAATTTCAAAAACTTTTTCATAGATAATGTGTTATTGGTTGAAGGCTTAAAACATAATCTGTTAAGTATAAGTCAGCTATGTGATAAGGGCTATAATGTGAAATTTTTACCTACTAGCTGCATATTAAGCCTAAATGGAAATGAAGTTTTAAATGGAAAAAGGGTAAACAATGTTTACATGCTAGATTTGAATTCTATTCAATCTCCTACTGCTTTTTATTTGAAAACTATTTCTGATGAATCATGACTTTGGCATAGGAGACTTTATCATTCTAGTATGAAAAACCTTAGAAGAATTACCCAAAAGAATTTAGTGAGAGGTATACCAAAACTAGACTTTACTAAGGACCACCTTTGTGATGCATGTCAATTAGGAAAACAAGTGAAATCCTTTTTTAAGCCCAATAAAGATCTTAGAACTAGTAAACCTTTAGAAATTCTTCACATGGATCTTTTTGGACCAGTAGGAACAGTAAGTCTAGGAGGGTAAGTATACGGATTTGTTATAGTGGATGATTTCTCAAGATTCACTTGGGTTAGATTTCTTGTTCATAAAAGTGAATCATTTGAGGAATTCAGAAATTTTTCAACTTGGATTCAAAGAAAACTAGGATGTAAAATAATTTCTTTACAAAGTGATCATGGAGGAGAATTTGAAAATGAAAGATTTAAAAATTTTTGTAAAGAAAAAGGGATTGATCATAATTTTTCTGCACCTAGAACCCCTCAACAAAATGGGGTAGTTGAAAGAAAAAATAGAACATTAATAGAAGCCGCCCGAGCATTGTTGGCAGAATACTCACTTCCTAGATATTTTTGGGCTGAGGCGGTTAGCACTGCATGTTATGTTCTGAATAGGGTGAATGTGAGATCAAATTTAAATAAAACACCCTATGAGTTGCTAAAAGGTAGAACACATAACTTGTCTCATTTGCATATTTTTGGTTGCAAGGTGTTCATTCATAACAATGGAAATCTGCCTTAGAAAAATTTGATCCAAATCAGATGAAGGAATTTTTGTTGGATATTCAAGTGTTGGAAAATCTTATAGGGTATTCAACAAAAGAACTTTAGTCATTGAAGAAACCACACATGTTGTATTTGATGAATCTGGAAATTTGGAAGAGCCAAATGTTGTTGAAGAAGAGATTGAAGAAAACTCCCAAAATATTGATAGATTAAATTTGGAAGAAAATGTGGAAGAGAATTTGGAAAGAGAAAACCCTTTGCCTAGAGATTTGAGATTTTCTAAAAACCACCCAAGAGAATTGATTATAGGTGAACCTAGTGAGGGTGTTAGAACTAGGCGTGGATTAAACAAGGAAGTCAATCATTCAATCTTTATTTCAACAATAGAACCCACTAATATTGATCAAGCACTTTCTGATGAATTTTGGATATTCGCCATGCAAGAAGAGTTAAATCAATTTGTAAGAAATAAAGTTTGGTAATTAACTACAAGGCCAAAGATCAAAGTGTTGTTGGAACCAAGTGGGTGTTCAAAAATAAAATAAATGACTTAGGAGTAGTCATTAGAAATAAGGCTAGATTAGTTGCTAAGGGGTATAATCAAATTGAAGTAATTGATTTTGAGGAGACTTTTGCCCCTGTAGCTAGACTTGAAGTAATTAGGGTTCTTCTTGCCTTTGCCTGTTTTAAAAGTTTTAAATTATTTCAAATGGATGTCAAAAGTGCCTTTTTAAATGGGGTAATTGAAGAAGATGTTTTTGTAGAACAACCTCCAGGCTTTGAAAATTCAAAATACTCAAATCTTGTTTTCAAGTTAAAAAAGGTATTATATGGATTGAAACAGGCACCTAGGGCTTGGTAAGAGAGGTTGAGCAACTTCCTACTTGAAAGATCTTTTGAAAAAGGAAGTGTGGATACAACTCTCTTTTTAAAGAAATTTGAAAAGGATATACTCATTGTTCAAATTTATGTGGATGATATCATTTTTGGATCTTCAAATAAAAATCTTTGTGATGATTTTTCTAAAACAATGATTAGTGAATTTGAAATGAGTCTAATGGGAGATCTAAATTTCTTTCTAGGTTTTAGCATTAAGCAACTTGAGGAAGGAACATTTCTTAGCCAAACTAAATATATTAAGGACATCCTCAAGAAATATGAAATGGACAATGCTAAACCTGTTAGTACACCAATGAGTTCCTCAGTTCAGTTGGATAACGACCTTAATGGAAAATCTGTTGATCAAAAGAAATATAGAGGGATTATTGGATCTTTGCTTTACTTGACTGCTAGCTGACCAGATATTATGTTCAGTATTTGCTTATGTGCTAGATTTCAATCAGATCCAAAAGAATCACATTTGACAGCAGTGAAAAGGATTTTAAGATACTTACTAGGAACTTAAAACTTAGGAATTTGGTATCCTAAGTTTAGCTCTTCATTTGAAATTGTTGGTTATTCAGATTCTGACTTTGCAGGCTGTAGAGTGGATAGGAAAAGCACTTCTGGAACATGTCAATTCATTGGAAATTCATTAGTTTCTTGGTCTAGTAGAAAAAAAAAATTCAGTAGCCCTATCTACTGCAGAAGCAGAATACATTGCATTAGGAAGTTGTGTGGCACAAGTACTTTGGTTAAAATAATCGTTGATTGATTTAGGATTAACTATAGGCACTATTCCAATTTATTGTGACAATACTAGTGCTATTTGCATTTCCAAAAATCCTATTCAACATTCTAGAACCAAACACATTGACATAAGGCATCATTTCATAAGGGATCATGTATCCAAGGGAGAAATTGAACTCACACATGTTTCAACTGAAAATCAACTTGCAGACATTTTTACAAAACCTTTAGCCTTTGATACCTTCAGTACATTAAGAACAAGGCTTGGTGTTATTGATTTGAATGCTTAAATAAAAATGTTTTTGCAACATTGATATTTATGTTTTCTTAGTTTATTTGTCTTTGATTTTTGTTTTGAATTTTATGATTTTTGAGTGTTTTGAATGAGTTTATTTTAAAGTCTGTGATTTTGTCTTTGTTTTCTGTGTTTTGAATGTTTAGTTTGTTTTAGTTTGATAAAAATTCAAAATATCCAAAATGTGTGGAAATCGTCCGAGACGAAATTTTTCGTACTGGACGATGTGTGTAAAATTCAGTTTGCGTGATATGAAACGTTTTGAGAGCAGTTTTTAATTTAGTTCGTCTGTACGATCTATTGATCGTCCAGGATGAAATTTTTTTTTTCTTTTCTCAAATGTCGGGATGATTGAATGCAGCGGTTGAGTGGATAAGGCAGTTTTAAATGTGAAGTTCGTCCGTACGAACTTTTTGTTCGTCCAAACGAACAGACGTCATTTCATTGTAGGGGACAGTTTTAAACTGACATTAAAATGAATTAATTTTTGATCGTCTGTACGATCAGTCAAGTCAAAAAGCCTGTACGAAGGGACGAATCGTAAATTGTGTTGATTACGAAAAGCCGTTACATTTTGGACGAATTAGATCGTCTGTACAAAATTTTTTCGTCCAGACGAACGATGATTTTCGTCCAGGATGATCTGTTTTCGTCCAGGATGAACGTATCGTTTTCTTTAAATATGAAGGCTTTCTAACTCAACAATCACATCTCCAAACTTCACTTTCAATCCCTTTCAACTTCAAATCGACAATGGCCTCTTCAAGTAAGAGACAAAAGGTGTTGGTGAAGAAACCCCACAGGAATGCCTCTGAAAACTTCCTGTCAAAAGAAAAAGATGAATCTTTTCCTCGTTTTGCCTTCGCCAAAATAACTCCCTCTCGCATTCTGATTCAAAGCGAGATTCACTTCAAGGTAATGTACCTTTTTGTCTCCACCCAGTTTGGATTCATTTTTTCTCTTGTCCACCTTTACAACAAACAAACATTTCTCTATTTTCTAGCCAACATGAGTTTTAATTCTGACCACACCTGCATAAGTTCTTATGTTTTCAAACAAAAAGTTGAAATCACCAAGCATGACATTGGTGCCTTTCTAAGCTTAAGAACTAAAGGATATAGAGCCCACACCCTAATGAGTGAAGACACTTTCAAATGGTATGAAGTCAATAGGGTGATTAGAGAAAATGGCCTAACATATCATGTTGCTAGAGTTTCAGGAATGACCAGAAATGCTCGAATCATCCAGCACATTCTTCGATCTTTAATCATTTCTAAAGCTGGTGATAGGATCAATATTACCCCACTCCTTTCTGTTGTAACCTTTTTGATTATGGATCGTAAGCCTATCGATGAAGCCCAACTTATCCTAGACCATCTTTATGGGCTTTCAGAAATTGGGCATGCAGAATAGAAGAGAAAAAGACACATCTCATTAGGACACTTAGTTACATATATTTTGGAAAAGAAATACAACTTAGTGCATCATGATGATGAATACGAAGAGCCGGTCTACTACAATGATGCTTCCTTCAGAGCAATTTTCAAGGAGGAAAAAGGGAAAGCACATGCCAGTGCTTCTGAAGAAGAAGAAGAAGGAGAGCAAATTTTTGCACCTCAATCAGATTATCAGAATCTGATTGAGAAATTTGATAGACTTGAGACTCATGTTGATCAAAGATTTGATCAAGTTGATGCTCAACTTATGCAGCAACAACAGGACATTGGTAGTATCATAAATGAAGTACATGAAATCAATACCAATGTTATGTTGATGGCCTCCCACTTCAACCTTTTTGGTGGCATTCCTCCTCCTCCTCCAGAAGAATAGAGAATGAAAGATGATTTTGTGTTTGTTGTACTTGTGTTTGTTTTAAATATTTGTTGTGTTAGTGTTTATTTTAGTATTTCTCTTAGTTATGTTTGTTTATGTTTGTTGTTTTTGTTGTTGTTTTGATATTATGAAATGATCATGTAATCTTTCTCATTAATATCAATACATGTCGTAGTTGATTTTAATTTTGGTTTGTTTTAGGAATGTGCTTAATTTTTATGAATTTCATTAGTCTTATTTAATCTTAATTGTGCTTAAATTAGATTGTGATTTGAGATTAATTACATTAGAAAATCTAGTCTTTCTAAATTTAAACTTTATTTATAACTTGTTATAATTACAATTTTTAAATTCATGTCTATTTATTTAGACTACATAAAAGTTAATATTATTATTGCAATTTAGATGTTTATTTATTTTGTATTTCTTTGCTCAAGTGATTTATGCATTTTGATTGTATGTTTTTGGTTGCATTTTGATTTTGTATTTGATTTTGTGTCTTTGGCTTGTGTTATTTTGTTAAAATTTTTTTTAAAAACAAAAATATTGTTCTTTGGTTCAAAATGCCTCCTTATTTTCATGTATTCATCAATTCAGGGGGAGTTTAAGAGATTTGTTTAAATTGAAACCCTACAAACAATAATTATTTTGCCATCATCAAAAAGGGGGAGATTGTTAAGATAGTTGCTATTTGAATGCTTTATATTTTTACAACTTATATAGTTTTGATGATTCCAAACATTATTGTTCAAATGTGTAGTTATCTCCTAACAATTTTAGAAGATTTGTATTTGCTCTTGTGTGTACTAACATTTCAGGAAAATTTAACTCCAGACTATGAAGACTTCAAATCAAATTCAACATGAAATACTTTATAAATTTGAAGCTTGTACTTTTCTTTGAATTAATTTTGAAAGGGAGTGATTGTAATTGAGTAAATAAAAACACACACACACACACATAAGGAGATCATATAAAATTTATACTGATCATACAGGACGATATCAGATCATACGCGACGATCAGACAGTTATCTCCTACTGAGCACATGGAACGAATAGGAACTGGCTTGAAAAATTTTCTAAGTCCTATTCGTCCGGGACGAAATTAAATATCATCCAGAACGATTTGGTCTCTGTAAAATTTTCATCGAGACGAAATTAATTATCGTTAGAAAATGAGTTGCTCTCTGTAAAAATTTCGTCCAGACGAAATTAATTATCGTCCAGGACGATCTGGTCTCTGTAAAATTTTCGTCCAGACGAAATTAATTATCGTCAGAAAACGAGTTGCTCTCTGTAAAATTTTTGTCCAGACAAAATTAATTATCGTCCAAGACGATCGGGTCTCTGTAAAAATTTTGTCTAGACGAACCAATTTTTGTCCAGACGATTAACCAAATTAGAACGGTTTTCAGCAGTTTATAGAACCGACCTAGTAATAACCGTTTGTACCGGACGAACTTAGTTCGTACGGGACGATCAGCTTGTACGAAAATATTTCGTACACACATACAAATAGGGTCATTTCAAAGCGTTTAAGTAAAATTGTCCAGGACGATCCACGATCGTACGGGACGATACATTGCGTACAAAATTGAAAACTTACAGTTTTTGGGCAGTTTTTCTTGTCTTTTGTATAAATAGTCCAAATTAGACTGCCACCCAATCTTTTTGTCATTTGATCTTCGTGCCTCTTGAGAGAATAGCTAAGGAGAGAGTGTGAGAGTGCATTCAAAGGAGGATTCCTACCACTAGAGCGTGAAGGCTTCACTTAGAGTTCAAAGGTAAGAATCTCTACTTGTGAATTGGGATTACTTCACTCTTTTCTTTCTTCCTTCTAGATTTCTTGTGAGAAGATCTATCAAGGAGATCCGGTTCGCTGCCGACACTTGGAGAGTGTGAATAGCCGAAGGGTTCGCTGCCTACACTTGGAGAGTGTGAATAGCCAAAGGGTTCGCTGCCTTCACTTGGAGAGTGTAAATAGCCGAAGGGTTCTCTGCCCACACTAGAAGAGTGTGAAAGGACGACGGTTCTCTGCCAACACTGGGGATTGTGTAAAAGGACGACGGTTCTCTACCGCACCAGGTAGTGGTGAAAAGAGTGTGTTGTAAAGGCTTCTCCGCCTTGCTGTGGGTGCAAAATGAGAGTCACTATTGGTATTAGTGCAATACTCAGAGGGTGCCTCTAGGGAGTGGATGTAGGTCTGGTTTTAGACCGAACCACTATAAATCTGGTGTCATTTACTTTACTGTTTTTACATTTCCGCATTTTATTTTTAATTTTAAGAACTATGTGGTTGAAAAATATTTTCTAGAAAAACTCAAAAGAAAAATTTTCATTTCGGTTCAACTTAGATTCAAAGTGGGATTAAAATTTTTAAACTACCAATTCACCCCTTCTTTGGTAGCCTTGGGACATTAACTTAGGCTTAACAACCTATTTACTAGACTCAACAAAAGCCATAGTCGATTTGAAACCCCCTAAAAGTCTTACCCAGTTGAGATCCTTTAAGGGTAAACTTGCTTTCTTACGGAGATTTATGTCCGACCTTTCTGGTAGGTGTCATCCCATTAGCCACTCTAGTGAAGATGAGTGCCCGATTCCACTGGGATGAGCATTGTCAGGAAGCCTTTGAGAGTATAAAACGCTACTTGATGAACCCCCCCTGTTTTAGCTGCATCGATCCCAAGTAGGTCGTTGATTCTTTACACTACGGCCCTGGATGAATCCCTAGGTGAATTGTTGGTTCAAGAGAATGAAGAAGGCAAGGAGAATGTCTTGTACTATCTTAACAGATGGTTAATACCTGCAGAGCTTAAGTACCTAGCAATTTAAAAGCAATGTTTAGCCTTGATCTTCATAATACAAAAGCTTAGGCATTATATGCTTTCATATAAGGTTAACCTAATTTCTTGAGTCAACCCCTTGCATTACTTGATGACTCGTCTGACCCTCTCAGGTCATCTAGCATGATGGTCTATGATCCTACTGCAATTTGACATTACTTTTGTCCCTCAATAGGTCATCTAAGGATAGGCTCTAGTAACATTCAATATTAATTGTAACATTCAATATCTTGAAGTGATCCAATTATATTTTTTAAATCAAATAAGTTATTTTAAATTATAATATATATTTAAAAATGTATTATATAACATTTGTTAAAATTTATAATTTTGGCAACCATTATAATAATATTTATGTCAATATCTATATTAGCTATCTTTTAATCTTACCTATATTTTATATGTTATATTTTTTTAATATTTTAAAAATAATTATATAATTCATTTTTTATTTGATTAATTTTATAACGGCTTATATCAAATCTTATAATTTTGGTGATAAATTAACCGAGTATTTTATTCATCATGAAGCCGGCTAGTATGTGTAATGGTGCTTTCCCTTGCCCCAAGTGAGGAAGGAAGATCATCCCTTCAGTCAATTGCCACTCTCCTGAGAAACTTGGCTTGTAGTGTGGACGTGAGATGAGATGAAAATAGGTCCAATTTGTTAAAACATATTTAAAATTATATTAAACAATTTTCTCATATATGTTGTAAAGTTTTTAGAAAATATTCAAAATATTTATAATTTTAATTTATATAACAGGTAAAAAGTTACACGATAAAAATTTTATCAGTTATTAACTGGAATAAAATATTTATAATATAAATATAATTATTTCAATTATTTAAAATTTAATGTAAAATTCATGTAAATTACTTTATATCTGTAAATTCAAGAATCCAAAAATTCTACAAAGATGCTCATAAATTAATTAAGCATGTCCCAAAAACTCTAGTGAAATCATTTTGCAAAACAGACGCCAAATTGTTCTAAAACCCCATTTGTACGGACAAGTGTCAATTTCTTAAGAAATTTTATCTAAGCCCAAAATTTATGAAAATAATAGTAAAACT
Organism: Dendrobium nobile; assembly: GCA_022539455.1. Lineage (NCBI taxonomy): Eukaryota > Viridiplantae > Streptophyta > Magnoliopsida > Asparagales > Orchidaceae > Dendrobium > Dendrobium nobile. The sequence goes on along the minus strand of CM039732.1, from coordinate 2,812,271 downwards.
AAAACACAATAATATCTATTTTATGGAAAAGTTTTTCTGACTTATACTGACTCCTAAACACAATAGTTTATGATTTGAACTTATACTGACTCCTAAAATAACTTTTAACTATTATAGGAAAAAAAATTAAAAAAATTTTAAGGATTTTCACGGCCAATCTAATTGTTAGCGATAAAAGCATCTTCAACTATTAAGTTCTTCAACTATAAGGGTATTTTAACTATAAGTAGGACTTAACTCAAGTATGATTTAGTTAATAAAATCGATATTTAACAATCAAATCAAATCAATTAAATGAAATTAGAGAAATAAACCCTTTATTTATTTTTTTAGGGAAATAAATTTCGTTTCAAATCAAAACAACCTCAATTTTGATCGCAAACTACTTTAAAATTTGCCTTCAACAACACAAGTTGAACCGTGATTTGAACTATATTTGATATATCATCAAAAAAATATCCTGATTGGGCACGAATCTCATGGAAAAATCAATTTGGAAAATTTTGAAATTAAATTAGGAACCATATGAACTCCGATTTCAACAAACTTATAGTCGAGCTGAATGTCTAGAAAAGACGAACCCAACGAAACCAATTTTGACTCAATCCGAGCCCAAATGTATCCAAAACGAAGACTCGAAGCGCATTTGAAAAGTTCAAACCAAAAATTGGATTACCAAAAGGTTTCCAAACATGACATGCTTATTTTTGAATGGAGCGACTCAACGAGTCAAATCCAACGAACACAAGATCGTTAAATTCTGATAACATTAAGACATACCAATGCCCAATAAATGGTCCATGATCGAGGAAATCAACATCGGACGTCCATTCAAACCTCCAAATTACACTTGATCTCCCTCTTATTTACTGATCATGCCACTCTCAGAAAATTATAAATAAACTCCTCATTCATCATGTAAGAGGGAGGAACAAGGGCTCAAGCAGAGAAGAGGAGGAAGAGAAGAAAAAGATGCCTCTTACCACAAGACTCCTCCTCGACCACCACTGAACTTCCACCCTGTCATCGATCGATGCCAGACTTTCGTCCATCGCCAGACTTGCGTCCATCACCAGACTTCTACCCATCGCTGGATTTTCGTTGGAATTTTGCCCGATGACAAACTTTCATCCATCGTTGAACTTTTGCCCGTCTGTAGACTTCCATCAAACTTTTGTCTAATGCTAAGGTCCATCACCAGACATTTGCCCGTCATCGAACTTTTGACGGACTTCTTCCTGACACCAGACTTTTGTCCGATGTCTCACTTATGTACATAGCCAGACTTTCATTGGTTACCGAACTTCTGTCCGTCGCCAGACTTTCGTCGAAGTTTTATCTGATGATGAACTTTCATCCATAGTTGGACTTCTGTTCGATGCCAAACTTCTATCCATCGTTAGACTTCTACTTGTCATCAGACTTTCATCGGACTTCTATCCAACGTTGGACTTTTGTCCATCACTAGACTTCCACTCATCATCAAACTTTCTCCTGTTGCCTAACTTTTGCCCATCGCTGGACTTCCATCAGACTTCTATCCGATGCCAGACTTTTATTCATCGTTTGACTTCTACCCAACGCCGAACTTCTGCGCCAGCCAATTAAGGTTCTGCCGCCCTCCATCGCTAGAAAAAAGTCCTTCTAACCAATATCTCACACCGACTATAGTACTTCTGACCTTCATCATTAGACAACGATCTTTCTAACCCCAATCGCTCATCGACTATAGTCCTTCGACCACCATCACTAGATTGTGGTCTTTCCGACCTCCCTCACCAATCGATTATGGTCCTGTTAACTAAACAAGCATGTCAATAGAGTGATTCTTTCAATTCTCATCATATAATTAACTCTATATGATGTATATTTATTACATCAAGCTAAGAACTCCCAAGGAAGAGCCTCATTTATGATCAACTGTAAATACTAATGAATTCATTCAAACTGGGCCAAGCCCTATGATTTTTTCCCTTTTCAAGATTTTCCATGAAAAAAAACTTTGGTGTCTTTATTTTTTGTTTGATTGAAAAGTGTAGTTTTAAAAAATATTAATTTTCTTTGGGAATGTTAATTTTTTTAGAATTTTAGTTTTGAAATTGAGCACGTCATTATAAATAGTATATCACCTCGGGAGGCGAATATACCATTCCCTAATAGGTTCACATTTCAAAAATTTGAATTTTATCTTGATTATCGTATGCAAACTCAGGAGAGACAACATATGATCTCGAAAGATCAAAATGATGTTTAATTAATTACTTGACTAAAATAATCTGGATAAAAGATCATTAATTTCATAATCAAAATCATGATAATTGAATGTTATATCTTTCCAAGGAAAGAGAATATTACCTATTATCAATCAATTAAATATAATGATAATGATCGCTGAACTTAAATTTCTCAAAGATAATTAATTAAAGTTTTAAAAATTTGATTTTGAAAATTAGAACTGAGTTTCTAAATCTCCTTCGAGCGCAAGCTCTCATAGTTAATTACATCGTAGGAAATTAGAGTTTCCTATGAATACTCTCGATTAAAATAATGGTATAAATTTTACTTAAGATTTTAAAGTTTGATGTCAAAAGAGGTCAGGGTTAGAAATTCAAATGGGATTAGATCAAACTGGAGAACTTATTTTTTGAGTCAAAAGAAAGAGGGTAGGAGGTGTTTTGAGATTCTGAATTACTTTAGAAACACCTCAGCCTATCCTAAGTATTGGGCTCAAATTTCATTAAAAGAGATATTTAGTTTGAATGATCAATTTTATTAGAAAGTCGGGATTCAATTCTCGGAGGTTAAGGGCTTAGAGCCTGAGCCTGCCTGAGAACCTAAGTCTAAATTGGGTACTGAAAATTATTAACCCGAACCTAGCTAATATAGTGCAAATCGGGACTTACCCCAGCCTAGATTGACAAGTTAGCTAAACCACCTAAACGCTTTAAAACCATGAGTCTGATCAAATTATGCAAGAGTGGTAGGGACATTATATTAAGTTTGAAAGTGCTCAGATGGCACTAGAAAGTGCTCTGAAAACACTTGAAAGTTTGTTAGGGATGTTAAGCCCTCATGAACTGGCCCAAGGCTAAATAAAGAGAGTGGTGAATTAGATAACTTTAAAATCAAAGATAAAACTCAAACCAAAATCACCACAAAAATTTAAGTGCGGAAATTAAATAATGCTGAAGCAATAATAAGAAAAGAACACACCGAATTTATGGTGGTTTGGTCAAACCTTGACCTACGTCCACTCCTTGGAGGCACCCTCCAAGTATTGCACTACAAAAGTGTCTCTCCTTTAGCCCCCACAGCTAGGTGGAGAAGCCCTTACAAAATCACTTCCACCTTTTCCGGTGCGGCGGAGTTGCCGGGTCCTTTGACACCAAAGAGATCTTCTTCTTTGGTGAACTTCCCTCAAGACAAGCCTTGAATCCGATGGTACTAAGGTGCAAGTTCGCCGGAGCAACCGTGTGGATCCCCCACCACACTCCCTTGAGTTCCTCCCCCTCACAGGATCTTCTCCCTCTCAAACTCCACCCTTTCCTCTCTCCCTTTCAAGCTCTCTCTTCAAGTTTCCCCCACAAGAACGAAGCTACAATGGCTGCCAAAGACACTTATAAAGTGTCATGCCAAGCTTAAATAGAAGCTCTCAAAATGAGCTCATTAATGCAAGTTGCCGACATTATCGTCCAGGACGATAGGTATATTGTCCTGGCCGATCAGTACAAATTTAGCTCATCAACCCTGGACGATTTGGGATGATCAGAAGAAAATTGGTTACATCGTCCTGGCCAATATCACGATCGTCCAAGCTGATTAGTTTAAAACTGATTTCAATCGTCCTGATCATCACCCTAAATTTGAGCTGTCCGATGTAGATCGTTCAGGACATCATCCTGGCCGATCAGGAGATCGTCCCGGACGATATGATCGTATCAATCAACCATTAATGCTTTCCAAAGATACCAGATCAATTTGGGCATAATTGAGTTAGATCATCCTGGACGATAATAATATCGTCCTAGCCGATTTCCTAAAACAAAGTATTCCTAAACCGATTATGACGGTTGATTCTTTTTGAATTGAGATTATCATCCTAGCCGATACAGGTATCGTCCAGGCCGATCCATTAATGACGGCTGCCTTAATGAGGATGCCCTAATTAGGGTTTCTGATTTTGGACATATCATCCAGGACCGATATTACCAAAAATAAAAATCTTATAGGGAACAACATAAAATCTTCCAAGTTACAAATCAACAGATCCCACACCAAAAATAACAGACTCAAGAAAGAAAAAAGAATACAAACTGACTCAGACCTAGTCTACACAATCATGAGCTAATTCCAAATTGCAGTCCGATCGTGTGAACCTGAAACGTTAGTACATAAGGTATTTATAGAGAAATAAAAATGTTTGCTATCATCAAAATCATAAACCATTGATCCGCAACAATCTCCCCCTTTTTTATGATGGCAAACAATTCAATTTGAATTTAAAAAAAAAATAATTTCTCCTAATCTCCCCCTCACTAGAATAAACCATTTTAAGAAATAGGGGAGATAAAATTTTTTTGTTATTCTTAATTTTTTGAAAACAAGATACAAAAATTCAACAATACGTTCTCCCCCTTTGACATTATCAAAAAGAGAGGAGGCACAAAGCGACCAAAAAATATTCCTTAATCTAGTGAAAAACAAATATTCTTAAAATGAGAAAGTTACCTCTTAGTTTTAATCAAAAACTTAGTAGAATTGGATTGACAACGCATAGCCCAGAAAAGGTTAGAAATTCATAATTTGATAATCCAAACTCAAGTTCTTTAAAAATGCTCAAAAACTTTTTAATTCAATATCTAAATCATAAAATAAATTAGAGAAAGAAACAATCATTTTTTAAAAACTTCTTCCATAAAATATATCTAATAGAAGATCAATGCACGAACTGTTGAATCAAGAATCAAGATTTTCAAAGTCAAGTATCAAAATTATCAAGGGTTTTCTTAAGCTTTTTAAGAAGTACAAGAATGGTAAGCATTAACTTTTTATGGGCTCATTTTATGCCTCTTGACAATTGGTTGGCGCACTACGCATCTTTTGATACACTTTGTGTATTATATATTTTCAATTTGACGACTTTGCGCATCTTTTATTTTTGGCATTATTGGCCAATTTTTTTGAATATGCTTCCTTTCTTAAATCTTAAAAATAAAGGAAAACCCATCTTAGTGACAAATTGAATTTCTTGATTAAGAAAATTATGATTTAGATTCAAAAACTTGCAAAAGATTCTTATGCGATAAATAAAATGTAGGGAGATAAAAAATTTATTTCAAAAACCAATTTAAAAGATGAAAAAAATTTTAAATCAAAAGTAGGATAACCTCTTTTAGGAAATAGAGATTGAGAATCAAAAACATGAATTTCCTTCCTTTGACTGTTTTAGAGAAGTCAAACACAACTTACCAAAGATTTAAAAAAAAATCAGGAAGTAGATTTTTCATTTTTAGAAAAGTGAATGTGTGTGTTGATCAGAGAAAAACTTTCACAAAAATAAAAATTTCAAAGAATAAATATATATATATATATATGAAAATAAAAACACAACATAAAAAAAGAGAACACAAATAAGCATTTTAACCATTATCTCTCTCCTGGTCCGATTTTTCAGAAACTAGGTCTGCCCATGAGATTTTTTGCCTTTCATTATTTCTCCAGTTTAAATTTTGCTCCGCCTTGCCCTTTTCTTTCGTAGGAAGAATTCTTAAGTTAGGGCACTGATTTTTCATATGTCCAGGCTTCCTACATCAAAAGCAAATAACGTCAGAAGAAATATGGACATCCTTACCACTTTTACCTTTCCACTTTTGCTTATGCTTTAGTGAGCTTTGTGATTTGCTTGACAAGTCATTGTTATCGTCACCAACTAAGCTTCCTCTTTCCGTATCTTCAGCTTTTAGAACGATCGTTTCACCTGCATCCAAAAGTCTTTGACCTAAACCTTGCTCGTAGGCAATAAGTGAGCCAATCAAATTATCAATAGAATAATCATTCAAATCTTTTGATTCACAAATAGCAACTACTTTAGCATCAAACTTATCTAGTAGACAATGAAGAATTTTGTTAATTTTTTTAAAATTTGAAAATTCTTTTCCTAAGGCATGCAATGATGTTATAATTTGAATGAACATAGTGTACATGTCTAAGATCGTTTCATAAGGTTTCATGGAAAATAATTCAAAATCATGCATTAATAAATTCAACTTAGATTACTTGATTTCACTAGTGCCTTCGTATATGGCGTGCAATTTATCCCAAACTTCCTTACCAGTAGTGCACGTGGAAATTAACAAAAAATCATCATAATTTAAAGCACAAAAAAGCAATTTAAAGACTTCGCATTCAATTGAGCATCCATTCGTTCTGCCTTACTCTATTAATTAAAAGGGATATCAATTTTAATTCCATTTAAAACTTGTGACGGTGAAGAATAACCATTTAAAATCATATGCCTCATGCGAAAATCAATCGATTACAAGAAAATAGACATGCGGGTTTTTCAAAAATCAAATGACATATTTTTAAATAAAGGAGGTCTGGTGATTGAATAACCTTCCGCGACATTACGATTAACCATGGATCAAAATTCAAAAGCTTTTAAAAACTTATTATTTTTTTAAAACGGCTCTGATACCACTTGAAAGTGCTCAGATGGCACTAGAAAGTGCTCTGAAAATACTTGAAAGTTCGTTAGGGATGTTAAGCCCTCATGAACTAGCCCAAGGCTAAATAAAGAGAGTGGTGAATTAGATAACTTTAAAACCAAAGATAAAACTCAAACCAAAATCACCAAAAAAATTTAAGTGCGGAAATTAAATAATACGGTAGCAATAATAAGAAAAGAACACACCGGATTTATAGTGGTTCGGTCAAACCTTGACCTACGTCCACTCCTTGGAGGCACCCTCCAAGTATTGCACTACAAAAGTGTCTCTCCTTTAGCCCCCATAGATAGGTGGAGAAGCCCATACAAAATCACTTCCACCTTTCCCGGTGCGGCGGAGTCGTCGGGTCCTTTGACACCAAAGAGATCTTCTTCTTTGGTGAACTTCTCTCAAGATAAGCCTTGAATCTGATGGTACTAAGGTGCGAGTTCGCCAGAGCAATCGTGTGGATCCCCCACAACACTCCCTTGAGTTCCTCCCCCTCACAGGATCTTCTCCCTCTCAAACTCCACCCTTTCCTCTCTCCCTTTCAAGCTCTCTCTTCAAGTTTCCCCCGCAAGAACGAAGCTACAATGGCTGTCAAAGACACTTATAAAGTGTCATGCCAAGCTTAAATAGAAGCTCTCAAAATGAGCTCATTAATGCAAGTTGCCGACATTATCGTCCAGGACGATAGGTATATCGTCTTGGTCGATCAGTACAAATTCAGCTCATCAGCCCGGGATGATTTGGGACAATCAGAAGAAAATTGGTTACATCGTCCTGGCCGATATCACGACCGTCCAGGCTGATTAGTTTAAAATCGATTTCAATCGTCTTGATCATCGCCCTGAATTCGAGCTGTCCGATGTAGATCGTCTAGGACATCATCCTGGTCGATCAGGAGATCGTCCCGGATGATATTGTTGCAAATCTATTTTTTCATGGCTTATGTTTTGATGATTGACAAACACTGTTTCTCTTGGACTACTTGTTGCTTCTAACTTTTCAGGAATCGAAGATCGGACGATCAAGAGGAAGCCAAGTCCAGGATCGCGTAGGTTTAGGGTTGAGTCAGTCTGTAATTTTATTTTTCACCTTTTGAGTCTACTTGTAATAAATAAAAAAGACTGATGCTAAGTAACCCTTCACACACACACTTGAGAGGCTTAGAAATTCTATTTTTGCCCATATCGGCCCGGCCGATATTTATATCGTCCGGGACGATCAGCTTAAAACAGAAAGTCTAATTAAGGATTCTTAATTAAGGCAGCCGACATTAACATATCGGCCTGGACGATACGTGTATCGGCCAGGACGATAAGCTCAAAATAGAAAGAGATAGCTGCCTTAGACAGTTTAGGCATACTGAATTTTAAATTATCATCCAGGACGATTCCAGGATCGGCCAGGACGAAATTACCAAATTATGCCTTAATTGATTAGGAAATCAAGTGAGTAATTAAGGATGATTGATACGATCATATCATCCAGGACGATCGTGAGATCGGCCTGGACGATCAAGCCAAATTTCAATCGGTCAGGACTGTTCCCAGGGCTGTGCTCAGGACGATTTACCTCTTATTTGAACTAATCGGCCAGGACGATCGTGAGATCGGCCTGGACGATCAAGCCAAATTTCAATCGTCCAGGACTGTTCCCAGGGCTGTGCTCTGGCCGATCTTCCTTGATTTGTACTAATCGGCCAGGCCGATGTCCATATCGGCCTGGACGATAAAGTCGGCTACTTGCAATTAATGAGCTCCTCTTGAGCTCTTCTTTTTAAAGAGCTCTTCTTCAACGTTTTTCAAAGGACCTTTGGCTGCTGCCTTGACCTGAGAAGACCTTGAGGAGAGAAAGAGAGAGAGGGAGAGAGAGAGGATCTTGTGAGGGGGAGCTTGTGAGGGGATTCACAAGGGTTGCTCAAGGATCGCTCTGCTTGTCTTTCGTCTGGAGTTTCTCGTCCGTGGAAGGGTCGGTAGAGGTAAGGAGTTTTGCCTTTGGTTGTGGTTCTCTGCCAGCTTCTGGAGGAAGCAAAAAGGAGGTAGGTTCTCTGCCTTGCCGGGGTGACAAAAAGAAGTTTCTTGTGAGGGCTTCTCCGCCTAGCTGTGGGGGCTAAAGGAGAGTCACGTTTTGTAGTGCAATACTTGGAGGGTGCCTCCAAGGAGTGGACGTAGGTCGAGTCGACCGAACCACTATAAATCTTGTGTTCTTATTTTTGCTTCCGCACTTTTAAATTCCGCATTTGGTTTGGTGGTGTGATTTGGTTTGTGAATTTATTTCTTTGTCTTAAGAATTTTTAAAATACCAATTCACCCCCCCCCCCCTCTTGGTTAGCTTGGGACTAAGTTCATAGGGCTTAACATCCCGAACGAACTTTGAAGTGGTATCAGAGCAGGATTCGAAAAATTAAGTTTGAAAACTTTTTGAATTTGATCCAGGGCTAACATAGGAAATAGAAACACTACTGAAGGTTATTCGATTACACGACCTCCTCTATTTGACAACTTACCTTTTGATTTTTGGAAAACCCGCATGTCAATGTTTTTACAATCTACTGATTATCGCATGTGGATGCTTATTCAAGAAGGTTATTCTCCACCTTCTCGTGAAATTAATGGTATTAAAACTGAAGTTGCTTTTACTGAATGGACTTTCGATGAACGTGATTTGGCTCAGTTAAATGCAAAATGTTTGAACTGTTTTTTCTGTGCTTTGAAATCTGAAGATTACATGCGTGTTTTAACTTGCAAAACTGGTAAAGAGATTTGGGATAAATTATGCATCACCTATGAAGGTACTAATGAAGTTAAGCAAACCCGTTTGAACTTTCTCTTGCATGACTACGAACTTTTTCGTATGAAATCTTATGAATCGATTTCTGACATGTACACTAGGTTTACTCAGATTGTTACTTCATTGCATGCACTAGGAAAAGAGCTTTCGAATTATGAAAAAGTTAACAAGATTTTGAGATGCTTGCCTTCGTCATATGATGTAAAAATAACTGCAATCACTGAATCAAAAGATTTGAATACTTATTCCATTGATAACTTACTTGGCTCACTCATTGCTTACGAGCAAGGTGTGAATCAAAGAAATCTTGATGCAGGTGAGAAGAAAAAGGAGAAAATAATTGCACTGAAGGCGCACAAATCGGATTCTGAATCTTCCGGGTCTGAGAGAGATGAAGTTGCCTTCATCACAAGGCAATTCAAAAGCTTTCTAAGGAAGAAACATAGGCATCATCAAAATTGGAGGAAAGGTAAGGATCACAAATATGTTAAAGGATCTTCTGATGTTGTTTGCTTTGAATGCAGGAAACCTGGACATGTGAGAGCCGATTGCCCTACACTTCAAGATCAATCAAGCAAAGAAAAGAAAAAAGGTGAGGAGAAAGCCAAGTCAAGAAAGGACAAGAAGAAGAAAATCCAAAGAGGATTTTGGGCAGAATCTGGTACTGATTCCTCTGAGACTGAACCAGAGGAAGAGACTACGAATTTGTGTTTCATGGGAGAAAATCAAAGTGATGAAGAAGAGGTATGTAAACCAACCTATGATGAATTGTTTGAAATTTGTGAAAAAATTCATGCATCATACAAAAAACTTAAGAAAACTCATGCTAGCCTAAAATTAGAACATTTGAATCTACAAAAAGAGCATGAAGTGTTTCTCAAAGACCATGCAACGATTGATTCAAATCACATGGCTCTTCTTGATGAATTTGATGAGTTAAACAAAAAACATTTGGATTTAATTGATGAACATAATGCATTAAAAGTTTCACACACCTCACTTAGTTTTGATCTTAAGAAATCTAAAGATCTTGAGAAAATTTTGAGTATTGAGATTGATGCCTTAAAGAGAACAAATTTGAGGATTCAAAATGACCGGATGACTTCCACTATTGATCTTAAGCCAAAACCTAGGAAGAGGCATTATAACTCAAATCATCTAAGAAATCCTTTTCCTGGAATTAGATGTTTCTCATGTGGCATGCTAGGACACATCTCACACACTTGCACCGTTCATCGTAGTACTCATTGGGTGTAGAGACCTAAAATGCATGATTCACAGCATACCTTACCTGCATTATATTCTACTTTTTCTAAGAAGGATCCCAAACCTGTTTGGGTTCCTAAATCTGACTGTTGTTGAGTTTTGCAGGTGTGCTCTCACCAAAGTCCTCGTGGGAGCATAGGATAACTAGACATAAGGAGGCTTGCAGCTCAAAAATTGCTTAAACTCGCTGCTTTATCACTTGCTTGAAACATTAGTTTTGTGTGTCTTTTTACTTTTCTTCTAGTTTGTATGCTCACTTTGAATTGATTTTAGTTTGCTTTATTTTTCATTTGTTTTGTTTTGTTTACTCGCTGCTCTTTAAATTCGGCCTTCCATATGATTAATCCTTTCAAGCTTTTAGATTTTGGAGTTTTTGGAGACAGTGATTTAGCTTTTCAAAATTGGTTAAAGGGAGTTTTCTGTTGATGTTTTCCCTCCTTCAGACTTTATTTAGTGGTATGATTTTTCTTCTCTAAAATAAAAGTCTAAACTCGGTTTAACTAATGGCTTGTTAATTAAGATCTTTTTCTTATCTTGCTACATTAATTTATCTTATGTATAATAGCCAAAGTTTTTAGTTATCATTCAAGCTTTTGAAATCTTGCCATTGCATTTATCACATGTTTTTGATTTAGTGTTGTGGATTGTTCTTCCCTATGTTAGAGAGAGAGCCCCTATTCTCTAATATTTGGAGGATATACTCACAACTAAGTTTTTTTTTAAGGGTATATTAAAGAATTTCTAGCTTGCAAAAGTTAAAAAGGAAAGAGGCCAATGAAGCCAAAATTGAAAAGAATGCTATATACACAAAAGTGTATCAAAGAATCAAAAGATGCTCAAAAGAGCAAATCAAATGACAAGAGGCATAAAATGAGCCCACTAAATGCAAGCTATTCTCTCTTTGATAAAACTCTTAAAACTTAGATAATTCATTAATTATGTGATGTTTTCAAAAACTTAATTTCAATTTTCATGATTGAGAAAAACTATTTTGGTTTATTAAATATGAGATATTTTCTTTGTAAACAAGCTTTGAATGGATCTTATTATCCCTATTAGTTATTCTAAGCTGGATTTTTTTTTGTTTTCCAAAAGAATTTTGTACCCTAAAAGATGTCCGATCTAGGGTTAACAGAATCGGATGTTCTACCTTCTACTAATTGAGATTTGTTAAACTTTCTGATCTCTTGGAACTCTAAAAGTTTAACTTTTTGAAAAAGAATTCTCATATGATACCTCCATAAATAAAAAAAAAATTTAGAAAAAATTAAAAATCCAAAAAAAAATATTCATGTTTGATTTTTCATTGTCCCTTTTTTTTTTTTTTTTTTTTGACTGTTTTTCTTTTGTTTTATTTCTTTTGAGAGTCTTGATCATCAGCCTTCACCTCTTGATTTCAATTTCTTGTCACATCGTCCGGGCCGATACCCTTATCGTCCTGGACGATATGACAAATTCTGTTCAAAATCCATCTGCTGACCTTTTTGTTTGAAAACAATAAACTCATCGTCCCGGACGATCCCATATCGTCCTGGACGATTTGATCGAACTCTTGGTGATAGTCCTGGCTGATAGTATATTTTTGTCTGGCCGATGTATTTTATGTTCATCGTCCTGGCCGATACACTGGATCGTCCTGGACGATCCACGTGTCAGTACGTTTTGAACTTTAAATTTGGCCCCGGACGATCCATTATTGGACCATCAGCCGGGCCGATCCACTGTTCGTCCTGGACGATACACGTGGCAAGCATTTTAAACGTTTTAACTTCGGCCGGTACGATCAATTATTGTGCATCGTCCCGGACGATACACCTAATCGGCCCGGACGATCTGCTTTTTCAACGGTCGTTCGGCCTGACTCCTCGGGCCGATCGCCTGTGTCTATTCGGCCTGGCCGATATCTGATCAGCCCGGCCGATCTGACCGCCTTTTTGACCAATCGACCTGTACGCAATTATTGTACCCTATCGGCCTGGACGATTCTGCGATCGGCCAGGACGATAGGGCCGTTTCTTTAAATTCAGGCCAATTCCAGCCATTTTTCTCACCCTCTTCCTTCAACTCTTTTGTGTTTTCCTGCTACCTCTCTCAGATGGCTGGTGGGAAACGTATTCGTCAGGCATCCGGGAGTTCTTCGAGGGCGACTCTAGACCCTCGATTCAGGGAGGCAGAAGATCAGGCTGCCTATCATCGCTACAAAGAGAGTAGCATTACCCTGTCCCGGATAATCAATCCAGCATATCTCCCATACCCGGTAATGGACCTTTTTGCCCACACCTCTCTTTGTTTTATACTCACTCTCGCCTTCCCTTTCTCTTTCGAACTTCTCGCTGAATTTTTTGCTAACCTACGCATTAACCACACCTTCACAGTCATGACCTCCTATGTGAATCGACGCCCTGTCGAAATCACATATCAGGACTGTGTTGATCTTCTACAGCTATCCACCACTGGGGATAAGCTGCACCAAATAGCCACTGATCCTGATTTTGACTGGTCTACGGCGAATCACTTCCTTCGTCAAACCAATACACATTTCCATGTTGGAGAGACTAGCTCTTTGGTCAAAGATGCTAGGACAATCCAACATGTCCTTCGCACATCCATAATCCCAAAAGCCGGGGACCGGATTCACATCACCCCTCTACTGTCCCTCACTACTTTCTACATTATGGCCCAAAGAGAATTCAATACCGCTAATCTACTCTTTCGCTATATCGATCACCTAACTACAATTCGCGACCCAGGCCATAAGAGAAAGCCCAATCTAGCCTTAGGACACATCATTGCCTATGTCCTTGAAACCAAATACAATCTCCAATACCCTAATCATCCTAACCGTCACCCTACCTACTACTCAAACAATTCCTTCACTGCACTTCATAGTACTCGTCTTCACCCAGGAGATGGGGAAGGTCGGGGGGCTAGAGAGGAGGAGGCTCCCGCTCCCGCTCCCGTTCCGGATCCTGTCCCTCTCCACCAGCACTCACCCTTTGATCAGTTGATTGAGAAATTTGACCGTTGGAAGACTCGGTTTGACACCTACGTTGTTGCTCAGGAGCAGCAACACTCAGAGGACATTGCCCGCTACGAGCAACACCGCGCTGAGGATTTAGCCCGATTTGACAGTTTCGTTACTCAGCAGCAGCAGCAGCATGACCAGGACATCGCCTGGTTCAATGCTCAATTCACCTCACTTGCCACCTACTTTCAGCAGCCACCTCCACCACCTCCATCTGATGATCTGGATCCCTCGTTGTTTTAGTCTGTATTTTATGTTGATTGTTTCCTGTCTTTTTAGTGTGCTTGTTAGTCTTTTTCTTGTGTTTCTAGACCTGCTTTTTGTGATGACAAAAGGGGGAGTAGGGTGTAGGAAAAAGCTGTTTGGTCTTGGATTTTGTAACCTTGCGGTGTTTTAATGAATTTTTCCTACTTGTGTTTGCCATCATCAGAAAGGGGGAGATTGTTGCAAATCTATTTTTTCATGGCTTATGTTTTGATGATTGACAAACACTGTTTCTCTTGGACTACTTGTTGCTTCTAACTTTTCAGGAATTGAAGATCGGACGATCAAGAGGAAGCCAAGTCCAGGATCGCGTAGGTTTAGGGTTGAGTCAGTCTGTAATTTTATTTTTCACCTTTTGAGTCTACTTGTAATAAATCAAAAAGACTGATGCTAAGTAACCCTTCACACACACACTTGAGAGGCTTAGAAATTCTGTTTTTGCCCACATCGGCCCGGCCGATATTTATATCGTCCGGGACGATCAGCTTAAAACAGAAAGTCTAATTAAGGATTCTTAATTAAGGCAGCCGACATTAACATATCGGCTTGGACGATACGTGTATCGGCCAGGACGATAAGCTCAAAATAGAAAGAGATAGCCGCCTTAGACAGTTTAGGCATACTGAATTTTAAATTATCGTCCAGGACGATTCCAGGATCGGCCAGGACGAAATTACCAAATTATGCCTTAATTGATCAGGAAATTAAGGGAGTAATTAAGGATGATTGATACGATCATATCGTCCAGGACGATCGTGAGATCGGCCTGGACGATCAAGCCAAATTTCAATCGGCCAGGACTGTTCCCAGGGCTGTGCTCAGGACGATTTACCTCTTATTTGAACTAATCGGCCAGGACGATCGTGAGATCGGCCTGGACGATCAAGCCAAATTTCAATCGTCCAGGACTTTTCCCAGGGCTGTGCTCTGGCCGATCTTCCTTGATTTATACTAATCGGCCAGGCCGATGTCCATATCGGCCTGGACGATAAAGTCGGCTACTTGCAATTAATGAGCTCCTCTTGAGCTCTTCTTTTTAAAGAGCTCTTCTTCAACGTTTTTCAAAGGACCTTTGGCTGCTGCCTTGACCTGAGAAGACCTTGAGGAGAGAAAGAGAGAGAGGGAGAGAGAGAGGATCTTGTGAGGGGGAGCTTGTGAGGGGATTCACAAGGGTTGCTCAAGGATCGCTCTGCTTGTCTTTCGTCTGGAGTTTCTCGTCCGTGGAAGGGTCGGTAGAGGTAAGGAGTTTTGCCTTTGGTTGTGGTTCTCTGCCAGCTTCTGGAGGAAGCAAAAAGGAGGTAGGTTCTCTGCCTTGCCGGGGTGGCAAAAAGAAGTTTCTTGTGAGGGCTTCTCTGCCTAGCTGTGGGGGCTAAAGGAGAGTCACGTTTTGTAGTGCAATACTTGGAGGGTGCCTCCAAGGAGTGGACGTAGGTCGAGTCGACCGAACCACTATAAATCTTGTGTTCTTATTTTTGCTTCCGCACTTTTAAATTCCGCATTTGGTTTGGTGGTGTGATTTGGTTTGTGAATTTATTTCTTTGTCTTAAGAATTTTTAAAATACCAATTCACCCCCCCCCCCCTCTTGGTTAGCTTGGGACTAAGTTCATAGGACTTAACATCCCGAATGAACTTTCAGATATGACCATATCAATTAACCATTAATGCTTTTCAAAGATACCAGATCAATTTAGGCATAATTGAGTTAGATCGTCCTGGACGATAATAATATCATCCTCTAAAACAAAGAATTCCTAAACTGATTATGATGGTTGATTCTTTCTGAATTGAGATTATCGTCCGGGCCGATACAAGTATCGTCCAGGCCGATGTGGACCTCCGAAAGAGCACCGCGTGAACGGGTCAATTGGAAGGGACAGATTGGATCGTGCATACGACTAACCATTGAGGATAGAGGTTGTTGCCAACACACCCTGATTGGTAGTAATATACACGACCTAATCACGGGTTTCCCCCACCCGATGTAAGAGCATCGAGTGGGGTTTAGTAGATGTGGGACTGAGTTTCCCACGAGCGCAAGCCCCCGAGGTTAATTACATCTCAGGCCGGAGCTTGAGAAAACTCTCGATTAAGGATCATACATTATTCTCCTCTAAAGTGGGATCGGCACGAGGGTATAGACTAGGAAATCCTACTCAAAGGGAAGAAAGGTCCGAAGGGCTGAATTAACATGTGTGGCTCATACCAGCATTCGGAGGCTCTAGGGTACTAAGGAGAAAATTGGAGAAACAAAATCAAGCATTCAACCACATGCGTGAGAGAAGAGATGGAGGTGGCGTCATCCTGTGACGCGGATAAGTAGGATTTATAGTCCCTGAAAGGAAGGGACCTACCTACTATTTAAGGCATACTACGAGACCGAATGTAGTAGCCTCGAATCTTAAATCTATGTTGGGCTTAGTGCTCTACGAAATACTAAGACCCGTGTCCTAGCTAATGCAGTGCAAAATCTGGACTTATCCCGGCCTAGATTGGGGGAGCCAGCTAACCACCTAATCGCTTTAAAACTATGCTATCAAGTCAGTTATAAAAGATGGGTGGGTGGTACGGTTATTGGAAATAGGACCGACATCTAGAGGATTTCCTAAGTGGTCCTAGACTTATGTGGGTTAGATGCTCCTAGTTAATGCAATTAAATTTTAATTAGTTGGTTACTAATGCAATGCATGCTAGTTGAATCGTCAGCTCATGAATGCTATAGAACTTTAAAAACAGACTTATAGAAAATAATTTTTTAAAAAGACTGAGTCTCCCTAGGTCCGGCACTTCATCCTCATAGGCCAGATTATCTGGACTCTACCCGCAGGCAGGGAGATGTCTTATAACAAGGAAAGAAAGAGGCAGTAATATACATGCGACCCCGGACGGTTCTGGCAATTCCCTAGGTTCGTTAGATTTCTATGTTATTTAAAACTTAAATATTAAATTTTGGTTATGAGTAGAAAAGATTTTGCAGTCCTTAAAGAGCCTAACGAAATCCAGGCGAAAACAAAAGCGACATGCAAGAAAAGAAACCTAGAAAAAGCAGGTAATTCTACTGCGCAATCAGGTAAACACATCAATATAAATCCAGAATAATCAACTAAATGGCCAAAGGCAAATTGCCCTTATTACAACCCAGATTTGCATAAAGTAAAGTGGCCGGGCACCACTGCCAACAGCCTGGATTTCTAAGCCTATGACAGACGCAAATAACTTTGAGTGGGATATTGGTCTTCGGGTCTTCAGTCTTCTTTGGATCACTCCTCCTCCTCAGACTCCTTGGAACTCTTCTCCTCAGACTCCTTGGATCTCCTCCTTGGACTCCTTGGAAATCTCCTCCTTGGACTTTTTGGATTCGTTGTGGCTTGAATATCCAAACGAAGAGACAATTCCCCCTTGGAAGGGGGTATTGCCTTTCTCTTTGGATACCTAAAGCCATCTCACTCGATCTCCCAAATGGAAGAAGACTCTCCCCTATGAGGACGCCTTCTTCTTTCGGGATTCAAGTGGGATAAGAATATCCACACTCAAAGATTATTTTCACAACTCTTAACTATATTACAAATTTTACATCCATTTACAAAAGAAAATTATAGACTCCCTGCATGGTTATCCTAATAAAAATCCCAAGCAGTTATATATGGAAATAAAAATGCTCAAACCATTGACCCTATGCCAAGCCATGCTCTTAATTATGAGGGCTAAGCAGCTCCACCTGTACAGTTATAATTATTAATTTAGCCCTCATTTTTATCTAGGGGGAGCTGAGCAAGCACCTGCATAAAACATTATTAGAAATAAATATAATGCTCCCCCCTTTTATTAGCTTGAGCATGGCCACCTGCCTGGAAGAACAGTATATATATATCGTTCCTAACCTAAGGGTAGATCTATCGCTCATCAGATCATCCACAGAGTGTAGAAAAAGTAAGCAAACACACCAATCATTTTTCAAACATCATGCAATGAAATCCACGAAAGCTCCAGCACACAGCAGAAAAGTAAAACCCAGCGGCCTAACCTAGATCTAGAAGTGGTGCCCTATCAAATAATTCTATATGTGTGTAAGGCTAGTGTGGTTTGGATAGATCCTAAGCAAGGTAGTTAGTTAAAGTTATCTAGAGTTCAAGTTCGTTGGGGGTCTGAAAAGGATATTTTAGTTGAAATTCAAATATTAGTGAATTAGGATGCATTTTAATTATTTCAGTTTGTTAATCAGTTTTAAGAGCTTAGGATACTGATATTTAAAGTTCAAATGATATTAACCAATTTTAGAAAGTTCTAGGTCCTCCTAGGAACTAAGCTAAGGGTCCAAAAGTCATTATGAGAGAAAGGCTAAGTCTGGGTCTCCTATCACCTTAGGAAAATACTAAACCTTAATTGGAGTAGTTAGCCAGGTAGTACACTGAAATTGGAGTTTTCTAAACAAAGTTATGAATTTTCTAAGTTCAGGGTATTTATTGGAATTTTCTAAATTTCCTAATAAAGGGCCTTTTTTATTGTTTTACTCCAAATCAGCTCCAAACTGATTGGAATCACTCTCAAATGTCAGGAATGACTAGAGAAAGTGTTCCCAAGTGTTCGGAGAAGATTTGAGATTTTTAATAATTTTTAATGAATTATTAGGGGCAAAATGGTAAATTCCACCTATGATCAAATTAAGGGTCAACTTAGAGTCAAACTGAGGAGCCCTATTTATCTAAGGTCAAGGGTCAGATTCTGAATAATTTGAGGTATTATGGGTAATTTTCTGACCTAAAATATTTTTATTATAATTTTTGGAAGGTCTCGGGGCCTTACTTAACCAGTTAATTAGGGTTAGTTGACTAAGGGGTCTAAAGACTCCTAAAAATTCCTAGAAAATTTTGATAGGTTTATGATGTCACTAAGTTTAAGTGTTGAAGTTTTCATGTCAATCCGGAATCTATCATAGCTCCTAGATAACTTCTAAGTTCGCTAGACGAGTTCTTAATTATTGTCCTTAGGATGTCACTACGTTATATGGGTTTAAAGTGATGTTTTGTCTAACCCTCAAGGTAATAAATGCATGGGAATACAAAAATGAAATAAACACACAATGTCCTTAGATCTAGGAGAACCTAAGCTATGTGCTCGTGGTGCGACCTACACATGCAATCTACGAAAAATAAAAGGAAAGACACCTAATGGAGAAATTAGTGAATGATTGGAACTCAATCACCCACTAATCCTCTCCCCCATGATTGCTCTTCATATCTAGAACCCATGTTTAAAATTTCATGAAATAGTAGGTCTCCCAAAAAGTAGGATTTAATTATAAGTAATTTTAAAATAGTTTCAAAATACTTATAAATATAAATATATATATCTTGGAAAATAAAATAATTAAAAAGTAACTAGATTCATAATACATAGATATAAGGAGACCCACTGGTCACTCAATCGTTGCCTCAAAACGATTTGAAAATAGTTTGTATCTTAGAAATAATTATTATATTAATTAAGTAAATAATAATTAAATAATCAAATAATGCCCCAAAAACGGAAATCTGCCAAAACAGTGAAAATCAGCGGCTGAAAACAGTTTCAAAATAAAATACACATTTTTCCGAAAAGATCGAGGGGTTATACGCAAAAATCCGATTTAAAACGACGAAGATGCGATTTTCCGAAGTTTAAACATAATAAAAGAATATTTTAAAATAATGTCACTTCACTGTTTTGGAAATATCAGAAAATCTAAACAGAATTTTCACCCAAAAGTGATTTCAAACTGTACAGAATTCCAAATACACCCAAAACAAGGTGCTGTGCATCAAAATCCGACTTAAAATGAGAAAGTTACGCAATTTCAAAGTTTAAAGACAATAATTAAATAGTTTTAAAATAGTGCTATTTTGTTGTTTTAAAGATAACTGCATACAGATCCAAAAATTTCAAGTAAAATTGGTTCCAGAATATGCAGAATTCGAATACGTTCAAATCAAGGTGTTGTGCGTCAATAGCGGACTTAAAAACGAAGAAGTTATCAATTTTGTGAGTTTAAGTCTTTAAAGGGTTTAAAAGTAATTAAAAATAATAATAATAAATAAATAATATTTAAACATAATTATTAAAAATAGCCCAAAATAATACTTTAGTAGTTCTGGAATTTAAAATAATTTAAAAAAATGCATAATAAAAATAATATTTAAATCATTAATAATATTTTATGCAATTTAACTAATTACAATATTTAATTATAAAAAAAATACATTTTTTTTAAACAAATATAATAATAATAATAACAATAATAAAAATAATATAAAACTAGTAAGAAAAAGATTTAATATAATATAATTATTAACATTATAATTCAAATAATGATATCATAATAAAATAATAATAAAATAATTAAAAGAATATTTAAAAAAAAAAAGGTATTCTTACTGTTTTATAAATAATTCAAAATCTACAGATCATTTTCATAAAAAAAATTTTACTATGTAGAGAATGAAAATACGAACAAAACGGGGTATTGTACGCGAAAATCGGACAAAAAAATGAATTTTTGGCAATTTTTTTAAGTTTTCTGTATTTTAAAATAATTAAATTTTTTTTTTAAATCGGCGGCGACAAGTGGCAGCGTCCCATTCGCTCTCGGAACCACGGAGGCGGCAGCACGCGTTTTCCAATGATTGCGCCGTCGGCGCAATCATTGCTGCGTGATGAGCAGCGGCGATCAGGCACTTAGCCACGTCGGCAAAGGCCGACAGCCGTTCGATCGCGAGCGGTTGGAGCGGAGGGGCCAGATCGCGCCACATGGCGATCCGAACCGCGGAGCGGAGTCCCGTGGTCAGCCCAAACTGAGGAGGGTTTCGATCGCGTCCGTCGATCACGGGATCGACGGCTGAGATCAGCCCTGGCTGCTCGGCGGGATGATCAGAAACCCTAATGGGTTTTTTGACTCCTCTCAAACGGATGGATCAAATTGCACAAAATTTGAAACATAGATTTTAGGTTACTATACAAAGAGCTATTTAACCCTAAGTGTCTTATCTAGGGTTTGAGATTATACCTAAAATACTCGATGAAATCGAGAGATCTCTGGCTTGTTGCACTTGTAGACTGTCCACGCTCCTAGTTGTAGAAGAAACCACGAGCTCTCGACGTCTGGATCAACGGGAAAACTCGTTGGAAGTTCCACGCTCTCGGGTCGCCGGAGAACTCGCCGCCGCCGGCTTGGGGCGGCCGGGATCCGATTGGGGATGAAGGTGGAAGTCTCTAGGAATCCTCACAAGAAATCTCAGAGCAAGAGGAGGCCTAGAGCACGAGCAAGAAAAAAAGATCCTAATTTTGACCTAATTTTGGCTATTTAAACATCCCAACCCTATCACCAACGGCTTGGATCGAATCTAAGGGCAATTAGGAGGGAAATTGATCTGATTGGGACGGGATTTTGAATTTCCATGCATTAAGAGCCATTAAACCTATTAATTATGTTTTAAATTCACATAAATAGGTCATATTAACCTATTAAAGGCTTGGTTTGACCAAGTCAGAGTTTGACTTGGCCAAACCGGTCAAAATATGTCAATGGGGGAAGAGATCATGCCATGATATTGATCAAATTTGATTTCAAATGGATTTAGGCTCTTAATGGGCCTAATGGGTGAAAATTGACCCATTAAGGGTTGGGTTGACCAGGTCAAAGGTTGACCTAGTCAACCTAATCCATTGGGCCCAGTGAATTGGCAAAATCAAGGTCAACAAACGGACCCCCAACAGGAGCGGCGAAAAACTAGTGAACCGCTCGTGTTGGCGTTGACCGACTAAGCCATAGAAAGCAGAGTGAAAAGCATGCAGGAAAAAGATATCAAAAGGATGATGGAAAAAGAAGGGGATTCTTCTCCTGGCCTTGCCCCATAGCGGGGGCAGAGCCTAGGAAAGAAGAATGAAAAGAAGCAGCAGTGCACAAGTAAGGTGTCACCAAAATGGTGAACCAGTAGTGTGGTCTTCTCCTGGCCTTACCCTATGACAAGGGTAGAGCCAAGGATGGAACCAACGGTAAAGATCACCTAAAAAGGTGAAAACGAGGTAAGGGGATTCTCCTGTAGCCTTGCCCCATAACGAAGGCAGAGCAGAAAAGAGAATCAAAAGTAAAGATCACCTTAAGGGTGAAAAAGGGAAAGGGATTCTCCTCTAGCCTTACCCCATAGCAGGGGTAAAGCCAAGAGAAGAACCACAAGTAAGGTAGCAAAAGCCTTCCAACTATCTGTCTGACTATATCAAATCAGTAGAATAGAAGGTGAAAGGGTCCCATATCCTCCTGCCTATTTCAGGACAGTGGATTGGGGTGACTCAGTATCTGCCTGACAAAATTAGGTCAGCAAAGAGAGGAGTCACGAAACCTGGTGTTTGCCTAATTGGAACCAGACACTCAGAGGGAAAGGGTGGCGAGGAGTTCCTGGAAGGTGCTCTGTCAGGCCCTCTCTACCAAGCAAGTCGATGTCCACTCGGCGCATATGCCTACAGTAGAACAAAAGAAAACCTCTGCCCGGTGTATGTGCCTGCAGCAGGGTCTCTATTTGGCGCATATGCCAAAAGAAGTGTAATGGAAGAACACTCAACACAATCATCTGGCGCATATGCTAACAATGATGTGGAGAGGAAAGAATCACCTCTGCTTTATGTATGCGCCTGCAGCAGAGTCCCTACTCGGCGGCGCATATGCTTATAGTAGGGTAAAGAAAAACACTCAACATAATCACCCGGCGCATATGCTTGCAATGATATGAGGAGGAAAAAGTGTTGAGAAAAGCCTCCCAGGGACTCTGTCGGGCTCTCTCAACTAGAAAAACCTAATATCCACCAGGCGCATGTGCCTGCACTAGGATAGAAGAGAAGGAAAGGTCACCTCCGCCCGGTGTATGTGCCTGTGGCAGAGTCTCTACTTGGCGCATATGCCTATAGTAGAATAAAGACAAAACACTCAACACAATCACCTGGCGCATATGCCAGCAATGATGTGAAGAGGAAAGAGTGGTGAGGAATGCCTCCCAGGGACTCTGTCGGGCTCTCTCAACTAGAAACCTAATATCCACCAGGCGCATATGCCTGCACTAGGATGGAAGGTAACGAAAAGTCACCTCTGCCCGGTGTATGTGCCTGTGGCAGAGTCTCTACTTGGCGCATATGCCTTCAGTAGAATAAAGACAAAATACTCAACACAATCATCTGACGCATATGCCAGCAATGATGTGAAGAGAAAAGAGTGGCGAGAAATGCCTTCTAGGGACTCTGTCGGGCTCTCTCAACTAGAAACCTAATATCCACCAGGCGCATATGCCTGCACTCGGATAGAAGGTAACGAAAGGTCACCTCTGCCCGGTGTATGTGCCTGTGGTAGAGTCTCTACTTGGCGCATATGCCTTCAGTAGAATAAAGACAAAACACTCAACACAATCATTTGGCGCATATGCCAACAATGATGTGAAGAGAGAAGAGTGGTGAGGAATGCCTCCCAGGGACTCTGTCGGGCTCTCTCAACCAGGAAACCTAATATCCACCAGGCGCATATGCCTGCACTAGGATAGAAGGTAACGAAAGGTCACCTCTTCACGGTGTATGTGCCTGTGGCAGAGTCTCTACTAGGCGCATATGCCTTCAGTAGAATAAAGACAAAACACTCAACACAATCATCTGGCGCATATGCCAGCAATGATGTGAAGAGGAAAGAGTGGTGAGGAATGCCTCCTAGGGACTCTGTCGGGCTCTCTCAACTAGAAACCTAATATCCACCAGGCGCATATGCCTGCACTAGAATAGAAGATAATGAAAGGTCACCTCTGCCCGATATATATGCCTGTGGCAGAGTCTCTACTTGGCGCGTATGCCTTCAGTAGAATAAAGACAAAACACTCAACACAATCATCTGGCGCATATGCCAGCAATGATGTGAAGAGAAAAGAGTGGCGAGGAATGCCCCCCAGGGACTCTGTTGGGCTCTCTCAACCAGGAAACCTAATATCCACCAGGCGCATATGCCTGCACTAGGATAGAAGGTAACGAAAGGTCACCTCTGCCCGGTGTATGTGCCTGTGGCAGAGTCTCTACTTGGCGCATATGCCTTCAGTAGAATAAAGACAAAACACTCAACACAATCATCTGGCGCATATGCCAGCAATGATGTGAAGAGAAAAGAGTGGTGAAGAATGCCTCCTAGGGACTCTATCGGGCTCTCTCAACCAGGTAAGTAAAGTCAACTACCCATCTATTAGTATCAAAACAGCGGGGTAGAAGACATAGGTCATCTCATCATCGTCCCGACACAGCTCAGTGTAGGGATATGAGGAAGAAAGAAAAGGTACATGTAAAAATTTTAAGGGTAGATTTATTTAAGGAATCTCAAGCTAGCGTTCTGGTAACCACATGGTAGAGGACAAATCGTCGTGGCCATGAGTATCCAAATGCCGTCGAGATCTCTTAAAGAGCCCTGACCCTATAGAAAAGGGGAGGAAGACATCAGAACGACGTCTCCCAAACAAAGCTGGAAGAGATACACCCTCAGTACAGGACGCAAAGGGGTAATCTCCTTCCAAAGGAGTAAAGATAACTGAAGTAGCGAGGGGGCACCTCTACTATAGAAGGTAGGACTAAGCCTAGTAACAAAAACAATCCTCATAGAGGCTACAGTGGTAAACCCACACCAACTGATGGGGACCCTGTAAGAAGTGGAAAGAGTATCAAAACATCCAAAGGTCCTCTCCAGCAGTTAGGAGTCAGATCTCAATGGGGAAAGAAGTAGTAAAAATTTGGAAGAGATGACTCTATATCTGAGAATCAAAGCTCAAGAAAGCAGTGATATTGGCATCTAAGACACGACGTCTCATATCACCGAGTAAGGGGAAAAGAACCAAAGCAGCAAGAGAGAACTCCCGTTGCTCAGGGCACTGACTCTGAGTAGGAGAGGTCACACAGTGGTAACACCCACACAAACTAGTGGGACCCTGTGGAAAGTGAAAGTGACCTTAACACATTCATAGGACTAATCTGTCGACTGAACCTAATGTATGAATGGTAAGATAGGTCACAAAAAGGAGTAGGAGAATTGATCTTCTGCTATAAGCTCAAAGTTCTCAAAGCAGTGATGTTGATATCCGAGATAAGGTATACTATATCACTACAAGAAAAACAGCTCTAGGTAGTAAGAGGACGCACTCACTACTTGAGGATAGTAATCATAAATAGGATTGATAAAACATCAGAAGGGTCACAGTGGTAACACCTACCCTGATCAGGTAGGACCCTACAAAGGGGAGAACAAACTGATTGGTGCGCACAGACAAAAGTACAAAACATCCCTACGGCGTATTGGTGTATCACCACTAAGGATGACTTCATACTCTTCTAAGCAACGTCGCATGGTAGAGGACAAATCATCGTGGCCACGCAGACTGCTGAAAAGTAAGAGGAATCCTTTTAGGAGCTACATATACAGAAGGATATCTACAGGCGGTAGGGAGGCTCCCCTGTGAGGTACTAGACTCAGACATAGTACTTTTTCAAGTACTGCCCGTTGATGACAGGCATTGGGTGAACGCCATTTGCATCAACAAGCAAGTAGGCACCACCATCATAAACTTGCTCTATAGCGAAGGGGCCTTCCCAAACTGGCTCAAACTTACCACCTCGCCGACGATGCGAGATGACAGGCCTACGCAAAACAAGAACTAACTCGCCTACTCGGAAAGCACGGGGTCTAACAAGGCGCTCAAAGTGCCGTTTCCTTCGGGCCTAGCATAGCTTAAGGTATTGATAAGCTCGTAAGCGAAGCTCATCTAAACCATCAAGCTCTTCCAACCTCAGTCGGGCATTATCTTTCTCAGATAGATTGTAGCTGACTGCTACACGCAGTGAGGGGATCTCAACCTCAAGTGGGAGGACTGCTTCAGCCCCAAAAGCTAAAGCATATGGGGTGGACTGAGTAGGAGTACGGTAGGTAGTCCTATACGCCCATAATGCTTCAGGTAATTTATCGTGTCATTCTCTTTTATTTGCAACAAGGATTTTCCTTATCAGTTGCACAAGAGTCTTATTGAATGCCTCTGCCAAGCCATTGGCTTTAGGGTAGTAAATTGACGAGTACCGCCAATTAATGTTATGGCAGCAGGCAAATCTGGCGATTTTGGTTCTTCTAAAGGATGGACCGTTATCTGAGATTATATGGCGCAGAACACCAAAGCGATAAACAATGTTATCACGAAAAAAGCGCATCACATCTTCTGATTTAACTTCCTTACGTGGGACAGCCTCTGCCCACTTAGAGAAGTAATCAGTGGTGACTAAAATAAACCTATGACCCTTAGAGGAAGGACGGTCTATAGGACCCACCACATCCGTACCCCAGCCCTCAAATGGCTAAGAAGAAACAGTATGGTGCAACGGATTAGGGGGTTGGTTAATCACCGTGCCATGAATCTGGCACTGGTGGCATCTCTTAGCATGCTCCATACAATTATGGATCATAGTCGGCCAATAGTAGCCAAGGCGTTTAATTCTGCCTTTCATTTTTGGTCCAGATTGATGGACACCACAAAGCCCTTCATGTATCTCGCTCATGACTCGACTAGCCTCTTCTTTACTGAGGCATCTTAACCACATTTGGTCAAAAGTGCGTCGATACATAGTTTCATTTACATAGGCGGATGATAAGGCTCTCTTTCTAATTTGAGCAGCGAGAGACTTATCATCTGGAAGCCTACCATGTTTTAAATACTCTATGAAGGATTCTCTCCAATCTGACTCCTCATCCACAACAAACACTGCAAGGGCCTGATTGGGAGTACACAAATTCGCAGGCATAGAGCTTGACGATACTGGACAATAATGGACACGGGGTTTCTAGTAGGGTCAGCTAATTCCTTTGCTAACTTGGCCAACGCATCTGCTTTTCCATTTTCAGATCTAGGGACCTTGGCCAAAGTTACTTCTGGTATTAATCTTAGGAGCTCCATTGCTTTATTATGATATGGAATGAGCTCAGGCTTAAGTACTTTGTAGACTCCGGTCACTTGATTGATTATCAGTTGGGAGTCTCCAAAGATCTTCACCCACGTAAGACTCATCTGAATGGCCATCTCTAACCCTAAAATCAGAGCTTCGTACTCAGCTTCATTATTAGTACGAGGTTCTGATAAGCAATAGGAGTACCGTAGAGTATGACCCTCGGGAGACACAAAATTCAGGCCTAATCCTATCCTAACTGTAGGAGTTTCATCTGGACTTAAGGTTTTAACGGATGACGCACCGTCAAAGTAAAACTCCCAAGTAGGGGACTCCTGTTCATCCACACTCATGATGAATTCATCATATAGTTCATCATTGAGTGGAGAATCTGCAGGGATCGGGTGATCGGCCAGAAAGTCAACTAGAGCCTGTCCTTTGACGGCCCGCTGGGGAACAAAAGTAATATCAAATTGCAGTAGTATCATCGACCACCATGCTAGATGACCTGAGAGGGTCAGACGGGTCATCAAGTACTGCAACGGGTTGACTCGAGAGATTAAATTAATCTTATGTGATAGCATATAATGCCTAAGCTTCTGTACCGCAAAGATCAAGGCTAAACATTACTTTTCTATCGCTGGGTACTTAAGCTCTGCAGGTATCAATCGCCTGCTGAGGTAGTACAAGGCATTCTCCTTGCCTTCCTCATTCTCTTGGGCCAACAATGCACCTAAGGACTTATCTAGGGCCGTAGTGTAAAGAATCAATGGTCTGCCAGGGATAGGAGCAGCTAAGATAGGGGGGTTCATCAGGTAGCGCTTTATACTCTCAAAGGCCTCCTGATAACTCTCATCCCAGTGGAATCGGGCATCCTTCTTAACTAGTGCAGAGAAAAGATGAAACCTACTAGAAAGATTGGAGATAAATCTCCGCAAGAAAGCAAGTTTACCCTAAAAGGACCTCAACTAGGTAAGACTCTAAGGGGGTTTTAAATCTACTATGACCTTGATCATAGAGGGATCTATCTCAATGCCACGATAGCGAGCTATAAACTCTAAGAACTTTCCTGCACTGACTCCAAATGCGCATTTTAAAGGATTCATCTTTAAATCAAACTTGCACAGGCGTTCAAAAATGATTCGCATATCTCTGAGGTGATCTTCGCGGACCTTGCTTTTGATGACCAAATCATCCACATAGCATTCAACTTGCTCATGTATCATCTCATCGAAGATGATAGTCATGGCACGTTGATAGGTGGCCCCGGCGTTCTTGAGACTGAAGGGCATCATCGTGTAACAAAAGACACCTATAGGTGTCGGGAAAGTAGTAAACTTCTCATCCTCGGGGTCCATCTTTATCTGATTGTAACCAGATGAATCATCCATTAATGAGAAGATGCTATGGGATGATGCTATATCCACCATAAGCTCGGGAATAGGGAGAGGAAAATCATCTTTAGTACATGCCTTGTTCAAATCACGGAAGTTGATACAGACTCGTATCTGTCCGCTCTTCTTTCGGATTGGAACGATGTTGGCAAGCCAAGTGGGGTACTTCTCTTCCCTAATAAAACCAGCTTCTATAAGCTTCTTAGTTTCAGCGATCACCTGTTATTCAATTTCCAACCTCATCCTACGAGGTGCTTGTTTAACAGGGACTGCATCGGGCTTAATGGCTAACTTATGGACTGCTACCTCTGGATTTAGACCAGGCATCTCGATATAGTTCCAGGCAAAACAGTCTCTAAACTCTGATAGTAACTTGATGTATTCTTGAGCCTCTGAATCAGACAGTAGGGCACTATGAAAAATAGGCCTAGGATCTGACTCAGTGCCTAAGTTTACCTCACGTAGTTCGTCCATGTCTGAAGTGGCGTCATCTTCAAACTCTTGTGGAGCATCAAGTATTCTATCATCGCCACTATCCGTGTCTTCTTTGTCGGCAAGAGAAATAACTGGATAGGCGTGGGAAATGACATGAATGCTGGCATCACTGGACTGATTTAACCCCATGTAACCTACGCCTCCTAGACCTTGGGGGAAATCTGTCCGCTAAACTCGGGCCTGCCGTAGAGCTTCTTCGTCGGGCCAAGTGGAACGAACAAGACCCCGCTCAACAAAGTTCTCTACAGTAGGTGAAAAGTAATGAGGGGCACTCCTAACCTCTATATCAATAGCAGTCTCCTCTAAATCCTGTCTCATAGGACCTAGTGGTGCACCTATACTACGGGGTATAGAGGGACATTCCTTAGGTCGGGCTGGCCCAAATGTATCATACAAGCAAGGTATGGGGTTGTGACTACCCCATACTGGGCTATCATCATCAACTATAGGAGTGTCATAAGATCTTTGACTAGAATCCCCAACTCCTATCCCGCGTATCTGATGGGGGGAAGGTTGTCTGGTAGTAGTCTGACGTCGGAAGTCCTCTTCCTCGTCTGAGCTAATATCAATAACCAATCCACCTTCAGGTATCAAATGGCTACGAAAAGTAGGCCGGGAGTCATAACCAGCGGAATAGGGAGATGGTGAAGTGACAGGACGCTGAAGGATATCGATCATCTCATCGTCGGAAGAGTCGGACTCTACAGTCAGAGAAGAAGTGTAAAGGTTAGGGGGAGGAGGTGTGCGAGTGTCGTGGTTCCGAGGCTCGCGGATTGCAACTCTACCTCTCCCTCTACATCTACCTCCCCTACCTCTACTAGGGGGAACATCGTGCCTCACTGCAAACTGAGAGGGGTCTCCATCAGATTGGGCAGTGGGAACACCTAGCTCGATACCAACATGTGATGGACCCTGTACTGACGATTGTATAGGACCCTGTGCAGGTGGCTGCGTAGGACCCTGTACAACAGTATCAGGTATCACTGGGGACTGAGCAGGCGGAGCTCTACGAGTCTTCTGAGCTATGTAGTACTCGACGTCGTCGTATATAGAGATCTCATGCACGAAGAAGGGCTGGGTATCTCCAGGAATGGTATACTCAACATCATTCCTCAGAAACTTCATACATTGGTGCAAGGTAGAGGGCACCATTCTATACTCATGGATCCAAGGCCTTCCTAAGAGAGCCTTGTATGAAGTGTCAGCCTCAATCAGATGAAACTTTGCCTCAGTTAGAAAATTTCTAAATTTCAGAGGCAGGGTAATAGACCCTAGAGCTCGCTAGCCTTGGTCATTGAAGCCTTTCAACATGATCTTATCGGAAGTGAGCTTCAGATGACCTAGGGAGAGGCTCTTCAAAGTTTTATGAGTTAGTATGTTTACTAAAGCCCCTTGGTCTATGAGGATCCTGTTCAACTCATAACCATTGACTTCAGCAGTGACATACAAGGGACGATTGTGCTTAGTAGTCCCTAAACGAAGGTCACGACTAGAGAAGGTGATGCATGGCGTGTTGTATAAATGTCATGCCTCATCATTGGGGTCAGAAGTGAAGAATGTTTGATAGGTCTCTAGTTCAAGCAAGGCTTTTACCAGTGTCTCTCTCAAGTCAGGTGACAACATCAAAGCATCATAGACACTAAGAAGGGAAGGAATTTTCCTTAGGTGAGCCAACACATTGTAATCAACCTCTAGCTGAGAGCCTTTCCCTTTCTCCTTAGGTTGCTCCTGGGAGGAAGGGATAGAGTCATCCTGCTGGGTAATGATATTCTTATCTTCTGTATTCTTAGCCAACCTAGGTGGAAGAACCTTCCCCGAACGCAGATGAACTTCCTGTATCGAGTCATCCTCAACAGGAGATTCATCTGGTTTAGTAGGGGTGGCAGGTGTTGGTTCTAAGGAAAGTACTGAGAGTGGGTTCTCGGATTCATCTTCTGAATCCATGTAACTTCCACCCTCTGGTATCACAAAGACAGGTTCATCTTCATACTCAGACTCAGACTCTTCACTAGAACTATTATAAGAGACATGTAAAATAGTGAAAGAGTGAGTACTAGTAGAAGTAGAAGCAGTAGAAGTAAAGCTAAAAGCAGTAGGAAAAACAGAAGGAGAAGAACTCCAAAAGTAGTCAGAATCACCTTCTTCTATTATTTCTTCATCAAATGAAGGGAGAACAAAGTCCTTCAGCGTAAGTGCCAGAAGGAACCCTGTCTTCCTCTCAGAGGTTACAACATATTTTTCTCTTTCATACATTTTTTTATTACATAAAGCAGAAGAAAAAGAAATGTGCTCAGTGGGCACTACAACATAAAGAGAAGAAAAAGAAGGTACAAGTGCTGGAGTAGTAACTGTAGGGGCAACTGTCGACTTGGCCTGTGGTGGCCTCCTCTCAACAGTCTCTGAACTCTGAACTGCATGGTCTATCATCCTCCTGGTCTTCTTGGAGAGTGCTAACTGCCACTCTCCCTCAGAACTCTGGGTAAACTGCCACTACTGCCCTAGCTGTCACTCTGGCTGGGACTATGGCTGGGGCTGGAAACCATCTGAACTGTCGGAGGGCCCTTGCCCTTCGGCTGCACTAGGTCGCTATCCTGGAGGTGTATCTGTCCTGTGGCCATCAACCTCTCAAACTTGTCCTTGAACACGAAGCAATCCTCTAACACATGCCTAACACATCTATGGTAAGGACAATAGAGTGGGTTCTCGGTCTGACCCTCCTCCACTCTACTGCTGCTGGGAAAGATAAGTATGTTCTTATTAGTAAGGAATTTAAAAATTTTCTTCACACTCTCCCTTTTAAAGGGGTATTCCTTATTAAGCTTCTCCTGTAAGGACTGCTAACTCTCTGGGGTCTTACGGGAGGTCCTGGGCTGTGTTGCTGGCTGACTAGCTGAGTGTGACTACTGTGAAGGTGTTGAACTACCTGAGGGCCTCTTGCCCTTATCTGCTAGTCCCTGAGTACTGTGTACCTCCCCTCTCCTAGGTGGAGGTGCCCCTGAAAACTCCTGCCGCTGAGGTCTGCGCGAAGGCTGACTTTCAGCCTTAGGAGGGACTATATCGGGTATGCTGTCCTGTAGGCTGGTAACCGTAGTCAGTAGCTTCTGAAAGGTCCGTATGGTGAAACCCTTCAGGTATGGAGCTATGGGACCATCTATGTTCTTCAATAAGATCTCAACTACGTACTGCTCCTGCAACTGTGGCTCGCACTATAAACTAAGGTTCCTCCATCTGACTATGTAGTCTGTGAGTGACTCTCTAGGTCTTTGTCTGGTGACTACTAACTCCCCAACTGTAACTCTGTGCTCAGTGCTGACAAACCTCTGGATGAATAACTGCTCCAGCTCTGCAAAAGTCCTGACTGAGTCGTTGGGGAGGTCGGCGTACCAAGCAAACGCCACCCCCGCCAAGCTGCTAACGAACAGCCTCAACATCAACGGGTCACTCCCTCCTATATTGCAACATATGGCCCGGTACTGAGCCACATGCTGCCTCGGGTTCCCAAACCCGTCAAACACTCTGAACCTAGGAGGGATGAAACCAGGAGGGTAGGGCTCCTGCTCGTACTCTATCGGGTAAGGCCGTCCTCTACTAACTGACTCTCCAGTCTTCCTAGAGGAAATGGCCTGCTCTACCTTCTGGGCAATCAGATCCTGAAGCTGACCCGCTGACAACTGAGCTAGTTGACTCTGAACAACTGAAGGTGCTGCAGGCACTTCTCTCTGGACCTTATCTACTCTCAGGGGGTCTAGTGCAACTGGGGGCACAACTGGCTGATCTCTAGAAGTACTGGCAGCGGCTACACCTGCCACTTGGGGCATCGCCCCCAAGGCTGTCAACTGTGTTGTCATGGCTGCCATGGCTCTGGCCATCTCTGCCATCTGTGCCTGGAGGTTCAGGACCGTAGCATCCGTGTCAACTGATCTGGGAGATCCATCCACCTCGGGCTCTCCCTGCTCATCCTGGTCCTCGGGCTCTCTCTCATCCGAGTGACCTCTACGGGTAACCACACAAACTCGGTGTACCGTCATCGGTATCCACTAGTGTATCCTCATCATCTAAAAAGGCTCATCGCATCACCTCTATGTACGGGCTCATAGGAGAAGTGATCCTATGAGTGCTAGGGGCTAACTCTGTCTCGATCCGTACTGGCGATCTGTCTGGGGTAGAAACTGAACCATCATCGACTGCCATCGGGACTGCCTCAAACCCGGAAGGAACTGTCAAATCCATTTGACTAGCTACCTCATCTGGCTTCTCTGCCTCTGACAACTGCTCTGTCTGAACTGCTGAAACTGGGTCGACACGGGTGTCTGCCTGTCGATGTCTCCAAACCCATCTGGTACGACTGGGTACTGCACTAGCAACTGGCTGCTCTGGGACTACCACCTCTGAACTGACCTGAGGCCGGGCAGGCTCCTGCTGCTGTCTCCATCCTCGACGACGTGGGCGTCGTCCTACCACAGGAGCCACTGCTGGCGGCCTAACTACTAGAACTGCAGGCTACTGGGGTGTCTTCCCCCTCTGCCAACTGTAAAGCCTCCTAGCAGTCTGCCTCCGTAACTGAAAAGTAGCCCGAGAAATTCGACGGAGTAAGCCCTCCCGACTGACGGGCCCTCTGCCACAAGCTAAGCGGACGATGTTCTGAATCCTCTGAGTGAGGGCTCGGACACCAGCGTCCCTGGGTACCCTAGCTCGGGGTAGAGTAGTGGCGACAGGAGGAGCCGCCGCTATACGGGCAACATCCTCCTCATCTCCACTATGCTCAGTGGGGAGAAGCGTCCTCCCTGAACTGCCGCCAACTCGGGGGCTACCATCACCTCTGGAGTGGGTGCAACAATAACTGGATGTGGCCTCCGCTGTCTGGGAGCCACTCTCCTCTGCCTCTGAACTAACTCATCGTGAACAATGGCATCGGCCATCCGCTGCCTCTCTGTCCCTAACGCAGCTAGACGCAACCTCCTATTCCTATTCCTCCGGGCCCTTCTCCCAAGGCCAGAGGTGGAGGTGGAAGGGACATATGAACCCACTGTCTGGGTGGCAGGGGGAACAGGAACGACTGGAAGTGTCGGGGTCTGCCCGGCAGTCTCGAGGTGAGAAAGCCGAGAAAAAATAGAAATCCAGCCAGAAGAGGGCGAAGGCACCTCGGTCTGGTCACCCCTCTTCCTAGTGGAAGCGGGAGGGGGAACCCGAACGCGAGGTACTTTCGCCGGAACAGCGGGAGTAACAACAGCAGCAAGTTGCCGGCGCTGTGGGGCCGGGGCAGCCTGTGCAACAGGAGCAACAGGCGCAGGTCACCTGAGCGCTGCAAGAACAGGTGGAACAACTGCAGCAGGCTGCCGGCGCTGAGGGGCCGGGGCAACCTGAGCAGCAAGAGCGGCAGGCACTGGACGCCTAACTGCAGGTCGAACTGGAATAGGATGTGGCCTAGGCACTGGTCGCCTAGCCACAGCGCGCACTGGCTGCGTAAGTACAGGAATGGGACGAGCAGGTGCCTGGGCTGTCTGCCGAGCAGCTGGTCGTCTGAAAGGGCGCATGGCTGCGCGTCCTCTCCTCTGAGGAGGAGAGAATGCAGCAGCCTCCGCTGGGGTCGGCCCACCAAGAGTGACGAAGGCCGAGTCAGTGAAGAAACCAAAAGTGATTTCTCCCACTGGCGGACTAGCTAGCAGGGACTTAGGGAGAGTCACCCGCACGTCTGAACCGAAAGCAAAAGTAACGGAAGGAGCAAAGGAAGCCATGGCACTGCTGCCAAGAAAACAAATTTGAAAAGATCAGATTAGAAGTCATAATTGAAATTATGAAAAAGGAATGAGAATAGATCAGATTAGAAGTCATAATTGAAACAAATCCGATTTAAAACGACGAAGATATGATTTTCCAAAGTTTAAACATAATAAAAGAATATTTTAAAATAATGTCACTTCACTGTTTTGGCAATATCAGAAAATCTAAACAGAATTTTCACCCAAAGGTGATTTCAAACTGTACAGAATTCAAAATACACCCAAAACAAGGTGATGTGCATCACAATCCGACTTAAAATGAGAAAGTTACGCAATTTCAAAGTTTAAAGACAATAATTAAATAGTTTTAAAATAGTGCTATTTTGCTGTTTTAAAAATAACTGCATACAGATCCAAAAATTTCAAGAAAAACTTGTTCCAAAATATGCAGAATTCGAATACGTTCAAATCAAGGTGCTGTGCGTCGACAGCGGACTTAAAACGAAGAAGTTATCAATTTTGCGAGTTTAAGTCTTTAAAGGGTTTAAAAGTAATTAAAAATAATAATAATAAATAAATAATATTTAAACATAATTATTAAAAATATCCCAAAATAATACTTTAGTAGTTCTGGAATTTAAAATAATTTAAAAAAATGCATAATAAAAATAATATTTGAATCATTAATAATATTTTATGCAATTTAACTAATTACAATATTTAATTATAAAAAAAATACATTTTTTTTAAACAAATATAATAATAATAATAACAATAATAAAAATAATATAAAACTAGTAAGAAAAAGATTTAATATAATATAATTATTAACATTATAATTCAAATAATGATATCAAAATAAAATAATTAAAAGAATATTTAAAAAAAAGGTATTCTTACTGTTTTATAAATAATTCACAATCTACAGATCATTTTCATAAAAAAATTTTTTACTATGTAGAGAATGAAAATACGAACAAAACGGGGTATTGTACGCGAAAATCGGACGAAAAATGAATTTTTGGCAATTTTTTTAAGTTTTCTGTATTTTAAAATAATTAATTTTTTTTTTAAAATCGGCGG
The DNA here is from genome assembly GCA_022539455.1 of Dendrobium nobile. Classification (NCBI taxonomy): domain Eukaryota; kingdom Viridiplantae; phylum Streptophyta; class Magnoliopsida; order Asparagales; family Orchidaceae; genus Dendrobium; species Dendrobium nobile. Next base: position 2,776,557 of record CM039732.1, on the reverse strand, counting down.
CGACACGTGGCGGCGTCCCATTCGCTCCCGGAATCGCGGAGGCGGCGGCACGCGTTATCCAATGATTGCGCCGTCGGCGCAATCATTGCTGCGTGATGAGCGGCGGCGGTTAGGCACTTAGCCACGTCGACAAAGGCCGACAGCCGTTCGATCGCGAGCGGTTGGAGCGGAGGGGCCAGATCGCGCCACATGGCGATCCTAACCGCGGAGCGAAGTCCCGCGGTCAGCCCAAACCGAGGAGGGTTTCGATCGCGGGATTGACGGTTGAGATCAGCCCTGGCTGCTCGGCGGGATGATCAGAAACCTTAATGGGTATTTTGACTCGTTCTCTCAAACAGATGGATCAAATTGCACAAAATTTGAAACATAGATTCTAGGTTACTATACAAAGAGCTATTTAACCCTAAGTGTCTTATCTAGGGTTTGAGATTATACCTAAAATACTCGATGAAATTGAGAGATCTCTGGCTTGTTGCACTTGTAGACTGTCCACGCTCCTAGTTGTAGAAGAAACCACGAGCTCTCGACGTCTGGATCAACGGGAAAACTCTTTGGAAGTTCCACGCTCTCGGGTCGCCGGAGAACTCGCCGGCGGCAGCTTGGGGCGGCCGGGATCCGATTGGGGATGAAGGTGGAAGTCTCTAAGAATCCTCACAAGAAATCTCAGAGCAAGAGGAGGCCTAAAGCATGAGCAAGAAAAAAAAGATCCTAATTTTGACCTAATTTTGGCTATTTAAACATCCCAACCCTATCACCAACGGCTTGGATCGAATCTAAGGGCAATTAGGAGGGAAATTGATCTGATTGGGACGGGATTTTGAATTTCCATGCATTAAGAGCCATTAAACCTATTAATTATGTTTTAAATTCACATAAATAGGTCATATTAACCTATTAAAGGCTTGGTTTGACCAAGTCAGAGTTTGACTTGGCCAAACCGGTCAAAATATGTCAATGGGGGAAGAGATCAAGCCATGATATTGATCAAATTTGATTTCAAATGGATTTAGGCTCTTAATGGGCCTAATGGGTGAAAATTGACCCATTAAGGGTTGGGTTGACCAGGTCAAAGGTTGACCTAGTCAACCTAATCCATTGGGCCCAGTGAATTGGCAAAATCAAGGTCAACATCCGATCCGTTAATGACGGCTGCCTTAATGAGGATGCCCTAATTAGGGTTTCTGATTTTGGACATATCATCCAGGACGATATAAATATCGTCCCGGCCGATATTACCAAAAATAGAAATCTTATAGAGAACAATAGGAAATCTTCCAAGTTACAAATCAACATTTCCCACACCAAAAACAATAGATTCAAGAAAGGAAAAAGAATACAAACTGACTCAGACCTAGTCTACCCAATCTTGAGCTGATTCCAAATTGCAGTCCGATCGTGTGAACCTAAAACGTTAGTACATAAGGTGGTTGTAGAGAAATAAAAATATTTGCTATCATCAAAATTATAAACCATTGATCTGCAACAAAGTTAAGTTTGAGGAAAGTGAAGCTGAAATCTAAAACAGATCCTAACTGGCCCCATAACATATGTTGGATATTTGATATCTAAATAAATGCAATTAAAGATTTAGATACTTTTAAATTTATTACTAATGTGATGCATGTATATCGATTCAATTAATGCTCAAAATTTGAAATGAAGTAGTTCTAAAAAGGCTTAAAAATAGGTTTTATCCTAAAGATGTATAGATTTTTCTTGATATATCTACACCCTCATAGGCTAGGTGGACTGCCAAAACTCACAGGCGGGAAGGTGCCTAGCAAAAGGAAAGAAAAATATAATAAATATGCATGTGAACTCTCGACAATCTTGAGCTTACTTCTTAAATTCATTAAAGTTGCTATATTGCCTTAAAAGTTTTAATTTTGTTTAAGTATAAATAATTTTAAACGAGTCCTTATGAGCCTACGATTGGATTCCAAGCTAAAACAAATACGGGTTGCAAGTAAAAAGATTAGAAAAATAGATAATTATACTACACAATTAATTGAATAAATCAATTAAATTAAATGCTCAAATTGAATGTTCATGTGGAAAGTGTCACTTAATATTATAAACCAGGGTCTACATAAAAGTAAAGTGCTCCGGGCACCACTAACAACAACTTAGATTCTACTCCTAAAACTCAAATGACTTTAAGATTTAGGATTCTTCTCATTATCCACTTCTTCATCCTTCTACAACTCCTTGGATCGTCAGGTCTAGATATCCAAATAAAAGAAACTCCTCCTTGAAAGGGGTGTTATCTTTTCTCTTTAGATATTTTAAAGATATTCTAACTTAATCTTCCAAATGGAGGAAGACTCTCCCCTTTAGGGATGTCTTCTCCTCTTTGTAATCCAAATTGGATATAGATATCCCATCTCAAATTACTTGACATTTACAACTCAAATAGATCAAATTACATTTGAATTTAAAAGAAATATCTAGACTTAGATCACCTGTATGGTTATCCTAATAATCAACAGTTAATTTGACATCCCAAGTAGTTAATATTTTGAATTTAAAATGTTCAAATCATAGCCACACTTGGTCATGCACTTTTAATATTAAAGGGGGACTTATGCATTCTGAAGCGTTTATAAAAAATATTATTAATATTAAAGCTTAATTTTATGCCCCCTTTAATCAATGCCCTGCATGAGTATAACCACTTGTATAAAATTGAATTAGTATAAATTATCTCAAACCGAGGAGTAGAACTAATGCACAATCCAATCATATTGTAGAGTGCAAAAAAGTAAGTAAACAATCAATCAATTTTAAGCTAGCAACTAGCATGTAGTGAAAACCACGAAAAATACGACACACAATTACAAAAAAGTAAACACCTGCCTAGCCAAAAACTAGAGTTGATTGTCCTAGTAAATCATCTAAAGTGTGTATAAAAGGCTGTGTGGTTTGTATATGTCCTATATAGGATATTTGATTGATGTTGCTTAAGATTTAATTGGTTAAAAGGCTTAAGGAAATATTTAATTAAAGTATATTGATGATTTAAAATTAATTTTAATTTGCATTTTAAAGTTTTAAGTGGATATCACTTTTTTTTTGCTTGCCGAGGCTGTGAAGTTTATTTCATCTTCATTGAGGCTAATTTAATAACATCGTAGGCCTAGGTTACCTGGTGGTACCTAGTATAGTTAAGTAATTTGATTTGATTAAGGTTTAAAAATTAATGAATTTTAATTAAACTTGGTTGATTGCTAGTTTTATGGTTAATTATAGATTTATGGAGTTTTAAAATTATTTTTGAGTTTTAAAAAGTTTTTGGATTATTTTAATCATTTGATTAAAGGGTTGGTTAAAAATTAAATTTTTAGTTAAAGTTGAATTCTTAAAATTTATTATTTTTATAAAATATTAGATCTTAAGATGAGTTGTTAGACATTAAGTTTGTTGAATTTGAATTTTTCTACATTTAGTTAGAAATGTTTAAAGTTTCAACTTGATTTCTAACTAAAGTTTGACCAAAAGTTGACTTTTTCAAATTTGAATGATTTTGGGTGTTTGGATATTTTTAATAAATATTAGATTTTATATGGGTTGAATGTCTTTGAGTTTGTTCAATTTGGAATTAGTTATGATTTTTTAAAGTTTGAAGCATTTTATTTGAATTTTTAAATTGTTTAATTAAGGGTGTTTTAATGTTTTGAATTCAAATGAACTCCAAACTCCTTGAAATCAACTCCAAAAGTTAGGAGAGACCTAAGGAGAGATTTTCAAGTGTTTGAGAATTTTTTAGAATTTTTAATTAATTAAATTAATTAAATATTCAATTTTACTTAAATTAAATTATGTTCATGTTTGCTATTAAATCAAAGGTATTTTATATTTCTTTTATTAATATTTGAATTCTGGTCAATTTGAGGTATTATATGAATTTTTCAGATTTAAATTTGATTTATTAAAATTTTTAGAATTTTTAAGGGCTTAATTAAGGGTTTAAACTTATGTTGATTGATTAAAGGGTTTAATGATTTTGAAAATTGCTAGAAATTTGCCTATGAGCTGGAGATGTCACTAAGCTAGAATGTTTAAAGTTTCAAGTCAATAGGAGGTGTATCTTAATTATTAGAATTTCTCTAATTTTTTTAAACATGTCCTTAATTATTATCCTTAATAGTGTCACTAAGTTATGTAAGGTTGAATCAAAATTTCTAACCTTTGACCAACATATACATGCATAAACACAATCATAATCAATTTTTAGATTTAGGAGAGCCTAAGCTAAGTGGTGCATGCTTCCTAAACATATAATGATTAACACTAATTAACATAACTAATGATATTATTAATGAAAAATTAAAATATAATTATTCACTAATCACTCCTTCATAAATTCCATTCATACGCTCAACCTATGTTTAAGATTTCAAAGGGATCTCTCAAATATATTAAAGATTTAATATATATAATTTTAAAGTAAATTTCAAAATATAGGTATTTATATATAAAAACCTATATATATAAGGATATAAATTTTAAAATAAGATAATTAAAAATATTATTAAAATGAATTTTTTAAGACTTGAGAGATCCACTAATTTCCAAAGTTATTTGAAATAATTTTTTAATTTTTAAAATATTTAATATAATATTTAATTAAAAAAATTAAATATTAAGATATTCAAATAATTGAAATTAATCAAAATAAATAAAGTTTTAAAATTTGAAAATAATTTTAAATTAAAATACTTAATTTTTTGAAAGTTTGATATATTATTTATACTTTTATGAAATATTTTGAATTTATTTAGAATTTTTAAAATTTTAGGTGATCAAGGAATTTAAATTAATTAAAACTTTAATTAATAATTAAAAAAATTCTTAAATCAGGTTAAATTAAGCCTTAAATATTTCTAAAATTTTAAAATTGAATAAATTTTAAAATAATTCAAAGATTATTTAAAAATAAAATTTCAATTTTTTAAAGGATTTAATTAAATCTTTAATTGAATATTAATTAAATATTAAAATATTTAAATAATTCAAATTATTTAAAATAGATTAAGTTTTAAATTTTTAAAATTAATTTTAATTAAAATATTTAAGTCATAAAAATTTTGATATATTATTTATTTTTTTATTTAAAAATAAATTTAATATTAATTTTTAAAATTTATTATTAATTAAATTATTTAAACTAATTTTGGATTAATTAATATTTAAAAATATATGTAATATTAAATTTAATTAGGCCTCAATTATTTCTAAAATTTTTAAACATTTTAAAATAAAAAATAAAATTTTTGAATATGTAAAAAAATATTTAATTATATTTAAATAAATAGTAATTTTAAAATATTTTATATTGAATATTTAAAATAAATTAAAATAAAAACATATTTTAAATTAATTTTAATTTTAAAATAATAGAATTGATTTTATAATAATTTTATTATATAAAACATATTTTTTGTTATTTAAAATATTTTTAAAATAGTTTTCCAGATTTAAAATGATTTTTATTTTTAAATCATTTTAAAGCATTTGACGGCGCCAGCGCTGGCGGTGGCCATGTGGCGAGTCCCGATTGACAGGATCAAAATGCGGGTGGTGGGTAGCAAATCATTAGCCATTATTGCGATGTGTAATCATTTAGGCAATGATTATCACACATTTTCAACTTATCCGCGCAGCAGATTGTAACAGCCGTCGGATCCGCATGGGTTTTATCAAATGGAGGAGATCAAATCCCACTGTTTCATCTCGATTAAGAGAGATTAGACGGCGGAGAGCCTATCCTATAGTTTTGAATAGACGGTTGAGATTGCGCTTGATGGAGACTAACCACGAGATCTAATCTGCAATTAATCAAAGTCACGGGATGGCTAACTCGGGATTGTTGATCGAGCAATCAATGCTCCAAAAAATGTGCATACCATGCACGTTACAAAATAAGCCCTAAAAATGATTATTCGACTTATTCTAAAAAATGGCTCAGTCAATTTCAATAAAATTTTATACATGCATTGTGTGATTGAAGAGCATTCATGGGGATTATTTTTTAAAGTTTAAATTAACAAAAAAATATTTAAATATAAATGCTCTAACCTAGATCTAGGGATTTTAAAAGACTTTACTATTGGATTTAGGATTTTTTGGTTTCTCTAAGCTTGTAAAATGTCCACATATATTTTCTCTCTTGAATCCACAGTCAAGTAAGCTATGGATCGAGCAGTATAGGCCTTGGACGAAGTTGCCCTTCAATTTGGCCCAACGCTCGCCGCATGCAGCCTCCAACCATCGGGTTTTGACTTGGGGAATGAAGAGGAGGTTTTTGAGAGCAAAAAAAATAACTTGATCTGGCTTGGAGAAGATCTTGGTAGAGAGAGAGGGTTAGGGTTAGAATGAGGGCACCTTTCCTCCTTTTGCCCTATTCAAATGTCTCTAGTCTTAAGGGATGGCTATGATTGATTTAAAGACTCCCTTGATGCATGCCAGCTATCCTAGGGATTATTGGGAGCAGATCATCAAAGGACAAGAGGACACATGAGGTGGAAAGGCGTCTTGCTCCTCACATGGGCATGTGGGAGTGACCCAAGCCATTTAATCTTGATGCAATGGCTTAAAATAGGCTTAGGAATGTTTTGGAATGATGCCAAATAGCTGGAGCTGAGTTAACATGGGCATGGAAGTAATTTGAGTTTGCTTGACCAAATTTGACCCACTTAGGAGCTTGATTTGACTGTTTGATCAGTCAAACAATCAATAAGACTCTTGAGGTGGCATGGAGAGGTGCTCACCTGCTGACTAAGCAAGCTACCAGGCTTACAAGCAATGTGTTTAAAGTTTGAAGGGGTTTTAACTAGGTTTGACCACTTCATACCCTTGATTTGACCACTTGACCAGCCTAAAGCCACTTGGACTACTGAGGTTGCTTGAAAGGGAGTGTTAAAGGCTGATTTGGAAAGAATATCAAGCTATGGGTTGGAAGTTTGAATTAGAGCATGGAGTTTAAATGGTTTTGACCAAGTATGTTAAGTTGACTTGGTCAACTTCATTTGAGTTTGGTTGACCAAAGATTAGGACATAATTAATCCTTGGTTTGAAATTGATTAGAGGCTTGAAAGGGGTTTGATATGTTAAATGGGTTAGGATAACCCATTTATAGCCTTAAGGGGTACTTTGTGAAATTGCTCTGATACCAATTGAAATTACTAAATGCGCCAAGAGGGGGGTGAATTGGATGATTAAAAACTTCTTTAATGAAAAGAAATATCTTTTTATAACTTTATGCGGAAGCGAATTTCATTCACAATAAAAAGATAGATAATCAATTTCATCCACGCAATTAACCACAATAAAAATAAATGCAGAAATAAATTGCAGAAAAATAAAGGAAAGAACACACCAATTTATAGTGGTTCGGTCAAACCATGACCTACGTCAACTCTCCGGAGGCACCCTCCGAGTTTTACACTAAACCTTTAGTGATTCTCTTTTAGCCCCCACAGCTAGGCGGAGAAGCCCTTACACAATCACTTCCACCTTCCCCGGTGCGGCGGAGGAGCCGGGTCCTTTGACACCAACGAGATCTTCTTCTTCCCAAAACTTCCTTCAAGACAAACCTTGAATCCGATGGTACTGAGGTGCAAGCTCGCCGGAGCAACCGTGTGAACTCTCCTTCACACTCCCTTGAAACCCCCTCCAAGGTTCTTCTCCCTCTCTCAAACTCCACTCTTTCCTCTCTCCCTTTCAAGTCCTCTCTTCAAGTTTTCTCTAGAAAAACGAAGTTACAATGGCTGCCAAAAGACTCTTACAAAGTCTTATGAGAGTGCTTAAATAGAGGGCTCAAAAAACCCTAAAAATACTCAATTCAGCCGTCAAATATCGTACCGTACGATCGTAAGATCATCCAGTACGATGTGCAGAAATTGACCTGTTCGTACAGTACGATCCAGTTCGTACAGTACGATCCAGTTCGTACAGTACGATCTAAATGACAAATTTTAGCCGTTTTAATTGCATAATCTCAGGATTAACTTAGGCAATATTTTAAACATCGTACAGTACGATTATGATCGTACAGTACGATTATACAACTTTTCAAATTCAAATTTTTGCCTAATTTAATGGACGGCGGGCTTTCTAATTATAACAAATCGTACAGTACGATATGGTGATCGTACAGTACGATTAGTTATATTCAAAAATATTTTTTCAGGAAAAATAAATATTTTAATTTATTTCTTTTACACCAGATCGTACAGTACGAAATAAATTCGTATAGTACGATGAATAGAGAAGTTAAAATATTTATATCATTTTTTGCTCCCTCTATGTGTGTGCATGATCAACAAACTAACATACATCATTACAAGGCTTGACTCAATAAATAAAAATTACAGACTCATTTAATACGACCAATTATATGCAATCTTGAGCCTTGAATCTTCAAAGAATGGTGCATGATGTACCTGAAATATTAGTCAACATAGAAAGAAAAATGCACTACAAATAATAGGAGAAATAAAAGATTAATAAATATTATTTGTTATTATCAAAATTATAAACTCGGAAGCTCGAGTCGCAACACTTTGGTCAACATAGGTTGACTTGGTCAACCAAGTTGACCCAAGGGGTGGGTTTGGACTTAATAGGTTTGAAATAATATTTGAAATTTGTTGGAGGTGGTTTCAAAGGTCATGCAGGTCAATTCAGTCAAAATGACTATTTAGACCCTAAAGGATATTTGGGTCAAAATAGGCTGATCTGATCAACCAGGCTCTACCAGGGTCTGGGCTTAGGTCCATTGCACTCCTAATGATAATTAGGATGCCTTGGAAGAGGCTCCGAGGTTTGATTTGAAAAGGATATATTGAAGTCTAAATAGAACTTCAAAATTGTCCTTAAGGGGCATTTTGATCATTTTGACCCTTAGTCAACTAGAGGTCATAGTAAGTCCCTCAAAATATAGTTTAATGCTCAAAAGTTCAGGGTTAAGGATCTAGATGTGATTAGAGGCTTTGGGGAAAGCCCTAAGGTCAAGATCCTTTGGGTGGTAGGTCTAGTGGCATAGACTATAAATATTTGAAAGTTTTATAGCCTTTGGGTTTTGATTCCGTTTTTGGGGTTATAGAGCTTAGATTGAGCTCAAATTTGGAGGGTTCCCTCCAAAGACATGTCCTATCAACATGCAATTGATAGAATCTGAATCAGAGGTCATTTGACTAGTGCTTGAAGTATTTGAAAATTCATTATAAAAGGCTTTCAGAACTTGGACCTTTAGCCTTGGATTTGAGTCGGCTTGATTTAAGATATAAATTGATTATAAGGTCTGAATTATAGGAGGATCCTTGATTCTAGATTGGTCTGGGGTCAAGATTAGTCTATTGAGATAGTTGCAATATAGTTCTTGATTGTTGATATTCTTGTAACATGTATGTTTTTGATGATTTCAAATATTATTGATTTTGATTATTATTTCTCCTAACATATTTTGGATGCATTATTTTATTTTTTCGTGTGTACTAACATTTCAAAAAAATCATACTCCGAATTATTGAATACTTCAAATCAAATAGTTTAGGATTTATTTTATATGAAGTCTGTAATTTTTATTTGATTGAGTCTGAGAGAGTGTGATTGTAATTAAGCAACTGTGCATACACACATCAGGGGAGATTTTAAAATTTGAAATTTTTTAAACTAATCGTACTATACGAAGTCATTTTGCATGGGATGATTTGTTCAATTATTTTTCTTACGAGTAGTAAAATGAATAGGAAGTATAAATTTTTTCTAAGTATAAGTCGTACTGTACGATATACCATTCGTACATACCTTCTAGAGTATGAAATTTTCGGGTCCCTTTTCGTCCACATGAACTTAAAAATTTTTTGAACGGTTCATACTGTGAGATATCGTCATCATATGTATGCCGTCTATGGTACGAATTTGATGGGTGCCTTTTCATCGCGATGATCTTGAAAATTTTGTAATTGATCGTACCATACGATGTCATCATCCTACGTATGCTATACAGGGTATAAATTTATGGGGTCCTTCTTCGTCATGATAAAAGTAAAAATTTTTCTAACTGTTCGTACCGGACGAACTTGGTTCATACGGAGCGATCATTATGTACAAAATCATTTTGTTCCTATTCATAATAGGTTCGTACGTAATAGTTTTTAACTGTTCGTACATACGAACATAGGATTGTACTGTACGATTGTGTACGCTCAAAATTAACAATTTTAGTTTTCTTGATGGTTTTTTGTGTTTTTGATATAAAAGGTCCACTAAAACTGACATGAAAAAATATTATCTTCGTGACTTTTCAATGGCAATTGAAAGAGAGATGTGAGAGAGTGTTTGAGAGAGATTTCTTGTAAGTGGAGTGGAAGGGTTCACAAAGTTACTCAAAGGTAAGGATCTCTTTGTGATTTTGGTTATCACTCTTCTTCTTGTCTTTCTAATTGCTCGTGAGAAGATCTTTGAAGAAGATCCGGTACTCTGCTGACACTTGGAGGGTGTCAAAAAATGACAGTTCTCTGCCGACACTTAGAAAGTGTGAAAGGATGATGGTTCTCTACCGATACTTGGAGAGTGTGAACAGATGACGGTTCTCTACCGACACTTGGAGGGTGTGAAAGGAAGACGATTCTCTACTGCATCGAGGATTGGTGGAAGAGAGGTTTTATAAAGGCTTCTCCGCCTTGCTGTGGGGGCAAAAAGAAAGACACTTTGGTAATAGTGTAATACCTGAAGAGGGAGTATTCATGGAGTGGATGTAGGTCATGTTTGATCGAATCATTATAAATCTTTGTGTCTTTTAATTTTTATAATTTATTTACTGCAAGTTATTTTTCTTGAAAAGTTTTATTTTAAAAAACTTAAATTAACTTGCAATAAGTTTTAAAATCGATTTTCAAATTTAAAAATCCAAGAAAAATTTTTAAATTACCAATTTACCCTCTCTTGGTTAGCCTTGAGACATTAGTTTAGGTTTAATAACCTAATCTAGATTCAACATAGTCCAAGTGACCTCATACGAAAATGAGGTTAACAGTCTCTTATTAATGTTACACTCTCTTTTATCTAATTATGTGTTGGATCTTCGTATAAAGCTAAGACGTTAAACTTTATATTTCTCTACCACTACAAATATTCCGGGACACAATAATATTTAAGCAAAATTTGAGTTGTTCACAAATATCTTTTAGTAATTTGGTAATCAAACCTTAATTTTGGTGATAGTTTAGAAATGAATTTGTAACATATTAAATTTCAATTCAAATAAAAATAAGGTAATCAGACCAAATCGTCCAGTTCATCTAGTTGAATCATAAATCGGTCAGCCGATCAGTTCATTTCATATTCTTAATTAGATTTAATTCAAACTGGTCTCCTGGCTAGTTAAACCATCGAACCAAAAAATTGGCGTCGGCTCTTAAGAATCGTGTGATTCAAACAAAGTTTCATATGAACTTTTCATTGTAAATCAAATGATCGAGATGTGAAATTAGAAAATAAATTAAACTAATTTTATATTCCCCCTCCACCTTGGTTTCATTTAGATTGCATGCCTCCCATTCTTTGTCATCCCCATTGCCCTAAAATTTTTCTCTCGTGATTGGTGAACTCGATGAGCTTAACTCCTTAATGCCCAAAGCAGACTCTTCAGCCTAACTCTCACTTCTTCTCTTCTATATTCAGTGTGGGGTGTAAGTTTATTAATTTAAAAACCCTAAATTTTTTAGGAAATTTAGTTTCTTATTTTTGCTTGCTGTTGGTGAACTTGCTCTTGTGCGTGAGTAATCTCTAAAATGAATTGTGTTCATTTTATAAAGAAAATGATATTTCTATTGCAAAGGTGAAAAGTAGCAATGGTTTTTTTTACCTTAGATCATTCTTCACTCGTTTAATAAATTTTATGCTTTATCATGGAGTTTATAAAGTTTGATTTTGTTGACTAAAGTGAGCTTTTTTGTTTATTTATAAAGTGTGATTTTAAACCTCCAACTCATTGTTAGTATGAATATTTGATATGCATGATAGAATGAGTTTGTATTTAAGTTTATCTTAAGCATCAATTTGGAGAAGAAATGTGGTCATTAAAAAAATAGATTAAGCGAAGCCATGTTTTTTTTCATGATGCACTAGGCAATTATGATTCCTCGGGTATTTCTATGCATCATGGAAAGATTCAATTAACATGCTCAAAATGGAATTGCGTTAGACCAATTCTATGATTATTTAATTTTTATGTAAATTAATTATTTTTAAAATAATTAATATTTTCTATGTCATTTAGTTTCAACCTTTGTTCGACCTCAATTGAACCACCAAACTGTAATATCTTCTTTTGGTTCCTTGTCCTGTCTGATTTTAACAACAATTATAAAAACCTTAATTTTTGTTCCATCATAAATAAATTGTTCATAAAACCCTAGTTTTAGTGACATATCAAAAACATATTTGACATACATGTCAATGATTTTATTAAACAAGTCACTCCCCCGTCTCTCACTCTACTAGGGTTTTCCCCTAGCTCCCTCTACGGCTTTGGTAGCCTGGCGTACCAGTGGCGCTCTAAGGGAAGTTTCTCTGCCTTCTCTTTTTAATTATTTTTTGGTTTCTTATTTTGCTTTCTGGTTCATCCACCTTCAGCCTTTGTGGCTAGAATGACGGTGAATCACTGAGTCAATCCTAGTTTTTTTTGCGTAGGTCAATCAAATCATGTTTTTTTTATGCACCCCTTGTATTTCCATAGATGGGTCTTTTCCTGATCTCAAGCTTTCAACCTTTTGTTGCTTACCTTCCCTTTGGATTTCTATGGAAGAGGTTCTTGCGCTTGCGGCTCCTTTGCAATTTGCATTGGTTGTTCTTTTTTTCTTATCGGTGACCGAGTCTTGATGCTATTCAAAAGTTTTTCTTCTCCCTTAAGCTTAATGGTGATTTCTTTGTAACTTTGTTGAATCCTTCACATGTGTTAATTAAGTTGTTGAATGACCTAGACTATACCAGAGTTTTGTCTCGTAAATCCTACTTTGTTAATAATTGTTATATGAAGTTGATCAAATGGTCCCCTCTTTTAGAGGAGTCCCCTACCATACCTTTTTGGGTATCATTCCCCAACATGCGGCCTCAATTCCCCCCTCCCATTGTATTCTTCACGGCCTCAGTTAATTATTTGGTCATCTGCTTAAGTTGGATCATGCGGCTGCTATTAGCTCCTGTCTCTCTATTATACGTGTTTTGATCGAGCTTGACATTACAAAAAAAATACTAACAAAGTGTGGCTTGGTCCTGAAAATTTTGGGTATATACAACATATTATGATGGAGGAATTTCCTCCCTCTTGTTCTCAATATAAATCTATAGAGCATTCGAAGGGTGACTATCTCTCCCTTTCATCGTCTATTCTAATGATTGTTTCAGATAACTATATTAGTTCTGATGGTAATGCTAATGTTGTTATGGAAATTGTAGCTAGTATAGGAATTGTGGATAATTATATCCCTACTTCAACTCCTCTTAATTTGATTTCTAAGTGGTGGTTAATGCGGTGAATTATGTTGAAACTACTATTGCAGTAGATAATAATACTGGTATTAGTAACACTAGCTGGTGGTCATGATGAGGGGACCGCTAATCAGTCGACTGTTGTTTTGTCTGTGCCTCCTTCTTGCGAAATTTGAGAGGGTGTTGTTGAGGTTTTTGGACCTAACTCTTGCATGGTCAGCCTTGTAGCTAGTCTTATTGCTTCACCTAGTTCTAATGTTGGTGTTTGTGGTGATAAACTTGAGGCTTCCAATGATTTTTTTCCTATGAAACCTGGATTTCATAAACTTTTTAGCCCTATGGGTGTGCTCGTGCCTATTGAAAGTGGTGATGTTGGTATTGATTTGGACGCTCATGCTCATCGGAGTGTTTTTATTTCAGATGGTGTTGATCCGGTGGCTATGAATGCTGAATTGCCTCTTATTGATATTCTCATCTCTCTTATTTCAAGTGATGCTTTGTTAGCTCAATTAACTTTTAATTTGAAGGACTATGAGATAAATAAAGGTGACTGGTTAGCTGATTGTGATTCATCAGCTAATTGGGATGCTATGGAGGAAATTAATGTGCAAGATGTGGATTCCTAGGATAACAATAACTTAAATGTTATTCATATTGTTGAGGAAAGTTTTTATTCAAAAATGTTGTAAATGTAAAAAGAGAAAATCCAAAAGTAAATAATTTTTTCGTTTGGATTTTCACTCTTCTTTCTGTTGGGGTCTATTTGATTTTGGGGGTTTTGTCCCTTTTATTTTTCTTGATTATCTTGGATATCCTGGGTTATGCTCTCTGTTGTCTATTAGGGGGTTGTGTTTTTGCTCCCTATTTTATCTGCTGGGCTTCTTGGTGGTTTGGTTGTGGTCGATTTTGTGGTTGTTGACAGGCCTGTGTGGAGCTCTTTTTGTGGGTGACTATTGTTAGTTCTGTTATCTTTGATTGTTTTCTGATAGTTCTTGCCTTATGTTTTTCTGTGCAGGTTTCTTCTTTGCGATATTCTTGTAGGTCATCTCTGTTCGATCATGGGACTTCAATTCAGGTGGTTTCCTGTTACTTCCTTCATTCCTCTTGAGTTTTTTTCTTTTTTGCTCTTTTCCTTTTGTTTTAATTTTGTAATATGTAGAACTATCATCTCTTAGATTTTATTTTAAAAGTTATATTTTTAGTGAGCATTTTATTCTTTAAGGATTTGTAACTTTTCCCTTAATAAACGCATAGATCCCTTTATGGGGTTTTCCTTAAAAAAAAGAATATTTGACATAGATATTCCCATTTTGATCATTTTAAATGATGCTTTGCTTGCTCGATTACCATTGAAATCAAAGCAAACTTGAATGTTGCTCAAATCAATGATGAAGCCTTTTACAAGGCGGTTGGTAACGAAGCTGGAGAAATATAAAAGGAAATAACATTTATCCATGTGTTGGTTGCTTCTTCCTTTGTTGGTTATCTTGGCATCAATGAAACTTCCTTTTGCGTAAAAGAAGTGAGAGAAGACTTTGGAACTGGGTTGCTATTCTAGTTATTGTTGTTGTTGGATGTGTTTTGTTTGTTGGGGAGATAATTTAAGTTGGACAATGATAATTTAAGTTGAACTTAATTCTCTTTTGGTTTTCCTTTGTATGGTTTTTGGGCCACTACCTCCAATGGATGGTCCTAACCTGGCAACTAGGTGGCGAACCTTTCCGTTGGTTCTGTAGGAGCTTCCTGCCATTTCCTAAGTCCGACAGGCATCATGGCCTTCTTGACTAATTTTTGGTTATTTTTGCTGCCTTCAAATTGTCTAATTTTAGATTATTTTATCTTTTTGAGGTTGCTCTGCAATATGTAGTTCATTTTGATGACTAAAGTTTTGTAATATTTTGTTTTGGCCTCTTTGGCATTTGTTTGTAATTTCTTTTTTCATTTAATGTAATTTGGGTTAGTCCCACCATTAAAAAAATATTTGACATAGAAAATAATATATATATATATATATATATATATATATATATATATATATATATATATATATATATATATATATATATATATATATATTCTCTTCCCCTTTTTGTCGTTGGTCCCTTTGTTCTTGATTTTTTTCTTTTGTTTTGGCTGTCTGTTTTCCTAGGTTTGGGCTTTCTTCTTCTAGTAGGTGTTGTGGTGGCTCTTGGTGGTTTCCATCCCTTTCTCTTAGTAGTTCTTGTTTGTCTGATGACATTTTATTTCTTTTGCAGGCTTTTTTGGCTTCTTCATTGGCTCTCAATGGCTTCAAGTGGGTTCTCTTGGATCTGAGCTTTGTCCCTCTAGCTTTTATTTTGGTTATTCCTTTCATATTGTAGTAAGATTCTTTGGCTCATTTGGGTTTTCTTTTCTCTTTAATTATAGTTCTTTGGAGCATTAGCGAGCTAAAGTTCCTTTTAAGGCTTGTACCCAATTTTTTATTTAGCGCGTAGGCCCTTCTTAGGTTTTAAATTTAAAAAAAAAAATTGAAAATGGAATAAATTAGAGTTCCAATTATTGTATTAATCATTTTGTTTCATTGTGAATTTTGGAGTCGTCACTCTCTCAAATCTTGAAATTCGTTTGTTTGATAAATATTTGAATTTAAATTAATTTAAGATCAAATTAGTTTAATTCAATCATCCTAACAATTAATTTATGCAACTATATTCATAATTAAATTGGAACTCTGGTTCAAACTAAATTACATAGACCATTAGATGAACTAATTTCAAAATGTTACTTTTAATTTAAAACGATTTGAATTCAAAAAAACAATAAAAAAACTATTTTTAGAAAGTTATTTTAACTAAATGGATTAAGATAGGATTAGGAAAGTTTTAATTGAACTAACTTCAAAGATATGGGAGGGATACGAATTGAACCGTTCGGAGAAAAATTAACGTTGGACTAAAGAGCTTAACGAATTAAAAAAATGGAACGTTGGAGATTAGAAACGACCAACAAGTTTAAATAGAGGAATAAGGCAATAGAGACGGCATACATTCTAAGAAAAAGAAAAACTTCAACAAGTGCGAAAGCTCACCAACACTGAGAGAGAGCGAGAGCGAAGCGACAACAAATAACTAAATAATTCTATTGAAGGCGAAGAAGAGAAGAAGAAAGAAAGAGAGGAAGAAAAATGGCTTCTAAGCATGACGCCATGGTTTCTCTTCAGCAAAATGGTAAAAGCTCAAACCCTAAATTTCATGGTTTTCGTAAGAAGACAGCTTCACACCCCTTTTCTCCTCTCTTTGACTATCGAATTGATGGTCCGCATTTTTTTTTTTTAAAATAATCTATAGGGATTTTAATTTTGGCCTTTAAAGCTATGAATTTTTCTGCAAGTCTGGAAAAGTTTTGCTTTGTTCATTATATATGGAAGGTATGGATTGATTTTTGAATTTAAACTCTTCCTTTTAACATTTCATTTGGGATACGTAAGTCATAGAAAAATTATAAGAAATTTTTTGGATTAAAGAGAATTTGATGGTAAACTAAAGATGAAAAACAAAAATTGGAAAATTGTGAGTTTACTAAGAATCTTTTAGTATTCTATGATCTATCCAGTTTTTTTTTTTTTCATTCTTTGAAAGTGGATAACGAAATTGGATTTTGTTCATTTTATATCAGATCTTCAACATTAATTTTTGTATTAACTCATTACATATATGTTTATTGACATC
Source organism: Dendrobium nobile (assembly GCA_022539455.1). Classification (NCBI taxonomy): domain Eukaryota; kingdom Viridiplantae; phylum Streptophyta; class Magnoliopsida; order Asparagales; family Orchidaceae; genus Dendrobium; species Dendrobium nobile. Next base: position 2,759,353 of record CM039732.1, on the reverse strand, counting down.
TATAACTTAGAGAAGAGAGATACTCACAAAACCATTCTTGACCCCTTATCTCTTAGCTGAATTTAAATCAAAGTGCAATGGCAAATCAACTGTTGCTGAAGGAATTATCAGGAGAGCTTTCAGAGATCTGAAAAATATAGTCAATGTTGCAATTTATGAACTTCAAATCTCATCTACTCATGTTAAAGACACGGTATGGGTAAAACTCTCATTTCCCTAACATAATCAACAAATTGAATTACTAATCCTTTTCTTCATATGTTATGATTAGAATTTTGGAGCCGCTGATTTTGCCATGAAAGAAGGAAGAAAAGGAAAGCCTAAATTAGCCGATGTTGAAGTTTATGACATTGATTCACGTGATGTTGATAATGATCAGTTTGCCCTTGCTGAATATGTTGAAGATTTGTATAAGTTCTATAAGACTGCTGAGGTATGTATTTAGTACATGATCTATATAGATATATGTAAAGTATCAGCAATTAAATGATCAACTTGGAATAATAAAATTGCAGAAATCAAGTCAGATAAATGATTATATGAACTCCCAAGTTGAGCTAGATGCAGAAATGAGAGCCAATGTGTCTTATTGGCTCATTCAAGTTCATGAAGAGTATCAGTTGATGCCTGAGACTCTCTACCTCACACTCCAAATCATGGATCGTTACCTTTCAATTCAAACTGTGAAAAGAAGGACATTAAAGTTTGTTGGCATAAGCTCAATGTTGATTGCCTGCAAATATGTGGAGAAAAGGGGATCACCAAAGGTAAAATTACTTTTCTCTCATACGCATACTTAAATTTCAGTTAAATCTCTATGCATGTATTGTTTTACTGGACTTTGTGCAGGTACATGATCTTGTATCTGTTTGTAGAATGACATATAATACATCTTACATTCTGAAAATGGAGAAAAGAATTCTGAACAAGCTTAATTGGAGCTTAACGGTCCCTACAATGTATGTCTTTCTCGTGCGTTTTATAAAAGCAGCGCATGGTGACAAACAGGTGAGAAGGAAATATAGCGTACTTCAATCGCAGCACCTTAACAATAAATTTCAAAATGGAGAAATATGCCAAAATTGCTCTAGACTGTTTCTACAGGGTCGTTTTAGTCTCAACATTGATTTTTTTTTTTTTAAAAAATCATTACGAACGAAACTAGTTGACTCTCTATCTTTTCTGCTGTTTAATTTTCAGATGGAGCGGATGACATTCTTCTTTTCTGAACTAGCATTGATGCATTATTCAATGATAATATATAAACCTTCAATGGTGGCTGCTTCTGCTGTCTATGCCGCTCGCTGCACGTTAAAGATTCTGCCTTATTGGACCAAAACACTTGAATATCACACTGGATTCAAATCATATCAGCTGATGTATGTAATCTTTCTCAATCTCTTTTACATATTCATACCTGAACTACTTAATTTAAAGAAATTTGATATAATTCAATTTATATGCACAGAAATTGCACAACAGAGTTACTGAACTTCCAAACATCTGAAGACGCAGAAAAAAGGATGAAGTCCAAGAAATATTCAGAACTTCATTTTGATGTTGTGACATTGAATACTCCTGCACTAAAGATTCTTGAGATCATTAAGAATGCTTTGGTGAGATTATTTTTGAAAATTGTTAAAATGCTGATTGATTTGGACATGTTTGATATCAAATTATCATCTTGATAAGGATTTTTGTTCATTCTCTTACTGATTTTCTTAGTAAAATTCTTTCTTAGGATTTGGATTGACCTAGTGCTTTATTATCACTTGTATATTCTTGTCTTTTCATATATTAGTTGAGCAATGTTAGAAATTAGTAGGTTAATGCCTTTGAATTCGGGCTTGTAGCCATGAGTGAAAGCTCTGAATCACTCAATATTCATCATCTTTTGCATAAATTTTCATGAAAATTTATAAGTTATTTTTTTTTTCAGAATTTATGGGATTCTAAAACTTCTGATGAGAAATATTTATTCATTCAAAATTTTAATACTAAATAAATGTAAGTAAGAAACAAAAAAAAAAAAATCATAAGTACAAGCCCACTTCTCTTTAAATAGATTGACATAGTTAAAATCAGAATGACAAGTCAAACACTAAAATAAGATTCAGGTTTCATTTAGGACAACTTTCTTACTGCTTTCTACCACTATTTTTTAGTATAAAATTTTTTATGAAAGCAGTGAAAAAATAATGGCAAAAAACTCTCAAACGAAGACTTGGGACAGCTTTCTTAATGCTTTTTAAAGTAGCTTTCTAGTAGAAATTTTTAATTTTTGTACTAAAAAGTTGCTTTAAGAAGCAGTAAGAAAGTCGCCCCAAACGAAGCCTCAATGTGTCGTATCAAGTTCATCATGGACACTAGATTGCTCAAAATTAGGGGCTTGATCTAATGATCTACACCTAGCTTAACTAGTTCAAGACAACTCTAATTGATCTTGATTGGTCTACCGCAGCCTATCTGAATAACCCCCTCTTTCCTATTTTACACGTGAAAACTATCAAACACAAAGATTATAATTTTGGCAATAGTGGCCTCACTAGCTTTGCGATCATCAAAATATGAGAGGTGAGCTGTTTGGCCTCTCGAGTTTGCACTGCAAGGCACGATGGTAATGTATGAGCACTTTCATGTGCACTTATTATTTATTTAGGAGTTTCCAGATTACTACTAGCCATAATGTTGCATTCATTCCACCATATTACAAGTCATTCATTTCAAAATGCCTCTTTTAGAGAAAAATTATTACATATAAACATGATGCAACATTATTGTTTATTTCCACCTCATCTTTTAAGAGTTAGTGAACCACCTTGAAATTTTTCCAATCATTCTAATCATCAAAACTTTGATATGTAACAACAAATAAACTCAAGATATTATTGGCTTATCGTCCATTATATAGTATGTCAAAATCATTGTTTTAGTAGCCGTTAAAAATTATTTCTACAATAATCATTATATGTTTATTATCGTCATATGATAATTTAATGTTTCAATAAAAATACAATGTGCATCATGACATTTATTTAGCATTTAAAAGATTTATCATTTTTTGTTATAAGTTAAATTAAAAATTGAATCCGTTGGATGCAAATTTGTTTATTGACAACACATTGACCCTACTAGCAAGTCTAGCTAAGAAAATAGGGCAAGGGAAGAGGAGTATGAGTCATCTAGTAAGATGACAAGCTTTGGAATACACTACTCTCTATGAATACTTAAAACAATATAAGCATGCCTTTCAATCTCTTATTTATAGGATTGAGAGGAATAAAAGAGAAGCTACATCAAATGAACAATGCAATACATATATAATTTGACTACTACATACACGATGACAATTGCTCTTATGTAGTTGTGAATACCTTCAATGAGTACTTGTAGCGAGTGTTCTTGATTAATGTCTCTCAATTAACTACCTTGGGTGAATGCTATGAACACGTTCTTTTGAGCTAGGGGCTAGCGTGACAAATTAGGCTGTCACTATAAGCTTGATAGGTGTAAACCTGTATTTTGAATGAGGGGCCCTTTAAGAGGGATGACTTGACTTAGCTAGGGCGAGGCTTCCCATATGATGTGTTCTCATGAGGTGAGTATCTCCTTGGGTCGAGTTCAATTGAGATAAACTTGGATAAACCAATAATGAAAAGTAAAACCCTTAATAAGATTCAATGTGTCATATCAAATTTGTGGACACTAGATCGCTCAAACTTTGGGTTTGATTAAATGATCTAACACTTGCTTAGCTAGTTCAAAGCAACTTGATTTGAACATGATTGACCTAACATAAACTATTTGAATAACCGCTCTTTTCTACTATGCACACAATAATTATGAAACACAAATGTTATAATTTCGACAATAGAATGTCGTTATCATGATATGAGAGTGGAGAGATTTGGTACCCCAAACCAAGATAATACTTTATGATTGTTTTGATATGAACTTATATTATATAGCTTATTTTTAGAATTTTTAAATTATTCAAAGCCACAATGCCCACTACAAAAATATAAAATATTACTACGCTAATATTAAGACACTTTTAAATAAATGCATTAAAAACATTCTATTAATTTACAGAAGTAACTATGTTAAATCTAATTTGTTTAATTTGGCTTTAATATAATCATGTCAACGGTTATAACTCTCCACCATTTTTTTTATTTTCCCCTCATGCAAAATGTCTTCAGCTTCCGCACTCCTTCCTCTCCTACGATCTCGGTTGATCTTTGCAGGCTGAAATTATTTCTTTGATTGTGCTCTTTCTCCCTCAATCTCGCCACTAATAGTTAGCAAGTCAATTGATTCAATCTTCAAGTGCCTCGTGCGTGAGATTGCACATGACTTCAAGATCGATCTCCATTTCAAGAGTTTCATTTGTTGCAAATCTATTTTTTCATGGCTTATATTTTGATGATTGACAAACACTATTTCTCTTGGACTACTTGTTGCTTCTAACTTTTCAGGAATCGAAAATCGGACGATCAAGAAGAAGCCAGTTCAGGATTGCGTAGGTTTAGGGTTGAGTCAGTCTGTACTTTTGTTTTTCACCTTTTGAGTCTACTTATAATGGTCAAAGAGACTGATGCAAAGTAACCCTACACACACACACTTGAGAGATTTAGAATTTCTGTTTTTGCTCACATCGGCCAGGACGATATTTTACATCGTCCTGGACGATCAGGCTTAAAACAGAAAGTCCAAATAAGGATTCTTAATTAAGGCAGCCGTCATTAACATATCGTCCTGGACGATACGTGTATCGGCCAGGACGATAAGCTCAAAACAGAAAGAAGTAGCCGCCATAGACAATTAAAGTATACTGTATTTTTAAATTATCGATCATGACGATCCAAGGATTGGCCTGGACGAAATTACCAAATTATGCCTTAATTGATCAGGAAATCAAGGGAGTAATTAAGGATGATTGATACGATCATATCGTCCTGGACGATCGCAGGATCGGCCAGGACAATCTAGTCAAAAACCTTAAGTTACTTCAGGACGATAAATATCGGCCAGCTCAAAAATAGGGCGATGCTCAGGACGATTTACCTCTGATTTGAACTGATCGGCCAGGACGATCGTGAGATCGGCCGGGATGATTAAGCCAAATTTCAATCGTCTAGGAGTCCATCCAGGGCGATGCTCTGGCCGATCTGATGGGATTTGTACTAATCGGCCAAAACGATTGTTAGATCGTCCTGGACGATCAAGCCAAAATTCAAACGTCCAGGAGTATATCCAAGGCGATGCTCTGGCCGATCCTCTAAGTTTTATACTGATCGGCCAGGCCGATGTCCATATCGGCCTGGACGATAAAGTCGGCTACTTGCAATTAATGAGCTCCTTTTAAGCTCTTCTATTTAAGAGCTCTTGTTCAATGTTTTTAAAGAGACCTTTGGCTACTTCCTTGACCTGAGAAGACCTTGAGGAGAGAAAGAGAGAGGGGGAGAGAGAGGATCTTGTGAGGGGGAGCTTATGAGGGGATTCACAAGGGTTGCTTCAAGGATCGCTCTGCTCATTCTTCGTCTAAAGTTTCTCGTCCGTGGAAGGGTCGGTAGAGGTAAGGAGTTTGGTCTTGGTTGTGATTCTCTGCCAGCTTCAGGAGGAAGCAAAAGGAGGTAGGTTCTCTACCTTGCCGGGGTGGCAAAAAGGAGGTTCTTGTGAGGTCTTCTCCGCCTAGCCGTGGGGGCTAAAGGAGAGTCACGTTTTGTAGTGCAATACTTGGAGGGTGCCTCCAAGGAGTGGACGTAGGTCGAGTCGACCGAACCACTATAAATTTTTGTGTTCTTTTTCTTGCTTCCGCACTTTTAATTCCGCATTTATTTCTTGTGGTGTGATTTGGTTTATGCAATTTTTTCTTTGTGAAAAGAGTTTTTAAAATACCAATTCACCCCCCCCCCCCCCTCTTGGTTAGCTTGAGACTAAGTTCATAGGGCTTAACATCCCTAGCGAACTTTCAAGTGGTATCAGAGCGGGATTCGAAAATTTAAGTTTGAAAACATTTTGAATTAGATCCATGGCTAACCTTGGGAATCGCAACACTACGGAAGGGTATTCTATTACCCGACCTCCCCTGTTCGATAACCTAGCTTTTGATTTTTGGAAAACCCACATGTTAACGTTTTTACAATCTACTGATTATCACATGTGGATGCTTATTCAAGAAGGTTATTCTCCACCTTCTCGTGAAATTAATGGTGTTAAAACTGAAGTTGCTTTTATTGAATGGACTTTTGATGAACAAGATTTAGCTCAATTAAATGCAAAATGTTTGAACTGCTTTTTCTGTGCTTTAAAATCTGAGGATTACATGCGTGTCTCAACTTGAAAAACTGGTAAAGAGATTTGGGATAAATTGTGCATCACCTATGAAGGTACTAATGAAGTTAAATAACCCCGTTTAAACATTCTCTTGCATGACTACGAACTTTTTCGTATGAAACCTCATGAATCAATTTCTGACATGTACACTAGGTTTACTCAGATAGTTACTTCATTGCATGCACTAGGAAAAGAACTTTCAAACTATGAAAAAGTTAACAAGATTTTGAGATGCTTGCCTTCGTCTTATGATGCTAAAATCACTGCAATCACTGAATCTAAAGATTTGAACATCTATTCTATTGATAACTTACTTGGCTCACTCATTGCTTACGAGCAAGGGGTGAATTAAAGAAATCTTGATGCAGGTGAGAAGAAAAAGGAGAAAACAATTGCACTGAAGGCACACAAATCGGATTCTGAATCTTCCGGATCTGAAAGAGATGAAGTTGCCTTCATCACAAGGCAATTCAAAATCTTTCTAAGAAAGAAACAAAAGCATCATCAAAGTTGGAGAAAATGTAAGGATCATAAACATGTTAAAGGATCTTTTGATGTTGTTTGTTTTGAATGCAGGAAGCCTGGACATGTGAGAGCCGATTGTCCTACACTTCAAGATCACTCGAGCAAAGAAAAAGAAAAAGGTGAGGAGAAAGCTAAGTCTAGGAAGGACAAGAAGAAAATCCAATGAGGTTTCTGGGCAGAATCTGGTACTGATTCCTCTGAAACTGAACCAGAGGAAGAGACTACAAACTTGTGTTTCATGGGAGAAGATCAAAGTGATGAGGAAGAGGTATATAAACCAACTTATGATGAATTATTTGAAATTTGTGAAAAAATTCATACATCATACAAGAAACTTTAGAAGACACATGCTAGCTTAAAATTAGAACATTCGAATCTACGAAAAGAGCATGAAGTTTTTCTCAAAGACCATGCAACGATTGATTCAAATCACATGGCTCTTCTTGATGAATTTGATGAGTTGAACAAAAAGCATTCAGAATTAATTGATGAACATAAGGCATTAAAAGTTTCACACACCTCACTTATTTTTTATCTTAAGAAATCTAAAGAGATTGAGAAAAATTTGAGGAGTGAGAATGATGCATTGAAAAGAACTAACTTGAGGATTCAAAATGATTTTGATACATGTAAGAAAAATTATATGACTTCCACTTTTGATCTTAAGCCAGCACCTAGGAAGAGGCATTATAATCATTTAAGAAACCCTTTTCCTGGAGTTAGATATTTTTCTTGTGGCATGCTAGGACACATCTCACACACTTGCACCATTCACCATAGTACACATTGGGTGTGGAGACCTAAGATGCATGATTCACAACATATCATGCCTGCATTGTATTCTACTTTTCCTAAGAAGGATCCCAAACCTGTTTGGGTTCCTAAATCTGACTGTTGTTAAGCCTTGCAGGTATGCTCTCACCAAAGACCTTGTGGGAGCATAAGATAACTGGACATAAGGAGGTTGATAGCTCAAAAATTGCTTAAACTCGCTGCTTTATCACTTGCTTGAAATTTTTAGTTTTTGTGTTATCTTTTATTTTGTTTTTGTGCTTACTTTGTGTTATTTTAGTTTGCTTCATTTTCATTTTTTTTATGTGTTTTGTTTTCATGTTGTTCCTTAAATTTGGCCTTCCAAATGATGAATCTTTTCAAGTTTTTAGATTTTGAAGTTTTGGAGATAGTGTTTAGCTTTTCTAAATTGGTTAAAGGGAGTAATACTGATGATATTTTCTCTCTTTCTGACTTTGTTTAGTGGTATGACTTTCTTCTCTAAACAAAAGTCTAAGCTCAGTTTAACCAATGGCTTTTTATTTAAGATCCTTTTCTTATCTTGCTACATTAATTTATCTTATGCATAATAGCCAAAGTTCTCATATATCTTTCAAGTTTTTTTGAAATCTTGCCATTGCATTTATCACATGATTTTGATTTTGTGTTGTGGATTGTTCTTCCCTATGTTAGAGAGAGAGCTCCTATTCTCTAATATTTGAAGGATATACTCACAACTAAGTTTTTTTTAAGGGTATAATAAAGAGTTTTTAGCTTGCAAGAGTTAAAAAGAAAAGAGGCCAATGAAGCCAAATTGAAAAGGAAGCTATATACACAATAGTGTATCAAAAAAATCAAAAGATGCTCAAAAGAGCCAATCAAAATGACAAGAGGCATAAAATGAGTCCACTAGATGCAAGCTATCATCTATTTGCTAAAACTCTTAAAACTTAGAGAACACAGTGATTATGTGATACTTCCAAAAACTTGATTTCAATTGTCATGATTGAGAAAAATTACTTTGGTTTATTAATTATGAGATATTTTCTTTGTAAAAAAGTTTTGAATGGATCTTTGTATCATATTTAGTTATTCTGAGTTAGATTTCTGTTTTCCAAAAGAATTTTATACACTGAAGGATGTCTGATCTGGGGTTAATAGAATCAGATGTTCTACCTTCTTCTGATTGGGATTTGTTAAACTCCTTGATCTCTTGAAACTTTAAAAGTTTAACTTTTTGGAAAATTCTCATATGATGCCTCCATAAAACAACAAAAAAAATTAGAAAAATTAAATTCCAAAAATATTCGTTTTTTGATTTTTTCTTGTGTTTTTGTTTTTCTTTTACTATGTTTTGACTGTTTTTCTTTTATTTTATTTTTGAGGGTCTTGATCATCACCATTCTTTCCTTGATTTCAACTTCTAGTCACATCGTCCTGGCCGATACTTTTATCGTCCTGGACGATATGACAAATTCTATTCAAAATCCATCTGCTGACCTTTTCTGTGTTTGCTGTAACTCATCGTCCTGGACGATACTATATCATCCTGGACGATATAATCGAACCCTGTCATGATGATAGTCCTGGCCGATAGAATATTTCGTCTGGCCGATGCATTTTATGTGCATCGTCCTGGCCGATACACTGGATCGTCCTGGACGATCCACGTGTCAACACGTTTGAATCTTTAAATTCGGCCCCGGACGATCCATTATTGGACAATCGTCCTGGCCGATCCACTGTTCATCCTGGACGATACACGTGGCAAGAATTTAAAATGTTTTAACTTCGGCCGGTATGATCAATTATTGTGAATCATCCTTGACGATACACCTAATCGGCCCGGACGATCTACTTTTTCAACGGTCGTCCAGATTGACTCCTCGGGACGATCGCCTGTGTCTAATCGGCCTGGCCGATATCTGATCGGCCCGGACGATTGGACCGTCTTTTTGACCAATCGGCCTGTACGCAATTATTGAGCCATATCGGCCTGGACGATTCTGCGATCGGCCAGGACGATATGGCCGTTTCTTTAATTTCTGGCCGTTCCTGCCATGGTTTTTCACTTTCCACCCTTTCTCCTCTTGTGTTTTCTTGCTAATCTCTTTTCTATGGCTGGTGGAAAACGTGTTCGACAGGCTTCTGCGAGTTCCTCGAGGGCCACTCTAGATCCTCAATTCAGGGAGGCAGAGGATCAGGCTGCCTACCGTCGCTATAATGAATGTGGGATAACTGTCTCTAGAATCATCAATCCTGCCCATATTTCATATCCGGTAATGGATCTCTTTTCTCACACTTCATTTTGCTTCATTCTTTCTCTCGCCTTTCCTTTTCACTCTGAGCTTCTTTTTGAATTTTTTGCAAATCTTCACATCAACCCTACCTTCACAGCCCTGACCTCCTATATGAATCGACGCCCTGTCAAAATCACATATCAGGATTGTGTAGATCTTTTACAGCTATCCACCACCGAGGATAAGCTGCACTTAATCGCTACTGATCCTGACTTTGACTGGTCAACGGTGAATCACTTCCTTCGCCAGACCAATGCACCTTTTCATGTTGGAGAGACTAGCTCTTTAGTCAAAGATGCTAGGACAATCCAACATATTATTCGCACCTCTATAATTCCAAAAGCCGGTGACTGAATCCACATCACCCCTTTACTTTCCCTGACTGCTTTCTACATCATGGCTCATAGAGAATTTAATACTGCCGACCTGCTCTTTCGGTATATTGACCATTTAACCACAATTCGCGATCCAGGTCATAAGAGGAAACCCAATCTAGCCTTAGGACACATCATAGCCTATGTCCTTGAAACCAAATATCAACTCCAATATCCTACACCTCCCGACCTCCCAATCCTCTTCTACTCAAACAGTTCCTTCAGTACCCTTCACAGTACTCGTCTCCACCCTGAGGAACCTCGGGGGGCTGGAGAGGAGGAGGCTCCCACTCCCGCTCCCGTTCCTGATCATGTTCCTCTCCACCAGCACTCACCGGTTGATCAGTTGATTGAGAGGTTTGATTGATGGGAGACCCGCTTTGACACCTACGTTGCTGCACAGGAGAAGCAACACTCTGAGGACATTACCCGCTACGAGCAGCACCGCACTGAGGATTTAGCCCGATTTGACAGTTTCCTTACTCAGCAGCAGCAGCAGCATGACCAGGACATCGCCTGGTTCAATGCTCAGTTCACCACACTTGCCACCTACTTTCAGCAGCCACCTCCACCACCTCCATCTGATGATCTGGATCCCTCATTATTTTAGTCTGTACTTTCTGTTGTTTGTTTCATGTTTTTTTTGTTAGTCTTTGTTTGTTGTGGTGTTTTCTTTTGTATATGGACCCTCTTTTTGTGATGACAAAAGGGGGAGTAGGGTGTGGTAGGAAAAAAGCTGTTAGGTTTGGGGTTTGTAACTTTGAATTTCTAATGAACCTTTCTTTTTTCCTACTTGTGTTTGCCATCATAAAAAAGGGGGAGATTGTTACAAATCTATTTTTTCATAGCTTATATTTTGATGATTGACAAACACTATTTCTCTTGGACTACATGTTGCTTCTAACTTTTCAGGAATCGAAGATCGGACGATCAAGAAGAAGCCAGTTCAGGATTGCGTAGGTTTAGGGTTGAGTCAGTCTGTACTTTTGTTTTTCATTTTTTGAGTCTACTTGTAATGGTCAAAAAAACTGATGCTAAGTAACCCTACACACACACACTTGAGAGACTTAGAATTTCTATTTTTGCTCACATCGGCCAGGATGATATTTTACATCGTCCTGGACGATCAGGCTTAAAACAGAAAGTCCAAATAAGGATTCTTAATTAAGGCAGCCGTCATTAACATATCGTCCTGGACGATACGTGTATCGGCCAGGACGATAAGCTCAAAACAGAAAGAAGTAGCCTCCATAGACAATTAAGGTATATTGTATTTTTAAATTATCGGCCAGGACGATCCAAGGATCGGCCTAGACGAAATTACCAAATTATGCCTTAATTAATCAGGAAATCAAGGGAGTAATTAAGGATGATTGAAACGATCATATCATTCTGGACGATCGCAGGATCGACCAGGACAATCTAGTCAAAAACCTTAAGTTACTTCAGGATGATAAATATCGACCAGCTCAAAAATAGGGTGATGCTCAGGACAATTTGCCTTTGATTTGAACTGATCGTCCAGGACGATCGTGAGATCGACCGGGACGATCAAGCCAAATTTCAATCGTCCAGGAGTCCATCCAGGGCGATGCTCTGGCCGATCTGATGGGATTTGTACTAATCGGCCAGAATGATTGTTAGATCGTCCTGGACGATCCAGCCAAAATTCAATCGTCCAGGAGTGTATCCAAGGCGATGCTCTGGCCGATCCTTTAAGTTTTGTACTGATCGGCCAGGTTGATGTTCATATCGGCCTGGACGATAAAGTCGGCTACTTGCAATTAATGAGCTCCTTTGAAGCTCTTCTATTTAAGAGCTCTTGTTCAACATTTTTAAAGAGACCTTTGGCTGCTGCCTTGATCTGAGAAGACCTTGAGGAGAGAAAGAGAGAGAGGGAGGGAGAGAGGATCTTGTGAGGGGGAGCTTGTGAGGGGATTCACAAGGGTTGCTTCAAGGATAGCTCTGCTCGTTCTTCGTCTAGAGTTTCTCGTCCGTGGAAGGGTCGGTAGAGGTAAGGAGTTTGGTCTTGGTTGTGCTTCTCTGCCAGCTTCAGGAGGAAGCAAAAGGAGGTAGGTTCTCTGCCTTGCCGGGGTGGCAAAAAGGAGATTCTTGTGAGGGCTTCTCCGCCTAACCGTGGGGGCTAAAGGAGAGTCACGTTTTGTAGTGCAATACTTGGAGGGTGCCTCCAAGGATTGGACGTAGGTCGAGTCGACCGAACCACTATAAATTTCTGTGTTTTTTTTCTGGCTTCCGCACTTTTAATTCCGCATTTATTTCTTGTGGTGTGATTTGGTTTATGCAGTTTTTTCTTTGTGAAAAGAGTTTTTAAAATACCAATTCACCCCCCCCCCCCCCCTCTTGGTTAGCTTGGGACTAAGTTCATAGGGCTTAACATCCCTAGCGAACTTTCATCATTGTTGTTGCTCTATAGGAGGTAGAAAAAAACCCACTGATCACTCTCAAAGATTATGTGAAAAATATATCAAAGATTACTGCTTTCATCTACGCTGATTGTGTGACATAAACATCGAAGATCAGAGTACTATGCAGCTACCATCGTTGCAAAATATTGCCTGGTCCCCCTGATCTTCAGAAGCCCAAGATGTCAGAAATCATCTATTCGAACCGCAAACTTCTTTACTTCATCAATCGCTTTCTTGAATTAGAAACTGGCTAATTGGAGTCATTTTTGGTCCAATGGAGAAAAAACACCATTACTGTAAGGTAGTGCATTTGTTTTTTTATTTTTGGAAACAAGATGGTTAGTGTAGTATTCATGAAATTGTTCAATTTCCCTTTTGTTTTATGCACCATATGGAAAAATAACAACTCTAAAACATAAATTATGATTTGATGAAGAGACGGAAACAGTTTATATTTATAAGGAACCCCCTTAATATCTTGGTAAATATGCCTTGTTTTAAATTGTAGAACACAATTAATTAATGCCTTGCTAAATGCACTATTGTTTTCTCATCTCAACCTGCCAACCTAGCTTTTGAAATTTGGAAGCATAGCGATGCAGGGTGACTTTTTTATATATGCAATTGATATGTGCAACATAATAGTCACAAAATACATCCACATACATTGAAAACAATATCATTGATGTAATTAAACCTCAGCTTCTGTTTAGTTTGTCCACCAAAATAAATAATAAAATAATTTTTAAGCCACATAATGAGGCCAATGTCAAACTAATATGAAATTAACATCGAATCAAATATAAAATAAAATTCCCTATGAAACTAAGCATGAGTTCCCAGCTAGGAGGCATCTCAATAATATAATAGTTAAGAGACTAATAATTTATCACATGCATATCTTCTACATTAATTGATAATAATCATGAAATAAGCATCGATAATGAATACACATACAAAAAAAGGTAAAATTATTTCAAACACATCATTGGTACCCTTGGTAGTACTTTTTTCCTTTTAATATTTTTTACTAAAAGTTTACTATTGAGTGTTACTTTGTAAAGTTTTACCTTAAATTTGTTAGTGATATATATACTTTATGTGGGCCACCAAAAGAACATCGCTCAGCGGGGACAAAATATAAAGGGTACGATTGCAATATCCCGTAGGATAAAACGGTCGTAGACCTTTACACGCTTCGCAAGCGGGCCAATGGGAGGGTAGATTAGATCATACATACAATTAACCATTGATGAGAGTGGCTTTCATCTATGCATCTTGATGGGTAATGATATATATAACCTGATCAAAGTCACAATATTTTTCCTATCCAATACATTAGCTCGAGTGGGGTTTACTTGATGTGGGATTTGATTTTCCACGGGCGTAAGCCTTCGTGGTAAATTATATCTCATTCTAGGGCCTAAGAAGACTATCAATTAAGGACTATATATTATTTTCTCAGATGGGATTGACACATAGGGAGAAAGTATAGGAGCTTCCTATTCAGAGGGAAGGAAAGGCTAAACTTGGCTTAGTCAACATACACAACTCATATCATCATCTAGATGGGATAGGGTAGGGAAAAGAAACTGGATAAATACAACACTACACGTTGAGCATACAAGAGAGAAAGATAGATGTGGCATTATTTGTTACGAATCTGATTTCAGGGAATATAATTTTGATGATCGCAAACATTTTTGTTTGTCTACGACTGTCTTTCCTACTAACATTTCAGGTCCACAAGATCAAATTGTAAATCGAACCAACTCAAGATTGGGTAGATTAGGGCTGAGTCAGCTTGTAATGTATGTCAAGTGTCTTTTACTATTTATTAAGTTTATTATAGCAATGTGGGTCCTGATGTTAAGTAACCTTGGATACATACACTTGAGAAAAAATTCTAAATATTTTAGAGTTTTTTATTTTCGATCATATCGTTCGGGATGATCCCAAATTATCCTAAATGATCAGTTAAAAATTAAAAACCTAATTAGGGCATCCTAGTTAAGGCAGCCACAATTAACCAAATTATCCTTGACTATAAGATCAAATCAGAAAGAATCAGCCACCACAACCTTTAGGCATGTTTTATTTTTTAACATCATCGAGGACAACATCTTGGATGATGCACTAAAATTATGTCTAAATTAGTTTGGTAATTAAGGAAAGAAATTAAGGTTTGATTGCTCAAACATATCATCCTGGATGATCAGTTAACAAACCTTAGTTCTTCTTGGACGATTCATAATCAGCCTGGCTCCATCCAGGGCGATGCTCTAGCTGCTGTATGATGTTTTGTACAATCGTCCTAGACAATCGTGAGATCAGCATGGACAATCAAGTTATTTTTTTTATCATCCAGACATCCATCTAGGGCGATGTTCTTGACAATATGTGCCTTTTTATACTAATCGGCCCAGACGATCGTGAGATCATCCCAGATGATCAAGTTACTTTTTCATCATCCAGACATTTATCCAGGGAGATGGTCTAGATGATATTCAATAAAATGAACTAATCATACAGGATGATATACTATCATCCTGAATGATCTGAATAAAGGAACCTTTTAATCGTCCAGACTCTCCAAAATTATTATGGCTGATTAAGCTAAATTTGAACTGATCGTATGGGATTATCGGCTGATCGTCCTGGATGATATTTAATGATTAGTTGCAAATTAGGATAAATTTCGAGCCCTTGTTTACAAGATCTCTTGTTTTATCAAGATAAGATCCTGTCCTGGCCTGAGAGAGCCAAGAGGAGAGGGAGAGCAAGGGAGAGAGAGAGGATCTTGCGAGGTGGATTTTGTTAGGGGTTTCACAAAGATTTCTCTAAGCAAGGATCTGAGTCATCTTCTTCGGTCGTCATCCCTGGTTCCTTGGAGGTTCGAGAGAGGTCTACTTCAACAACTGATCGAGGTTATTTGCCTGCTTCAGGAGGAAGTAAAAGGAGTTGGGTTCTACGCCTACTTCAGGAGAAAGCAAAAGGAGTTGAGTTGTCTGCCACACCGGAGTCGGTAGAAAGGTGTTTTTGTACAGGCTTCTCCACCTTGTTGTGTGGGCAAAAGGAGAGACACTGAGTTTAGTGCTATACCTGGAGGAGAGGCCCCAGGGAGTAGATGTAGGTCAAGTTGATCAAACTACTATAAAATATAGTGTATTCTTTCTTATTATTCTTTCATATTTAATTTCCACACTTTAGTTTCTATGGGGATTGCTTTGTAGTGTTTATGTTTTTGTTTGGAGAAATTTTTAAATGCCAATTCACCCTTCTCTTGGTTAGCAGTAAGAAAGTTGTCGCCTTGTGAAGGATATAGGTGGAATTTATAACCTCTGAAAGCAGTGAAAAAATAATAAAAGTTTCATTTAGGACAACTTTCACAAGGGCTTCACATCCCCGACAAACTTTCATTATTCATGTGATATGTATAGGTGGAATTTATAACCTCTGAATGATATAGGACTTATCCACCGATGAGACATACTAAAGGACACTGATAGTAATAGCATTGAACCTTAAATCTATAATATGTTTAGTATTCTACATATAATACTAACACCCATGTCCTATCTAATGTATTATGAATTTATATCCTACCTAAAAAGGAAAGCTAACTAACCACCTAGTTATATAAAATCCATGTTATCTGATCATTATGAAAGATAGATGGGTGGATGAGTCTTTGGAAATTAAGGCGGACATCTAGAGAGGTTCCTAAGTGACCTTTTATTTATGAAGGGTAATATACTTCTAAGACTAATGTAATTAAATTTTGATTTTAGTTAGCTTCTAATGCAATACATGCTAGTAAAAAATCTTCAAAATCAGGAATGCATGAAATTTTAAAAAGGCTACAAAATAGTCTTTTTAAAAGACTAGACTTTCCCAGGTTCAGCACCTCATCCTCATATGTCAGATTATCTAAACTCTATTCACTGGCAGGGAACCCTATAAATAAGGAATGAGAAGAATGCATTAAGATGCATGTGATCCTAGATGACCTCTGGCTTATTCCCTATATTGTTATTTTTCTATGATATTTACTTCTTAAAATTTTAATTTTTAATTATGAGTAGAAAAGTTTTATCCCTAAAGAGCTTAGCAAAATCAGGCATATACATGCAAGAAAGAAACCTATAAAAGTATATCATTTCTACTGCACAAGTAAAGTAATCATATCAAGAAAATATCAACCAGAGCAAAAAGTATCCAAAAGTCCATGGCTAGTGCCATATAATATACAACCCAGGGTCTGTAGAAAAGTAATGGTGGTCAGGCTCCACCGACAGAAACCTAGATTGTACTCCTATAGAATGACACAAATCTTAAATAAGGCATTTTATCTTGATCTTTGTCTTCTAGTTCTTCTATGGATTGCCTTCCTTCAGTCTTCTTATGATTCATCCTCAATAGGGTACCCAAATGAAAAGAAATTCTTGTAAAGGGGCTTTGTTTTCTCTTTGGATCCATGATATTTTATTAAAATGCCTCTATTTTATAGAGTTTCACAACTCTTTACTTCAAATACAATACATTAGAATTACAAAAAGAAATATCTAGACTCTAGTGTAGGGTTATCTTAAGAAGTTAAAATAAAATATCCTAAGAAATTATATATGAAAAAAAAAGTACTCATGCCAACTATACTTAGTTATTCTCTTATTTGTTTGCGTGCTATGCAGCTGAAGTACCTGTAGTAATTATATATAATTTATTTATTTTTAACTCTTTTTTTAGCACTGTATGAGCATGATTACCTACAAAAAATATATAAATATTACTCCTAATCTATGGGTAATATATCTCCCATCACATCATAAAGATAATACAATGATCAAGAATCATTATCACATAAATTATCATAGAAAACTAAAACAACCAGCATATGTGTTACATGTAAATCATCATATCATTGAAATAAGAAGAAAGAAACGCCAGCCTATCCTAAAGTTATAAATCATGTCCTAACAAATAATTATATGTGTGTGTAGTAGGCCATGTGGTTTTGGATATGTTCTATGTTGGGTAATTTATTCAAGATATTTGTGATTTGATTTGTTGAAGGACAAAGGAGAATTTTAATTAGAGTTTAATTATTAATATTTTAAAGTCAATTTTAATTAATTTAGTCGATTGGTTAATTTTAATTATTAGGATGATATTCTCTAAAATTTAAGTTGAATTAGTGAATTTTAGAAAGCCCGAGGTAATCATATCTACTAGATCAAAGAGGACCAAAGTTAACTTTTAGAAATAGATTGAGTTCTGGAGTCCTACTATTTTTATTAAATATCAAACCCATTGGGGAGTAATTAGACTTTGATTTTGCTAGATTTAGAGTTTTCTATACAAAGTTATAATTTTTTAGAAGTTTGGGCCTAATTATTGAACTACGGTAAACCAAGAAGTTGACTTTTTAATTTAAGATAATTTCTAGAATGTTCATATTTTTAATAAATATTAGATTTTAATTGAAGTTAAATGACTTTTAGTTTACTCAATTTAGATTTTTTTAGAATTAGTTATGATTCTTTAAAGTTTGGGTATTTAACGAATAATTAAAATTGCTTAATTAAGGATATTTTAGGAATTTTCATGTAAATAAAGTCCAAACCTCTTTAGATCACCTCCAATGGTCAAGAATAACCTAAGAAAGTGTTTTCAAGTGTTTGCAATTTTTTTTTAGATTTTTTTAGTAATTTTTAATTCATTAATTTAATTAAAAGATGAATTTTAATCAAAATTAAATTTATATTCAAATTAAGATTCAATTAAGGGAATTTTAATTTCTTATATTAAAATTTTAACTCTAAAGAGTTTGATATATTATTGGTAATTTTTTGGTTTATATTCGATTTATTAGAATTTTTTGAAGTTTTTATTTTTTTTTTTATTTTCTAAAGTTTTTTAAGATTTAATTAGAGAGATAAATTAGGGTTATTTAATTAAGTGTCTTAAAAGTTCTGAAAATTTTTTAGAAAATTCTTGAGAGTTTAAAATGTCACTAAGTTTAAATGGTTTAAATTTTATATCATTTGGAGGTGTATCCTAATCCCTAGAATTTCTCTAAGTTTTCTAGATAGGTCCTTAATTGTTGTCCTTAAGATGTCACTAGGTTGAATGGATTCAAATTAGATGTCACGACTAACCTTTGGGTAACATAAGTAAATGCAACACATAATCCCAAGAAATGTCCTTAGAATTAGGAGTGCCTAGGCTAAGTGCTCGTGCGTCCTAAACATTCCAAGATTAAATAATAATTAACATAATTAATGATTTGATTAGTGAATAATTGGACTCCAACTATTCACTAATCCTTCCCCAAGAATTTTATTTATATGCTCATCCCATGTTTAATATTTAACAAGGGATCTCTTAATATTTAAATATTATATATATATATATATATATATATATATATATATATATATATATATATATATATAAGTTTTTAAAATAAAATACTTAAAACATCATCAAAATAATTAGATATATTTTTGAGAGATCCTTTTATTATTCAATAATAATTTAAAGTAGTTCAAAAATAATAATTTTTAAAATATTAAATATAATATTTAATTAAATATTAATTAAGTATTAAGGTAATTAGATAATAAGGAATAATTAAGATAAATTAAGTTTTGAAACTCTAAAATTAATTTTAAATAAAAATTCTTAATGTTTTGAAAATTTTAAGGTATTTTATTATTTTTTATGATTTAATTTGAGTTTATTATGAATTTTTAAATTTTTAAGGTAATTAAGTGTATTTGTAATAATAATTTTAAAATTAGCAATATTTAAAATAATTATTAAATTAAATCATAAAATGGTTTATGAAATTTTAATATATTAAAAATAATTTCACTTAAAATTTTAAAATTATTTAAATTTAATTTATTTAAATTTTAATTAGATATTAATATATTATAATTATTTAAAATAATTAAATGAAACATTTTAAATTAAATATGAATTTTAAATTAAATTAAATTAAAAAAATATATATTAAATGTTTCTATTAAATTTTAAAATATATTTTAAAATAGAATTTTAAATTTTATAAAATATCTTAATCATTTTTTAATTAATTTACATTTTAACAAACTAAATATTTAGTAATTAAAATTATTTAAAATATATTTAATATTTTAAACTAATTTTAATTTTAAGTTAAAGAGAATAGTTTTCTAAAAAAATTGATATATAATATGTACATTTTTTATTTAAATTTTTATTAATAATTATTTATAGAAATCTAATTTTAAAAAGGATTTAAAAATAATTAAAAAATTAATAAAAGTGGCGTGCTCTTGTATGATGGATCATTCGCTATTTTGAATCAGCAGCTCAGATCTCTTCGGACAGTGATCTCTACACCAAATCGATTCGGGCAGTTATAAACTGCCATGGAATGGTGTGATCTCAGCCGTTTATCAAAACATCAATGTTAGAGATCCTGCCTAGCTATGGGAATATATAAACTAAAACCCTAATCCTAAAATCAGTTCGTTCTCTTAATAAGGTTAATTAAATCAAATGAAATTTTAAATAGAGGCTCAATACATGAAGATTATTTATGGCAGACTAATTTTGCAGGTTAAATAAGCTTAATGAAAAGTTATTTAAATCTAAGTGTTATAGACTAGGGTTTGAGATTATACCTAATCCAAACATTAGATTTAGGAGATCTTGGGTTTGTTACACTTGTAAATTGTCCACGCTTCTATTTGTAGAAGAAATTATAGTCTGAAAAGCTCTAGATCAATGGAAAATCAACTTGGAAGGAATTAGATTTGATTTCCCAGAGATCTCATCGTCGATGAGCTTTGACTGGTGGATTTGACTTAGGAGAGGTGGAGGGAGACAAGGGGAGCTTAGTGGAATAATGAATCAAGCTTGAGAAGACTTATGGCATGAATAGTCAAGATCCATAAAGAAGTCCTCTCTAATGAAGCCTTAAACCTCTATTTATAGTCCCAACCCTAGGATAGATAGCTAAGATACATTTTAGGGTTAATTAAGAGGGATCTAACCTTCCTTGACCATATTTTGGGTCAAGAGGAGGCTTGAGAGT
Organism: Dendrobium nobile; assembly: GCA_022539455.1. Classification (NCBI taxonomy): domain Eukaryota; kingdom Viridiplantae; phylum Streptophyta; class Magnoliopsida; order Asparagales; family Orchidaceae; genus Dendrobium; species Dendrobium nobile. Next base: position 2,738,532 of record CM039732.1, on the reverse strand, counting down.
GTTTAAATGCCATATGGGTCATGTATTTGACCTAAATAGGTCAATTTTGACCAAATTAGGGTTGGGTTAACCTAATCAAGTGTTGCTAGGTCAACATGGTCAATCAAGCCCAAATTAATTAGGAGTTGGGATAAAGGGGATTTAAAATTGATTGAAACTCAAATAAAGGTGATTTCGATTAGTTTGGTCAACTAGGTTGACCCACGACCTAGGTTTGAACTCAATAAACATAGTTTGACTCACTGAACCCATTGGGAGGGGTCTTAGGGTCTGGCTTGATCAATTTGACCAAGTCAACCCCCTTGACCCTAATCTAGTTAAAAGCAAGGTAAACACTTTACAATAATCAATTACTAATTTTTTTCTCTTATCAACCCTCATTTGATAAAGTTTCTCCACCATCATTCATTGAGTTAGGATTGTGTGATCTTGTCTCTATATACAATTAACAATGTGAACCTAGAAATCATCCACCAGTTATAGATGTATACGATTTAAAAAATGATCACAAGGTTAGATAAGTGAATCTTTGATTCTAAGATTAATATTTGTTTGCTTCTTTTGCATTTTCTGCATAACATCTTAATCTTTTGAAATATGTTATTTCTCTTATTATTATTATTGCTGGTGAACAAAATTCATGTTATGTGTGGAATCTGATTGTGTTCATCAATCTAGTTATTCTACTATCTTAGATATCAAAGCTTGTCATATACACTAGGGGGTGTAGGGGTTTCATCCCTTGCTTAAGTTCGGGTGCTTACACCAATTTGTTTTTTTCATACAATGCCATGACTATAATAACTCAAATATATGAAATAATTTTTCTTAAAAAATTTAATAATTATGAAGTAGAGTGCTTTAGCACTAACTGGTGAGCATTACAACATGAGGTAATGAATAATATATATATATATATATATATAATTGTCTTACCCCACCGACTCTCTCACTTGATTATTTGGCCAAGAAGAAATTGAAAGAGCAAAAAAAGAGATAGGAGAGAGAAAGATATTTGGACTATATTTGTCAACCATTCATGTTACAGATTTTGCTTTATTCATTGTAAGTGACAAAACTCTTATTTCTGTTTTCAATTATTTTGATTTCTACAAATTTTATCTCTCCTAAATCTATCAAAAATATATTATCTTATGATTTCATAAGCTTTTACCATGCAAGTTTAGATATGCTATAGATTTGATCATTCTAAATGATTTGATATGATTTTATTATATTTTAAATAAAATATAAAATGATATCAAATACAAGATATAATAACCCCACGTAATTGTTGACCTCATTTTTGTATAAGGTCACTAGGGACCCATCCAGACTCCAGATCGATCCTGACCCTACATCAATCTAGACTCCAGATCCTAGGATCTACTTTGACCCTAGGATTCTCCCAAATCAATCTAAACCCTAGGATTTTCCTAGATCTAGACCTTAGGATCTATTCTAAATCCTAGGATCCTTCTAGAATCTAATTTTAGAATCTATTCTAGGTCCTAAGATTCTTCTAAACTCCAGACCTTAGGATCTACTTTAGACCCTAGGAATTTTCTAGACTTCAGACTTAGGATCTATTCCTAAGATTCGCCTAGATCCAGACCCTATGATCTTCTCAGGCCTTAGGAGCTACCTAGACCTTAGATCAATCCAGACCTTGAGATTAATGTAGATGTTAGATCAATTCAAACTTCAAACCAATCTTGGCCATAAGCTAACCAAGATATCAATTCAAATCAAACCTCAATCAAAATCCAGACTCTAGTCCAATTCAAGATCTTAATCTACAGTTCAAACCTTGATCTTGTTTCTGATCAAACTTTAACCTTATCCAATCAATTATGATCCTACAAATGATCATAAATGATTTAGATAACACAAAATTAATTAATCAAACTCAAAATCCAGATCAAATCCAAAATTCAAACCCAAATCCTAAGTCTGAAGGCCCTGTCCTAAAGACCTTTTTCATGGATTTTTCAAACACTTCAAAACCCAATCAATTGACCTCTAATTTAGAGTCTATCAGTTGCATACTGATGGGACATGTCTCTAGAGGAAACTCTCCAAATTTGAGCTCATTTTGAGGTTTCTAACCCCATAATCTAAATTAAAATCCAAAGGCTGTAAAACCTTCAAATATTTACTGCCCATGCCACTATACTTGCCATTAAGAAGATTTTGACCTTAGAGCTTTCTCCAAAGCCTCTAATAACCTCCAGACCCTTGATTATCACCTATTGAACATTAAACTACACTTGGGTAGACCCAACCTGACCCCCAGTTGACCAGGGGTCAAAATGACCAAAATGCCCTTTAAGGACAATTTTGAAGTTTTTTTAAAGACTTCAACATACCCTTTTCAAATCAAACCCCAAAACCTCTTCCAATACATCCTAATCACCCTTAGGAGTGCATTGGAATCAAGCTCTGGCCCTGGTCAAGCCTTTTTGGCCAGATCGACCTTTTTGACCAAAATGCCCCTATGGGATTCAAATGTTGATTTCAAACCAACGACCTCCAAATTGAATGCAACCACTTCTAGCAAGTTTCAAATGTCAAACCAAACCTGTTGGACCCAAACCCAGACCTTGGGTCAACCTGGTTGACCAAGTCAACCTAGGTTGACCAAAGAGGCTCTTAAAGGTCAAAAAAGGTATTTTGATTAAATTGACCTCCTTGGACCTGGGGACCACCTCCAATGATCTCCAAATACCATTTCAAACCTGTCCAACCTAGACCTATACTTTGGGTCAACCTGGTTGACTCAGTCAACCTAGGTTGACCAAATCAACCCTTAAGCTCTTTCACTTTGAATTAAACTTCAAATACATTCAAATCTCTATCAAACCTCTTCAAGCTATTTTAATCAACTCCTCAACTGTCCTTGGCTGCCACCTCACCATTGTTGACCATGTTGACTGGTCAAACCAATCAACACAAGCATTCAAGGTGTGGGGAATGGTTTAAAAGGTGGTCAAATGGTCAAATCTCCTACTCCAAACTAATTCACTCATTATCAAACCACTCCAGCAATCCTAAATAACTTCTGGAAGATTCCTAAGCCTCATCTAATCCTTAGATTAAGGCTAAACCATCCCAAGTGGTTCTAAAGTGCTTAAGCAAGGAAAAATTCCCTTTACACCTCATGTCCTTGCCTTGTCCTTTCCCTCAGCTCTCCAACCACTCTAGGGACAGGTGGAAATCATCCGAGATCCCCTCAGTGAATCCCAGCCAGCCATATTGATCAAAGGATATTTTGAATAGGGTGAAAACCCTCATTTGAGCCATGATTCTATCCTTAAGCATCTCTCACTCACTCTCTCTGATCCAGAGCTATTCCAGCCCTCAAAACTCTCCAAAAATCTTCTACAGATATTCCTCTAGCACTTCCAAGCCTTCCCCCACCGAATTCAAGCCTCCAAAGCCTCATTGGTGAAGAGAGAAGAATCTAGAGAGAGAAAGAGGAGTTTCAAATATAACTTTCGATCCAACACAATCCAGCTCTTAGTGTCTTCATAAGAGTTGTAGAGGATCACTGCTGCTTTTCAACAAGCCAAAGAACACAAAAATCCGACGGTTGGATTGTAAGTTATTTGCATTTTTATTTTAAATTTTAATTTAAAACTGTAGCAAATCTACAATGCATAGAGCCTCTAAACTTCAGGTATTGTTAGATCATGTTGCCCTCTAGCTACTATTTAAATTTCATGCAATTTCGTTGCGTATTTTGAAAGTTATGGGCATTTGAAGTTTTCAAGCTCTGGTTCAACTGGAGCCGTCCGATCGCGCCTTCAGCGTGGTCGGACGGCCCAGAAATGGCCACATCCCGCGGCTGGATTAGTTGATGTGGTTAAGTGGTGGGCCGCAGCCCGCCACGTGGCGCATTCCCATTCGGCGCCGCCATTCTGGTCAGTTTGACCAAAAATGGTCAAAAAAGTTCAAAAAAATGCCTATAACTTTAAAAATTCACCAAAAATTCATTTTAAGTCCAAATTTGGTGTTCTTGGGCTTGTTGGAATTGTCCTAAGCCCAATATTATTTTAAAATTTAGTTTGACTAAATTTGATTACTATATACAGAGTTATTAAGGTTTTAATGAAAATTGAATTTCGTTGATAACTCTTAATACAATGATTTGATTGTTCTCAAAATTGGACAGAACACACTATGGTATGTTACCCATATGTCATAAAATTCTTAATTCAATTTAATGGCTGGATTTTGGTGAATTAAATTTTCAAAGTTTTTTACCAGATTTTGGCCCCAAACTTTGAAAATTTATAACTCACACACCACTAATGACTAGGCTTGCATTTCTCTATGGTATGTGTGATATAGTGTCAGGGTTAGATGACCAAAGGTTTGAGCCCAATTGAACACTAGTATCACCTAGGAAAAATAATTAAGGATAATGTCTAGTCAAATTATAAAAATCCTAGGAAATTCTACACATACCCAATAGGGGTTAAACTTGAGAACATTAAACTTAGTGACATTATAAACCTTAGGTTCAAATTTCACCCAATTTGAAGTTCATTAAGTTAAAAAATTAAACAAGTCAAAGTTAACCCCTTAATTAAGTATTAAAACTTCCAAGAATTATAATAAATCAAGTTTAAATTAAATAAATACATAAAACCCCTCTAACTGACCAAAATTAAACCTTTAATCAATAAAAATTAAAACCAACTCAATTTGACAACTAATCTAGCTTGAATTTAATTTTAAGTGAAATTTAATGTTTAATTCATTTAATTAATTAAAAAATATTAAAAATTCCAAAATTTTTCAAAACACTTAGGAATCTCTTCTTGGGTCATTCCTGACCTTTGGAGGTGATTTGAGGGAGTTTGGAGTTCATTTGGAGCAAAATCATTAAAACCCCTTTAATTAAACAATTTTAATAATTCTAAAAAATACAAAACTTTGAAAAATCATAACTAACTCTAGAAAACTCCAAATTGACCAAACTCAATAGCATTCAACTCAAAATCAAGTCTAGTATTTATTAAAATTTTCAAACCTTCCAAAATCAGTCTAAATCAAAAAGTCAACAAATTGGTCAAACCTAGGTCATATCAAGTCAAATCTTCGAACCTTCATAACGAATTGTAGAAAAATCTAATTTCAACGTACTTACAGTCTAACTGATTGTATTAAGGTCTAGTATTTTAATAAAATACTAATTTTCTAGAAAACATTCTTAATTCAAAAGTCAACTTTTGACCCCTTAATTAAATGATTAGAATAATTTAGAAGATTCCTAAAATTTGAAAATTGTCTTAAAAGTCCAGAAATCATTAATCAACCTTAAAATCAATTAAATTATTAATACTTAAACTTAAATTTAAATTTTCTATTAAGCCTTTCAACCAATCAGAACGTCAAATAACTTTAACAATTTGCCATACATAGGACATATCCAAACCACGCGGCCTACCTCACACACTTTAGATGGTTTGCTAGGACAACCAACTCTAATTTTAGGCTAGACCAGTGTTTATTTTTCACTGTGTGCCGGGTTTTTGAGCTTTCACTGCATGCTGGTTGTTAGCTTAGAATTGATTGTCTGTCTGTTTATTTATTTACCGCACTCTGTTGAGCATTTAAATTTCAAATATATCAACTGCTTGAGATCAATTATAACTGCTTGTGATGATTTATATAACTACTGATTATTAGGATAACCCTGCAGGATCGAGTCTAGAATTCTATTTTTCAAATGTAATTTGATTATATCATGGTTGTAATATTTAAAGTGCTTTGAGAATGAAATTAGATGTCCAATTTGAAATCCAAAGAGGAAGGGACATCCCTTAGGGGAGAGTCCCTCTCCATTTGGAGATCTAAATTAGGATAACTTTAAAATATTCAAAGAGAAAAGATAACACCCCGTTCAAGGGGGAGTTACTTTTCATTTGGATATCCAGACCCGACAATCCAAGAAGCAGCAGAGGGACGAAGAAGTAGATAACAAGAAGACTCATTCTCAAAGTCACTTAAGTCTTAGGAGTAGAATTCGGGTTGTCGTCAGTGGTACTCGGCCACTTTACTTTTCTGCAAATTCTGATTTGTAATAATAAGTGACACTTGCCACATGGACATTCAATTTGAGTTATTAATTTAATTGATTTATTTATTAATTGATGTGTGACTACGATTAGGATCTGCCTGCTTTTTCTAGTTTTTTGGCGCTCTTGCATGTCGCATTTTGATTTAGCCTGGAACCTGATCATAGGCTCTTAAGAACTCATTAAAACTTTTTCTTCTTAAATCAAATTAAAATATTTAAGCTCATATAGAAACTCTAACATTTTACGAAGTAAGCCCGGGACTGTCGGGAGCTCTCATTTCATAACTTTCATTCAAATTCAAGCCTTTAATCGAGTCAATCAGCATGCATCGCATTAGCAACAAATTTAAAAATATCTAAAACTTTAATTGCATTTATTTAGACATCAAATACCCAACAAAAGTTAAGGGGCCAATTAAGGATCTGGTCTAGATGTCGACCACATTCCTTTAGAATAATTCAAAAGATTCCTAAAATTTGAAAATTGTCTTAAAAGTCCAGAAATCATTAATCAACCTTAAAATCAATTTCAAATTATTAATACTTCAACTCAAATTTAAATCTTCTATTAAGCCTTTCAACCAATCAGAACGTCAAATAACTTTAACAATTTACCATACATAGGACATATTCAAACCACATGGCCTACCTCACACACTTTAGATGGTTTGCTAGAACAACCAACTCTAGTTTTAGGCTAGGCCGGTGTTTACTTTCAGCTGTGTGCCGGGTTTTCGAGCTTTCTCTGCATGCTGGTTGTTAGCTTAGAATTGATTGGCTGTCTGTTTATTTATTTACCGCACTCTGTTGAGCATTTAAATTTCAAATATATCAACTGCTTGAGATCAATTATAACTGCTTGTGATTATTTATATAACTGTTGATTATTAGGATAACCCTGCAGGATCAAGTCCAGAATTCTATTTTTTAAATATAATTTGATTATATCATGGTTGTAATGTTTAAAGTGCTTTGAGAATGAGATTAGATATCCAATTTGAAATCCAAAGAGGAAGGGACATCCCTTAGGGGAGAGTCCCTCTCCATTTGGAAATCTAAATTAGGATAACTTTAAAATATTCAAAGAGGAAAGAAAACACCCCATTCAAGGGAGAGTTACTTTTCATTTGGATATCCAGACCCGACAATCCAAGAAGTAGCAGAGGGACGACGAAGTGGATAACGAGAAGACCCATTCTCAAAGTCACTTAAGTCTTAGGAGTAGAATTCGGGTTGTCGTCACTAGTACCCGGCCACTTTACTTTTCTGCAAATTTTGGTTTGTAATAATAAGTGGCACTTGCCACATGGACATTCAATTTGAGCTATTAATTTAATTGATTTATTTATTAATTGATGTGTGACTGCGATTAGGATCTGCCTGCTTTTTCTAGTTTTTTGGCGCTCTTGCATGTCGCATTTTGATTTAGCCTGGAACCTAATCATAGGCTCTTAAGGACTCATTAAAACTTTTTCTACTTAAATCAAATTAAAATATTTAAGCTCATATAGAAACTTTAACATTTTATGAAGTAAGCCCGGGACCGTCGGGAGTTCTCATTTCTTAACTTTCATTCAAATTCAAGCCTTTAATCAAGTCAATCAGCATGCATCGCATTAGCAACAAATTTAAAAATCACTAAAACTTTAATTGCATTTATTTAGACATCAAATACCCGACATAAGTTAAGGGGTCAATTAAGGATCTGCTCTAGATGTCGACCCCATTCCTTTAAACTTTTCTAAATAATGTCCCTACCACTCAACATTAAAAGACTGGATACATATTTTCAAATTGTTTAGGTTGTTTAGCTGGCTCCCCAATCCAGGCTAGGGTAAGATCAGATTTGCATTGTATTAGCTAGGTTTGGGTCACTTTCAGTACCCAATTTAGACATAGATTCCGAGGCTGGCTCGGGCCATATGACTTCACCCTCCGGGAATTGAATCCCAAATTTCTAATAAAATTGATCATTAAATTAAAAAATCTCTTTCAATTAAATTCAAGCCCAACATTTAGGATAGACTGGGGCACTTCTGAATTATTTCAGAATCCCAAGTGCCTCCTACTTCTCCTCCCTTGACTCCATAAATAAGTCTTCAATTTTGATCCAATCCCTATTCAAATTCCAAATATTAACTTCCTTTGATATCTAGCTTTGAAAATCTTAAATGAAATTTCTACCGCTATTTTAATCGAGAGTATTTGTAGGAAACTTCTATTTCCTACGATGTAATTAACTACGAGGGCTTGCGATCGTAGGAGATTTAGAAACCCAGATCTAATTTTCAAAATCAATTTTTTTTTAAAAAAACTTAATTAATTATCTTTGGGAAATGAAAATCAAAGATCATTATCGTCATTTTCAATCGATCGATAATGATTGATATCTTCTTTCTTCGGAGAGAGATATCAATTATTATCGTGGGTTTGATTATGAAATTAATGATCTTTTATCCAAATTAGAATAGTCAAACAATTGATTAAATTCCATTTTGACCCTCCGTGGTCAAATGTGATTCTCCCTTTGAGTTTGACTACGATAATCTGGATAAAATTAGAATTTTGAAATTTGAACCCATTAGAGAACGATATGTTCATCTTTCAAGGCGATATATTATTCATAATGACGTGTTCAATTTCAAAATTCAAAATTTAACATTCCCAAAGAAAATTAATACTTTTTCAAAAAAAATATATATTTTTTAATCAAAACAGTGATACCATATAAATCTATGTGATTAACTAATTAAGAGTTATAAGGAGTTAGGGATTAATTGAGAGTTATAAAGAGTCAGAGCGACTTATTCATATGATTCAAGAGGAGTTATAAGGATTATATTTACTGTGAGTTATACAAGGCAACTGATTAGGAGTTATAAGTGAAGTAACAAGATACTCTTAAGATATGCTCATTTAATATCTGAATACGGATACTAGCACTGCTACAAATATTGTACTGATATTATGACTGACACTAATATGGTTTACTGTCATGAATACTATTTAATATTATTGATCATGATACTAATATTACTATTGACATTAATTTTATTGTGTTACTGTAACTATGACTGATGATGCAATGGATTGAGATGTGATGAATTATAGAAGAATAAATTAATATATATAACCAGTTTAGACATTAATGCATATATTTATTTATATGATTTATAACCTATTGTTCTCTTTTATCTTACATTGATTTTAATTGTAAGATTTTAGTTACTTGATGAGCTATATACTCATTATGTGGTTTTACATGATTTCAGGAAAATGTAAGGATCTATGGGCTCCAAAAATTTACACCCGGGCCTCCCCACCATTGCTCGGTTGCTTTTTTTTCCTGTCAGAGGGAGTTTTAATGGATTAAGTTTCAGGGGAAATTTTAGGAAAGTAGATTGGGTTTGTAGATAAGACACTACCCAGAGATTTTGCCCTCATTTTTTGAGAATTTTATGATATGAGTTTTTGTTTCCTATAGGCGCAAGCCCCTATAGTTAATTACCTTTCCCGATCATAAGAGAGAACTTTCGATTAAGGCTAGTCATTTATGAAATCATCATACCTATAGATATATGATATCTGATATATAGTAGTATCATGGGTTTGGGTATTTGAAAAGTTTGATATTTAAAGTTAAAATTTCATAATCTTGCACTTAAAGTAGATGGTGGGGGGTAGTGATAATGAGCCCAATAAAGATCTCATGGTTCCATCATCCCGGGCTATCGTGGTCCCTAATCTACTTAGTTAGAGGAGTTTGATAGAAAAAGATCCTTGTCAGCAGCCATGGGTTACATCGTCTAAGGGTACTTTATAGATGTGGGGTGAATGTTTTTCTAAGGGGATAAATTTGAATCCACATTAGCTGACAGAGGGCTTTATGCCCTATTGATTATATCTTATTAATTTATTTCTCAATGATTTGATTCCATTAGGGAGCATATGAGCGCTCACTATAACCGTAATATAATGGTGCCATTTTGTGATGAACTACTCGATTTAAAGGGTCCCGATCATAACCATTTACCTGCGTTGCCATTTGATGGAAAAACTATTGGTGTGGTGCCTTTTAGTAGTGAAGCCACAAGTTAGAGGATATGTGCCACATCCTGACTCGCAAGGGACTGATTGAGAATGGATTCTAGTAATATTCTCAACAAAATATCAGCTCTTTGTGAGCTGGAGTAGTTTTTAGATTTGTTCACCTCGGAAAACCTTTGTGAAGGGTGGATGTGCATTTAAGCATGAATTATTCGATGGTTATGTTTTTAATTTTAAATATCTAAATTTTTGTATTTGTTTTTTAAATTTTGGATTTTATGGGCACTTGATGGCATTTGAAATATATGATTTATTTCGGTTGATATTTACGTTCAAAATGGCTATCATTAGGGAGTTAATGGACAATTACATTTTATTAATTGGACCTTATCGACTCTATCTATTGGTCGACAGAGGATCGGGTCCATAGACTTTATATTTTTTTGATGAATTTCTTTTTTCATAGACCTTGAAGGCCTTCTATGGATATATAAAATAGATATTCCATTCGACACCTTGATTGTATATTTGTTTTATAATTTGAGTCGTGTCTATTCCTATCCATCCATACAAAAGGATCGAGCATGAACTGTAGTTCATTTATTGAACCGTGCAGCATTTCTAGATGTTAATGTGTACTCATAACATGCTCGTCGAGGCCCATACGGGTATATAATTGCATATGCATTTCTTTATCTTTGTGTGTATACAAATTATAGTGCATGTATAGGGGCATTGTAAAATATTTACATGTGATTTAAAGGGGTGTTCGACTATATAGGTGACTATTGTTGGTGAATGTGCGTTGCTTTATTTTAGGATTTGTTGATGCCTTTTGTCTGCTTGTACAAAGTTTGTAGATCAGGTGGTGTAGCATTATACTACATTTATTTCCCTATTGCATACATGTATACTATCGTGCACTGCTTATCATTTTCTTATAGTAGATGGTTGTGCACTAGTAAATCTCCTGCTATAGGTTGTAGATGCTTGTATTTATCACAATTCTTTTACATTTTTTCTCAAGGTCTTTTATTTTACTAGGGAATGGCATATTACATGTTCATAAAGGATCCTTCAACTTTGTAGTATACTTGCTATTGCTACTTGCAGGTGAACTTAGTTAGTCGTAGTTATCTTACATTGCACTTGTAGACATCTGGTCCCTTACAATTACTTGTGGGTATTTGTATTTGTTGCATATCATTTGGTGTTTTCTTGTAATGATTCAATCTATTTATTCAATAATAAATGGTGACTGATCGTAAGGGTGTCAAAGCATTCATTACTTTCTGCTACGTAATTGGTAGGTTTTTTAATTTATTCTTAATTTCCATGTATATGTTGATTGGTGCAAAACTGTAGCTTTCATTTACAATCAATTGACACAAGTTATGGATGATTTGTATTTATTATAGCTTCTTTGAACATGATATGTATGCATTTGTATTTGTTGCCAATTAGTCACCTTTGTTTGTAGGAGATTGGAATATTTGCTTGTTATCGAGTGATTGTTGACTACAATGATGTTGTCATACTCGTTGCCTATTATGTATAAATCATAGACGTTTGTTACATATCAACTACTTCTTGCTATAGAGGACTGGTATATTTGAGTGCATGGGGTGGTTATTGACCAGGGACGATCTAATATCTATTATATATTATCCATGGACCACCTGTAAGAAGACTGGTGTGCATAACAAGTCTCTGATAGTCGCTTGCAAATATTCATCATGAATCTTCGAGCAGCCAGCATAAAACTTGTCGAACAATAATGACGCCGACCCCACGTAGTGGGATAAAGGCTTGATGTTGTTGTTGTTGTTGTAATCTTCGAGCACTACAAGTATCTATGTTCATGGCAATTTTCTCGATGTCACTTATGGAATGACATATGGTGGCAGTTTCAATACTTTCATTAAAGCCTGTTGCCCTTATCCTTCCACAAACTATAACATATAAACTACAAATTTTCTTCTTCTACTTGTAGATGAGGCATGATGGAATCTTAATCCTCACCAATTGTATGACTCTTGTTTTCATATTCATGAACAATTCATCATGTACTTTGCAAATTCCTTTCCACTTGATGCATTTTCTTGTAGTGTTTGTTGAAACTCACTTACAATTATTTCAACACTACAGATTAATTAAGCATCATTGCTCCTCGTTCATATACATAGAGGATTTTTCTTGTAATGGTTCAAATGTTGCAAGTTCATTAATCTTTATTGTCTTTTTCAGTCATCCACAAATATTCACATGGTTCCTATAACTACTTGTAAGTGAACTGTTGTATATGTAGTGGGTTCATGTTCTCACTTGCGAGTTGGCTGGCATTGACAACAAGATTTCATATGATTGATTAAATATTAATATTGGTCACATGGTGTTGTATGAGTTGTATAATTTTTGCATTTTGTTCATGAATTACACATACTGCATACATCCTGCCCCTACGAATGAGTTGCTATATTTTTGCAAACATTGTATCCACATTTATACTCATGTGTGGGTCATTGACTTTTGCATGCGATGAACCTTATATTTGTTGATTGATGTTTGCATTTGCGTTAATATGATGACCTCCTTCAATATAAGTTAAATTTTTTGCATTGTTGGTTGCAAACATTTCATATTTGATGTTCTTGCTCATATGTAGGTTATTGCATTTCCTTGTATGCACATTGTCATTTTCATGCGACGTGTTTTTTGTAATTGCAAGTTTTGCTATCATGTCCAATTTGTTAGGGGTCAAATTAGAATTCCTTGCACTTCCGTTCATTTGAGTTCATGTATTATTATTTCATCCAAGTTAATGTCTAAATTTGATTTCAAAATGAGTTACTTATTGTCCTAAAGTCTGCAAGTTTGGTCCCCTGTAATTGTTCAAGTTATGCAAGTTTTTAGACAAAAGTTCAATAGACTCCTGGCATCTCCCACATTTAGGGAAAATTGGGCCACCCCACCACGCTACAAGAGCATCTATAATTAGTGTCAGGTGACACCGTGGTCGTACATCTTCAATCTCACTATACTACAAGAGCATGTATGGGCTTACTCGCCTCATCGTATGCATCGCACCAAGTTTCCTCCAACTGTGTTATGAGAGTGCATATATGGGGTTTTCTGGCTCGACACAAATGCTGAATGCAAGATTTTGAGTTAAAATTTTTTATACCTGCTCGGGGATGTCGACGGCGAGGAAAATGCACCCAATTAATTTTCTTTCTTCTCTTTTTTTGAATCTTTCCTTTCTCTTTTAACTTTTTTTTTTAAATACTCTCCTTTTTTTTCTATTTTCCCTTTTTTGTATTTTCTTTTTATTTTTTTTTTAAATTTGGTATGTGTGTGTGTCTGTGTGTGTATACTTATATACTTTATGCTGTGATGGTCGGGTGAGAGGTGCCATCTATAGGTAGATAAGGCTTGGCTATGGGCTGCAGGTCAGCTAGGTAGGGAGAGCTTGGTTACATAAGATGTTAGCTCATGTGGGTTCAGCCTAAGGCAAGAGATCTCCAAGGCTTAGATAATAGAAGCTGTTTGTGGACCTCTGAAAGGGACCCACTTAGTGGGGGACAGAGTGCAAAGGGTATAAGACCACACCTTCTCGAAGGATGAGGCGACCGCAGGCCTTCATGCTCTTCACAAGCGGGCCAATGAAAGAGCATATTAGATCGTACATATGATTAACCATTGAGGATAGCGGTTCTCACCAACACACCCTAATGGATAATAATAGACACAACCTGATCAAAACAACAGGTTTCCCCCACCCGATACATCAGCTTGATTGGGATTTATTTGAAGGACTTTGGTTTCCTGATGGCGCAAGCCCCCATATTAATTACATCTCAAGCTGAGGTCTGAGAAGACTCTTGATTAAGGATCCTACATTATTCTCTCAAATGAGATTGGCATGTAAGGAGGATATTAGGAAGTCCTACTCAAAGAGAAAGAAGGGTTCAAAGTGGCTTAGTCAACATACATGGCTCAGATGCATATCTGGGGGGACTAGAGTGTGAAGAAACTAGAGAAAAAGAAAGCAATGAACTCAAAGAATATATGAGAGAAAGACAGAAGTGACATCATTCATGTGATGCAGACATGCAGGATTTATAGGCCCTGAAGAATAGGGGACTTACCCACCGATGTGGCGTACTACGAGACACTGAATGCAGTAGTATTGAACCCTAAATCTAGAGTGGGTTTAGTGTTCTACATATAACACTAATACCCATGTCCTAGCTAATACATCCTAGACTAATATCCTTCCTGAAAAGGAAAGCCAGCTAACCACCTAAGCTCATAAAATCTATGTTGTCTGGTCTTTATGAAAGATGGGTGAGAGGCTGAGTTTTTGGAAGTAAGGTCGATGTCTAAAGAGTTTCCTAATTAGACTTGGACTTATGTAGGGTGAATGCTCCTAGAGCTAATATAATTACATTTTAATTTAATTAATTTATAATGCGATGCATGATGGTTATAGTCTCTAAATCAGATATGCTTGAAATTAAAAATAATAATAATAAAAATATTTTTTTTAGAAAGATTAGACTTCCCAAGATCCAACACCTCATCCTCACATGTTAGATTATCTGGCTACTTGCAGGTATGGAAGTTTCTTATAGCAAGGGAGGAGAAAAATGCATTAATATGCATGTGACCCAAGATGATTTCAGCTATTCCCTAGGTCATTAAGTTTTTTTGTTATTTAATTCTTAAAATATTAGATATTTATTATGAGTAAAAAAAATTATCCCTAAAGAGCTTAGTGAAATCAAGCCACACATATTCAAAAAAGAAACCTAAGAAAAGCAAATAATTTCTACGGCATAAATAATACTAAACACATCAAGATAAATAAAACTAGTCAAAGTAAAAAGGAGAAGTCTATGACAAGTGCCATATGTAATACAACCAGAGTGTGCAGAAAAGTAATAGTGGTCAGGCCCCACCAACAACAACCTGGATTATAATCCTACTGAATGATACAAGTTTTAAAAGCAAGGCATTAATAAAATAAATAATCACAGCAAAATCAAAACAACCAGCATACGTGCCACATGTAAGAGCCATCACAGAAGTAGAAAAGTAAAATATCGGGCTAACCAAGAGCTAGAAGTGGTGCCCTAGTAAATAATTCTATGTGTGTAGAAGGCTGTGTGGCTTTGGATAGGCTCTATATTAGACAATTAGTTCAAGTTACTATGTGTTCTGGTATGTCAAAGGTCAAAAGGGGATTTTAGTTTAAAATTTAAATATTAATGAATTAAGGTTCATTTTATTTAATTTGATTGATTGATCAGTTTTAATACTTAAGATAGTATTCTTTAAAGTTTAAGTTGTATTAATGGATTTTAGAAGGTTCGAGATGAGCCTACCCGCTAATTTAAAGGGGTCCAAAATGTCACTTTTAGAAATATGTTAGATTTTAGGGTTACAAAATTTTTATTAAATATTAGTTCTTATAAGGAGTAATTAGACTTTGAGTTAGCTGGATTTAGAGTTTTTTAGGAAATGTTATGAATTTTGGAAGTTCGGATCCTAGTTAATAAATTATGGTTGACTGGAGAGTTGAAATTTTGATTTAGGTTAGTTTTTGGAAACCTAATATTTAAAAAAAATACTAGATTTTAATTAGAGTTGACTGCCTTTTAGTTTTCCCAATTTAGAAATTTTGAAAATTAGTTATGAATTTTCAAAGTTCAAGTAATTAATGAATTATTGAAATTATTTAATAAATGATATTTTAGAGATTTTGATCCAAATCAGCTTCAAACTACTTGGAATCACTCCCAAAGGTTTGAAATAACCTAAAGAGATGTCCCCAAGTGCTTGGAAAAAATTTGAAATTTTTAATAATTTAATTTAAATTAAAATGTGATTTTTAATCAAAATTAAATTAAGATTCAAATTGAAGTCAAATAAACTGGTTTTAACTTTTTTGAAATTAAGGGTTTAATTCTGAAGAGTTTGATATATTATGGGTAATATTTGGATTTAATTTGAATTTATCAGAATTTTCCAAAGTTATTGGGGTTTAATTAAGGGGTCAAATTAGGGTTTATTAATTATGGGATTTAAAGGCTCCTAAAAAAATCCTAGAAAATTCTAGGAGGTTTAGGATATCAACAAGTTTAATTTTTTCAAGTTTTTTTATTAAACAGGGATCTACCCTAGCACCTAGATATTTTCTAAGTTTGTTAGATGGGTTCTTAATTATTGTCATTAGGGTATTGCTAGGTTTAGTAGGTTTAAATTATGTTCGAGGACTAACCCTTGGAGTAACATAAAAGGGAATGCAACAAATATAAGCATAGAATGTTCTTAGATTTAGGAGAGCCTATATTAGGTGCTCGTGCATCCTATACATGCAAAAGAGAGCTAAACAAGTAACTAAGCACAACTAACGATATAATTAGCGAATGATTAGAGCTCAATCATTCAGTAATCCATCTCCCATGATTGTTATTCACAAACAAAGCCTATGTTTAAAATTTCATGAGTGGATAACAAAAAATCAAAAGGTTTATTATAACTATAATTTTAAAATACCTATATATATTAAAGAATAAATATATAAGTTTAAGATAAAGTAATTAAAAATAATTCCATATTATATCTAATTTAAGAGATCCACTAGTCACCCAAAATGAGATTTCAAGATAAATTTTTAATATAAAAATAATTAATGTGTTATTTAATTAAATAATAATTAAGTACTTAAATAATTAATAAAATTTATTTTTTAATATATGAAATTAATTTTTAATGAATGTACATAACTTTCTAAAAACATTAAGGTATTATAATAAAATTTTGGATTTAAAATAAATTAATTATAAATTATTTAAATTTAAAGTATTTAAAAGGTATTTTAAAAATAATTTAAAATAATCAATAATTAAAACAATTATTAAATTAAATTAAATATTAAGTTTTTTAACTTTACAATAATTTGATAAAAATAATATTTATAAATAGAAAGTAATTAAATCTTAAATTAAATAATTATCAATTAATAATTAAATATTTGATCAATTAAAATTACTTAAAATAGAAAAAAATTATTACATTATGCTAAATTTAAAATTAAATAATTATAAATAGTTTTTTGAATTTTTAAAATAATTTGAAATAATTAATAAGATAATTTTTATAAAGCCTAAAAAAACTAGAATTTTAAATTTAGATAAGTATTAATTAATAATTTAAATATTTAATTAATTAGAATTACTGAAAATAGGAAATAATTATTAATTTGAAATTAAATAATTAAAATAATTCTGTCATATTTAAAATAAAATAAAATTATATATATATACTATCTAAAATAATTAAAATTTATAGATATTAAGTAAATATTAATTCACTACAAGAAAGTAAGTAATTAGCGACCAACAAAATTGGTCGCTAAAATTGATAATTTGGCCGCTAAAGCAAATAGCGACCAAAAATTTGTCGTAGATTTGTCGCAATAGCCTCGTCGCTGAGGCTTTTAGCGAACACTAATTAGTATTGATAGTTAAAATTGAAAATGTTAGCAACCATTTTTTTGGACGCTAATGAATATTTATTTTGATGTTATTTATTAATTTTAGTAATTAATTTTGATTATTACATTTTACCTATAACGACCAAAATAAAAATTGGTCGCAAAATGATCAACTAAAAAATCACATGCCCCTTTAATTTCATGAAGTGTTGATATATATATTTATGGATATAAAATTTATGATATTTAGTAAATAAAATTATTATCCGTTTATTATGCCTTGGCTATAACAATTAAGATCAATCCATCACTCCATTATATTGCAATTAGTTAGATAAATTACATAATAAAGAAATAATACAAATTTTATTAGCTTGAAGCAATAATAATAAAAAACATAGAATCCAAAAAATTATATTTATTCATGAGTATCATTGTCAATAATTTTCTAGTAGAAAATGAAAATTGTATTCATTCATATACTTTTACAAATACATCCATCAATTAATACAAAAAATACAATCTCAGACATTAGTAATCATAAAATCTTAATGTTTACAAAATGTAGGAACTTGCATACTGCTTGACAACATGATGTAAGAATTCAGAAACCAATTGATTTCTCAACAAAGCGAGTTCATCTCCTCCTTTATAGCTGCAACTAAGTGATTGTAAGCTATAGTCCATGCAGTCTTCATATATGCGTTTCACATATCAAGAATGCTATCTTTTATCATCTCCAACAATGCAAATCTTGTAACCTATAAGCACAAATAAAGTACTACACATACGAGTAGCAAAATATTGTAGTTTGGAGATTGTATCCATGGTGGTAATACCTGGAAAAGTTCATCAAGTACACCATACTTGACACATTTAGTACCAATCTTCTTCAATGTTATTTCCCTCATAGTAACCTTCCCAGTAGTTCTGAGCTGTACTGCTGCTTCACATGTCTGTAATCACACCAATTATCTTAATAAAACAGTAAGGCCATGAACTCTACACGAGTGAGAAAATTTGATTGGGGGTGTTCAAAAACTACCATGATGAAGACAAACATTGCATTGACATTGGGGGTGTTCGCAAATTATCAGATATACAACTGTACATTATATCATATGTTCTAAAATTTCTAGTTTCTAAGGTAATGAAAACTCAAGTAATTGATGATTTGATCCCAAGTATCCACATTGCTAAATGATTGGAATCATAGAGGTTTCAAACATAATGATCACATAATTAGGCAAAAAATATAGATAAAGTATTCATCATTATAGGTTTAGATTGCTCATCAGTATAGATAGTTCACATTTATGCTTCCTAATATCTAAATTGCAAGCCTCAAAGAGCTACTTATGAAGTCATACATCCATCAAGTTTTCAAAGCATAAAAAAGATTAGAAATATGCTTGTTTTAGAATCTTACAACAATGCATTGCTGGTTTAGACTACCATTTGTACTTACTAAGATAAAGCCAGAGCTGTTCATGACATTTTCTGCAGCAAAACATCACCAATTATTGCCTGACTGCAACAATGAGAAAAAAAAAACTTGGAATGCTTTTGTAAATAGTTGAATGATGCAAAATTTAGGCCAGCAACCAACCCAACTAAAAATAAAAGGTAAAAATAGTATCACTTTTTGCTCATCAGGAATTGAGCTTTTTTTAGCTTTGCTACAATATGTGAAATGCTATGAATGTAGAAGTATGGAAGAAATTATTTTAGGCACTAGATTCTATATTCTAAGCTTGCAAGTTTTTTTTATGCCATCTATGTTAAAAGTAGCACCAGGGCTATATTACAGGTGATATACATTTTTTAGTGTTTATATTAATAAAAATGAAAACTAAAATTTTAAAATGCTAGCACTGCATAAAGACATTGAAGTTCTAACTAATTTTGTAGAATGTAATAAAAATAAAGAAAGAAACTGTCACGACCCGACCCGAGACGAGACGGATCCCGCCCGCGCCGGATCGCGACGGAGGATAACTAACCAGGATCTGGCTTTGGATTAGGTTACTGAACTGATCTTCCAAATTCTTAACTCAACAGAAGCGCACAGAACAACAGAGCTACTAAAAACATCAAATGCAGCGGAACAAAACATCTATCTTTTCATTTCCTCAAAATAATCATCTACAGAACAGTACAAGGCTTTCAACAGAAAGAAAGACAGAACAGGAAAGCCATGACTGTACAAAATCAAAAGTACAAAAGTACCTAATCTGATCAGACTCCGGAATCTAATCCTGGACCTCCTTGCCCTTCCCAGAACCTGAAAACCACCAGAAAGCAAGGGTGAGCTCAACAGCTCAGCAAAGCAACACACCACCAATCTAAATCCTCAGAAAACAAAACCAAACTTATCAGACAGAAATCAGATCAGAAGTCGGAACAGAATCGGAAATCAAAACTTACGGACAGATATCAAATCACATCAGAGTCGTACAGATCGTATCAGAACAGAACAATCAACAGCGTCAGAAACAGAAATCAGAATCGTACGGATCATATCATATCATAATCACAATTTCGTACAGAACAGAACAGATACAGAAAGTAATACAGATACATATAGCTAAATGCCCTGACACTGACGGAATCTCTACGGATTCCGGCCCCTTATGCCTCCCTTCCCAGACACTGACTGAATCTCATAGGATTCAGGCCCCTTATGTCTCCCTTTGTGCTCACGGCACCAAAACAGATGTGCTTATAGCACCAAAACAGAATTCATCGGATCCGGAACAGAACAGATATCAGATTTCAGATTGAGCTCATTTCAGATTTCCCGTTTCACTAACTGAATCTCATAGGATCCAGGCCCCTTATAACTCCCTTTTTATAGCTTATACACATAGTATTTCAATTCAGAAGAAATTCGGACAATTCAGAAATTACCCAAAAATCGGGCAGCACAACGGCAGTATACGGAATTTACACAAAAATTCCTGCAAAGAAAATTTACCGAATTCGCACAGAATACAGATATCAACATTTCAGAACCTTTATTCTACTGCACAGATAAATTCCAATTTCACAGAAAAATCGGTCGGCTAAAAACACAGTCGAATCAAAAATACCCGGACGAAAATCTTCAGAAAATAACCAAAATGTGCACACTCGGCACGTCAACAATATACAGAAAGTTACGCGGTAAAAACTGAACCGATCAAAAGATACGGACGAAATTCGCTAACGGAAACAAAACCCGGACAGAATATACCGCCAAACACGACGGAACTGAAAATTGAGAAAGGTAGAATGTGCCTTACCTCGAGCACAGCAAATTCCTCAACAGTCACTTCGATCGAAAACGGCTCCGCGTCGTCCGAAAATCCACTTTTCTCCAAAATCCCACGACTTTCTCTCTCCTCAGATATTTATTTTTAATTTTCTGATTTTTCTCTCTCTTCAAAACGACTGAAATCAGCCTTATAATACACAGATCGGCCTGGCCGATCGCAGCATCGTCCCGGGACGATCTGACCAAAGGATCGGCCTGGTCTCCCTTCAGGGCTATTGCAGGGACGATATTTTCTACAGTGCCGATCGGCCTGGCCGATGTCTCCAATCGGCCTGGACGATGCATGCAGAAAATCACCTGGAGCAAAACTGGAGCTGATTTTTCACTGATCGTCCCAGGACGATCCCAGATCGTCCTGGACGATACTGGAGCAGATATTGATATTACAATCTCCCCAACTCAGAAAAATGTCGTCCTCGACATTATCCAGTCCAAACGCAGTCAAAACAAGTACGGGTACGACCGTCTCATATCAGACTCCTTCTCCCAAGTTGCTTCCCGTGCAGTCCGGTGCTTCCACTGGACTTTAACCATCGGAATCTCTTTATTTCTTAACTTTCGGACGTCGTACGCCAAAATAAGCTCTGGCTCTTCCTTGTACGCCAGATTCTCCTGAATCTCCACCTCATCAGCTGACAACTTCTTCCCAGAGTCTGAAACCCACTTCCTCAGAGTGGATACGTGAAACACATTATGCACATCGGCATAGATTCAGAAAGCAATAACTTGTAAGCAGCTTTTCCAATTCTTTCCAAAACTTCAAAAGGTCCAACATACCTTGGACTAAGCTTGCTTACCTGACCAAATCTGCTCACACCTTTCATCGGGCTGACTTTGACGTACACAAAGTCACCGACCTGAAATTCAACAAATCTGTGCTTCTGATTGTAATACTTCTGCTGACGATCTTGAGCGGCTTTCAATCTTTCTCTTATCAAATTGATCTTCTGAGCAGTTTCATCAGCAAAAGTAGCCCCCAAAGCCTGTCTATCTCCGAAGGAGGTCGGAGTCAAAGGAGTACGACACTTCCTGCCATACAAAGCCTCGTACGGTGCCATACCGATACTGGACTGAAAACTGTTGTTATAAGCAAACTCAATCAGCGGAATATGATCTTCCCAGCTTCCGCTAAAGTCCAGAACACAAAGCCTCAACAGATCTTCCAGTACCTGAATCGTCCTCTCAGACTGTCCGTCGGTCTGAGGATGAAAGGCTGTACTGAAATGCAGTTTCGTACCCAAGCCTTGCTGAATGCCTTTCCAAAGTCTGGAAGTAAAACGTCCATCTCGATCAGATACGATCACACGAGGCACACCGTGCAATCTGACTATCTCCTTCACATAAATCTGTGCCAAGCGATCAACTGAATCCGTCTGTCTGATCGGAAGAAAATGGGCTGACTTGGTCAATCGATCTACAACCACCCAAATGGCATCATGTCCTTGTCTAGATCGAGGAAAACCCATCGCAAAATCCATCGTTACCTCCTCCCATTTCCACTCAGGGATAGGCAACGACTGCAACAGTCCACCTGGTCGCTGATGCTCTGCCTTCACCAACTGACAGGCTTCGCATCTCGACACAAACTCTGCCACATCTTTCTTCATCCCAGGCCACCAAAACAAAAGCTTCATATCAGCGTACATCTTACCACTGCCTGG
This sequence comes from Dendrobium nobile, assembly GCA_022539455.1. Classification (NCBI taxonomy): domain Eukaryota; kingdom Viridiplantae; phylum Streptophyta; class Magnoliopsida; order Asparagales; family Orchidaceae; genus Dendrobium; species Dendrobium nobile. The sequence goes on along the minus strand of CM039732.1, from coordinate 2,715,919 downwards.
ATGAACAGTGTAGCCAGAATGATGAGATTCACTCAGAATCTCCCGCCTCAAATCTCCAGACACAGGTACCCACAACCTGTTCTTACAGAAAATAACACCAGAATCAGAAATTCGAAGTTCAGGAGTCTTACCAGATCCAATCTGAGCTATCAACTTCGAATAATCAGAATCTGACTTCTGGGCTTCTTGAATCCGTGCTTCCAAAGAAGACTGAATACTCATCTGAGCCAACTCCAAATCACTGGAGGAAACCACCTCCAACTGCAATCTCTCCAAATCACGAATCAGAAAGTCATCACAGGTAAGCTGAATACCTGAGAATCCAGAAGACTTCCTGCTCAGAGCGTCCGCTACCACATTCGCCTTCCCAGGCTGATACTGAATAGTCAAATCGTAGTCCTTGATCAACTCGAGCCACCTCCTCTGTCTCAGATTCAGATCCTTCTGAGTAAAAATGTACTTCAGGCTCTTATGATCAGTAAAGATCTCACATCTGACGCCATACAGGTAATGACGCCAAATCTTCAAAGCAAAAACTACTGCAGCTAACTCCAGATCATGCGTCGGGTAATTCTTCTCATGTGGCTTTAACTGTCTCGAAGCATAAGCAATTACCTGACCATGCTGCATCAGAACACAACCCAATCCTTTCAGTGAAGCATCACTGAACACCTGAAAACCCTCCGTACCTGACGGAAGTGCCAACACTGGAGCTGAAGTCAAACACTCCTTCAATCTCTGAAAACTAGCTTCACACTCCGGTGTCCAAACAAAAGGTACTGACTTCTGAGTCAGTCTCGTCAGAGGAGTCGAAATCTGTGAAAATCCTTTCACAAACTTCCTATAATACCCGGCCATGCCCAAGAAACTACGTACCTCAAATACCGTAGTCGGCCTTGGCCAATCAGCAACAGCCTGAATCTTCTGGGGATCTACAGAAATGCCTTCTCCGCTAACCACGTGCCCCAGAAATGAAATGCTCTTCAGCCAGAATTCACACTTGGAGAACTTGGCATACAGCTGATGCCTCCTCAAAGTCTCCAACACAATCCTCAAATGTCTGGCATGCTCATCCTCAGATGCAGAATATACCAGAATATCGTCAATGAAGACGATCACAAACTGATCCAAATACTCCCTGAATACTCGGTTCATCAGATCCATGAAAATCGCAGGCGCATTGGTTACCCCAAAAGGCATAACCAAAAACTCGTAGTGCCCGTACCGAGTACTGAAAGCAGTCTTCACCACATCAGCTTCCTTCACCTTCACCTGATAGTATCCGGATCTCAAATCAATCTTCGAAAATACCGAAGATCCGGAAAGCTGATCAAACAAGTCGTCTATCCGAGGCAAAGGATACTTATTCTTGATCGTGACCTTGTTCAAATCTCTGTAATCAATACACATACGGAGTGTACCGTCCTTCTTCTTCACAAACAGAACAGGTGCTCCCCAGGGCGAAACACTAGGACGTACAAACCCTCTGTCAACCAACTCCTGAAGCTGAACTTTCAACTCAGAAAGTTCTTTCGGTGCCATCCTGTACGGAGCTTTCGATATCGGAGCGGTACCCGGAAAAACATCGATAGAGAACTCCACATCTCTATCCGGAGGTAAACCAACCAACTCCTCAGGAAAAACATCAGCAAACTCCCGTACCACAGGGATCTCAGAAACAGAACCAACCTCTAGGTTCAGATCCCGCACCGAAGCCAAAAATACTGGGCATCCTTTCTTCCACATCCTGCTTACCTCCAACACAGAAACCAGACTGGAGAGAACACCTCGTAATCCCTGAAATACAACTCTCTCTCCAGCCACAAGCAAACTCACTTGCTTCTTCAGACAGTCAATCTGGGCTTCATACTGACTCAGCCAATCCATGCCCAGAATCACATCATACGAAGAAATCGGCAATCGAATCAAACTCGATTTCCACTTCTTGCCAGAAATCTCGATCTCACACAAACAAAACTGTCGAGCAATCAATGGATTCCCAGCCGGTAAAATCACAGACAAAGAAACCGGTAAAACCATCGAATCCAAATGTAAAATCTCAAAACAATGCTCGGACAGAAAAGAATGACTCGCTCCAGAGTCAAACAAAACACGACAGGGCTGATCAGAAATGTAAACCGTACCTGTCACAACATCCGGAGCATCACGAGCCTCCTGCTGACTCAGACTGTAAACTCGTGGCTGAACTGGAACAGGAGCTGAAGCAACAGAACTACTCTGCTCCCTCTGAATCGTAGGTGGTCTCCGTGGTGCAGAACTAGAACCACCACCTCTACCAGCAAATCCCTCAGGGCGTGGAGGAACAGTCCTCGGTCTTCCTGCTGCTGAACCAACAGGTCTGACAAAGCCCTCAGATCGCTGCTCATATCCCATCTGTGGACATTCTGCAATCCGATGTCCCGGCTGACCACATCTGAAACAAAGACCAGCTATCCTGTAGCACTGGCCATGGTGTCGCCGTCCACAACTCTGGCACACAGGTGCCGTACTGACTGATCCAGAACTAGTCGTACTGGTAGCAGTACCAGACGATCCTCCGCTCTTCCTGGAATCTCCAGATCCAGATCCAGGAACAAATCTCCTCTTCCCAGAGGAACCACTGCCAGATGTCTCTCCTCCAAACCTCTTCCTACTCGCAGTCCACCGCTGCTGAGTAGCCGTCATGTCATTCTCAATCAGACGAGCTCGCTCCACAAGCTCAGAGAAATCGGCAATCCGGAACGGTATCAGAGGCTGCCTCAAAGTGTCTCGTAAGCCTCTCAGAAATCTGTAGCACCTCTCAGCAGACGTGCTAACCAGCTGCGGAGCGTACCTGGCTAATGCAGTAAACTCAGCCTCGTACTGCATCACCGTCTTGCTCCCCTGAACAAGTCTCAGAAAACTCTCCTGCATCTGCTGTCGTGCAGAAGGGGGAACAAACCAATCTCTGAATACCTCAGTGAACTCCTCCCAAGTGATCAAGGAGTTCAATCTGCCCTGAAATCTGGCTGCTTGCTGGCCATCCCACCAGTGCTCAGCCTCTCCGTCCAACAGAAAAACAGCTAACGGAACTTTCCTGTCTGCAGGACACTGCATCCCGTCAAAAGTCTTCTCCAATCTCCTCAGCCACTCCTCAGCAGCTCTGGGCTCAACAGCGCCCTCAAACCTCGGAGGCTTCAACCTCAGAAATAACTGCAGGTGTCGATCAATGTCCTCAGATCTAACAGTCGAAGCTCTGCTCTGAGTCTCGCTCATCATCTGAGCAACAAGTGAAGCAAACTGTGAAAGCGTATCAGCACCGACCACTGGGGCTGTACTCCCCACTGGTGCTGCCTGATCGTCACTCTGACCGTCTGTCATGTCTGGGTCTGGCTGATCCATACAGAAAAATCCAGAAAATCCGGAAAACTATCACAAAACAACACAAAATAACACAATAAAAAGCCAAACGACCCAAAACTACCTCCCAGACAGACTCACTGATCACTTCCTAGAGCTCTGTTTTACAATCCAACCTGTTTCCAAAACCAGTGCTCTGATACCAAAAAGGCTTGTCACGACCCGACCCGAGACGAGACGGATCCCGCCCGCGCCGGATCGCGACGGAGGATAACTAACCAGGATCTGGCTTTGGATTAGGTTACTGAACTGATCTTCCAAATTCTTAACTCAACAGAAGCGCACAGAACAACAGAGCTACTAAAAACATCAAATGCAGCGGAACAAAACATCTATCTTTTCATTTCCTCAAAATAATCATCTACAGAACAGTACAAGGCTTTCAACAGAAAGAAAGACAGAACAGGAAAGCCATGACTGTACAAAAATCAAAAGTACAAAAGTACCTAATCTGATCAGACTCCGGAATCTAATCCTGGACCTCCTTGCCCTTCCCAGAACCTGAAAACCACCAGAAAGCAAGGGTGAGCTCAACAGCTCAGCAAAGCAACACACCACCAATCTAAATCCTCAGAAAACAAAACCAAACTTATCAGACAGAAATCAGATCAGAAGTCGGAACAGAATCGGAAATCAAAACTTACGGACAGATATCAAATCACATCAGAGTCGTACAGATCGTATCAGAACAGAACAATCAACAGTCAGAAACAGAAATCAGAATCGTACGGATCATATCATATCATAATCACAATTTCGTACAGAACAGAACAGATACAGAAAGTAATACAGATACATATAGCTAAATGCCCTGACACTGACGGAATCTCTACGGATTCCGGCCCCTTATGCCTCCCTTCCCAGACACTGACTGAATCTCATAGGATTCAGGCCCCTTATGTCTCCCTTTGTGCTCACGGCACCAAAACAGATGTGCTTATAGCACCAAAACAGAATTCATCGGATCCGGAACAGAACAGATATCAGATTTCAGATTGAGCTCATTTCAGATTTCCCGTTTCACTAACTGAATCTCATAGGATCCAGGCCCCTTATAACTCCCTTTTTATAGCTTATACACATAGTATTTCAATTCAGAAGAAATTCGGACAATTCAGAAATTACCCAAAAATCGGGCAGCACAACGGCAGTATACGGAATTTACACAAAAATTCCTGCAAAGAAAATTTACCGAATTCGCACAGAATACAGATATCGACATTTCAGAACCTTTATTCTACTGCACAGATAAATTCCAATTTCACAGAAAAATCTGGTCGGCTAAAAACACAGTCGAATCAAAAATACCCGGACGAAAATCTTCAGAAAATAACCAAAATGTGCACACTCGGCACGTCAACAATATACAGAAAGTTACGCGGTAAAAACTGAACCGATCAAAAGATACGGACGAAATTCGCTAACGGAAACAAAACCCGGACAGAATATACCGCCAAACACGACGGAACTGAAAATTGAGAAAGGTAGAATGTGCCTTACCTCGAGCACAGCAAATTCCTCAACAGTCACTTCGATCGAAAACGGCTCCGCGTCGTCCGAAAATCCACTTTTCTCCAAATCCCACGACTTTCTCTCTCCTCAGATATTTATTTTTAATTTTCTGATTTTTCTCTCTCTTCAAAACGACTGAAATCAGCCTTATAATACACAGATCGGCCTGGCCGATCGCAGCATCGTCCCGGGACGATCTGACCAAAAGGATCGGCCTGGTCTCCCTTCAGGGCTATTGCAGGGACGATATTTTCTACAGTGCCGATCGGCCTGGCCGATGTCTCCAATCGGCCTGGACGATGCATGCAGAAAATCACCTGGAGCAAAACTGGAGCTGATTTTTCACTGATCGTCCCAGGACGATCCCAGATCGTCCTGGACGATACTGGAGCAGATATTGATATTACAGAAACAAAATAAGATATTTACATAATATATAGGGGATATGAAATAGCCTTTATAAATAATTATTTTCTTTTTTATCATACTTGTTCACCTTGATGGACAACACTGATAGATTTTTTTTGTACTGCTGATGCTTGCTCGTAGGGTTCCTTCCATTGTGAAAATGTATCTTCTTGTAATTAATTCTATTTCATGAAAAGTTATTGATACAAGTGCATGCATAAGTCAGGAAATACCAAAATAAAATGTAAATATGCAACTTTCTATTCAATAGTGAAGCAAATCTTTGCCAATGCAATATGAGTCAAATTTATAAGGCGTTCATACATCCGTTTTTCAGTATTTTCTATATATATATATATATATATATATATATAATATATATATATATATATTATATATTTAATATATATATATATATTATATAATATATATATATATATATATAAGTTATTCATTCATAAATATTATAATCAATACAAAATTTTTAAATTATGTCCACTTACATAGAAATAACAGCTCTATGTGATTTTTGGTTCAAATTGCAAGAAATACATTTTGGAAATACAAGGAAAATGCAATAAATTGATGTCTCCAATCCAAAACTTAGCAGTAAATATTGATTTGGAAGTAGTTCAAACTTGCAAGGTACATTACTATACAACAAATTTTGCAAAAACCAATTAAAGATACTTAAGATAATATAGTATGAAACCACAAAAATAAATAAGACTCTAATCATCATTTTCTTCATTTGACAAGTCTGCCCCCACAAGAAGAAATTTAGAATATTAGTTAAATAAATTTTTATATGATTTAATAAACTATATTGTGCTTGTACTAAATACTTACCATCATCATTAGGGGGCTGCATGCCCAATTTTTTTGCTACCATTTTTAACTTTTTGTTGACATTTAATGATTTTACTTTGCTCCTCATATTTCTCTTGTATATTTTTTAAACTTGTTTCAAGGTAGACCTCTCTCTCGGACAATGCATTTGATCTAACAATTTTAATTTTCTTCATTGGCTTTGGCCCATAACCAAGGCCACGAATATATTAAGATTTTTCACCAAGAACATCGGCATAAATTATTGCCTCATCAACTACTCCTCCCTTGTCTATAATTTTCTGACAAATTTCCATCATCTTGTTCTGGAGGTTTTAAAGAAAATCAACACATAAATGATGAAATATTACTAATAAATATATTCTAATAAGATTAATTTATACTAACATATTTTGTCTGACAATCTTTAGAAACCCATTTATTTTCTTTATCAGTAAACTCCTCCTAGTATAATTTGATTCTACTTAATTGCTACACCATACCAAAATATGTCTCACAAATTAATAATTTTTTAATTTTAAAAAAATTTAAAATTATAAATACCTGATCATACATATGTGCTACGAGGGATTTCGTGCCCATTCGGTGAACAAACTTCAACATTGAACGATTCCGAGAGGTCGATTCCAATTTTTTCTACATTAAAAATATTTTATTCAACATAATATAATAGAAAAAAAAAAATAATTAGCAACAAAATTTAAACTTCGTCCGCTTGAAATTAATACATTTTAATATGAATGTCTTTCATGTATATGTCTATCTCTTTTTGCTCATAGCATTTAGTAATTTTTTTGCCACATATTCGTTACATGATAAGAAGTTTCTTTTGTCTCTAATGAGGATATAAGTAAATTAGTGAAGTAATACTTTTATTTAAATTAAAGCCATACCTTAAATTTCTCGGAGTAAAAAAAATTGCACATCCAAATCCAATCATCTGGTCTCTCAATAAACTCTTTCTAAGGTTTCTTTCTTGCTAACACTCCACCTCCAAGCTTTTTGTAATATATATAGGCCTTCGAGTGAAATTCAGAAATCTCTTGCTCATCGTGTGCATCACACAATCCTTTACATGTGATTCTTCAATGGATATATTAATCTTTACCTAAAAAAAAAACAAACTTTCCATCTTTATGAATTCAATTTTGTATAAATATCTGAGATAAATATTCTATATCATAATGATAATAAATAAATTAGCAATTATCATAATCTCTAGGAAAAAGTAGCAAAAAACATACATGCTTAGTAAATATGGTGAATTTAATAGAAATGTTTAAAAATTTGGAAATATCACCAGAACATTCACCATCGATAAAAATTTCCAATAAGATTATGTTCATCTTATAAAAAAAAAATAAAAAAAGGTTTACGAGGATTAATAAATGAGTTCTACAACTAGATAGAATGTCTTTGTCCTTTATTATGCTATATCAAATCCAGCATAGGAGAATTCAGCCAAAACAAAGGGCAACTCCCATTAAACATTGAATATATGTTATATTTTCAGTTAGCTGATCAGTGTTAAGTTGATATTCATTCATGTAATTCATAAGGGTGGGATCAAATAAATGCCTATGCTACACTTTATGTACAACATGCTAATCACCTCTTAACTTTGTATCTTGAACATAAAATACTTGAGTAACTTTACCTGATAATACATAAGGATCATTATCATACCAAGTTTTACTTATATTTATAGATGTGAAATCATCATCAATTACAATGGGTTTTTTATGCTCAAGATCAAACCATTTGCACTTGAATAATATTACATGATTTCCATCAATATAGCTCAAATCAACAACATCAGTTAATACCCCGTAGAAATCAATACTTTCATCTTTATGAGTACCTTAAACTGATACACCACTATTCTTGGTTACCATTCAAATGTCATGTTGGTTGACTAGAAACTTAACTTCATTAACAATGCACCCTGAATATATATTAACATAAATATCTGGACTTATTGCTAAAGAATAAAGATCTTCATTACCTTCTAGTGATTTATGAAGATTCAAGCTCTTCATCTAGAAGCCAAAAAAAAATCAAGTTTTATGAAATTGTTAAGATTAGAAAAAAAATTTATAAATATAAATAGTAAAAAAAAATTAAGAATTGAGTTTCTCACTCTTTGTTTAAAACATAATGGAAAATGATCTTTTGCTTTGTTGCCACATCTTGAATAAATGAATCTTCTTTTCTTAACTCATTCTCATATTCATTGATACATAATTTTTATAAGATTTAATTGTAGAGTAATATATTATTTGTAAATAAGTTTAATATCATCAGACTTTTAGTTAATTACATACCTAAGGTATGGCTTTAACTCCTCATAATTATTAAGAACATACCATCAAACTAAATTGTACTCACTCCAAGATAATGTAGTGAAATGTGGTTGACCAAAAGGATGAATTCTTCTAGAGAAAATTGAAAGTTGATTTTCATGCAAATGAACATCCTCATTATATTCTTCACCTTGATTATTTTTACTCTTCATGCTATGGAGGTATCTAGAATAAAATGTTAATGCCTCATTAATAACATAAGCTTCTGCAATTGATCCTTCAGCGTGAGCTTTATTCCTAACATTCCCTTTATGAACACTTAAGATTTCCAGCATATAAACAAATTTTAATAAAAAATTATGCAAATAATGAATAAAATATATATGTAAAAAGTAAATGTTACTAGCACAAGAAGTAATATTTCAATCGGATACATCCACTATACTGAATAGGTCCAACAAGCCTAGCCGCACATGATAAATGAACAGCCAAGTGAAACATTATGTCAAAGAAAGCAGGTGAAAATATCATTTCAAACTGACAAATTGTATTAACGATCATTTCTTCTAATTTCTCCAACACATCCAATCTCAATGTCTTTGTACATAATATCCTAAAAAATCTTGACAAATATCTTAAAGCATTATGCACATCCTTATTTAAATATCCACGCAATCCTAAAGGAAGGATTCGTTGTAACAACACATGACAATCATGGCTTTTTAAGCCCATAAGCTTACCATTTTGAATATGTACTAATCTAGATATATTTACTGCATAACCGTCTGGAAACTTTATGGATCTAACAAAGTTGAGAAACCCTTCTATATCTTTTGGAGAAAGTGTGTAAGAGGCTAGAGGCTTAAGATATTTCTCACCTTGTTTTTGCAATGTAGCTTATGCCTTATGCCCATATATTATAGATCTAAACAAGCTTTCTCTGTATCTTTTGTCTTTTCTTCTATATTTAATAAGGTCCCCATAATGTTGCCATAAATATTATTTTCAATGTGCATTATATCAAGATTATGACGTAATGTGAGACTTCTCTTAGAAGGCAACTCAAAAAATATATATATTTTTGTCCAAGTTGATTCATGAAGGTTACATTTTCTTTTTTTATAGCTAGATGCTTTCTAAACTTCAAATCCTTTAATGATTCCATTTCTGATAATGTTTCATCTCCTGATAAAACTTGAGGTCTCACTCCAACTTCATGTTTTCCATTAAACTTTTTACTTTTTCTCCATTTGTGCTCCTTAGGAAATCTGTGACCCATGTAACAAATTTTATTTTGTAAATATTATGAAGAAGTTTCACTGTCACATATTAGGCAAGCTTTATAACCATTTACTTTATGACCCGATAATATACCATAAGCTAGAAAATCATTTATATTCTATAGAAGAACAGCATGCATTTGAAAGGTATTCTTACTTACAGAATCATAAGTTTTGATACCATTCACCCATAAGTCATTTAATTCTTCTATAAGTGGCTTTAAATACACATCTATTTATTTCCCAGGAGCAATTAGTCCAGGAATTAATAGTGTCATAAACATAAACTCATAAGACATATAGTTCCAAGAAGGTAAATTATATGGTATAAGAATGACTGGCCACATGCTATAAGAAGTGCTCATATTACCAAAAGGATTGAATCCATCTGAAGCTAATGTAAGGCATATATTACGAGAATCCTCTGTAAACCAAGGAAAGCTAATATCAAAATCATTCCAAACTTTAGAGTCAACTGGATGCCTAAATAAATTTTCATCCACAAATAAATTTTCCTTATGCCACCTCATTTCATGAGCAGTTTTTCTTGACATAAATAATCATTGTAATCGAGATGTAATGGGAAATAGTATAGAATTTTATGAGAAATTTTCTTTCATTTTCTATCATTAACTTTCCATCTTGATTCCAGGACATTCTTCTTTATCCTCATAATCTTTCCAAAATAAAGCAAATCATTTTTATAAGCATGAATCTTTCACATCCCAATCTGAGGCCTGATAAAATCTTCTTTGATTCATAATATAAAGAAAGAAGTATTTCACCCTTTGGAAAGATATATTTTATGAATTCAAGGATCATGTTGAATAATTTATTTGTCCAACGATTAAGAACTTTAATGTCTAATAACTTTACAAGAGCAGACAACATAGATAAATCTGAACCAGTGTATAAATCATGTTGTGCATCCTTCAATAATATATCAAATATAATTGTTTCATCTTTGTCGATAATATTATCACATTCCTCATTTGGTGAATTATTGGGACTAGAGTTCATGAAAGTTCCTCTATGTATATCCTCTATGATTTCTTAAATCTCATCAACCTCTTCATTTGTATTATTAAGATCATTCACATCTCTTCTGCCTAAATCTGCATCACTGAAAGCTTGGGATGTTTCCTCATAACATTTCCATTCAATGTATGATGTTTATATTTCATTAATTAGTAAATGATTGTCTACGACACTATAAGTTTGAAAAAAGACATTTGCGCAGTAACGACATGGGCACCAAATCTTCTCTTTTTGAGGATTATTTTCATGGGCAAATTTAATAAATGCAGTGATCGTAAACGTCAATCATTAACATTAATCGAACTTTTATCCATTGATTTGGCCTGACAAAATTATGAAGAAAAAATAATTATTGCATGACTAATCTTACAAAAAGTTCTTGTTGTGAAATTTTATATCAATTCAAATAAGAAGCTGACAAAAAGCACTTCAGGTTATGAAATAATTACTCCTTTAACAATGTAAACAACTAGAATAGAACTTATAAAAATGTTAATAAACTATGTTGTTTTTCCGCCCTTTAAATCAACCTTCTTCTCAAGAGGGGGGCAATGAAACTTCAATTGGATTCCTCACTGGAATAGAATAGTTAGAGGTAGCTATAACATACGATTTCACTGAAATATGATGTTACTTTTGGCGGATCTCCATTTTGTTAATGGGTTTTTTATGAGTTTTGAGTTATGTAGCATTATGGAAACCAAGCTCAAATTGAATCTAAAAGAGTGCTACTATCTTCTAAATTGATGGGATAGTCATTGGTTGATCTTAGAGAAAAAATTCATACATGCATTCAGTAGTAGAATGAACTTAAATGAACATGGGCTCTTATTTTTTGAGCTATGCAACATGTAGTAAACAAGCTCAAGTTGAATATACAAATTGCTAGTACTTTATAAATTGAAGTGGATTGTCAATGGTTTATCTTGAATGAAAACTTGTATTTGAATTTTTAGGGATGTAAAATGACTTTTAAAAATGGGTAAAAATAATTACCATGTTATGAGTAGACTCCTATGTGCAATAGTGAAAATGTTACTAGTTGATTTTGATTTTAGCTATTATGCAGACTACAAGCTTGTTTGATTCAGCTCACACCAAATTTCACAATTCAGTTGTTTGTAATTCCTTATGTTGGCACTTGTTTAATTTTTCTATTTTGGCTAGTCACTGATTTGGAAGATTGCTGCTCAGTTTCATTATATTCCCAATTTTACTTTGTTTATAACTATTCCTATTTTGTACTATAGCTGGGATTGATTCTTCATTGTAGCTGAGATCTATAGTTTTCTATATCCTTCCATATGGAGTCCTCTTTTGTCACTAATTTTGCTTAAGATGTTCATTTCCTTTTTTAGCAGCCTCCCGTTGTTTCTCGCTAATTTAGAATTGTAGTAGGAGCCAATTTGTTTTTCTTGGATCTGAGGGTTATCTAAACATGTAAAAAAATATTCAATATTTAATAAATTGAAGGAGGTTTATTGGCTCAAATTGAAGGAGGTTTATTGGCCCTAAACCCTTATTCTATTGTAAAGTCTCAATTTTCTTTGATGTCTTTTATCCTTCTTTCTTTTTATCTACATAGTACATATTTTTCTACTAATTTTGTGTGTGTAATTTAGATTAAGTAAAATTTGATGTAATCAAACTTGCCTTCTTACAATGTGAATCATAATATTTATGTTTTATTTAAATCTATGATATCGTGCAAAATTACAATTTTGGATGATCATTAAATCATCATTTGGAGTAAGTTGTAAGTGCTCTTTGATTTTTGTAAAAGATAAAATTTTATATAATTAAGAGTTAAGAGTCTACTAATTTTGTTATTTGTGCATGTTCTTGTTCTTCATAGCCTATTTTGCATTAATGAAATTCAAGATCACAAGATATTTTATATTAGATTTTGTATTAATGTCAATGCTTACATCATCATGTAAACTAGAAATAGAACATAAGAAACGAGTCAATTATAAAATTAATAAATTATGTTACTTACAAGAAGTTGGGTATGATATGAGTCTAAAGTTATAAGGTGACTCTTCAAGTTTAAAAATATATTTCTATATTTGATTGGACGTATAACTTTAATAAATTTTTAAATGGAATAAAAAATTAACAGGATTTCTTTGGATGTTATGATTGTTATAATTTGCTTGATTACAAAGTAGTTGGAATTATTGTTATGAAATTAGTGGACAAGACCAATAATATTGGGCAATGCTGCATAATCTTCATGGACTGGTATAACTTATAACCATATAGGTCAATTTTTATCATTTAGAGAATATATGGGCTAATTGTATGAACAATTTAATTATTGATAATAAAATAGATATGATGCGGTTGAATATTATTCAAGGTTGAGCATCTTGCAGCCCAATTATTTACATATGAACTATTTTGTTATCCTTGTTTCATTAAAGGTCTTTGTTTAGAGAATATGAATGAATTAAGTTATAATTCAGTAAAAAACATATACAAGGTTTTATCCAAATCTCTAAATATTAAATCATATTACAAGTATTTTGTTAGGACTATTATATTTGCAATTAAGGAGAAATCATTACTTTCCCTTCTAAAGCCTATTAAATATGTATAAACATAAGAATAATGGATTATCAATTTGGAATTTATTGAAGATACTATAGTTCAAGTTTGATGGTTGAAGTAGAGGAATGCATCGGGCTTGTTGTGTGATAGAAAAGGCACTCTCAAACTGAAGGGAAAATTCTATAAGATGGCAGTGGGACCTACAATGCTTTATGGTGCAGGATGTTGACCATTAAAATAGAAGCATAATATTAAGTTAAGTGTTGCAGAGTTGAGGATGCTTAGGTGAATGAATGTCTTTACTCTTAGAGATTGGATACAAAATAAGCATATACGTGAAAATGTTGGAGAAGTTTTAGTGGAAGATAAGATTATAGAGAGTCACCTTAAATTATTTGTTCACATAAAACAACGGACTTCTGATAACCCGATTAGGAAAGTAGATGTATTAGATTTGACTTATGTAAAAAAAGGTAGAGGTAGACCTAAAAAGACTTGGTTAGAAATATTAGAAATGACCTTTCTTTATTAGATTTAAATGAAAATTTGACTCTTAACCATACATAATGGAGAAAAAATGATTCATAATGCCGACCCAACATAGTGGGGTAAAGGCTTGTTGTTGTTGTTGTTGTTGTATGTTGTTGCAACATGGATGATAAAAACACCAACAAAAAAGTCAATGAGATGGAGATCACCCTACTAACATCTCCTTTAAATACAACAACATGATGATCTGAACTAACCAACAAGGCCTTATGAAATGCATCATTCATCACTTCTTCAAACAGCAAGCCTTACTCCCACTAGTTAGCATTATTTTTTTTAACATATATCTTAGTGACAAGTTCTATGAGATTATTGGTACATTAAATAGATCTCTATCTTTTCTTAGAATACCTTTTCTTATTTTAAACCAAGAGTAAAAAGTGACACTCTCCTTTAACATTTATTACTCTCAAAGGTCAAAATTGTATATGTCAATATTTGCTATCATGAAAATAAGTAAAACGAGAGCATCATTGAAGAAAATTAAAGAAAACCCTAAACAAATAAGAACTTTGAGTTATATCATATGGTCATTAAAGTTGTAGAGAACGAGTAGCTGAATAATAAAATGTATTTATATGGTCAAAATGAGGATGGTAAATCAGATAAGAGAATCTCAAAGCTAGTTCAATTGGCTCTATATAAAGCAAAGTTAAGTAAATTAGAACTAAAAATGCAAGTAGCGTCTCATACTCACATGCATCATCAATCAGCACATGTGAGATGAGAGTGTTGGGTAAATTTATTCTTCATAACATGTATTTAAAAACTAGCCATCACAATTAAATTAAATTCAAATAAGTCTATCATAGCAAATTATCCTGGAATTCAAACATGAAGAAATGATCCTAAATTAAGAAATCATTTCTCTCACTTTATGAATCAAATTTTTTTTTTCATAGCACGGTAGAAGGATATGTAAGAAAAAAACCTACAATAAAACCAAGAAAAAATGACAACATCTAGGACCTATTTTGATGCCTGCAAGAAATGCAATATATGAGAAATGATTTAAACCCCACACTCCACAGATCACTTTTCTCACAAAAATTTCAGATTGAAGAAAATGTGAAAATCAACACATGGAGTGAGAAAAAAAAGACAAAAAAAAGACTAAATGCAAAATAGTGAGTGGACTGTGAAAATCAACACATAAACAGCCATTGGATCTTTACCTCCCAACTATTGAAAATCAATTATAACCTCTTAAAGCAACTATAGCAATCAATAATGTTGATTGATATGATAAAACTGAGAGGCAATTATAGTATAAAAAATATCATAGAAATTTTTAAATGAAAAGAGTAAGAATGCTATTAGGGATAACCTGAGAGAGAGAAACTGACGGAGGCGAGTTTACAGGATGGTCCGAAGAATTGTGAGAGAAGAAACTCATATCAATGTGCGAATGAGAGAGGTTATGGCCGCTAAATATGGAGTCTAACGATTGCAATTGGAGGTCGTCGCTAAAAGGTTAGTGCAAAGGGGAATAACAAAATTGAGAGCAGTTCGCGTGCATGAGATTGAGATCAATTCGCATGCGTGACAATGAGATTGTGGGAGTAGGTTTTTGAGTTTTTTTAATGTATAGTTTTATTTAAATAAGTAATTATTAAAATTTAGATAATATATACTATAATTTATCTCATGAATAAATTATTTTATTTCTCATCATAAAAATAGAAATATTATATTGATTTCATTAATTTATTTATTAATTTTAATTTCAAAAATATTTTTATAATAAAAATTTATTCTGGGGGCGCTGTCCCCGAAAACCCCCTGCGGGGCGCAGCCCCTTGACGCTGTGACCTGACCTGGCCGGTCAAACCCCATCAAGGGGCACTGCACATTTGGACCCCCCAACACATCTATGAAGCGTACGACGGTCAAGGATCTGAACAAATAGGGGTCGAGCCAATTTTAAGGAAACTACAACATATATTTTGTACAAATTGAATGATTAATCAATTACATCACTTTATTTTTTTACAAACAAATCATCCATACATTAACCTAATTTTACTTTAAGGAATAAATGTCATTATATAAAAGGTTAATGATATTTTAAAATTTTATTATGTACACAATTAAAAAGAATAATTAGTTACTAAAATGACATGTATATATTTGTGAAAAATAAATCTTAGACTATTAGTGACAAAATTAGAAGCAAATTTTCCTTTATGGTGGCTAATATCAATATTCCTTATTTTTTAGAGGCCACACTTACTTTTGATCGCTAAAAGATATCTTTAGCGACCAAAATTTTTTTGTCTCCAATTTTTTGGTTGATATTAACCCATTTTCTAGTAGATAGTATGGTATTAATATATATAAAGAGTATTTACAAGTAATTAAATATCATATTTTAAACTAAATTTTAAAATAAATAAAACTTAAATATTTATCTAAAATAATAAAATATATTTAAAAAATTTAAAATTTAATTAAAAATTGTAATTATTTATATTTAATTATTAATTTAAAATACAAGATATTCAATAATTAAAATAATTTAAAATACATTTAACATTTTAAACTAATTTTATTTTTAAATTAATAAGAATAATTCTATGAAAAAAATGATATATTATTTGTATATTTTTTATTTAAAAACAATTTTAAAATAATTTTAGAAATTTTTTATTTTAAAATGTATTTAAAATAAATTTTAAAACTAATTAACTGACGACTGGAGACGTGGTGGCTTCCAATTGGTCCCGCGATCTGCAGGAAATCATTGCCTGACAGCATAATAATTGTGCTATCGACAATGATTATTGCGGATGCGACCACAACTTAACCACGTAGGTAAGCCTCTAAAGCCATCCGATCCCGTGCATTTTGAGATGAATGGCCCTGATTGAGTCGGAAGACAGATCTAATAGTTTGAAAGAAACCACGAAATGATAGGATCTCTACTGTTGATCAAATGATCAACGGTGGAGATCTCATACACTCGAACTTAGGGCGAAACAAAAGCCCTAATACATTTTTTGGTTCATTCTCTGGAACGACTCAATAAAATAAAATAAAATTTTAAATACAAGTAACGCAAGTGAAGAGCAATCATGGGGGACCATTTTTGTGTTCTGAAATATGATATTCATAAAGCTATTTAACCCTATGTGTAGTGACCTAGGTTAAGGGGTTTAAGGAGTTTTCACCATTGGATCTTTAGGATTTTGATATGGTTGAGCTTATTGATTGTCCTCATATATTTTTTTAGTTGAAACCACAACCAAACGAGCACTAGGTCAAACGGATGGAGGCCTTGGATGGATCTAGGCCACAGGAAACCACCGGTGAGGTTTAACTGGAGGGAATTAAGTTGGGAAGATGGGGTAGAGTTAGGAGAACTCTCAAATGAAACTTCTCAGGCTAAGAAGGCTTAGAGAGGGAGAGATTACCAAAGTCCTTCTAAAAAAAGCCTAATTCATAGATTTAAAGCCCATGGCATTGGATTGACGATTAAGATCCGTTGTAGGGCTAATTAGGAGGGATATTAAACTATTTTGCTGTGGTTTGAGTGAAAGACCAGATTGGAATGGTTTTAAAGGCTTTAAGTGGGCTCTAATTGGACTTAGAAAATCAAATTGACCTGAGGAAGACTTGGGTTGACCAATTCAAGGGTTAACTTGGTCAACCTGGTCAAATAAGTCCAAGCGATGGGGGGTGAGCCTAAGGAGCTTTGAAATTAATTTGAAATTGAATTGGGCTCACTTAGGACTAATTGGGTCAACCAGGGTTGACCTGGTCAACCAAGGTTGGTCTGGTCAACCAGGTTGGCCTAGGGCAAGGTTCTAGACCCAATAGGTTGGGGTTGACCCATTGAACCCAAGGAAGGTGGTGGATCGAACCAAGGAAGTTTGAATGGATTTGAAATCAAATGGAGAGCATTTTGGTCATTTTGGTCAACCTGGGTTGACCTAGTTAACCCTCCCATTCAACTTAGTGAGTTGAACCAAATTTGTTGAGCCCAGACCGAGGCCCAATTTAACTAGATCAACTCCCTGAACCAAGGGTTTTGGGCAAAAACAAGGTCAACGCTGTGGATGGATCATGAAGAGCAGGTCGTGAGATGCGGCTGAGGGAAGCTTGCGATTAGGGTAGGTGTCATGGTATGGACTTGATTGGAAGAAGTTCGATGGCTTTGTTGTTGGATGCGGAGGTTTGGTTCGGCCGATAGGAAGAGATGGGAGGATATCAGAGTTAGGCTTTAGAAAGTAAAAAAAGCATAAAAATAAAGGACATCAGGATTTAATGTGGAAAAACCCAAAAAAGGAAAAAAAAATCATGAAGTCACACCATAAAAGTAAAAGACCAAATATTTTCTTACTTGTTTCATCATTGTGGTGTTTACTCCTCACCATCCCCAACAATTCACTATAAAATATTTGGTTTCTTCGTCACTACTATTGTGAAATTTTATTCATTTCTCTTGTATACTGCTGGAAATCACATATTGATTCTCTTGTTATAATGTTTGGTTAGCATGTAGTTCTTGATTTATTGTTAGAGGTAAATGGCCTAGTAGAACTCTTTTTTTTTTTGAAGAAAGCAAGTAATGCATTAAAATAGAAAAAGCAAAGAAATTACAAGAGTACTCGCATAGATTCCTCCTTCAAAATTTTAAAGAATGAAGAAGGAATCTTATCAAGCACAATGTTATCCCAAATAAAAGAAGAAAAAAGTGCCTAGTATAACTCAACAATTAAAAAAAAAAGATATTATTTGAAGTTTTTGAATGTTGTATTTTTCATTCAAGAACTGTCGATTTGACTAGTGAATGGATCTCGATTTCTTAAAATTGGTTCGTTCAATTGGTACCCCATTAAGCAATTAGATACATTAATTTAAAAAGTTTAGTATAAAATATTTAGATTAAAACAAGTTAATTTAAATTTAACATGTATTTATTTATAATATGCATAAAATTTCCGCAATAATTAAGTTTAACCCTCTTGTTTGGTTGAGGAAAATTGGCATGGATTTGTAGTTAAATTTTCTACCATGCATGATAACATAGAAAGACAATAAGCCAGACTTCGTCACTCAATGCCTTCTATTTTGCTCTTGTTCCACTCTCTCAGGACCTTAACATTCCTCCTTTCTTTCTCCAGGTGCTGAATTTCAAGCCAAAGATCTGCTGGGCATGTTGGTAGAGAACACATCAGCAGAGCAATTGGGCACTGCAAGGAAGGTCACAATCTCATCAAGCTCCGCTAACATTATTGCAGATTCAGCTACTAAAGACAAAATTCGAGCTAGCTAGACTTGCCTGGATAACATAGTTGCATATCACAAGTCATTCATTTTAGAATATTCCTTATTTTAAAGTGACAAATTCTTATTTTACCTCATCTGTGAAGAGTTATTGAACCATTTTGAAATTATTACAATCATTCTAGTCATCAAATATTTGATGCATAACTGTCAATGCCCTCATGATGTAGTATATATGTTAAAATGATTTGCATAAAATGTTGGTGATGGTGACTGCCACCACCCACCTCATGTAGAGTAATAGCTGATCCAATATATTTATCATAGTATATATATATATTCTAAGAAAAATAATCAAATAATGAAAAGTACTGGCTAGAAAACTTTGAAAGTTAAAAAGACTAAAATCATTAGGGCATGGACCATCCTATCACCCCCAACATCACCACCACCATTACCACCACATATGCTAGCTAGCTGCCACCGTCCAAATGACTCCATGTTCTTATTTCCCTCCCATTTCCCCCTTTATATGTTCACATATATTTGAGGGGCTAAAATATGAAGATCTTATCCAATTATATTATGCTTGATTTTTTACATATTTTCATAAAATTAATGTTTTAAATTACAAAAAGTACAAAATAATAAATACAAACTATCATAGGCAAATAAAAAAAAATTATTTTAAATCGCATGCATTCAAAATTTAGGACTTAATACAAAATATCTATATGTAATTATAAAAAGGTATAAATTAAATGATAGAATTTTTTTTTTTGGTTGAAATTTTTAGTTCTGCAATCACCTGACAAAAGAAAGAGCATGACTGAGAATCCTAAGAAGTAACATTCTTTAAAATATCAATTCGTATTCTTTGCCGCACACAGTTAGTCAAAAGTTTAAAATTATATCTTGCCTCCAAGGATTTCAAATAAGTCTATTTAATGCTTAACTCATATTTATTTTTACTTTTACTTCCTTTAATTTTTAATCTAATAAGAAATTAAAATATGCTTAATATTTTATATATTATTTATTTATTCATTGGATTCAAATTTATCTATGGATGACACCTAATCTTAGAGCCTATGTGAAAATGGAGACAAAAAAAAAAAGAAAAACTTGGTGAAAAAAGATCTATTAGCTCAAGTGTCTTTGTATCAATGTAAAAAGTTTCAAAATGGTAATCTTCAACATTTATTTCTTGAGATTTTCAGATTACAAGAAATGCTACATTTAGAAAGAAATAAAAATATAATAATGAATGACTTCTAATATAGATTGCCTTAGACATGTTTCATGCTCCAAATAGCTTGGTGGATAACTATATATTGCATTCCTACTCCTTTGTGTCAAGGCAAGTTCTATTATATTAACTGTGTGTGACAAGTAAAGTTCAGGTGAGTCTGTTAATGAGGGATGTATTGAGGGTAGGGGTGCAACCAAGTCAAGCCGGCTCGCGAGCTGACTCGAGCTCGACTCGGTAACAGGCTCGACGAGTCGAGCTCGAACACGATTTCGAGCTCGACAGCTTATCGAGCTCGAGCCCGAACAGCCCGAGTACTCGACTCGGGAGCTCGTCGAGCAGCTCGGCATGAAATCTCCAGCGGGAAAATGAAATCGACAGCGGGAAACAAGGGCGCGGACGGAAGTTGTATCTCGAATGGATCTAGGCAATCCATTCGACCCATACGGCTTGGGCGTGTGATTCATTCAGCAGGAGAGTCATGGAGTTCAGTTCCCTTCTTCTCTCAAATAGCTTGCCATCTTTGTCTCTCCCATTCGATTGAAGCAACCAAACTAGCCTCCCTTTGTCTCTCTCACAGTAAGAACCTCACATGAAGCCTCACCAAAACTTCCCCCTCTCCCAGACGATCCCTCTCAAATTTGAATGGACTAGGTGCGGCTGACGTGTGATCCGACCTAGCAGAGATGAGTGACTTGTGATTCAAAGAAGAACGAACCAAGAGAGGGCTCCTTGCATATGTCGTGTGATCTGTGCGGCTACAGCAAACAAGAAGAGTGGGCATTTCTTCTTCCTCATCTACATTTTCCTCTTAATCTTCTTCTGAAGGCTGGCTACGGACGAAAGCTGGCGGTCACAGGCTGGCGACGACACAAACACCGACCACGACAAGAACGCTGGCGACCACACGGACGCTAGCGACGACGCGGCACTGGCAACGAATGCTCGCATGACGGAAGGACTGGGCTCAAACCGCCGCTCGAGTAGCTCGAGTAGCTCGACGAGCTTTTTTTCCTCTGTCGAGTCGAGCTCGAGCTCTACTTTTGAGCTCGACTCGAGTTCGAGCTCGAGTTCAAGCTCGATATTTAACTGTCGAGCTCGACTCGAACATCCCTTGACTCGAGCTCGACTCGACTCGTTTGCACCCCTAATTGAGGGGGTTGTGGCTGGCTAGTGCTCAGAAGTCATTTGGTGACCCTTTGTTGCAGTCTCAAGTTGCTTCAACGTGGAAGATGAGAAAAGAAAAATGTGAAAAATGAGTATGTTCAAGTTATGAGATAGAAGGCTCCATAGTTGACTGACTATGAAGGCGTGAGCTAAAACTTTTTAAAAAGATCATTCATACAGCTTAAATTAGTGGTGTCAATATTTGACACGACACAAAAATCCGACCCGAAATTTTTGAGTTAGACTCGACCCGTTTTCAAAACGGGTCGGGTTCGGGTTCCCGGATTCGACCCATTTGAAAAACAGTTCGGGTTCGGGTTTGACTCGACGGGTTGCTGGGTCGACCCGGAAACCCGTTTAAAATGACTGCACGGCTGCCCCCAAACCTGCCCGCCCCTGCCAGACTGCCCGCCCCTTGCTCGCAGCTACATGCGCCCTACTCGAATGCCCGTCGAAGCTACCCATGCCTGCCAGCTTGTAGCCGCACGCCCGAGGCTGCCAACGCCTGCCAGCAAGCAGCCGCACACCAGAGGCTGCCAGCACGGCTGCTCGTGCGCCCACTACGGCTTCCCACGCGCCCGCTTTGATTTTCTGCGTGCGTCCATGCCTGCGTCTATGCCCAGCTCCCCTTCCCTTGTCGGGTCGGGTCAACCTGGCAACCCGCCGAGTCGGGTCCGGGTTCGAATTTTCAATATGTTTACCTACCCGGGTCAGGTTAAGATTGACCCATTTGATCCCTGGTCAGTTACGGGTTTGACCCGAATCTGACCCGTGATCCGAAATTAACACCCCTAGCTTAAATGATGAAAATGGTTGATGATGGGAAGATGGGAGAGACGAGATTTTTTTGTGGGAGATGACTCTCTTTTGATTATTCCATAGGGTTAGGCCCCATTGAACCTCGGCAAGCACTCATTGTGAGGTTTACAAGGTAAGAGTTCATTTGTCATACCCATCAACTACCTATACATAAATTAGAATAAATTTAAAATCATTAAAATTATTTTAAAATTAATCGAATAATTAATTATTCGCGCGTGTGTGTGTATATATATATTAAAACAAGTCCTCTATATGCTTAAATTATTATTGTAAATAAAAAGTTTCAAAAATTTTATAGGTTTATTTATTTTCTAGTGATGAACATACAAAAGGTAATTTTCTTAGGTATTAATGTGCAAAAAAAAAAAAATCCATTAACACATAAAATCAACAAATTTAGAAAATACCAAACAACCACCACTCCAAACACTTATGATAATTGCACATTCACCCTTTTCCTGATAAATTTCAGTGCATTGGTGTTTTCCGGTACAAGTGACCAACCCCACATGCTCAGGTCTTAAAGACCAAAGATTCCATATCTCCAACCTCTACTGCGGTGCCGTACCATAAATACAAAAAAGTAAAGGGTCTTTTACTTAATTCATTAATATTAGTGGCCTACTACTGCAATTTCCTCATATCCCCGGCTTCCGCTCCAGCGACAGCTCCGCCACCATTATCCGCCTCTCCGCCTCCGCCGCCGAGTAGAATCTTCCGTAGCCCGCGAGCGTAGCCGAGAAGCTTGCCGAATGAAGGAATAATAGCCTTTACCTCGTCCTGTTCCTCGAAATCACGAAGCCAGGCATGGAATCTCGGGAACACGCCAGCGTCGACGAGCTTCACCTCCGCAACCTCCTCGAAAACAGCCAACCAGTAAGAACCGCACCCGAGGACGATGTCGAGAAAGCCTATTTGATCGCCGGAGAAGAAACGGCGGCCGGCGAAGACTCCGTCGGTGAGCTCTGCTTCGACAAGGCGGAGCTCGGAACGAAAACGGTCGACAGCGGCAACCTGAGAGTCGCCGGAAGAAGCGAAAACGGCGGCGACGGCAGGACCGAGGCGGTCGTCGGTGAAGTGGGCCCAGAAACGGGCGGCAGCGCGGTCGTGGGGGGATTTGGGGAGGAGTTGTCGAGGATTGTGGGGGAAATACTCATCGAGGAAATGGAGAATGAGGAGAGATTCAGGGATTGGTCGACCGTCGGCGACGAGAACTGGAACTTTTTGGTAGATTGGGTTGTGGAGAAGAAGAGCAGGGGATTTGTGGGAGAGATCTTCTTCGATATAGTCAAAGGTGAGATTTTTAAGCTTAAGAGCAAGCTGGATGCGGTGAGTGTAGGAGCTGGCCCAAGAGCCGAAGAGCTTAAGGGAGGAAGAAGAGGAGTTTTCTATCTCCATTGGTGAAACAGATGAAGGTTTTTGTTGGTCTCCTTTCTAGGAAAGGCTTGAGCTTTTCTGTTGAAAGACAGGAGAGGGAGGGCGAATTATATAGAAGAGAGATAAGTGGGTTACGAGGAGGAGAAGAAGGTGATGGTTTTTAAGGTGGGTGAGGATGACTTCGGAGGAGGGTGATGGAGAAGAGATGGGCGAGTACAGGGGAGGCTTGTCGGTGAAGTTATACAATCTGTCATAGCTTACTTCTTGTCGAGTAAAAGTTGACTTGTTTGTAAAGGAAGGACGTTTTTCATTTTTTTTTTCTTCTTTATATATATATAATATATTATAATCTTAGATTTGAAAAAAAAAAAAAAACCATATGTACATATGCATATTGAAGCTAAAAGATGATGTGGTTGATCGAGCTGAAACAATATATATCACTACGGTAAGACTTTACAAATGATGCATTCTATAAATTGGATAAAACATGAAAGTAATTATGTAGTTGACATGGCGTGGAAAAGATAGCTTTCATGATAGAAGAAAATAAAACCTTTTTAAAAAATAAAGTTACTCTTACATATTAAGAAATTTTTAGTATAATAGTTGATATTTTATTAAAAACTTTAAAATTAAACCTACTTTTGTAGGAGCTTTTCTAGGATGAGTGGCATTTTGAGAAATTACATTAACGAGAAATAAATTGTGAGATACTTAGTTCAAAACAGACATTGTCTCGATAGTTAAAAATTTGAGCTATTACAAATGATATCAATACAATACGCTAGTCAGGAGCATAATATTAGAACTAAGTGCTCCTATCTACCTATGGATGATTCTGAGTAAAGGAAACTAGCAAGAACGTCAATTATCTAATTAGAAAGATCGTGAAAGTTCAATTTTTATTAGAATATAAATTACTCATAAGATGAGTGATCACTTGGGAAGTTATACCAAGAAAATAATCTTTTTTACTTATAAGCATATAAGATTTGAATGCTTCTTAAGCTTGGTCCATAAATTTTTTTACTATACTTATAAATGTTAGATTCAATTCCATTTGAGCTCTGATCAAAATGTTGGGTTCAATGCTTGAGTTCTCAATGATAAATTTGTTGAAAAAGAAATATTTGATGGTCTCAATAAAATTTATTTCAAAAGTTTTTAATTCGTACCACTTTTAGACCTAAAAAATACATTAAAAATTTGTACTTAAATAACAAAGAAGGATAGTCTGACTACAGCCAAGAATAGGAACTCACCTAGCAAGAGTACATGAATAAAGTGAAATGCTTTTATTAAATTTGATTAATATTAGAATTTGACATTATAGCATAGATGTAGCCATGTTCATTCTATTTATTGGGATCACAAAAAATTTTATCTAAAAATTTTTCTATCTGATTCGTCCTCCAGAATGGTACCTAAATGACTAAGAAATTCCCCGAGAACGGGCCTTTCTTACTCTCTTTGGGTTCCGCGTATTTAAAATGCCAAATTTTTAGACTTTCACAATCAATAATAATAAATTACATTATATTTTTGAAAAGAGAAAATCTAGACTCATACTCCTGCATGCTTATCCTAATAAAAATTACAAATAATAACACACAACATCCCAAGCAGTTTATATTGTGCATAAAAGGAAACACACTTGGCCACACTTTTTAAATTTTAAAGGGATCTAAGTTGTCTCTGGAGCATCTACATAAAATATCATTAGTATTAAAGCATTAATGATTACGGTCCCCTTTTATTTAAGCGCTGCATGAGCGTGATCACCTGCATAAGTTTAAGTTAGTATAAAAGTGGTCCTACCCCATGGGAATTCTAACACAAATCATAACATGAACAAAGTGCAATAACAAAATAAATATCATAACAAATACAACATAATAGAACAAAGCAAACTAAACAATCACTCATGCCATATGCAAGATCATCACAAAAAGCAGAAAAGAAAGCAGGAAAAGTAAACACAGGCCCTAATCCTAGAGTTAGAAGTGTTATCCTAGCACATCTATGTGTGTGTAGTAGGCTTGTGTGGCTTTGGCTAGGTCCTATGTATGATAGTTAGTTCAGGTTGCCTAAAGTTCAAGTTTGTTTAAGGTTTAAAAAGAAAACTTTATTTAAAGTTCAAATATTAATGAATTAGAATTCATTTTAGTTAATTTAATTTATTGATCCATTTTAATGCTTAGGGTAGTGATATTTAATGTTCAAATTATATTAACCAATTTTGGAAAGTCTCAGGTCTTCCTAGGTGCTAGATTGAGGGGATCTAAAAGGTCCCTATTAGAAATAGGCAAGATTTGAGGGATATAACATTTTATTTAAATACTAGGGCTTACAAGGAGTAATTAGACTTTGAGTTTGATGGGTTTGGAATTTTTTAGGTAAAATTATGAATTTTAAAAGTTTCAGGCAATTAAAGGAATTATCAAAATTGCTTAATTATGGGTTATTTTATGGTTTTGATCCAAATCAGTTTCAAACTGATTGAAATCATCTCCAAAAGTCAAAAATGACTCAAAAAAGTGTTCCCATATTTTTGGAGAAAATTTAAAATTTTTAATAATGTTCAATTATCTAATAGAAGCAGAAAAGGTAAATTTTAGTTAAAGTTAAATTAAGGGTAAGATTGAAGTTAAACTAAGATACCCTAATTATCTAAGGTTAAGGGATGAATTCTAAACAATTTGAAGTAATATGGAGAATTTTCTGAGTTGAAATAGATTTATTACAATTTTTGGAAGTTATCGGGGCTTAATTTACTAATAAATTAGGGTTTGTTAATTAAGGGTTCCAAAGGCTCCTAAAAATTCCTAGAAAATTCTAGGAGATTTAGGGTGTCACTAAGTTTAAATATTGAAAGTTTCAAGTCATTCGGTGATCTTTCCTTGCTACTAAAATTTTTTTAAGTTTGCTAGACTAGTCCTTAATTATCGTCCTTAGGGTGTCGCTATATTATATGGGTTTAAATCAAGTGTTTGATACTAACCCTTAAGATAACATGCAAGGAGTACATAAATAAATAAACACACTATTTTCTAGGATCTAAGAGGGACTAGGATAAGTGCTTGTGCATCTTACACATGCAAAAGATGATGAAAGAATAATTACATGTGCTTATTGACGTAATTAGTGAATGCTTGAAACCCAATCATCCACTAATTCCACCTCCCCATGAATGTTATCCATATGCATAACTCATGTTTAAATCTCAAAGTAGATCTCTCTAAATTAAGAGATTTAATAATATGTATAATTTTAAAATAATTTAAAATACACATATATTAAATATATAAATTTAAAAAAAGTGTAATTCAAAATATTTTAAAGTAAATGCATACATAATATAGAAGAGATATACTGGTCACTCAAGGAGGTTAAAAAGATGTTTGAAAATAATTTTGTAATTTCAAAATAATCAAGATATTAATTCTTTAAGTATTATTTAAATAGCCACATAATTAACTAATACATAAATATGATAGAAAAACAATTTTTTTGGCATTTGGAAATATTTTTAAATTAAGATAAATATTTTTCTAAAAAAATGAGGTATTATACATCAAAATCTAATTTAAAATGAAATAGTTATGAATTTTAAAGTTTAAAGTATTTAATTTTTTTTTAAATAATTTAAATTTAATATATAAAAAATTATTAAATTAAATTAAATTAAGTATTAAAGTTTTTGGAATTTAAGTAATTTGATAAAAATAAATTTCATAAATTTTGAAAAATAAATTAATTTTGAATTAATTAGTTATTAATTAAATATTCTAAGTAATTAATAATTAAGAAACATATTTTAAAATAAGAAAATATTTATTTAATTTAAAATTAAATGACGAAAATAATCCTCAAATTTTTTCAATGCTTTAACAAAAATAATTTTTATAGATTTTTATAATAATTAAAATTTCAATCAATTAATCATCAATTAGATAGTTTAAGTAATTAATAATTTAAAGAAAATGTTTTTAAATAGGAAATATTTAAAATAAGTAAATAAATAATAATAATAATAATAAATCTTTGGTATATTAACATATTTAGGAAAAATAATTTTTACAAATTTAGAAAGTAATTAGATTTTAAATTAATTAATTATTCATTAGGCAATTTAATTAATTAAAAAATTGAAATAATTCAAAATATGGAAGTATTTATTAATTTAAAATAAAACACTTAAAATAAATTATCTGATATTTTAAAATAATTTAATAAAAAAATAATTTTTATAAATTTGGAAAGTATTAAAATTTTAAATTAATTATCAATTAGATAATTTAAGAAATTAACTATTTAAAATAAATTAAAATACTAAATAATTTATTAATTTAAAATTAAATACTTCTAAAATAAATTATCTAACATTTTAAAATAATTTAATAATTTTTTTTGTAAATTTAGAATGTATTTAACTTAATTATTAATTAATAATTTAAATATTTAATTGTTTATCTAAATAAGAATTACATAAAATAATAATAATATTAAGTATAATTAATATTTTTTAAAATAAAAAAGTTAATAATACTAAAAAGATTTTCTAATTTTAAGAAGAACATAACTTAAATAAATATTTATTATTATTATATTGAAAATAATTAATAAATATTAATATTAAATTAATATTTAAAGATTAAATAATAAACATTTTTTGAATAACATATAATATACCATAAATAAACTTAATTTTCGATTTATATTTTTAAAATTATTATTAAAAACATATTAATGAAAAATATTTTGTTTTTATAAAAATATTTAATATAATATTAATTTAAATATAATTAAATACTTAAAATAGGTTTAATTAAATAATTTAAA
The DNA here is from genome assembly GCA_022539455.1 of Dendrobium nobile. Lineage (NCBI taxonomy): Eukaryota > Viridiplantae > Streptophyta > Magnoliopsida > Asparagales > Orchidaceae > Dendrobium > Dendrobium nobile. The sequence continues at coordinate 2,687,339 of CM039732.1, read as the reverse complement.
ATATATATGATATTTAAGGATAATTTTAATTTTAAAATAAAGATGGTAAAATCATGAAGAAAATTATATATTATATATATATATTTTTTTTTATTCTAAAATAATTTTAAGCTCATTTTTAATTTTTTTTAAATGAAAAAAAGATTCGTTCTCTCGAATGACTCAACAAAACATATTGAAAATTTAAACAAGAGTAATACAAATAAAGAGCATTCGTGAGGGAGTGATTTCACATTCTAAAATGAGGTATATGAAAAATTATTTAGATTTATGTGTTGTGACCTAGGGTAAGAGTTTTTTTAAGAATCTCATCATTGGATCTTCAAGTTCTTTATACGGTTGAGCTTTTAGATTATCCTCATACACTTCTTTAGTTGGAGTCGAGTGTTAGATCTCCCTCGATCGATGAAAAATTGCTTTGAAAACTCTTTATCTTCAGCTCACCGGTAGCTTTGACCGGTGGGTTTTTGACTTGGAAAAGGTGGAAGAGAGTTGAGAGATCTCAGACCAAGAAGTTCGGGTTGAGAGCGGCTAGGGAGAGAATAAAAGCCAGCCCCTCTCATGAACCCCTAAAAGAGCATCTAAAGAATTAAGGCCTAAGTTCCACAGCTAGGATTCAACCTAAGGTTAATTAGGAGGGAATTGAAGTGATTTAGCAGTGAGTTTGATTGCTAGATTTAGGTACAAATTTAAGTTCATGAGAAGGGAAAAAAATTAAATTAAGCATATTAAATTAAAATCAAGCTCAAAATCAGATCCGATTTATGTCAATTTGGGATTCAATTTAATTTTGCTCAAATTGACCCAATTAAATTTAAATAAAAAGATGACTCGAATCATAACAAACTCGATACGGCTAAGGTGGACTATTTCAGCTTAATCAAACACTATCGAGTCTAATTTAACTCAATATGAACTGATTTGAGCTCAAATTGGATTTGACTTGGATTAATTGAATTGATTAAAGGCCCTCGAGGGCACTCAAATAAAAATCGAGATCAATAAACGAATCCCCAACAGGTGCGGCAAATAAACTATCGAACCGCACATGTTGGCTTTGACCAAATGTGACAAGCAAAATTAAGTAAAAACTAATAGTAAAATATCACCATAAGGTGGAAAAGTAGTGGGGTCTTTTCCTGGCCTTACTCTATAGTAAGGGCAGAGCCGAGGGAAGAACCCAAGAGAAAGTAATAAAGTAAAGGATTATCGAATGGTGAATAAATAGTCGGATTCTCTCTTGGCCTTACCTTATAGCAAGGGCAGAGCCTAGGAGAGAACCAAAAGAAAAGATCACCACAAGGGTGAAAAAGTAATGGAATTCTCCTCTAGCCTTACCCTACAATAAGGGCGAGCCGAGGGGAGAACCCAAGTAAGGTAGGTAACGTAAAATGTCACCAGGTGGTGAATTTTAGTGGGGTCCTTTCTTGGCTTTACCCTATAGAAGGGCATAGCCAAGGAATGAACCAAAATAAAGTAGTAACATAAACCAGCTATCTATCTAATCTTATCAAATCAGCAGGATAAAAGGTACAAAAGGGTGGAGAGGAATGCCTTTCAGGGGCTCTATCGGGCTCTCTCAGCTGGATAATTCTCTATATCTTCCTTACAATCTCAGTTTAGCAAACATAGATGGGCTCAATACTCACTCGATCATTTCAATTGAGTAAATAAAGAATTGGGGTCTGACGCCCACCTGATCACGATAAAGCATCAGAGAAGTAAAAGGGTGGTGAGGAATGCATCACAAGGACTCTATCGGGCTCTCTCAACTGGGAAATTCTCTATGTTTGCCTTAGCATTTTAGTTTAGCAAACATAGATGATCTCAATATTCACTCGATCATTTCAATTGAGTGAATAAAGAGTCGGGGTCCAATGCCCGCCTGATCACGATAAAGCATCAGAGAAGTAAAAGGGTGGTGAGGAATGCCTCATAGGGATGCTATTGGGCTCTCTCAATCGGGTAATTCTCTATAACTGCCTTACCATTTTAGTTTAGAAAACATAGATGGGCTCAATACTCACTCGATCATTTCAATCGAGTAAATAAAGAGTTAGGGTTTGATGCCTGCCTGATCAAGACAAAGCATCAGAGAAGTAAAAGGGTGGTGAGGAATGCCTCCCAAGGACTCTATTGGGCTCTCTTAACTGGGTAGTTCTCTATGTATGCCTTACTATTTTAGTTTAGTAAACATAGATGGGATCAAAACTCACTTGATCATTTCAATCAAGTGAATAAAGAGTCAGGGTCTGATGCATGCCTGATCACGACAAAGCATCAGAGAAGTAAAAGGGTGGTGAGGAATGCCTCTCAGGGACTCTATCGAACTCTTTCAATTAGATAATTCTCTATGTCTACCATACCATTTTAGTTTAGTAAACATTGATGGACTCAGTATTCACTCGATCTTTTTAATCAAGTGAATAAAAAGTTGGGGTCTGACGTCTGCTGATAACGATAAAGCATCAGAGAAGTAAAAGGGTGGTGAAGAATGCCTCCTAGGGACTCTGTCGGGCTCTCTATACCAGGAAATTCTTTATGTTTTCGTTATAATTTCAGTTTATTAAAATTTAGATATACTTAATACTCACTCGATCATTTCAATTGAGTGAATAGAGAGTTGGTGTCTGATGCTCGCCTCATCACGACAAAGCATCAGAGAAGTAAAAGGGTGGTGAGGAATGCCTCCCAAGGACTCTATCGAGCTCTCTCAACCATGTTGATGACCTCCAAAAGGACACCACTCAACTATAGGAGTGCAAAGGGGTATACGATAGCACTGATCTAGAGGGATATAGACGATCGCGGGCCTCTGCTCTCCTTGCAAATGGGCTAATGGTAGGGTAGATTAGATCTTACATACGACTAATCATTGAGGATAGCGGCTCTCGCCAGCACACCCCGATAGATAGTAATATACACGACCTGATCAAAATAATGGATTTCCCCCACCCGTTATATTTTCTTGAGTGGGGTTTATTATATATCAAATTCAATTTTCCACGGGCATAAGCCCCTGTGGTTAATTATATCTCCGGCTGGAGCCCGAGAAGACTTTTGATTAAGGATCCTATTTTATCCTTCCAAATGGGATTGGCACAAGGGTGGAGACTAGAAAATCCTACTCAAAAGGAAGAAATGTCCAATTAGCTTAGTCAATATGCATACCAACATTCGAAGGGACTATGACACTAAGGAGAAATTGGAGAAAAAAAAATCAAGCACTCAACACATACATGAGAGAAAGATAGAAGTGGCATCATCCATGTGACACAGATAAGTAGGATTTATAGTCCATAAAGAGAAGGGAATTACCCACTATTTAGGCATACCACGAGACTGAATGTAATAACCTTGAATCTTAAATCTAAATTGGGCTAAGTGTTCTACACACAACACTAACACCCTTGTCCTAACTAATGCATTGTAAAACTTAGACTTACCCAGCCTGGATTAGGGAGCCAGCTAACCACCTAATCGATTTAAAACTATGCTGTTTGGCCATTTATGAAAGATAGATGGGTGGTTTAGTTTTTAGAAGTTAAGGACGACGTCTAGAGAGCTCCTAAGTGACCTTGTACTTATGTAAGGTGAATGCTCCTAGAGTTAATGCAAATAAATTTTAATTAAATTTATTTCTAATTCAACTCATGCTAGTTGAGAAGATCCAAATTATGAGTGTTTGAGATTTTAAATCATGATAATTACCCTCCTTTTATTTAGGGGGGCTGAGTAATTTTTGAAGTGCTTGCATAAGATAATGTTAGTATTTAAATCATGATAATTACCCCCCTTTTATTTAGCGCTGTATGTGCATGGCCACATGTAGAAAATATCATTAGTATAAAAATATCAATCCTAACCTATGGATAAATCTAATGCACAATCAATTTTCAGAGTACAGAAAAAGTAAGCAAACACAATAATAATTTCGCTCACAACATGTAGTAAAATCTAAGAAAGTCCATCACATAATAGAAAAGTAAATACCGACCTAGTCTAATTCTAGAAGTGGTGATCTAGCAAATAATCCTATGTGTGTGAAAAGACATGTGGCTAGGATAGATCCTAAGCTAGGTAGTTAGTTCAAGTTACATAAAGTTCAGATTTATTGAAGGTCTAAAAAAGAAACTTTATTTAAAGTTTAAATATTAGTGAATTAGGATCTATTTTATTTAATTTAGTTTGTTAATTTATTTTTAATTCTTAGGATAGTGGTAATTAAAGTTTAAGTTATCTTAGCCAATTTTGGAAAGTCCCGGGTCCTCTTAGGTGTTAGGCAGAGGGGATCCAAATTGTCACTATGGGAAATGGGCCAGATTTAGGGGATCTAGCACTTTAATTAAATAATAGGCCTTAAGGTGAGTAATTAGGCTTTAATTTTGCTGGATTTAGAGTTTTCTATGCAAAGATATGAATTTTTAAAGTTTTAGGCAATTAATTAATTATCAAAATTGCTTAATTAGGGGTAATTTTATGATTTTGATCCAAATTAGCTCTAAACTGATTCGAATCACTCCCAAAGGTTAGAAATGACCTAAGAAGGTGTTCCAAAGTGTTTGGGGAAAAATTAGAATTTTTAATAATTCTTAATTATCTAAAAAGGGCAAAAAGGTAATTTTTTATTAAAGTTGAATTAAGTGTTAGATTAAAGTCCAAATAAGGAGCCCTAATTATCTAAGGTTAGGGATTAAATTTTGAAGAGTTCAATCCATTATATGTAATTTTTTATTTAAAATGGATTTATTAGAATTTTCTAAAATAATAGGGCCCAAATTACCGGGTAAATTAAGGTTTGTTAATTAAGGGGTCTAAAGAGTGCTAAAAATTCTTAGAAAATTTTGGGATATTTAAGATGTTACTAAGCTTAAATGTTAAAGTTTTCATGTCAATCAGGGATCTATCTTAGCTCATAATTTTTTTTTAAATTTGCTAGATGGGTCCTTAATTTTTATCCTTAGGGTGTCATTATGTTAGAGGGATTTAAAATAAAGTTTTGTACTAACCCTTAAGAAAAGATGCAGGGGGTACAAAAAAATAGTAAACACACTATTTCTTAGATTTATGAGAGCCTAAACTAGATGCTCATGCATCATACACATGCAAAGTAAGATAAAGTAAAAACTAAACATGATTAATAATGTTATTAGTGAATGATTGGAACTCAATTATTCACTATTCCACTCCCACATGAATGTTATTCATTAGTAAAGCCTATGTTTAAAATTTCATGAAGTAGATCCTCCAAGATTAAAGTAATTTAATAATATATTGTTTTAAAATAGGTTAAAATACATATATATTAAATATATAAGTATATAAAATTTTAAAAAAATAATATAATTAAAAATAATTTAATTCATATGTGTATGAGGGATCCATTGACCACCCAAGCAAAGTTTCAAAAAGGTTTTGAAAATAATTTTTAATTTCAAAATAATTATTATATTAATCATTTAAATAATAGTTAAATAATTATTATATTAAATAATATAGCAAATATAAAAGAAAATTAAGTTTTGATATCTAAAAATGTTTTTTAAACCAAAATACATAATTTTTTGAAAATGTTAAGGTATTACGCATAAAAAATGGATTTAAAACAAATTTGTTATAGATTATTGAAGTTTAAAGTATTAAAAAGTAATTTTAAAATAATCTAAAATAAAAAATATTTAAAATAATCAATAAATTAAAATAAACTAAGAATTCATATTTTTTGTAATTTAGAATAATAAAAATAATTTTATAATTTTAAAAAATAATTGAATTTTAAAATTAACTAATTATTAATTAAATAGTTTAGGTAACTGAAAGTAATTTTTAAATAATTAATATTTAAAAAAAATTATTAAATAAAATTAAATTAAAATAATGAAGCTTCTAAAATTTTAGAAAATAATTTTTAGTTAGTAATAATAATTTAAAATAATAATATAACAAAAATAATAATAGTATTTATACATAAAATAATTTAATTTAAAAATAAAAAGATAATAAAATAATAATAATAATAATAATAATAATAATAATAGTAACAAAATGGTTAAAATAATAATGATTACAAATAATTATAATTAAAATAATGATAATAATAGTATAATAATAATAATAATTAAAAATAAGATAATAATAATATTTTAAAAAAGGGTTTTTACTATTTTAAAATAATTTAAAATTGACACAAAATTTTAAAATAGTTTTAATTTTAAATAGAAGAGGATAAAAATACAAGCAATTTGATATATTATACATATTTTAAGATTTAAAATAAATTTTCTATGATTTATTTATGTTAAAATAGGTTTTAAAATAACTTTAACATTTATTTTAATTAAAATGGACGGCGCCGACCTTGTGGGAGCTCCGGATTCATTCCGCGGTACCGAGACTCAGTTTTGACAATAATTTCCAATGATTGTGTTGTCACGCAATCATTTGCAATGATTGCTTTGATGCGGAAATCAATGCCGGATCTTTAACCACGTCGGCAGAGGATCCTCGCCGTCTGGTCTCTCGCTATTTGGAATGAATGGTGTAGATCGAGCCAGACGGGCGATGGAGTCACGGGATCAATTTTGCGGTTGGATGAAAGTCGTGCAATCGTGAAATCAAAGCCATTGATTATGAGATCAACGGCTTAGCTCACACGTAACACATACGTTATGTAAACTGAGACCATATTCTCTTTTTTTGCTTCATTCTCACGATCTAATAGACCAAATCAATTGAAATTTTAAACAGTAATCCTATGAATGAAGATCATTCATGGGGAAGTAATATCACGGCTTAAAATGCACTTATTCAATAGCTATTTAACCCTAAGTGTTATAGGCTAGGGTTGAGCTTTTCACCTTGGTTTATGGACGGATTTACCATTTAATAGCTTGTTGCACTTGTAGACTATCCACGAATCCTTTCCTAGTTGAACTCAAGCCCAAATTTGCCTTGGATTGGATGAGATTTGTGTAAGAAGCTTTCTAGCCTCGGTTTGCCAGAGATTTTATCGCCGGCGAGGTCTTGGCAGCGGGATTTGATTGAAAAAGATGGAGGGAGGTAGTGGGGTACTCACACAAAATCTCAGAGCCTAAGGAGGTCTAGAGAGAGAGAGAGAGAGAGATAGCATGAAAAAGGTCCCCAATAAACCCTAAATCATCCTATTTAAATCTCTAACCTATGGGTGGACAATTAGAATCCAATCAAGGGTGGATTAGAAGGGAAACCAAGCCTTGCAGCCATGGTTTTGAATTAGGCAGGGTTTGGAATGAATTAAAATGCATTAATGGGTCTTAAATTGACCTAAATTGATTAATTTGACTCATTTAGAGCTTGGGTTTGTTGAGAGAGTTACTATTTGCATGTTTTATATTCTTGCAACTTGTAAAGTTTTGATGATTCAAAACATTATTGTTTTAAAGTTTTTTTTCTCCTAACACTTTTTAGAAGAATTATTTTTGCTCTTATGTGGACTACCATTTCGGGATAATCGAACTCCAGACCAATGAAGACTTCTAATCAAAATTCAACATGAGATAATTTATAAATTGAAGCTTGTCATTTTCATTGTATTGAGTTTGAGAGGGAGTGATTGTAATTAAGTAACTTAGCACACATATACTTGGGGAGATCTTTAAAATTCATATTGATCGTACGGGATGAACCGTATTCGTACGGGATGATCAAGTCAGTTATCCCCTTGGAAGAGCAATGGAACGAACAGGAAGTATGAAAATTTTTCTATGTCTTGATCGTCCAGACGAAACTCTATATTCTACCCAGGATGAAATACTCTTTGTAAAAATTTCATCTAGATAAACTTTAATTCATCCCAGGATGAAATGCTCTCTAGAAAATTTTCATTCAGATGAAATTCTATATTCGGCCCAAGATGGAATGCTCTTTATAAAAATTTCATCCAGACGAACCTCAATTCGTCCCAAGATGAAATGCTCTCTATAAAAATTTCATCCAGATAAACTCTTACTCGTCCTAGGACGAAAATGCTTTAACATTTCCAATTTTGATAACTTCCTATAGTTTATCAAATCGACCCATGGTATAACTATTCATACCTGGACAACTTAGTTCGTACGGGATGCTAATCGGGTACGAAGTTAGTTCATACCAATATACATTGGGTTCGTATGCAACTGATTTAAGTAAGTTCGTCCAGGATGATTCACGATCATACAGGATGATCCACTATGTACAGACTTGAATATCAATAATTTTTGGACGGTTTTTTGTATCTTTTCTATATAAAGTTCAAATAGAATTGCCTCTTAATCTTTTTGCCTACTGATATTCGTACCAACTGAAGGGAGACTCAAGGAGAGTGTGAGAGAGTATTTGAAGGAGGATTCTCACTAATGGAGCGTGAAAGATTCACTTGGTACTCAAAGGTAAGAATCTCTACTTATGGTTTTTGATTACTTCACTCTTTTCTTTCTTCATTCTAGATTTCTTGTAAGAAGATCTGTCAAAGAGATCTGATTCTCTGCTGACACTTGGAGAGTGTGAACAGTTGAAGGGTTCACTATCCACACTTGGAGAGTGTGAAATGACGAAGGGTTCTCTGCTCACACTTGGAGAGTGTGAAAGGACAAAGGGTTCTCTGCCTACACCGAGAGAGTGTGAAAGGATGAACGGTTCTCTACCAACACTGGGAAGAGTGTAAAAGGACGACGGTTCTTTGCCGCACTAGGTAGTGGTGGAAGAGCATTTTGTAAAGGCTTCTTCGCCTTGCTGTGGGTGCAAAAGGAGAGTCACTAGTGGTATTAGTGCAATACTCGGAGGGTGCCTTCGGGGAGTGGATGTAGGTCGTGTTTGATCGAACCACTATAAATCTTGTGTCTTTTTATTTTCTACTGCCTTTTAATTTTTACTATATTAACTTGTGGTGAAAAAATCTCTTTCTATAAAATTTACTAAAGTTAAATCTCAGTTTTAAATTTTTAAAAGAGGGATTAATTTTTAATTACCAATTCACCCCCCTCTTGGTTAGCCGCTGGGACATAAGCTTAAGTTTAATAACCTAATTCATATTGAACAAGTATTAACAAGTGGTATCTGAGCATTGTTTCAAAATCATAAGTTTAGACTACTTTTTGATTAACATAGATGGGTACATTTGGAAACCAAAATACACCTAAGGGTTACTCTATAACTAGACCTCCATTGTTCGACAATAATCCTTTTAATTTTTGGAAAACAGCCATGTCTACATTTTTACAGTCACCGTATGTGGATCTTAGTTCAGGAAGGGTATACAAAACCAACTAGACTAGTTGATGGAGTTATAGTTGAAACACCTTTTATGGACTGGACAGTAGAAGAACGTGACTTAGCACAACTAAATGCCAAATGCTTAAATAGTTTCTTTTGTGCAATTAAATCAGAAGATTACATGCGGGTTTCTACTTGCAAGAGTGGAAAGGATATATGGGATAGACTTTGTATAATGTATGAGGGGACTAATGAGATTAAACAATCTAGACTTAGTATCTTGTTGCATGATTATGAACTATTTCGCATGAAACAAAATGAATCCATTTCTGATATGTACACAAGATTCACACAAATAATCACCTCTTTACATGCATTGGGTAGAAAACTTATGAATGTTGAAATGATTAATAATATTCTTCATTATTTGCCTACTGCTTATGATGCTAAAATTACTATAATTATAGAGTCTAAAGATCTAAACATTTACTCTATTGATAATCTTCTTAGTTTGCTAATTGCTTATGAGCAAGGAGTTAGTCAAAGAAAGATTGATGCAGGTGAACCACGAAGTGAAAAGAAATTAGCAGTAAAAGTGGAGGAATTTGAGAGTGAACACTCACAACCTGAGGATGAAGATGAGATCGAATTAATGACTAAACAATTTAGAAGCTTTCTGAAGAGGAAGCAGAAGAGACGCCAGCAATAGAATTAAGATAAATTTAATAGGAATGTCAAGGTTTCAAATGAAGTTATTTGCTCTATGAGTGAAGGAAACCTGCACATATTAAGACAAACTACCTAAAACTCAAATGCACTCATAGCAAGGAGAAAGTAGAGGTGAAACCAATTATGAAGAAGGGCAAGAAGAAATTCTAAAAAGCTTTCCGGGCGGACTCAGCCTCAGACTCGTCAGAGATGAAAAAGGAAGAGGAAGTCACTAATCTGTACTTAATGGCTGATAATCTTGATCAGTCAAATCAAGAAGAGGGTCGCTCTCACACAAGACCTCATGAGAACATATGGTACCTGGATAGCGGATGTTCAAAGCATATGACTGGAGATACTGCACAATTCATATCGCTGGAAGTCAAGAGTGAAGGCATGGTTACACTTGGAGATAACACCACAAGAAAGGTGGTTGGGTCAGGGATGATTGGAAATCTTAAAAATTTTACATTGAAAATATGTTATTGGTAGAAGGCTTAAAGCATATTTTATTAAGTATAAGCCAGCTATGTGACAAAGGATATTGTGTAAAAATTTTTCCTACTAGCTGCATATTAAGCCTAAATGAAAATGATATTTTAAATTGTATAAGATAAACAATGTGTATATGCTAGATTTGAACTGCATTCAAACTCCTACTGCTTTTTGTTTAAAAACTATTTCTGATGAATCATGATTTTGACATAGGAGACTTTATCACTCTAGCATAAAAAACCTTAGGAGGATTACCCAAAAGAACCTAGTGAGAGGTTTACCAAAACTAGACTTTACTAAGGACCACATTTGTGATGCATGTCAATTAGAAAAATAGGTGAAGTCCTCTTTTCAATCCAATAAGGATCTTAGAACTAGTAACTCATTAGAGATTTTACATATGGATCTTTTTTGACCAGTTGGAACTATAAGTCTAGGAGGGAAGGTATACAGATTTGTGATTGTGGATGATTACTCTAGATTCATATGGGTTAGATTTCTATTTCATAAAAGTGAATCATTTGAGGAATTTAAAAACTTTTCAACTTAGATTCAACGAAAGCTAGGATGTGAAATTATGATTATACAAAGTGATCATGGAGGAGAATTTGAGAATTTTTGTAAGGAGAAAGAAATTGATCACAACGTTTCTGCACCTAGAACCCCTCAACAGAATGGGATAGTCGAAAGAAAGAACAGAACATTAATAGAATCTACTCAAGCCATATTAGCAAAATACTCACTTTCTAAATATTTTTGGACTGAGGCGATTAGCACTGCATGTTATGTTCTGAATAGGGTGAATGTAAGATCTAAATTAAATAAAACACCCTATGAGTTGCTAGAAAGAAGAACACCTAATTTGTCACATTTGTATGCTTTTAGTTGCAAGGTGTCTATTCATAATAATGAAAAATCTGCCTTAAAAAAATTTGATCCAAAATCAGATGAAGGAATTTTTGCAGGATACTCAAGTGTTGGAAAATCTTATAGAGTATTCAACAAAAGAACTTTGATAATAGAGGAGACCAGACATATTGTATTTGATGAATATAGAATTTTTGAAGAGCCAAATATTATAGAAGATGAGATGAGATTAACTCCCAAAAGATTGATAAAATAAATTTGGAAGAAAATTTGAAGATAAAAAATCCTTTGCCTAGAGATTTGAAATTTTTTAAAAACCACCCAAAGGAATTAATAATTGGTGAACCTAGTGAGGGTGTAAGAACTAGGCGTGGATTAAACAAAGAAGTCAATCATTCAGCTTTCATTTCAACAATAGAAACCATAAATATTAATTAAGTACTTTCGGATGAGTTTTATATTTTGGCTATGTAAGAAGAGTTAAATAAATTTGTAAGAAATAAAGTTTGGGAATTAACTACAAGGCCAAAGGATCAAGGTGTAGTTGGAACTAAGTGGGTATTCAAAAATAAAATGAATGACTCATGAGTAGTCATTAGAAATAAGGCTAGATTAGTTGTTAAGGGGTATAATCAGATTGATGGGATTGATTTTGAGGAGACTTTTGCCCCTATAGCTAGATTTGAAGCAATTAGGATTTTGTTAGCCTTTTCTTATTTTAGAGGATTTAAACTGTACCGAATGGATGTAAAAAGTACCTTTTTAAATGGGATAATTCAAGATGATATTTTTATAGAACAACCTCTAGGTTTTGAAAATTCTAAATACCCAAATAATATTTTCAAATTGAAAAAGGTATTATATGAACTGAAACAGGCACCTAGGGCTTGGTATGGGAGATTGAGCACCTTTCTACTTGAAAGATCATTTGAAAAAGAAAGTGTTGATATAACTCTCTTTTTGAAGAAAGTTGGATAGGATATACTTATTATACAAATTTATGTTGATGATATCATCTTTGGATCTTCAAATAAAAATCTTTGTGATAATTTTTCTAAAATAATGAGTAGTGAATTTGAAATGAGTTTAATGGAAGATTTATGTTACTTTTCTAGGCTTTAACATTAAGCAAATTGAGGAGGGTATATTTCTTAATCAATCAAAGTACGTTAAGGACATCCTAAAAAAGTATAAAATGGACAATGCAAAACCCGTTAGTACACCCATGCGTTCCTCAGTTTAGTTGGATAAGGACCCTAAGGGAAAATCTGTTAATCAAAAGAAATTTAGAGGGATTATTAGATCTTTGCTATACTTGACAGCTAGCCGGCCTGATATCGTATTTAGTGTTTATTTGTATGCTATAATTCAATCAGATCCAAAAAAAATCACATTTGATAGCAGTAAAAAAGATTTTAAGATATCTGTTAGAAACTCAGAACTTAGGAATTTGGTATCTTAAGTTTAGCTCTTCTTTTGAAATAATTGGTTATTTAGATTCTGACTTTGCAGGTTGTAGGGTGGATAGAAAGAGCACTTCTGGAACATGTCAGTTTATTAAAAATTCTTTATTCTCTTAGTCCAGTAGAAATTAAAATTCAGTAGTCCTATCTACTGCTAAAGCTGAATACATTGGATTAGGAAGTTGTGTGGCACAAGTACTTTGGTTGAAATAATAGTTGATTGATTTAGGATTAACTATAGGCACTATTCATATTTATTGTGATAACACTAGTGTAATTTGTATTTCTAAAAATCCTATTCAACATTTAAGAACCAAATATATAGACATTAGGAATCATTTCATAAGGGATCATGCATCCAAAGGAGAAATTAAACTCACTCATATTTCTACTAAAAATCAACTTGCAGACATTTTACAAAACCTTTAGCCTTTGATACTTTTAGTGCATTAAGAACAAGGTGTTGCAAATCTATTTTTTCATGGCTTGTGTTTTGATGATTGACAAACACTACTTCTCTTGGACTACTTGTTGCTTCTAACTTTTCAGGAATCGAAGACCGGACGATTATGAAGAAGCCAAGTTCAGAATTGCGTAGGTTTAGGGTTGAGTCAGTCTGTACTTTTGTTTTTCTCTTTTTGAGTCTACTTGTAATGGTTAAAGAGACTGATGCTAAGTAATCCTACACACACACACTTGAGAGAATTAGAATTTCTATTTTTGCCCACATCGGCCAAGCCGATATTCATATCGTCCTGGACGATCCGCTTAAAATAGAAAGTCTAAATATGGTTTCTTAATTAAGGCAACCATCATTAACATATCGGCTTGGACGATACATGTATCGGCCAGGACGATAAGCTCAAATTAGAAATAAGTAGCCGTCTTAGACAGTTAAGGCATATTGTATTTTTAAATTATCGGCCAGGATGATCCACGTATCCGCCTGGACGAAATTACCAAATTATGCCTTAATTGATCAGGAAATCAAGGGAGTAATTAAGGATGATTGATACAATCATATCATCCTGGATGATCGCAGGATCGGCCAGGACGATCTAGTCAAAAAATCTTAAGTTACTTCAGGACGATTAATATCGGCCAGCTCGTATTCAGGGCTATTGTCAGGACGATTTTCCTCTGATTTGAACTGATCGGCAAGGCAATCGTTAGATCGGCCTGGACGATCAAGCCATTTTTTAATCATCCAGTTTTGCATCCAGGGCGATGCTCTGGCCGATCTTCTTTGATTTGTACTGATCGGCCAGGCCGATATCCAGATCGGCCTGGACGATATTATCGGCAACTTGCAATTAATGAGCTCCTTTGATGCTCTTCTATTTAAGAGCTCTTGTTTAACGTTTTTAAAAAACCTTTGGCTGCTGTCTTGACCTGAGAAGACCTTGAGGAGAGAAAGAGAGAGAGGATCTCGTGAGGGGGAGCTTGTGAGGGGATTCACAAGGGTTTCTTCAAGGATCGCTCTGCTTCATCTTCGTCTAGAGTTTCTCGTCCGTGAAAGGGTCGGTAGAGGTAAGAAGTTTTCTTTTGGTTTTGGTTCTCTGCCAGCTTCAGGAGGAAGCAAAAGGAGGTAGGTTCTCTGCCTTGTCGGGGTGGCAAAAAGGAGGTTCTTGTAAGGGCTTCTCCGCCTAGCCGTGGGGGCTAAAGGAGAGTCACGTTTTGTAGTGCAATACTTGGAGGGTGCCTCCAAGGAGTGGACGTAGGTCGAGTCGATCGAACCACTATAAATCTTGTGTTCTTATTTTTGCTTCCGCACTTTTTTTAATTCCGCATTAATTCCTAGTGGTGTGATTTGGTTTGTGATTTTATTTTCTTTGTGATAAGAAGTTTTTTTTAAATACCAATTCACCCCCCTCTTGGTTAGCTTGGGACTAAGTTCAAAGGGCTTAACATCCCTAACGAACTTTCAAGTGGTATCAGAGCGGTTTTCATAAAATAAGTTTTTAAAAGCTTTTGAATTTTTGATCCATGGCTAACATTGGGAATCATAACACTACGGAAGGGTATTCCATTACCCGACCTCCCCTATTCGATAACGTACCTTTTGATTTTTGGAAAACTCGCATGTCAATATTTTTACAATCTACTGGTTATCGCATGTGGATGCTTATTCAAGAAGGTTATTCTCCACCTTCTCGTGAAATTAATGGTGTTAAAACTGAAGTTGCTTTTACTGAATGGATTTTTGATGAACGTGATTTAGCTCAATTAAATGCGAAATGTTTGAACTGTTTTTTCTGTGCTTTGAAATCTGAGGATTACATGCGTGTCTCAACTTGTAAAATCGGTAAAGAGATTTCGGATAAATTGTGCATCACCTATGAAGGTACCAATGAAGTTAAACAATCCCGTTTAAACATTCTCTTGCATGACTACGAACTTTTTCGTATGAAACCTCATGAATCGATTTCTGACATGTACACTAGGTTTACTCAGATTGTTACTTCATTGCATGCACTAGGAAAAGAACTTTCAAATTATGAAAAAGTTAACAAGATTTTAAGATGCTTACCTTCGT
Organism: Dendrobium nobile; assembly: GCA_022539455.1. Classification (NCBI taxonomy): domain Eukaryota; kingdom Viridiplantae; phylum Streptophyta; class Magnoliopsida; order Asparagales; family Orchidaceae; genus Dendrobium; species Dendrobium nobile. Next base: position 2,672,042 of record CM039732.1, on the reverse strand, counting down.
CTTATGATGCAAAAATCACTGCAATCACTGAATCTAAAGATTTGAACACCTATTCCATTGATAACTTACTTGGATCACTCATTGCTTACGAGCAAGGGGTGAATCAAAGAAATCTTGATGCAGGTGAGAAGAAAAAGGAGAAAACAATTGCACTGAAGGCACACAAATTGGATTCTGAATCTTCCGGGTCTGAAAGCGATGAAGTAGCCTTCATCACAAGGCAATTCAAAAGCTTTCTAAGGAAGAAACAAAAGCATCATCAAAGTTGGAGAAAAGGTAAGGATCATAAACATGTTAAAGGATCTTCTGATGTTGTTTGTTTTGAATGCAGGAAACCTAGACATGTGAGATCCGATTGCCCTACACTTTAAGATCACTCAAGCAAAGAAAAGGAAAAAGGTGAGGAGAAAGCCAAGTCAAGGAAGGAGAAGAAGAAAATCCAAAGAGGTTTTTGGGCAGAATCTGGTACTGATTCCTCTGAGACTGAACCAGAGGAAGAGACTACAAACTTGTGTTTCATGGGAGAAAATCAAAGTGATGAGGAAGAGGTATGTAAACCAACCTATGATGAATTGTTTGAAATTTGTGAAAAAATTCATGCATCATACAAAAAACTTAAGAAGACTCATGCTAGTCTAAAATTAGAACATTCAAATCTACAAAAAGAGCATGAAGTTTTTCTTAAAGATCATGCAACAATTGATTCTAATCACATGGCTCTTCTTGATGAATTTGATGAGTTGAACAAAAAGCATTTAGAATTTGTTGATGAACATAATGCATTAAAAGATTCACACACATCACTTAGTTTTGATCTTAAGAAATCTAAAGAGATTGAGAAAAATTTGAGGATTGAGATTGATGCATTAAAAAGAATAAATTTGAGGATTCAAAATGATTTTGATACATATAAGAAAAATCGGATGACTTCTACTTTTAATCTTAAGCCAGAACCTAGGAAGAGGCATTATAACTCAAACCATTTAAGAAATCCTTTTCCTGGAGTTAGAAGTTTCTCATGTGGCATGCTAGGACACATCTCACACACTTGCACCGTTCACCATAGTACACATTGGGTGTGGAGACCTAAGATGCATGTTTCACAGCATACCATACCTGCATTGCACTCTACTATTCCTAAGAAGAATCCCAAACCTGTTTGGGTTCCTAAATCTAACTGTTGTTGAGTTTTGCAGGAGTGCTCTCACCAAAGACCTCGTGGAAGCTTAGGATAACTGGACATAAGGAGGCTTGCAGCTCAAAATTACTTAAAATCGCTGCTTTATCACGTGCTTGAAATTCTTTTTGTGTTATTAGTTTATTTTGTTTTGGTGCTAATCTGTGTGCTTGCTTTGTGTTAGTTTGCTTTAATTTCATTCTGTTTTTGTTATTTTTGTTTTTATGTGATCTTTAACTATGGCCTTCCATATGATGAATTTTTTTTTAAATCTTTTAGATTTTGGAGTTTTGGAGATAGTGTTTAGCTTTTTTTAAATTGGTTAAAGGGAGTATTTTATTGATGTTTTTCCCTTCTTCTGACTTTGTTTAGTGGTATGATGTTCTTCTCTAAACAAAATGTCTAAACTCAGTTTAACCAATGGTTTTTTAAGATCTTTTTCTTATCTTGTTACATTAATTTATCTTATGCATAATAGCTCAAGTTCTTGATATCATTCAAGCTTTTGAAATCTTGCCATTGCATTTATCACATGATTTTGATTTTGTGTTGTGGATTGTTCTTCCCTATGTTAGAGAGAGAGCTCCTATTCTCTAATATTTAGAGGATATACTCACAACCAAGTTTTTTTTTAAGGTCATATTAAAGAATTTCTAGCTTGCAAGAGTTAAAAAAAAAAAAGGAAAGAGGCCAATGAAGCCAAATTGAAAAATGCTATATACACAAAAGTGTATCAAAGAATCAAAAGATGCTCAAAAGAGCCAATTAGAATGACAAGAGGCATAAAATGAGCCCACTAGATGCAAGCTATTCTCTCTTTGGTAAAATTCTTAAAACTTAAAAAACTCTTTGATTATGTGATGCCTTCAAAGACTTGATTTCAATTTCCATGATTGAGAAAAGCTACCTTGGTTTTATTATTAATGAGATATTTTCTTTGTAAACAAGTCTTGAATAGATCTTTTATCCTATTTAGTTATTCTGAGATTAGATTTCTGTTTTCCTAGAATTTTGTACCCTAAAGGATGTCCAATCTAGGGTTAACAGAATCAGATGCTCTACCTTCTTCTAATTGGGATTTGTTAAACTTCTTGATCTCTTTGAACTCTAAAAGTTTAACTTTTTGAAAAGAATTTTTATATGATGCCTCCATAAAACAAAAAAAAATTTCATCTTTTATTTTCCTTGTGTTTTTGTTTTTGTTTCTTCTTTTACTGTGCTTTGACTGATTTTCTTTTGTTTTATTTTTGAGGGTCTTGATCATCACCATTCCTTGCTTGATTTCAACTTCTAGTCACATCGTCCTGGCTGATACGTTTATCGTCCTAGATGATATGATTAATTCTGTTCAAAATCCATCTGCTGACCTTCTTCTGTGCTTGCTCTAACCCATCGTCCTAGACGATCCTATATCGTCCTAGACGATTTGATCGAACTCATGGTGATAGTCCTGGCCGATAGAACTTTTCGTCTGGCCGATGCATTTTATGTGCATCGTCCTGGCCGATACACTAGATCGTCCTGGATAATCCACGTGTCAGCACATTTTGATCTTTAAATTCGGCCCCGGACGATCCATTATTGGACCATCGGCCGGGCCGATCCACTGTTTGTCCTGGACGATACACGTGGCAAGCATTTTAAACGTTTTAACTTCGGCCGGTATGATCAATTATTGTGCATCGTCCTAGACGATACACCTAATCGGACCGGACTATCAGCTTTTTCAACGGTCGTCCGGATTGACTCCTCGGAACGATCGCCTGTGTCTAATCGGCCTGGCCGATATCTGATCGGCCCGGACGATCGGACCGCCTTTTTGACCAATCGGCTTGTACGTAATTATCGAACCATATCGGCCTGGACGATTCTGTGATCGGCCAGGACGATATGGCCGTTTCTTTAAATTCAGGCCATTCCAGCCATGTTTTTTCACTCTTCATCCTTTCTCCTCTTATGTTTTTTCTTAGTCCTCTCTATGGCTGATGGGAAACGTGTCCGACAAACTTCTGGGAGTTCTTCGAGGGCAAGAATTGACCCTCGTTTCAGGGAAGCAGAAGATGAAGCCGCTTACCACCGTTACAAAGAATGTGGGATCACTGTCTCAAGAATCATCAATCCTACCCACATCTCATACCCGGTAATGGATCTTTTCGCTCACACCTCCCTTTGCTTCATTCTGTCTCTTGCTTTCCCTTTCAATTCAGAGTTTCTTCGAGAGTTTTTTGCAAACCTTCGCATCAACTCTACCTTCACAGCCCTGTCCTCCTATGTGAATCGACGCCCTGTCGAAATCACATATCAGGATTGTGTTGATCTTTTACAACTATCCACCACCGGTGATAAGCTACACCTAATCGCCCCTGACCCTGATCTTGACTGGTCCACGACGAATCATTTCCTTCGCCAGACCAATGTACCTTACCATGTTGGAGAGACTAGCTCTTTAGTCAAAGATGCTAGGACAATTCAACATGTCCTTCGCACCTCCGTAATTCCAAAAGCCAGCGACCGAATCCACATCACCCCTCTACTTTCACTCACTACTTTCTACATCATGGTTCATAGGGAATTTAATACTGCGGGCCTACTTTTCCGATACATTGATCACTTAACCACAATCCGTGATCCCGGCCACAAAAGGAAACCCAATCTAGCCTTAGGACACATCATAGCCTATGTCCTTGAAACCAAATACCAACTCCAGTATCCTATTCCACCAAACCTCCCAATTCCCTTCTACTCAAACAATTCCTTCAGCACCCTTCACAGTACTCGTCTCCACCTTGAAGAATCTCAGGGGGCGAGAGAGGAGTGTTGAGTCCAGTAATTAGGTTGTTAAGCCTAAGTAAGTGTCCCAAGGCTACCAAGAGGGGGGTGAATTGGTAGTTTTTAAAATTTTAAACCCTCTTAATAATAAAGTTGAACCGAAATAAAATTTTCTTTTAAAGTTAGTAGAAAAATGTTTTTCAACCACAGAGTTGTTAAAACTGAAATTTAAAGTGCGGAAACGTAAAAGCTATAAAGTAAATGACACCAGATTTATAGTGGTTCGGTCTATAACCAGACCTACATCCACTCCTCAGAGGCACCCTCTGAGTATTGCACTAATACCACAAAGTGACTCTCCTTTAGCACCCACAGCAAGGCGGAGAAGCCTGTACAAAACACTCTTTTCACCACTACCCGGTGCGGCAGAGAACCGTCGTCCTTTCACACTCTCCTAGTGTGGGCAGAGAACCCTACGGCTGTTCACACTCTCCAAGTGTAGGCAGAGAACCTTCTTCCTTTCACACTCTCCTAGTGTGGGCAGAGAACCCTCGTCTGTTCACACTCTCCAAGTGTCGGCAGAGAACCCTCGTCTGTTCACACTCTCCAAGTGTCGGCAGAGAACCGGACCTTCTTGAATGATCTTCTCACAAGAATCTAGAAGGAAGAAAGAAAAAGAGTGAAGAAATCCAATTCCACAAGTAGAGACTCTTACCTTAGCAATCCAAGTGAAGCCTTCTCGCTCCAGTGGTAGGAATCCTCCTTTGAATGCTCTCTTCCACTCTCTTCTTGGCTATTCTCTCAAGAGGCACGAAGATCAAATGACAAAAAGATTGGGTGGCAGTCTAATTTGGACTATTTATATAAAAGACAAGTGAAACCGCCCAAAAACTGCAAATTTTCAATTCTGTACGCAGTGGATCGTCCTGTACGATTCTGGATCGTCCTGGACGATTTTACTTAAACGATCTGAAACGACCCAATTTGTATATGTGTACGAACTGACTTCGTACAGCTGATCGTCCTGTACGAACTTGGTTCGTCCAGTACGAACGGTTATTACAAGGTCGGTTCTAGAAACTGCTGAAAACTGTTCTAAGTCGGTTTATCGTTCAAACGAAAATGTGATCGTCTGGACGAAAATTTTCCAGAGAGCCGATCGTCCTGGACGATTATTTATTTCGTCTGGACGAAAATTTTCCAGAGAACCAATCGCCGCGGACGATAATTTGTTTTCGTCTGGACGAAAAATTTCCAGAGAGCTGATCGTCCTGTACGATATTTATTTTCGTCTGGACGAAAATTTTCCAGAGGACTCGTCGCCTCGTACGATGGTAAAATTCATCTGGACGAAAATTTTACAGAGAACCCATCGCCTGGTACGATAATAAATTTCGTCCTGGACGAATAGGACTTAGAAAATTTTTCAAAGCAAGTTCCTATTCGTTCCAAGTGCTCTATAGGAGATAACTGACAGATCGTCCAGTACGATAAATATCGTCCTGTACGATCAGTATAGAATTTCAAGATCTCCTTATTTGTGTGTGTGAGATTTTATTCACTCAATTACAATCACTCCCTTTCAAAATTAATTCAAAGAAAAGACAAACATCAATTAAACAAAATATCTCATGTTGAATTTGAATTGAACTTTTCGTAGTCTGGAGTCTGATTTTCCTGAAATGTTAGTACACACAAGAGCAAGTGCAAATCTTCTGAAATTGTTAGGAGATAACTATACATTTGAACAATAATGTTTGGAATCATCAAAACTACATAAGTTGCATAAATATAACTCATTCAAATAGCAACTATTCAAACAATCTCCCCCTTTTTGATGATGGCAAAACAATTATTATTAGTATGATTTCAAGTTAAAACACATCTTTTATCTCCTAAACTCTCCCTGAATTTATGAGTACATTAAAATAAGGAGGTATTAAAGAACAATATTTAACGAACAAAATTTTTGTTTTTTCAAAAATTTTAACACAAACTATACAAACTTGCAAACAGAACAACTAAAAAGAGAAAACACAAACATACACAAACTAATAATTTCTCCCCCTTTTTGACAGCAACAAAAAGTGAAGAAGAAAAAGACAAGAAATGTAAATAATTATATGAAATTCATTGTTAAAATTTAATCTAAATGGTGATTGACATAGGGTATGCAATTTTAAACTAAAGATATTAGGTCAATCATAGAAATTCATAAAATTTATGAAATGATATAACATTGTAAGTAAGAATAATTTTTCAAAGACATGATTCAATTTAGACATTTTGATTATTGAAAATCATTACAAGTCAGATGTAAAAAAAATTCTATATTTCAAAGTTCAAGAGAATATGAATGAACATTAGATCAACTTGAATTAAGAGATTGAACGAATTTGGAAAGAAGAGAATTACCTCATGTGGTGCTTTGCACATCTTTTCAAAGTTTTGTAGCACATTTTTGTGCATTTTTCTTTGGTTGGGCTTATTTTGTGCCTCTTTTCATTTTACAAATTTTTGTGAATCCTTTTTGATTTTTGTACATTTGTACACTGTTCAAGAGTAATTTGACCAATTCTTTCCAAAATCTATAATCTAAAATTTCAAATTTTTCTAGGTGCATAAATATCATTTGAGCATAGAAATACAAACTAAGAAAACATCAAAATTGTAATAACAATATTAACTTTTATGTAGTCTAAATGAATAGACATGAATTTAAAAGTTCTAAGTACAACAAGTTATAAACAAATTATAAATTTAGAAAGTCTAGATTTTCTAATATAGATAATCTCAAATTACAATCGAATTTAAGCACTATGTAGATTAAAAAATACTAATGAAATTCATAAATATTAGCCACATTTCAAAACAAATCTAACAAAAACAAACTTTCATTGAAAAGAAAAGATTACATAAACATTGAACTTAAAAACATAAAAACAATCACAATAACACATATAAGATAAAAACAAAACAACAAAACAAAAAATACAACAGACACACAACAACAAACAAAAAAAATTTTACTGTTCTGGAGGAGGAGGAGGTATGCCGCCAAAGAGGTTGAAGTAGGAGGCCATCAACATTACATTGGTATTAATTTCATGACTTCATCTTTAATGTTACCAATGTCATGTTGCTGCTGAGTAAGTTGAGCATCAAATTGATCAAACCTTTGATCAATGTGAGTCTCTAGTCTATCAAATCTCTCAATCAGATTCTGGTAATCTGATTGAGAAGCAGAAGCTTGCACTCCTTCTTCTTCTTCTTCTTCTGAAGCACTGTCATGTGCTTCCCCTTTTTCTTTTTCTTCCTTGAAGAGCAGTCTGAATGATGTGTTGTTATAGTAAACTGGCTCTTCATATTCCTCATCAGGATGCACTATATTGTACTTCTTCTCCAAAATATAAGTAATTAAGTGCCCTAATGAAATGTTCTTCTTCCTCTTCTGATCAGCATGTCCTATTTCTGAAAGCCCATAGATATGATCTATGATGAGTTGGGCTTCATCAATAGGATGTCTTGACATGATTAAAAAAGTTAGACAAGAAAGGAGAGGAGTAATGTTAATCCTATCACCAGCTTTAGGAATAATTGAGGATCTAAGGATGTGCTGGATGATTCGGGCATCTTGGGTCATACCTGAGACTCTAGCAACATGATTGTCAATCGCATTTTTTCTAATTACCCTATTGATTTCAAACCATTTGAAGGAGGTTTCTGACATTAGGGTGTGGGCTCTATATCCCTCAGTTCTTAACTTTAAAAATGCACCAAGATCGTGCTTGGTGATCTCAACTTTTTTCTTAAAAACAAAAGAACTAATGATAGAGTGGTCAGAATTGAAACTCATGTTGGCTAGAAAGTAATGGTAGGTTTGTTTATTGTAGAAGTGGACGAGAGAAAGAATGAACTGAAATTGGGTTGAGACGAAGAGGTGCATTACCCGAAATTTCAACTCTGTTGGGATAAGAATGCGAGACGGAGTGATTTTTGCGGAGGCAAAACGAGGAAAAGATTCCTCATTTGCCTTGGAAAGAAAGTTGTCTGGGGCATTCCTGTTTGGTTTCTTCACCAAAACCTTTTGTCTTTTGCTAGAGGAGGCCATTGTTGATTTGATGTTAAAAGGGATTGAAAAAGAAATTTGAAAGTGTGATTGTCAAGTTTGAAAAGCCTTCATATTTAAAGGAAAACGATACTTTCGTCCTGGACGAAAATATTCGTCCTGGACGAAACATAATAATTCGTCTGGACGAAGAAAGTTCGTACAGACGATCCAATTCGTCCAAAATGTAACGGCTTTTCGTATTCAACACAACTTACGATGCGTCCCTTCGTACAGGCTTTTTGACTTGACCAATCGTACAGACGAAAAAAAATTTCGTACAGACGATCGAAAAGTATTTCGTTTTAATGACTCTTGAAAACCGTCCCCTACAATGAATCGACACATGTTCGTCTGGACGAAGTAAAATTTCGTACAGACGAAGTTCGTATTAAAAACTGTCTTATCCACTCAACCGCTGCATTCAATCGTTCCGACGTTTGAGAGAAAAAAAATTTCGTCCTGGACGATCACAGATCGTACAGACGATCCAATAAAAAACTGCTCTAAAACGGTTTAAATTTTCGCAAACTGTTCCTTTACACATCGTCCCGTACGAAAATAAATCGTCCTGGACGATTTCCTCCAAAAAATTTAAATTTTTAAATTAACAAAATCAACAAAAACAATCAGAAACACAGAAAACATAAAACAAAATCATAAATCCAAAAACAATTCATTAAAAACACAAAATTCACAAAATTTCAAAAACAAAACATAACAAGTATCAATGTTGCAAAGACATTTTAGTTAAGCATTCAAATCAATAACACCAAGCCTTGTTCTTAAAGTACTGAAGGTATCAAAGGCTAAAGGTTTTGTAAAAATGTCTGCAAGTTGATTTTCAGTTGAAACATGTATGAGTTCAATTTCTCCTTTGGATACGTGATCCCTTATGAAATGATGCCTTATATCGATGTGTTTGGTTCTAGAATGTTGAATAGGATTTTTTGAAATACAAATAGCACTAGTATTGTCACAATAAATTGGAATAGTGCCTATAGTTAATCCTAAGTCAATCAACTGTTGTTTTAACCAAAGTACTTGTGCCACACAACTTCCTAATGCAATGTATTCTGCTTCTGCAGTAGATAGTGCCACTGAATTTTGTTTTCTACTAGACCATGAAACTAATGAATTTCCAATGAATTGACATGTTCCAGAAGTGCTTTTCCTATCCACTCTACAGCCTGCAAAGTCAGAATCTGAGTAACCAATAATTTCAAATGAAGAGCTAAACTTAGGATACCAAATTCCTAAGTTTTGAGTTCCTAGTAGATATCTTAAAATCCTTTTTACTACTGTCAAATGTGATTCTTTTGGATCTGATTGAAATCTAGCACATAGGCAAACACTAAACATAATATCTGGTCGGCTAGCAGTCAAGTAAAGTAAAGATCCAATTATCCCTCTAAATTTTTTTTGATCAACAGATTTTCCCTTAAGGTCCTTATCCAACTGAACTGAAGAACTCATTGGTGTACTAACAGGTTTAGCATTGTCCATTTCATATTTTTTTGAGGATGTCCTTAATATATTTGTTTTGACTAAGAAAAGTACCTTCCTCAAGTTGCTTAATGCTAAATCCTAGAAAGTAATTTAAATCTCCCATTAGACTCATTTCGAATTCATTACTCATTGTTTTAGAAAAATCATCACAAAGATGTTTATTTGAAGATCCAAAGATGATGTCATCCACATAAATTTGAACAATGAGTATATCCTTTCCAATTTTTCTTAAAAAGAGAGTTGTATCCACACTTCCTTTTTCAAAAGATCTTTCAAGTAGGAAGGTGCTTAACCTCTCATACCAAGCCCTAGGTGCCTGTTTCAATCCATATAATGCCTTTTTTAATTTGAAAACATGATTTGGAAATTTAGAATTTTTAAAACCTGGAGGTTGTTCTACAAAAACATCTTCTTCAATTACTCCATTTAAAAAGGCACTTTTAACATCCATTTGAAACAATTTAAAACCTTTAAAACAGGCAAAGGCTAGTAAAACCCTAATTGCTTCAAGTCTAGCTACAGGGGCAAAAGTTTCCTCAAAATCAATTCCTTCAATTTGATTATACCCCTTAGCTACTAATCTAGCCTTATTTCTAATAACTACTCCTGAGTCATTCATTTTATTTTTGAACACCCACTTGGTTCCAACAACACTTTGATCTTTTGGCCTTGTAGTTAGTTCCCAAACTTTATTTCTTACAAATTGATTTAACTCTTCTTGCATGGCCAATATCCAAAATTCATCTGAAAGTGCTTGATCAATGTTAGTGGGTTCAATAGTTGAAATAAAAGCTGAATGATTGACTTCCTTGTTTAATCCACGCCTAGTTCTAACACCCTCACTTGGTTCACCTATAATTAATTCCTTTGGGTGATTTTTAGAGAATCTCAAATCTCTAGGCAAAGGGTCTTCTCTTTCTATAATTTCTTCCACATTTTCTTCCAAATTTAATCTATCAATCTTTTGGGAGTTTTCTTCAATTTCTTCTTCAACAACTTTTGGCTCTTCTATGTTTCCATTTTCATCAAAAACAACATGTGTGGTTTCTTCAATGACTAAAGTTCTTTTGTTGAATACTCTATAAGATTTTCCAACACTTGAATATCCAACAAAAATTCCTTCATCTGATTTTGGATCAAATTTTCCTAAGGCAGATTTTCCATTATTATGTATGAACACCTTGCAACCAAATACATGTAAATGAGACAAATTTGGTGTTCTACCTTTTACCAATTCATAGGGTGTTTTATTCAAATTTGATCTCACATTTACCCTATTCAGAACATAGCATGCAGTGCTAACCGCCTCAGCCCAAAAATATCTAGGAAGAGAGTATTCTGCTAACATTGCTCGGGCGGCTTCTATTAATGTTCTGTTCTTTCTTTCAACTACTCCATTTTGTTGAGGAGTTCTAGGTGCAGAAAAATTGTGATCAATCCCCTTTTCTTTACAGAAATCTTCAAATCTTTCATTTTCAAATTCTCCTCCATGATCACTTTGTATAGAAATTATTTCACATCCTAGTTTTCTTTGTATCCAAGTTGAAAAATTTCTGAATTCCTCAAATGATTCACTCTTTTGAAAAAGAAATTTAACCCAGGTGAATCTTGAAAAATCATCTACTATTACAAATCCATATACCTTTCCTCCTAGACTAACCGTGCTTACAGGTCCAAAAAGATCCATGTGAAGAATTTCTAAAGGTTTACTGGTCCTATGATCTTTATTGGACTTAAAAGAGGACTTCACTTGTTTTCCTAATTGACATGCATCACATAAGTGGTCCTTAGTAAAGTCTAGTTTAGGTATTCCTCTAACCAAATTCTTTTGGGTAATTCTTCTAAGATTTTTCATACTAGAATGACAAAGTCTCCTATGCCAAAGCCATGATTCATCAGAAACAGTTTTCAAACAAAAAGCAGTAGGAGATTGAATACAATTTAAATCTAGCATGTAGACATTGTTCACTCTTTTTCCATTTAAAACAATTTTCCCATTTAGGCTAATTATGCAGCTAGTAGGTAAAAATTTTACATTATAGCCCTTATCACATAGCTGACTTATGCTAAGCAAATTATGTTTTAAGCCTTCAACTAATAAAACATTATCTATGAAAAAGTTTTTCAAATTTTCAATCATACCTGATCCAACCACCTTCTTTGTGGTATTATCTCCAAGTGTAACCTTGCCTCCACTCCTGGCTTCCAGCGTTATGAATTGAGCAGTATCTCCAGTCATGTGCTTAGAACATCCGCTGTCCAGGTACCATATACTCTCACGAGGTCTTGTGTGAGAGTATACCTGCAAAATTCTCAAATGTTAGACCTGGGAACCCAAACTAGTTTGGGTTCACCTTTATGAAATTTATAATCAGATGCATGTGTGATATGTCTAGGTTTATGCATCTTAGTTCTCCACACCAAATTAGGTTTCATCTTTAAAGTGCAGGTGTGAGATATATGTCTCAAAAATCCACAATTGTTACATTTAACATTAGGAAAAATATTCCTATGTTTTCTTTCATATGATTGTCTTCTAAGGGATTTCATGAATTTAGGATAATATTTAGGATTTGTAAAATCTTCAAGTTTAGGGGGGTTCCTATTATCCTCGAGAGCTCTTATAGTAAGTTTGTAAAATGAATTCATATCCTCCAAGATTCGATTTTTATAATTGATTCTATATGTCTTGTGCTCAGATTCATCCTTAAATTTCTTAAATTCTTTTTCAAGTTCAGCATAGGATGATTTTAAATTTTCGAAATTTTTATTCAAGTCATCATATTCATCAAGTAGTTTCATGTGGTTGCTATCAATTAAAGCATGATCTTTTCTAAGGATTTCGTGTTCCTTATTAAGCTCTTCCAATTCTAAAACTAAACTAGAATGCATCTTTTTAGTTTTCCTATATGCATCATGCATGTGTTCAGAAACTTCAAACAGTTCATCATAGGTTAAATCACATACCTCTTCTTGATCTAATTGTTCAGCTTTATCTGCCATCAAGCAAAGGTTGGTGACTTCTTCTTCGTTTTCAGTCTCAGATGAGTCTGAAGCTGAGTCCGCCCAAAAAGCCTTTTGAACTTCTTCTTGCCCTTTTTTACCATTGTTTTCTCCTCTACCTTCTCCTTGCTAGGAGTGGCTTTAAGTTTTGGACAATCAGTTTTTATATGACCTGGTTTCCTGCATTCATAACAAATCACTTCATTAGAAACCCTGCCATTTTTGTTATACTTACCTCTATTCCATTGCTGGCGTCTCTTCTGCTTCCTCTTTAAAAAGCTTCTGAATTGTTTAGTCATCAGTGCTATATCGTCTTCATCCTCAGGTTGTGAGTGTTCACTTTCTGACTCTTCCACATTTAATGCAAGATTCTTGTCCTTTCTTGGTTCACCTGCATCAATCTTTCTTTGACTTACTCCTTGCTCGTAAGCAATGAGTGAACCAAGAAGATTGTCAATAGAATAAATGTTCAGATCTTTTGACTCTGTAATTGCAGTAATTTTAGCATCGTATGCAGTAGGTAAACAACGAAGAATCTTATTAACCATTTCAGCATTAGTTAATTCCCTACCAAGTGCATGCAAAGAGGTTACAATTTGAGTGAATCTTGTGTACATGTCAGATATAGATTCATTAGGTTTCATGCGAAATAATTCGTAGTCATGTAACAAGATATTGAGTCTTGATTGCTTAACCTCATTTGTCCCTTCATAAGTAATACAAAGTCTATCCCATATGTCTTTTCCGCTTTTACAAGTGGAAACTCGCATGTAGTCTTCAGATTTTAAAGCACAAAAGAAACTATTTAAACATTTCGCATTTAATTGTGCTAAGTCACGTTCTTCTATAGTCCAATCTGCATAGGGTGTATCTACCCTAATTCCATCAACTAATCTAGTTGGTTTTGTGTAACCTTCCTGGACTAGCATCCACATGCGATAATCAAGTGACTGTAAGAAAGTAGACATGCGTGTTTTCCAAAAATCAAAAGGAATATTATCAAACAGTGGAGGTTTAGTGATAGAGTAACCCTCAGGTGTGTTTCGGTTTCCAAATGTAGCCATCTACGTTAATCAAAAAGTAGTTCAAACTTATGATTTTGAAACTCTGCTCTGATACCACTTGTTGAGTCCAGTAATTAGGTTGTTAAGCCTAAGTAAGTGTCCCAAGGCTACCAAGAGGGGGGTGAATTGGTAGTTTTTAAAATTTTAAACCCTCTTAATAATAAAGTTGAACCGAAATAAAATTTTCTTTTAAAGTTAGTAGAAAAATGTTTTTCAACCACAGAGTTGTTAAAACTGAAATTTAAAGTGCGGAAACGTAAAAGCTATAAAGTAAATGACACCAGATTTATAGTGGTTCGGTCTATAACCAGACCTACATCCACTCCTCAGAGGCACCCTCTGAGTATTGCACTAATACCACAAAGTGACTCTCCTTTAGCACCCACAGCAAGGCGGAGAAGCCTGTACAAAACACTCTTTTCACCACTACCCGGTGCGGCAGAGAACCGTCGTCCTTTCACACTCTCCTAGTGTGGGCAGAGAACCCTACGGCTGTTCACACTCTCCAAGTGTAGGCAGAGAACCTTCTTCCTTTCACACTCTCCTAGTGTGGGCAGAGAACCCTCGTCTGTTCACACTCTCCAAGTGTCGGCAGAGAACCCTCGTCTGTTCACACTCTCCAAGTGTCGGCAGAGAACCGGACCTTCTTGAATGATCTTCTCACAAGAATCTAGAAGGAAGAAAGAAAAAGAGTGAAGAAATCCAATTCCACAAGTAGAGACTCTTACCTTAGCAATCCAAGTGAAGCCTTCTCGCTCCAGTGGTAGGAATCCTCCTTTGAATGCTCTCTTCCACTCTCTTCTTGGCTATTCTCTCAAGAGGCACGAAGATCAAATGACAAAAAGATTGGGTGGCAGTCTAATTTGGACTATTTATATAAAAGACAAGTGAAACCGCCCAAAAACTGCAAATTTTCAATTCTGTACGCAGTGGATCGTCCTGTACGATTCTGGATCGTCCTGGACGATTTTACTTAAACGATCTGAAACGACCCAATTTGTATATGTGTACGAACTGAATTCGTACAGCTGATCGTCCTGTACGAACTTGGTTCGTCCAGTACGAACGGTTATTACAAGGTCGGTTCTAGAAACTGCTGAAAACTGTTCTAAGTCGGTTTATCGTTCAAACGAAAATGTGATCGTCTGGACGAAAATTTTCCAGAGAGCCGATCGTCCTGGACGATTATTTATTTCGTCTGGACGAAAATTTTCCAGAGAACCAATCGCCGCGGACGATAATTTGTTTTCGTCTGGACGAAAAATTTCCAGAGAGCTGATCGTCCTGTACGATATTTATTTTCGTCTGGACGAAAATTTTCCAGAGGACTCGTCGCCTCGTACGATGGTAAAATTCGTCTGGACGAAAATTTTACAGAGAACCCATCGCCTGGTACGATAATAAATTTCGTCCTGGACGAATAGGACTTAGAAAATTTTTCAAAGCAAGTTCCTATTCGTTCCAAGTGCTCTATAGGAGATAACTGACAGATCGTCCAGTACGATAAATATCGTCCTATACGATCAGTATAGAATTTCAAGATCTCCTTATTTGTGTGTGTGAGATTTTATTCACTCAATTACAATCACTCCCTTTCAAAATTAATTCAAAGAAAAGACAAACATCAATTAAACAAAATATCTCATGTTGAATTTGAATTGAACTTTTCGTAGTCTGGAGTCTGATTTTCCTGAAATGTTAGTACACACAAGAGCAAGTGCAAATCTTCTGAAATTGTTAGGAGATAACTATACATTTGAACAATAATGTTTGGAATCATCAAAACTACATAAGTTGCATAAATATAACTCATTCAAATAGCAACTATTCAAACAAGGAGGAGGCTCCCGCTCCCGCTCCCGTTCCTGATCCTATCCCTCTCCACCAGTACTCACCGGTTGACCAGTTGATTGAGAGGTTTGATCGTTGGGAGACTCGGTTTGACGCCTACGTGGCTGCATAAGAGTAGCAACACTTTGAGGATATTACCCGCTACGAGCAGCACCGCGCTGAGGATTTAGCCCGATTTGACAGTTTCGTTACTCAGTTCAGTGGCAGCCACCTCCACCACCTCCATCAGATGATCTGGATCCCTCGCTTTTTTAGTCTCTATTTTGTGTTGTTTGTTTCCTGTCCTTTTTAGTTTGCTTGATTAGTCTTTTGTGATGTTTTTCTTGTATTTCTGGACCCTCTTTTTGTGATGACAAAAGGGGGAGTAGGGTGTAGGAAAAAGCTGTTTGGTCTTGGGTTTGTAACTTTGAAGTTTTAATGAAAATTTTCCTACTTGTGTTTGCCATCATAAAAAAGGGGGAGATTGTTGCAAATCTATTTTTTCATGGCTTGTGTTTTGATGATTGACAAACACTACTTCTCTTGGACTACTTGTTGCTTCTAACTTTTCAGGAATCGAAGATCGGACGATCATGAAGATGCCAAGTTCAGAATTGCGTAGGTTTAGGGTTGAGTCAGTCTGTACTTTTGTTTTTCTCTTTTTGAGTCTACTTGTAATGGTTAAAGAGACTGATGCTAAGTAACCCTACACACACACACTTGAAAGAATTAGAATTTCTATTTTTGCCCACATCGGCCAGGCCGATATTCATATCGTCCTGGACGATCCGCTTAAAACAGAAAGTCTAAATATGGTTTCTTAATTAAGGCAGCCGTCATTAACATATCGGCCTGGATGATACATGTATCGGCAAGGACGATAAGCTCAAATTAGAAAGAAGTAGCCGCCTTAGACAGTTAAGGCATATTGTATTTTTAAATTATCGGCCGGGACGATCCACGTATCGGCCTAGACAAAATTACCAAATTATACCTTAATTGATCAGGAAATCAAGGGAGTAATTAAGGATGATTGATACGATCATATCGTCCTAGACTATCGCAGGATCGACCAGGACGAAGTTACTTCAGGACGATCAATATCGACCAGCTCGTATTCAGGGCTATTGTCAGGACGATTTTCCTCTAATTTGAACTGATCGGCTAGGATGATCGTTAGATCGGCCTGGACGATCAAGCCATTTTTCAATCATCCAGTTTTGCATCCAGGGCGATGCTCTGGCTGATCTTCTTTGATTTGTACTGATCGGCCAGGCCGATATCCTGATTGGCCTGGACGATATTGTCAGCAACTTGCAATTAATGAGCTCCTTTGATGCTCTTCTATTTAAGAGCTCTTGTTCAACGTTTTTGAAAAACCTTTGGCTGCTGTCTTGACCAGAGAAGACCTTGAGGAGAGAAAGAGAGAGAGGAGAGAGAGAGGATCTTGTGAGGGGGAGCTTGTGAGGGGATTCAAAAGGGTTGCTTCAAGGATCGCTCTGCTTCGTCTTCGTTTAGAGTTTCTCATCCGTGGAAGGGTCGGTAGAAGTAAGGAGTTTGATTTTGGTTTTGGTTCTCTGCCAGCTTCAGGAGGAAGCAAAAGGATGTAGGTTCTTTGCCTTGCCGGGGTGGCAAAAAGGAGGTTCTTGTAAGGGCTTCTCCGCCTAGCCGTGGGGCTAAAGGAGAGTCATGTTTTGTAGTGCAATACTTGGAGGGTGCCTCTAAGAAGTGGACGTAGGTCGAGTCGACCGAACCACTATAAATCTTGTGTTCTTATTTTTGCTTCCGCACTTTTTTTAATTCCGCATTAATTCCTTGTGGTGTGATTTGGTTTGTGATTTTATTTTCTTTGTGATAAGAAGTTTTTTTTTAAATAACAATTCACCCCCCCCCCCCTCTTGGTTAGCTTGGGACTAAGTTCATAGGGCTTAACATCCCTAACGAACTTTCACAAGGCTTGGGGTAATCGATTTGAATGCTTAATAAAAATGTTTCTTCTACAACATTGATGTGTGTTTCTTGTTAGTATTTTTTGTGTGTATCTTTGAGTTTGTGATTTTTATGTATTATGAGTTTGTGTTTTCATTTTTCTATTGTGTTTTTGTTGTGTTTGTGTTTTAGTTTTGATTGAGTGCATGTTTTGAAAAATTAAGTGACATTCATCCATAGGGCTGCAAACGAACCGAGCCGAGCCGAGTATGTAAGTGTTCATGTTTGTGTTCATTTAATATCAGCTTGTTCAAGTTTGGTTCATGTTTGTTCGAGCTTTATTGTTTGTGTTCATGTTTGGTTCATTTAAATTAATGAGTGTTCATGTTCGATTCATGATCAGTTCATGTTCGTTTGTTTAGTGCTTATCGAGCTTGTTCGCGAACATATTTAACGAATTTTTTTTTAACTATCAAACAAATATGTTCATTAACATATCTATGAACAAACACATTTATAATAAAAGCAATTGTCAATGTAACAAAGGCAATGATTATTTTTATTTATTAATTTTATAGTCAAATATTAATTATTTTTATCTAGCTTATTCACGAGTTCAAAATCGAACACGAATCAAGCTTTTATCGAGCTTAATGTCGAGCTTGTTCATGAACTTCAAATGATGTTGTTCGCGAACATAAATGAGCCGAACGCATTAGTGTTCAAGTTTGTTTATTTAAGAATCGAGTATTTAAAATATTGTTCAAGTTTGTTTGTTTAGCTAATTAACCGATCACAAACGAGCTTTAATCGAACCAAACAACGAGTAGCTCGTCGAACGTTTGGTTCGCTTGCATCCCTATTCATCCAGGACGAAAATAGTTTCGTACAGGATAAAGTGTGTAATGTGTCAACTGTCGGATTTGAACCGTTTGCGTGCAATTTTTCTATTTTTATTTTTCACTTCGTTTGTACGATCGTCCGGACAAATTGTTGAAATGACGGGATGATTGAATGACAATTAAATGGATAACATCAATTTTAATATTATAGTCATACGTATGAACCTTTGGTTCGTCCGGACGAAGGTTTGGTGAATCGATGTGGGGGATGGTTTCAACTGCCATTAAAACGTTCATAAATTTTTGATCGTCCAGGACGAATACATGTTCGTCTGTACGATCGGTTGGTCAAAAGTCTATACGAAAGGTCGCTTCGTAAGTTGTATGATTATGAAAAGCCGTTTCATTTTGGACTCATTCGTTCATCCATACAAAATTTGTTCGTACAGGACGAACTGAATTTCGTATGGGATGAACGTAATTTTGTCTTTACGAACAATCATATTTCATTAAATTGACCGGCTTTGAACTCAACAGTCACACTCACACATCCCTTTCAGAACCCTTTCTTCCTTTAGATCTTATCCATGGAAAGTTCAAGTAAGCGACAAAAGGTTCTCTCCAAGGGTCTATATAGAAAATCTTCTGATAATTTTCTGTCTAAAGCAAATGAAGAATCTTTTCCTAGATTTACCTCCATTAAGATCACCCCGTCTAGAGTTCTTATTCAGGATCTACTAACCTTTCAGGTAATGAACTTGTTTGCTTCAACTCAATTCGGTCTCATTCTCATACTAGTCCATCTCTACAACAAAGAGACCTTTCATTATTTTCTAGCAAACATGTCCTTCAACTCCGACCATTCTGTAATCAAGTCCTTTTTTTTAAGAAGAAAGTTGAAATCTCCAAGGCTGACCTAGGAATCTTCTTGAACTTAGGGACTGAGGGAATTAGAGCCCATACCATGACCACTACTGCTAATTTTGATTGGAGTAAAATTAATGAAGTGATTAGAAAAATTATATTTATGGAGCATATGCCTAAAGTGTCCTCTCTTATTCATAATGCTCGTATCATCCAACATGTTCTTCGAACTTCCATAATTCCTAAAGCTAGTGATAGAGTCAACATTACTCCTCTTCTTTCAATAGTAACCTACTTGATTATGACTAAGCAACCTATAGATGAAGCCCAACTAATCTTGACTATCTTTATGGACTTTCTGAAATTGGTCATGTCGCCCATAAGAGAAAGAAGAATATTACCTTAGGACATCTTATTGCCTACATTTTGGAGAAGAAGTATGAATTGGTTCATCCAGTTGAAGATTTTGAAGAACCTCTATACTACAATGATGTATCTTTTAGGGCAATCTTTAATAAAGATGAACCCCGTAAAGCACATGTTATTAGTGACTCAGAGGAGGAACATGAACCTGCACTTGCACCTACTAGTGCAGGATTTAGTTCTGAGATTTGATTGCTTAGAGTCTCATTTTGATCAAAGATTTGATCAAATTGAAACTCGCTTACAGCAGTAGGATGTTCAGTACAATCAGGACATGGGGTATAAGAGAGAGCAGATGAATGATATTAGTTTCAACATGCTTATGATAAGCAGTTGTTTTAACTTCTTCAGTACTATACCTCCTCCTCCTCCTCCAGATTAGGGTCCATCAGAGTGATTCATGTACTTGATTATGTTTTTCATTAGTTGATGTGATTGTGATATAGTAGTTTGTGATGTGTTACATTATGATGTATTTTGTTTTAGTTATGTGCTTGTTTTATTTGATGTTTTTGTATTTTGAGTTTTATGTGGTATTGATATCATTCCTTAGATTGTAATATCCATTATAATGATATCAATATAAGTTATATTGTCTTTGTTTAATCTTATTTTGAAATGTGTGTTAGCCTATATGAAAATCCTTAAAATTTTTGATCCTAAAGTGGTATAACTTAAACTTCAACTCAAAATTAAATTCATTAGAAAATATAATTTTTCTTAATTTAAGTTTTGTTTATAACTTGATATAATTAAGATTGTCAATTTTATGTCTCTTATTAGACTTGTTGCAAATCTATTTTCATGACTTATGTTTTGATGATTGACAAACACTATTGATTCTCTTGGACTGCCTGTTACTTCTAACGTTTCTGGAATCGAAGATCGGACGAACAAACGAAGCCAATTCAAGATTGCGTAGGTTTAGGGTTGAGTCAGTTTGTACTTTGTTTTTTCTCTTCTTGAGTCTATTTTTAATGGTCAAAGAGACTGATGCTAAGTAACCCTACACACATACACACTTGAGAGACTTAGAAATTCTGGTTTTACTCATATCGGCCAGGACGATATTGAAATTACTAAATGACAACAGGGGGGTGAATTATGAAAATCTTTTTCTCAATAAAAAGTAATCCTAAATAGGAGTTCTAATCTTTTTGTTATTTTTGAAATTTTACAACAAAACTTAAACAAATTTTCTTCCACAAATTTCACCACGCAATAATTATGAAAACTAAATGCAAGGAAAAATAAATGACGATAAGGATAAAACACACCAAGGATTTTTAGAGTGGTTCGATCAAAATATGACCTACTTCCACTCCCCGGAGTCCTCCGCTCTGGGATTTTCACTACCAAAAATAGTTCTCCTTTTGCCCCCCTCGGCAAGGCGGAGAAGCCTTTACAAACCTCCCTTTCACCAACCTGGCGTGGCGAAGTGCCAAACTCTGTTTTCGCCCTCCTGGCGACGGCAGAGAACCTTCTCGTTTTTCTCCCTCCTGGAGAAGGCAGAGAACCTCGAGGTCACGGATGTAGACGAGCCTTTCCCTTAGAGATCCTCCCTCAAATTCTTCTAGGGCCACAGGAGGAGCAAGATGCAGAAAGTACGGAGCAACCGTGTGATCTCCCTTACACCTCTTCTCCCTCACAACGCTCACCTTCTCCTTCCTCTCTCAACCCTAAAGAACTTCTCTAGAGCTCTCTCCCTTGGAATCCCTCTCTAACCACGTTCACCCCCTCTGTGATTCTTACTGAAAAAGGACTTGATTGACATCTTAAAATGGCTCCAAAAACCCTCTGATTTCAAAAGTAGTCGTTACTGTTCGAACAGTACGATTCAACATCGTACAGTACGATCTTCATAAACAGACGTCGTCCTGGTACGAAGGTGTATGAACAGTTCAAAAATAATTCGTACGGTACGATATAATATCGTACGGTACGATCCACAAAATACTATTCGTACAGGACGATGGTCTGGACGATCAGATGTCATCTCTGTTCATCGTATGGTACGATTATTATCGTACAGTACGATGTGACAAAAACTAAGAGATCGTCCAGGACGATATCTGGGACGATCATACTTCGTCTCTGTTCATCGTATGGTATGATCGGGTTCGTACATTACGATGTTTAAAATTTAATTAGGCCTGGATTTCATGCACTAATCACGGGTTAATTTAAGTAAGTATTTAAAATAAATCGTACAGTACGAAAATATTCGTACAGTACGAATGACGTAAAATCACTTACTTAAACTAAACTACGGCTAGGGTTTTGGATCTGAACATATCGTACAGTATGAAGATATTCGTACAGTACGATTCATTCACATAATCGTCCATATAGCTTGGATCGTACGGTACAAATTAAAATCGTACAGTACGATCTCCAGAGAAGAAATTCTATTACATTTTGCATTTAAAAATGAACTCTCCCCCTGTGTGTGTGCATGGTTGCTCTTACTCTTATGCATTTTATGGCCAGACTCAATAAAATAAAAAAAAATAAATAGAAAAAATACAATGTCTGACTCATACTCCTAATCTACCCGTTCTTGAGTCTTCCTTTCGTTCTGAGTCACTTGTGATCTTCCTGAAAAGTTAGTACTCAAGGACAATAGCAAATAAAATAATATTCAATGAAAAGTTGTTCCAAAACACTCATTATTTGGCATCATCAAAATCTCAAACTCGGGGTCATGGGTTGCAACAGATATTTACATCATCCTAGACGATCAGGCTTAAAACAGAAAGTCTAAATAAGGATTCTTAATTAAGGCAGTCGTCATTAACAGATCGTCTTAGATGATACATGTATAGGCCAGGACGATAAGCTCAAAATAGAAAGAAGTTGCCGCCATAAACAATTAAGGTATACTGTATTTTTTAATAATTGGCCAGGACGATCATTGATCGGCCTGTACGATATTCACAAATTATGCCTTAATTGATCAGGAAATCATGGGAGTAATTAAAGATGATTGATACGATCATATCATCCTGGACGATCGCAGGATCGGCCAGGCCGATCTATTCAAAAACCTTAGTTACTTCAGGACGATAAATATCGGCCAGCTCGAATTCATAGCGATGCTCTGGACGATTTTCCTCTGATTTGAGCTGATCGGCCGGGACGATCGTGAGATTGGCCTGGATAATCAAGCCAATTTTAAATCATCCAGTTTGCATTCAGGGCGATGCTCTGGCTGATCTTCTGAGATTTGTACTGATCGGCCAGGCCGATGTCCATATCGGCCTGAACGATATAGTCGACAACTTGCAATTAATGAGCTCCTTTGAAGCTCTTCTATTTAAGAGCTCTAAACCCTAAAAGCAAGAGATTTTTACCCTAAACCCTAAACCCTAAACCCTAAACCCTAAAACCCTAAACCCTAAACCCTAAACCCTAAACCCTAAACCCTAAACCCTAAACCCTAAACCCTAAACCCCAACAAGGCAGAGAACCTATCTCCTTTTGCTTCCTCCTGAAGCTGGCAGAGAACCACAACCAGATGCTGTGGGGGCTAAAGGAGAGTCACGAGTGTAGTTCAATACTCGGAGAGTGCCTCCGGGGAGTAAACGTAGGTCAAGTTGACCGAACCACTATAAATTTTTGTGTTCTTGTTTCTTGCTTCCGCACTTTAATTTCCGCATTCATTTCTCTCGTGGTGTGATTTTGGTTTATGTGATTTTTGTTCTTTGTGAAAAGAAATTTTTAAAATACCAATTCACCCCCCCTCTTGGTTAGCTTGGGCCAGTTCTACAGGGCTTAACATCCCTAACGAACTTTCAAGACTACATTAATGTTTAATATTATTATTGCAATTGTGATGTTTTCTTATTTTGTATTTCACTTTTCAATAAATATTGATGCACTTAGAAAATTTTGAAATTTTTTATTATTGATTTTAGAAAGATCAATATTACTCTTGAAAAATATACAAATGTACAAAAATTAAAAGGAATGCGCAATGGTTCGCAATTTAAAAAAGAGGCATTAAATCAGCCCATAAGTAAAAAGATGCATAAAAATGTGCCACAACTATCGAAAAAGATGTGCAAAGCGCCACATGTGGTAGTTATTTTTTTCCACATTCTTTTAATCTCTCTCTAAAAAATCATCTCTCTTTTCTTTTACATATTTCACAGTAGTTCGTACGACTACTGAGAGGGAAGTGGCTCAACATTCTCCTGCGAAGCATCCAGGTCAACTTCCCACACCAAGTCCTGGGCTATCATAGTCAGCTGTTGAGAAAGATGAAAAGATTTCTTAATTGACTTTTTAAATACCCGAGATAGAGCAATGTCCCAACCATCTTCAACTGAAAGAGAAGAGTTAGGAAGATTACCTGAGATAGTTTAGACTGAGGCCTTTTCTGGATCCACCAAATACTCTTTAGAAATTATAATGTTACCTTGAATGTAGTTCCTCTCGAGCTAAACTTTGAACACAACACAGTCCTCAAGTGGGTGACTAAGCATTTGATGGTACGGGCAGTATTTAAGATTTTTTTTCTTACTCTCATCCTCTGACCTTCTAGCCTCTGGTAACTAGAAATCTGGCTTCTTTAACAAACTCTAAAAAATCTTTTTTACCGACTCCCTTTTAAATGGATAAGGTTTTGCTAATCTCTCTCTAAAAGGGATGAAGGTGGGATCTCTAGTATACGGACGAATTATCTGAAATGGATAATTCTGAGGTGGCTATGGTAGAGGTGGAGCGCTAGGCTGACTAACGGCTAGCCTCTTCCCTTTTTCAACTGCTGAGACCACAGCATTCTTCTTAAAAGTTTTCACCAATTAGGACCCTTCTTATCTTTAGGCTCCTCTCATAAGAATGGCACCCTTCAGGAGAAAAGCAATCGGGTCATGAATATTCTTTAAAATAAATTCCATGGCATGTTGCTCTTGAAACTGGGGTTCACACATCATCGAGAGGTTTCGCCACCTCAAGATGTATTCAACCAGAGACTCTCCCGGCTTTTGCTTTTCAACAACAAGATTGCCCATAGTGGTGCGCTGCTGTGCTAAAAAAAATCTCTTTAGAAAGAGATTTTCTAGATCGTTAAAGGTTCTCACCGAACCATTGGGCAGATCAGCGTGCCACTCAAAAGCAGTGCCAGACAGACTACTTATAAACTGGCAAAAAAGTATAGCATCCGACCCTCCTATGTTGCAACAGCTCACTCGAAAGTGGGCCAGACGCTGCCTCAGGTTTTCGACTCTGGTGAAAATTTTAAATGACGGTGGCACAAAACCCTTTGGATAAGGAACTGAGTCATATTCCTCGGGGTAGGGTCTACCCTTTGGAATAGATGCGGTCCCTTATGAAAGAGCTAAGGCCTCCCTTACCTAGTCCTCAATCCATTGGTTAATGTCTTTTTGAGGCAGAATTAGAGGGGCAATGGAAACTATGGGACAAATTGGAGGTGCTTCTGGTGGGCAAGGAGGGATCACAGGTGCTGACTTGGGGGATTTGGATCTAGATTCTGCCCGTTTAGCTTTTTCTACAATCTCTCAAGCTGATTGTTAGATTTTTAGGGACTCTTGCTATGATTTATCCACTCATTCCAGCATTTCCCTGACTTGTGACATCATGTCTGTCAGCTTAGTCTCCAAGTTTCTTATATGCTCTTCATCTCTAGCTTTTACTGACTCATCTAAATCTGTCCCGATAGTAGGTGAGTCATCATCTCTAACAGCTCGACGCTTGCTGGGCTCAGCTTCTTTATTAGCCCCCATGGTTTCAACCATACAAATGCTACCAACATAATCATCCTCATCTCCGAGGAGGTCATCCAGGTCTGGGTCAAAAGAGGCCATTCCTTATTTATTCAATAAAATATTTCTTATCTCTTGTACTACCTCCTCGACGGGTCTACTCTCAATCAATTCAGGATCGAGGGGTAAGTACCGTTTATATTCAGCCATGTTAAAAAGTTCTTCAAAGTCTAATTTGGAAATGATTTCTATAAGCTTTGGATTAAGATCTGACTGATGCTTTGAAACTTGTTCATCTTCCATCTCTAGATCCTAGTCAATTCTCTCTTCTTTGACTATCCCAGAACTGGTAGTCAGAAGAGTGGCATCCTCTATCGGGTGAGGGACATTTACCTTGGGGGGTGAGGTAGGAGCATGTAAGGTAATAACTCCCATATCTGACAAGGTAAGGTCCTTAAACACCTGACTAGGGAGCCTAGGAATGACATTTAGATCTTGGGGGTCATCAATTGAGGCAGTAGTAGGGGTGACGACTAGATCTTGAACTATACTGGTGGAGGGAGCACTATCGATTATGACAACTAGAGTACTAACGGGAACATCCATCTGATCAACTGGGACTAGAGGAGGAGTGACTGGAACTCGTTGGAGTTGAAGAATGAACTTAGAAGTTCTAGGAAGTGGTGGAAAACTCTCCAACTTAGTTCTTTTGGGCACAAAATTCTTCTCAGAGGACTTAGGCCTCTTGCCCTTAACATCTACAGGTCTTCAAATCTCAGTCTCCTTTGGCTTGACAATCATTGAGGCCAACTTTACAAGTCTAGGAGGGGGTACCGGGGGTCTACCAGTATAATGGTGGCCTCTCTTGGACCCAGTCAACACAATACCTTCCATTTTAGAGGATGGAAGGCATGGCACCCAATGATACCCATCAACTAGTACTGAGGTGACAGGTTGTTTGACATACTTCTTGTTCCTCCTAACATTCTGAGGGATCAAATTCTTTGCCTTAGAAACTTCTTCTTTCAAAATATCCTTCTAAAAGTGATGGGAGATAACTCCCTTTAACTGTTTTACATACTCCTCTTTGGTTTGCCCAGACTGTGCAGCACAGGTGTAAATTATGTTCCTTAATGTCCTTGTCCTATGGAGGTGTTTTTCCTTTGGAGTCTTCTTGGTTGAATAGTCAATTGAGCATGGTGGGGAACGGGCTATCCTAGCTGCCCTCTCCTCGCCCTGAGCAGTAGCAAGGAGGTAGAAGAGACTCCCCTTGAGGAGGGGAGAGGAAGTAGGAATAGGCAGCTCCTCAGCAGCCTCAGGCTCTACTCAGTCTAAAGTCTTAAAAGGTACAAGTCTCTTAGCCTTGGAGATCTTCTTCCTAAGTCTCCTCAGATAGTTCTTTCTCTGGTTCTTAGTGGCAAAGGTAAGTCTAGAACTGGATCATTCCTCAAAAATAGACTTAACTTTAGAGGGCACCTCAATAACTGGTTCAGACTGTTTCTGCTCATCACTGACTACTAGTAAGGTGGGTGCAGATCCCACAATCAACTCAACCACTGGGGAACTTCCTTACTGGCATCCAAGCTAACTATCTGATATCTATCCATGGAAAACTTAAGGGTATTAAATCCCATCCCAAAAATGATAGTGCTTCCTTGGTCATTCACTATTTAGGATAGCTCTCAGTAGAAAGAGAAGATTAATTTGCCAGCCATTTGGAATTTTTTGAAAGTTAAAGAGAAGATTGGAATTAGATTTTTATTGAAAGGAAAATTTTTTAGAAGATTAAGGCTCATAAGGGGATCTCAACCCTCCAATACATATTGAGTAGTGGAAATTGTCACTCAACATATATTAGTAGGGTAAAGAGATCGGATATGTGCCGAAGAAGAATTCAATTTTGTAAAACATGTTATCCCACAGGACGATTCCATGGGATGGCATGTGATAACTTGGGATTCAAAGAGAATTTTTAAAGAATATTTGAATTTTGTGAAATTTAAGATGGGTTTCTCACTAATTTCAAAACACAACGGGTAGAGTTTTCCCTTGCTCGAAGGCTTATGGAACTGTGAGAAAACTCAAGTAGAGTGGGTAGCCGAACTCTCATCACCTTTAAAGGCTAAAAAGGAGGTGAAGCGATAAGGCCAACGTATATATATTATTTAGCAAGATTAGATCTCTAAACATCCTTTCAATCTTAGGAATTTATGTATTGAATTAAGCATCATTAATATAAATTCGTAGGATTGAAAGGGATATCTCAAAAACCTGATTTGATGTTATCGCCCTACCGGTTAGCCCAGGGGCAGAAGGTCAAAATCAGAATCAACACTTAATTAAAAAGAAATTTGGAGGCATGTCCTCTCTTTTCAAAATATATTCTATTTTTGATGTTGGCCACACTCACCCAAGAAGGAAATGGGAAGAGCGACCAACAGAAGAAAGGGTAGTTAAGACAATCGATGAAACAAAATTTTGTCTCTATTAAAGGTGGAGAGAGAGATTTGGTCCCACCGGGCGTGCCATTTTTTTGTTGGTGGAATTTTGAAAACAAGTTTTGAAAAATTTGACTTTCTTTGGGAATTTTAAAATTTAAGTTAAATTTTAATTCTAAAATCAAACAACCTATTAGAAAAGGTATATCACCTCGGAAGTTGAAAATAAACTTTCAAAATGGGGTTCAGATTTAGAATCATAAACACTACCTCGAATATCGTAACCGGATTTAAAGAAGAACTTCATATGACCCCGAAGGGTTAACATGAAGTTTGACCAAATATCTAGCTACGATAATCTGGCGAGATGATTGTTAAGTTCATATCCAAAACTTCATCAACAAACGATATTATCTCCCCAAAGGGGGAAAATATCATTTGATGTTAATTCTTTGAATATGACAATAATGATCGTTAGTATTTTAAAATTTTCCAAAGAAATCAAATAAAATTTTAAAAAATCAATTTTGAAAATCAGGTGCGTGTCGTTCTAAATCTCCTACGAGCACAAGCCCTCATAGTTAATTACATCGTAGAGAGACAGGGTCACCTATGAAAACTCTCGATTAAAATAGGGACAAAATTTTGTTAGATTTTTTAGGAGTGATATCAAAAAGGGGTGGATTTTAGAAACTCAAAAGGGAATGGATCAAAATTGAGCAGTTATTAAAAGAATTCAGGGAAGATGAGTAGGGAACACTTTGAGATTTCGGAACCATTCATAAGTGTCTCAACTTAATCTAAATGTTGTGCTTTATATTTTGGGTTGAAAGAAGATTTAATTTTAGTTGATCATTTTATTAGAAATTTGGAATTATATTCATGAAGGTTGGGGACTTATAATCAAAGATTTACCCCAGATCCTAAATCTAATTTGGATGCTGGACCACAGTCGTCCGAACCTAACTAATGCAGTGTAGAACCTGGACTTACCCCGGCCTGTATTGGGGAGCCAACTAACCACCTAATCGATTTAAAATACATGAATCTAGTCTTTTATGCAAGAGTGGAAGGGATGTTTCATTTAATGGTTTTTGAGAGTTGGGGCCGACATCTAGAGATTTCCCTAATTGGCCCCTTTGACTTATGTTGGGTGCGAAATGCTAAGGACTAATGCAATTAAAATTTTGACTCTTTTAATTTATTTCTAATACAATGTATGCTAGTTAACAACCTCTAATCATGTATGCTTGAAAGTTAAAAATAGGCTTAGAAAATAATTTTTTAGAAGACTGGACTTCCCTAGGTTTGGCACCTTGCCCTCATAGGTCAGACTATCTAGACTCTACCCGTAGGCGGGGAAAGGGTCTAAAACAAGGAAAGAAGTAGTGCAGAAATATGCATGCGACCCCGGGGTCGATCCCCGACTAATTCCCTAAATTCGTTATCTTTCTATGTTATTTAGACTCACTAAAATTTTAAACTTTATAATTATGAATACAAAACTTTCACACCCTCATGAGTCTCACGAGTCCATGTGAAAATAAAAGCGGCACACAAACACTAAAAAAACTAAGAAAAGTAGGTAATTCTATACGCAATCATCTCAACAAATCAAATATAAATGAATTAATTAATAAATATCCATAGACAAAGTTTCCTTGCTTATTACAAACCAGAATTTATAGAAAATAAAGTGGCCGGGCACAACTGACAACAACTCAAATTCTAAACCTAGTAGAGATGCAAGTGGTTTTGAATGGGATACTTTTATCTTCAATTCTTCAATCTTGTTCTCCTTCGGTCTCCTTTTCTTCAGGCTCCATGGATTCTTCGTAGTAGGCTACCCAAATGGATAAGAGGGCACTTTCTTTGAGGGGAAGGCCACTCTTTCCTCTTTGAGTAGGGAAGAAGTAATCCAAATTTGGATCTCAAAATAGAAAAGGGCTACTCCCCTAAGGGGTGTCCTTTTCTCTTTGGAGTCTAAGCTTTGGATCTATGTATCCCAATTCAAAACTCCACTTTCACAACACTTTACATTTGCACAAATTATATTTAATATGAAATAAAATTCTAGACTCTCCTGTAGGGTTATCTTAAGTAATTAAAAAATCAAAATATTTCCAAGCAATTATATATGTACAGAAAAGTAAATAAACACAGTGACCACGCTCTTTTTATTATTTAGGGGCTTTAGCAGCTGAAGCACCTATGCAAGCATTATTATAATTAAAATAGTTTTTTATTTAGCCCCCTTTTTATCGCCCTGCATGAGCGTGGCCACCTGGAAAAAGTTATGTGAGCATCCAGATCGCTCCTATCTGAAGGGTAATCTAGTCGCCAAACACATCAATCATCCACAGAGTGCAGTAAAATGTAAGAAGACATAGCAAGATAATTTCATCCACAATATGCAGTAATATCACAAAAAATCTGGCACACAGTAGTAAAGTAAACGCCAGCCTAACCTAGATCTAGAGTTGGTTGTCCTAGCTAACCATCTAAAGTGTGTATAAAAGGTCGTGTGGCTGGGGTAGGTCCTAGATTGGGTAATTAGTTAGAGTTATCTAAAAATTTGAGTTTTTTTAGGCAAAAGGGAAATTTATGTTAGAATTTAAATATTAATATTTTTAAAATTATATTTAAATATATTTTATAGGTTAATTATTTACTACCTTTATTTCACACCGAGGCTCTGAAGTTTATTTCACCTTCCTTGGGGCTAAGCTAATAGCCTCGTTGGCCTGGGTTACCCAGAAGTAATCGGGATTGATTAAGTTAATTTAAGTTAGTTGAAATAAGGAGGAGTGAATTAATATTAATGAGAGTTGATTACTGATTTTAAAAGATTGGTTGAGAATTTTATTAATTAAGTTAGAAAATTCTAAAGTTTGAAAGAGTTAATGGGTTTTAGGGATTATCTAGATATGATAACTAAGGGGTCAAAAGTTAATTTTTAAAGTTAGAGGGAATTTTAGAGGTTTCACATTTTTAATAAATACTAGAAATAATTATGGGTTGCTAGACAAGTTGCACACTCAATTTAGAGTTTTCTATCAAAAGTTATGATTTTTAGAAGTTTTAACCCGATTTGACCTAAGGTTGACCAAAATGTTGACTTTTTGACTTTGACCAGATTTTGGTGATTTGACATCTTTAGAAAATATTAGATCTAAATTAGAGTCATTAGTCACTGAGTTTGATTGATTTGGAATTTTTCTATAATTAATAATAAATTTTAGAAGTTTGGATATTTTATTGAATTTTCTAATTACCTTAATTAAGAAACCTTTTATTGGTTTCAACCAAAATGAATCCTAAACTTCTTGAAATCAATCCCAAAGATCAAAAATGATCTAAGGGGAGATCAGTAAGTGTTTAAAGATTTTTTTGGGATTTTTAATGATTTTTAATTAATTAAAATTGATTAAATATTGATTTTCATTAAAATGGAATTAAAGTGGATTTTAATATCAAATTAAAGGGATTTAAATCTCTACAGGTTAAGGGAGTACTCAGGGTCAGCTACAAGTATTTTATGAAATTTTTAGGACTTAATAATATTTTTTAGTGAATTAATTAGGCTTTAGGGTAGTTCTAGGGAGGGAATGTTGTGGCTCCTATTTGGTGAACCAAATGGGCACCAAATCTAGTGAAATTTGGACCATGGAATCACCTGATACCAATGCCTAAGCACACCAAATTTGAGCCTAAATGGAGTTCTCTAAGGTGGCTAACCAAGCCACGTAATGTGATCTCTAAGTCACCTTAAGAAAATCCTAGGGAGCTATCCTAAGGTTGGATTGGGGAAAAATCACTGGCCCTAAACTCCCTATGCTACACATCATCAGCACACTCAAAATTAGATCCTAAACCTCATTGGATAGGTCATAATTCCAATTTGGATTTGAGGGTCAACCCGTGACCCTTGAATCAAAATTGGAATACTAATGCCCTTAAACACTTCAAATAGGGGAGATAAAATTTGACATGTCAGTGACATGCCCAAATTTGTTCTCCCAAAATTCCAGGCCTTGGGGAATTTATTTTAAATAATAAATATAATAATTGACAAAACACTATTACTAAAATTAAATTTAATACATATACAATCAGGACCTGGAACTATAGGACTTTTGTAGATCTCCCTGAGACCTTTCTAATGAGCCTAAGAACACATAATTTGGTCAAGTGTGCAGAGAGATATCAATTTTTGAAGTTCCCTTCATTTTTCTATGAAATTAAATCCCCCAATTACCCAGTCAGTCGGCGCTTTACAAGCGGTGCGTTGTGATTGGCGGGGTAATCATTGGCGGCTGACTAGATAACGGTCAAATTAACCATAGCCGTCGGATGGACAATCGGACGGCTATGATCAAATGGACTTCAAGACCGTGGGATCTAATCCGCACCGTTGATTGAGATCAACTATTAGGATTTTATCTTCAACCTTCCGCACGAACACGAAATCATAAGGCTTCTCCGGCATGATCCAAGCGATCCTGCCGTTGAACATTGATGAAATTTTGCAAAGAGGATCAGGGGAGGAGAAACCTTCAATCCAACAGTGGAGATCCGCTGGGGTGAAGGTTTTCTTCACACTTGACCAAAATACTTAGTTAGGGAGCTCAGGATAGAGAAATTACCGTAGAGAAGATCTCAATGAATGAGCTTATCTTTCAGGAAACTTCAGGGGATGAAGGCAAGGAGATCTCCTTCAGACATCAGGACCAAAGGATGGTCGAAGGTACGACTTCGAGCGTAGTGCCGAGAGCTTTCGACGGAGCTCGCTCGAATGGATTGACACGATGGCCTGGGAGGCGAGGAGACTACACTGGAAGGACTAGAGAGCTCTGGGGAGTGATTTCAAATGTTTAAGATCGAATGGGGGCTTCTGGGATGAGTTGTCCTATTTAGCCACCTCCCACGAGCTTGAATAGCCGGGATTGACTGGGAGGATCCCCGAATGGGTGTCAGCGCCAGAGGGCTCGTGAGCCTCAAGCCGGTGAGCCACAGCCTTTGGAAGGATTTCGGTCAGGATCGACTGGGGGGGACCACCAGTGCTTGTTCTCCATTGGTTCCAGCAGTCGCCAGCTAGGGTCTAGGTTGGGTTGACCTGGAAAGGAGGATAGGGACACAGTGGACTCAAGAATGAGCTCAATTGGGCCTGGGGAGGTTTGATTTGATCGAGTGGCTTTGTTGGACCAAAACCTGCACGATTTGGGTCAAATTGGGCTCAACCCAGGTTAGGCCAGACCCGAGGCTTGATGTGCGAGATGGGTTTGGGTCTAGTCCACCCAATGCAAGTGGCAATTGGGTTCAATTTTATCTGGGTTCAAAGATGGTTCTGGTTGATCCAAATCTGCTCCGTTCGTGTTGAATTGGGTGGACTAGACCCACCACCCACATCAAGCCCAGAGTCTGGCCTAATCTGGGTTCAAAGATGGCTCGGGTTCATATGATTTTGGCTACTTTGAGCTAACCCAAAGTTTAACCCAAGTCAACCCAAGGCATGGGCCTGCTTGATGAGGTGTATTGGACCTAGGGCCATCTAATGGAGGTATTGGTCAAGTTCAATTGGACTTAGGACAGGAATTGGCTCAATTTCAAGTGATTTTAGCCACTTTGGGTTAGCCTAATTCTTGACCCAAGTAGATCCAGAGGTTGGGCTAGTTAAGGGAGGTGTATTTGGTTAGAGGGGACCCAATGACACCTTGATTTGGATTCAATTTGATTAAGGTTGAGAAATGGTTCAAAGGGGGCCTCTCTTTGGGCACTTGGGTCAAGCCAAAGGGCTAACCCAAGTGAGCCCAAGGCTTGGGTATCCAAGAGAGGTCTCTTGGGAGCCCAAGGAATCACCCCTTAGAGACCTCAGAATGGGCTCAAATTTAGAGGGTTGCCTCTAGAGATAAGTCATATCAATATGAAGTTGATAGACTCTTAATCAGAGGTCATTTAACTAGGTTTTGAAGTGTTTAAAAAATCCTTGGAAAAGGCTTTCAGGATAAAGCCTTTGAACCTTGGATTTATAGGTTTAAATGGGGTTTTGAGTTTGCATGAGTGGATTTGAATTATCTGTATCATCTATGTTGCAGATCTATGGCTTATGATTTTGATGATAGCAAACATTCTTTTTCTATATGACTGCTTTCTACTAACGTTTCAGGTCCACACTATCAGACTGCAATATGGAACCAGCTCAAGATTGGGTAGACACGGCCTGTGCCAGTTTGTAATCTTTTTCCTTTCTTGAGTCTATTGTATTTGGTGTGGCATCTGATGATTTGTATCTTGGAAGATTTTCTATTGTGCCCTAAAAGTTTTCTATTTTTGGTAACATCGTCCGGGACGATCTGACAAAAGTAGAAATTCTAATTAGGGCATCCTCTTTAAAGCAGCCGTCTTTATGCAAAACACATCATCCTGGACGATTTTGTATCGGCCAGGATGATCGGCTCAATACAG
Source organism: Dendrobium nobile (assembly GCA_022539455.1). Lineage (NCBI taxonomy): Eukaryota > Viridiplantae > Streptophyta > Magnoliopsida > Asparagales > Orchidaceae > Dendrobium > Dendrobium nobile. Next base: position 2,637,895 of record CM039732.1, on the reverse strand, counting down.
CAAGAATCTGCCGCCATATCTACTTAGGAAAAACTTATTTTTGGATATCGGCCTGGTATATCGGCCTGGACTATAAAATATTGGCCTGGTCGATCGAGGTCAATTTTTCCAAAATTTCTCAGGCAGTTTTGGAAAGCAATCAATGGGGATTTCGTCCAGGCCGATCGCAAGATCGACCGGGACGATTAGACATCGTCCAGCTTCATTTCAGGGCAATATTCAGGACGATTTTCCTCATATTTGTGCTAATCGGCCAGGACGATTTGGATATCGTCCTGGACGATAATGGCAGCAACTTGCATTAATGAGCTCGTTTTGAGAGCCTCTATTTAAGCTATGGCAAGGCACTTTGTAAGTGTCTTTGGCAGCCATTGTAGCTTCGTTCTTGTGGGGGAAACTTGAAGAGAAAGCTTGAAAGGGAGAGAGGAAAGGGTGGAGTTTGAGAGGGAGAAGATCCTGTGAGGGGGAGGAACTCAAGGGAGTGTGGTGGGGGATCCACACGGTTGCTCCGACGAATTCTCACCTAAGTACCATCGGATTCAAGGCTTGTCTCGAGGTAAGTTCACCAAAGAAGAAGATCTCTTTAGTGTCAAAGGACCCGGCGACTCCGCCGCACCGGGGAAGGTGGAAGTGATTTTGTAAGGGCTTCTCCGCCTAGCTGTGGGGGCTAAAGGAGAGACACTTTTGTAGTGCAATACTTGGAGGGTGTCTCCAAGGAGTGGATGTAGGTCAAGGTTGACCGAATCACTATAAATTCGGTGTGTTCTTTTCTTATTATCACTTCCGCATTTATTTTTCTTCCGCACTTTGTTTGTGGTGATTTTGGTTGGAGTTTTCTCTTTGTTTTAAAGTTTTCCAAATCACCTCTCTCTTCTTAATTAGCTTTGGGACTAAGTTTAAGAGGGCTTAACATCCCTAACGAACTATCAAGTGGTATCAGAGCGGGATTCGAAAATTTAAGTTTGAAAACTTTTTGAATTTGATACATGGCAAATTTTTCAAATCGTAATGTTGCGGAAGGATATTCCATCACCAGACCTCCTTTATTTGAAAATATTTCATTTGATTTTTGGAAAACTCGCATGTCTATTTTTTTGCAATCAATTGATTTTCGCATGTGGCATATGATTTTAAATGGTTATTCATCACCGTCATGTATTGTTAATGGAGTTAAAATTGATATTCCTTTTAGTCAATGGAATAAGGAAGAATAAATCAATGCTCAATTGAATGCAAAGTCTTTAAATTGCTTTTTCTGTGCTTTAAATTCTGATGATTTTATGTTAGTATCCACGTGCACTACCGGTAAGGAAGTTTGGGATAAATTGTACACCATATACGAAGGCACTAGTGAAATCAAGCAATCAAAGTTGAATATTTTAATGCATGATTTTGAAATGTTTTCTATGAAACCTTTTGAAACGATTTTAGTCATGTATACAAGGTTTATTCAAATTACTACATCATTGCATGCCTTAGGAAAAGATTTTTCAAATTTTGAAAATGTTAACAAAATTCTTCGTTGTTTACTTGAAAAATTCGATGCTTAAGTAGTTGTTATCTGTGAATCAAAAGATTTGAATGATTATTCTATTGATAATTTGATTGGCTCACTCATTGCCTACGGCAAGGGTTGGGTCAAAGACTTTTGGATGCAGGTGAAATGATCGTTCTAAAAGCTGAAGATACGGAAAAAAGGAAGCTTAGTTGGTGATGAAAGTAATAACTTATCAAGCAAATCACAAAGCTCACCAAAGTATAAGCAAAAGTGGAAAAAAGGTAAAAGTGGTAAAGATGACCATATTTCTTCTGACGTTATTTTCTTTCAATGCAGGAAGCCTGGACATATGAAAAATCAGTGCCCTAATCTAAGAATTCTTCCTACGAAAGAAAAGGGCAAGGCAAAGAAAAATTTAAACTGGGGAAATAATGAAAGGCAAAAAATCTCATGGGCAGATCTGGTCTCTGAAGCATCGGACCAGGAGAAAGATAATGGTTAAGAGCCTTTCGTATTTTTTGTATTGTGTTTTTCCTTTTTTTTGTATTTTTGTTTTTTAGTTTTGTTTATTCTTTGAATTTCTTTTTCTTGTGAAAGTTTTTCTCTGATCAACACAAACATTCACTTTTCTAAAAATGAGAAATCTACTTCCTATTTTTTTTTTCTTAAAATATTTGGTAAGTTGTGTTTGACTTCTCTAAAACAGCTAGAGGAAGGAAACTCATGATTTTGTTTCTCTTTCTCTCTTCTTAAAGAGTTTATTTTACTTTTGATTCAAAATCTTCATCATATTTTAAATTGGATTTTGAAACTGATTTTTTTGTCTCCCTACATTTTTTCTATCGCATAGGAATCTTTTGCAAGATTGTTGAATCCACCATTAAATTTTCTTAATCAAGTTATTCGTGTTGTCAATAATTTGGGTTTACTTTGGTTTTGAAAATATAAGAAAGGAAGCATATTTTTTTGAAAATAATAATAAAAAAAAGTGGCCAATGATGCCAAACCAAAAGATGCGCAATGACGCCAAATTGAAAAAAAAATACACAAAGTGTATTAAAAATTAAAAGATGCTCAAAGAGCCATTCAAGTGATAAAGGGCATAAAATGAGCCCACAAAAAAAAATATGCTTATTTTTTTTATACTACTAAAAACTTAAGAAAATCCTTGATATGTTCGAAACTTGTGCTTGAAAATCTTGGTTCCTGATTCAACAATTCGTGCGTTGATCTTCTATTAGATATGTTTTATGAAAGGAGTTTTGAAAAATTAATGTTTCTTTTTCCGTTTATTTTTTTGAATTTTTTGTTAGCCTTTAAAAGAACTTGAGCTTGGATTAACAATTTATGAATTTCTTACTTTTTCTGGATTATGCGTTGTCAATCCAATTCTACTAAATTTTTTGATTAAAACTAAGAGCTAACTTTCTCATTTTAAGAATATTTATTTCTTTTCACTAGATCAGGGAATGTTTTATCTCCTATTCGTTTTATTTTTTTTTTGTTTCTGCCTCCTCTCTCTTTGATAATGTCAATGGGGGAGAACGTATTGTTGAATTTTTGTACTGTTATCATGTTTGTATCTTGTTTTCAAAAAATTAAAAACAACAAAAATATTTTCATCTCCCTTATTTTTTTAAAAGTGTTATTCTAGTGAGGGGGAGATTAGGAGAAATTTCTTTCCTTTGAAAATTCAAATTTTAGGAGAAATTGCTTTCTTTTGAAAATTCAAATTGAATTGTTTGACATCATCAAAAAGGGGGAGATTGTTGCGGATCTATGGCTTATGATTTTAATGATAGCAAACATTCTTTTTCTCTATGACTGCTTTCTACTAACATTTCAGGTCCACACTATCAGACTGCAATATGGAACCAGCTCAAGATTGGGTAGACTAGGCCTGTGTCAGTTTGTAATCTTTTTCCTTTCTTGAGTCTATTGTATTTGGTGTGGCATCTGATGATTTGTATCTTGGAAGATTTTCTATTGTGCCCTAAAAGTTTTCTATTTTTGGTAACATCGTCCGGGACGATATTTATATCGTCCGGGACGATCTGACAAAAGTAGAAATTCTAATTAGGGCATCCTCTTTAAAGCAGCCGTCTTTATGCAAAACACATCGTCCTGGATGATTTTGTATCAGCCAGGACGATCGGTTCAATACAGCAAGAATCTGCCGCCATATCTACTTAGGAAAAACTTATTTTTGGATATCGGCCTGGTATATCAGCCTGGACTATAAAATATTGGCCTGGTCGATCGAGGTCAATTTTTCCAAAATTTCTCAGGCAGTTTTGGAAAGCAATCAATGGGGATTTCGTCCAGGCCGATCGCAAGATCGATCGGGACGATTAGACATCGTCCGGCTTCATTTCAGGGCAATATTCAGGACGATTTTCCTCATATTTGTGCTAATCGGCCAGGACGATTTGGATATCGTCCTGGACGATAATGGCAGCAACTTGCATTAATGAGCTCGTTTTGAGAGCCTCTATTTAAGCTATGGCAAGGCACTTTGTAAGTGTCTTTGGCAGCCATTGTAGCTTCGTTCTTGTGGGGGAAACTTGAAGAGAAAGCTTGAAAGGGAGAGAGGAAAGGGTGGAGTTTGAGAGGGAGAAGATCCTGTGAGGGGGAGGAACTCAAGGGAGTGTGGTGGGGGATCCACACGGTTGCTCCGACGAATTCTCACCTAAGTACCATCGGATTCAAGGCTTGTCTCGAGGTAAGTTCACCAAAGAAGAAGATCTCTTTAGTGTCAAAGGACCCGGCGACTCCGCCGCACCGGGGAAGGTGGAAGTGATTTTGTAAGGGCTTCTCCGCCTAGCTGTGGGGGCTAAAGGAGAGACACTTTTGTAGTGCAATACTTGGAGGGTGTCTCCAAGGAGTGGATGTAGGTCAAGGTTGACCGAATCACTATAAATTCGGTGTGTTCTTTTCTTATTATCACTTCCGCATTTATTTTTCTTCCGCACTTTGTTTGTGGTGATTTTGGTTAGAGTTTTCTCTTTGTTTTAAAGTTTTCCAAATCACCTCTCTCTTCTTAATTAGCTTTGGGACTAAGTTTAAGAGGGCTTAACATCCCTAACGAACTTTCAAGTGGTATCAGAGCGGGATTCGAAAATTTAAGTTTGAAAACTTTTTGAATTTGATACATGGCTAATTTTTCAAATCGTAATGTTGCGGAAGGATATTCCATCACCAGACCTCCTTTATTTGAAAATATTTCATTTGATTTTTGGAAAACTCGCATGTCTATTTTTTTGCAATCAATTGATTTTCGCATGTGGCATATGATTTTAAATGGTTATTCATCACCGTCATGTATTGTTAATGGAGTTAAAATTGATATTCCTTTTAGTCAATGGAATAAGGAAGAATAAATCAATGCTCAATTGAATGCAAAGTCTTTAAATTGCTTTTTCTGTGCTTTAAATTCTTATGATTTTATGTTAGTATCCACGTGCACTACCGGTAAGGAAGTTTGGGATAAATTGTACACCATATACGAAGGCACTAGTGAAATCAAGCAATCAAAGTTGAATATTTTAATGCATGATTTTGAAATGTTTTCTATGAAACCTTTTGAAACGATTTTAGACATGTATACAAGGTTTATTCAAATTACTACATCATTGCATGCCTTAGGAAAAGATTTTTCAAATTTTGAAAATGTTAACAAAATTCTTCGTTGTTTACTTGAAAAATTCGATGCTTAAGTAGTTGTTATCTGTGAATCAAAAGATTTGAATGATTATTCTATTGATAATTTGATTGGCTCACTCATTGCCTACGGCAAGGGTTGGGTCAAAGACTTTTGGATGCAGGTGAAACGATCGTTCTAAAAGCTGAAGATACGAAAAAAAGGAAGCTTAGTTGGTGATGAAAGTAATAACTTATCAAGCAAATCACAAAGCTCACCAAAGTATAAGCAAAAGTGGAAAAAAGGTAAAAGTGGTAAAGATGACCATATTTCTTCTGACGTTATTTTCTTTCAATGCAGGAAGCCTGGACATATGAAAAATCAGTGCCCTAATCTAAGAATTCTTCCTACGAAAGAAAAGGGCAAGGCAAAGAAAAATTTAAACTGGGGAAATAATGAAAGGCAAAAAATCTCATGGGCAGATCTGGTCTCTGAAGCATCGGACCAGGAGAAAGATAATGGTTAAGAGCCTTTCGTATTTTTTGTATTGTGTTTTTCCTTTTTTTTGTATTTTTGTTTTTTAGTTTTGTTTATTCTTTGAATTTCTTTTTCTTGTGAAAGTTTTTCTCTGATCAACACACACATTCACTTTTCTAAAAATGAGAAATCTACTTCCTATTTTTTTTTCTTAAAATATTTGGTAAGTTGTGTTTGACTTCTCTAAAACAGCTAGAGGAAGGGAACTCATGATTTTGTTTCTCTTTCTCTCTTCTTAAAGAGTTTATTTTACTTTTGATTCAAAATCTTCATCATATTTTAAATTAGATTTTGAAACTGATTTTTTTATCTCCCTACATTTTTTCTATCGCATAGGAATCTTTTGCAAGATTGTTGAATCCACCATTAAATTTTCTTAATCAAGTTATTCGTGTTGTCAATAATTTGGGTTTACTTTGGTTTTGAAAATATAAGAAAGGAAGCATATTTTTTTGAAAATAATAATAAAAAAAAGTGGCCAATGATGCCAAACCAAAAGATGCGCAATGACGCCAAATTGAAAAAAAAATACACAAAGTGTATTAAAAATTAAAAGATGCTCAAAGAGCCATTCAAGTGATAAAGGGCATAAAATGAGCCCACAAAAAAAAATATGCTTATTTTTTTTATACTACTAAAAACTTAAGAAAATCCTTGATATGTTCGAAACTTGTGCTTGAAAATCTTGGTTCCTGATTCAACAATTCGTGCGTTGATCTTCTATTAGATATGTTTTATGAAAGGAGTTTTGAAAAATTAATGTTTCTTTTTCCGTTTATTTTTTTGAATTTTTTGTTAGCCTTTAAAAGAACTTGAGCTTGGATTAACAATTTATGAATTTCTTACTTTTTCTGGATTATGCGTTGTCAATCCAATTCTACTAAATTTTTTGATTAAAACTAAGAGCTAACTTTCTCATTTTAAGAATATTTATTTCTTTTCACTAGATCAGGGAATGTTTTATCTCCTATTCGTTTTTTTTTTGTTTCTGCCTCCTCTCTCTTTGAAAATGTCAATGGGGGAGAACGTATTGTTGAATTTTTGTACTGTTATCATGTTTGTATCTTGTTTTCAAAAAATTAAAAACAACAAAAATATTTTCATCTCCCTTATTTTTTTAAAAGTGTTATTCTAGTGAGGGGGAGATTAGGAGAAATTTCTTTCCTTTGAAAATTCAAATTTTAGGAGAAATTGCTTTCTTTTGAAAATTCAAATTGAATTGTTTGACATCATCAAAAAGGGGGAGATTGTTGCGGATCTATGGCTTATGATTTTAATGATAGCAAACATTCTTTTTCTCTATGACTGCTTTCTACTAACATTTCAGGTCCACACTATCAGACTGCAATATGGAACCAGCTCAAGATTGGGTAGACTAGGCCTGTGTCAGTTTGTAATCTTTTTCCTTTCTTGAGTCTATTGTATTTGGTGTGGCATCTGATGATTTGTATCTTGGAAGATTTTCTATTGTGCCCTAAAAGTTTTCTATTTTTGGTAACATCGTCCGGGACGATATTTATATCGTCCGGGACGATCTGACAAAAGTAGAAATTCTAATTAGGGCATCCTCTTTAAAGCAGCCGTCTTTATGCAAAACACATCGTCCTGGATGATTTTGTATCGGCCAGGACGATCGGTTCAATACAGCAAGAATCTGCCGCCATATCTACTTAGGAAAAACTTATTTTTGGATATCGGCCTGGTATATCGGCCTGGACTATAAAATATCGGCCTGGCCGATCCAGGTCAATTTTTCCAAAATTTCTCAGGCAGTTTTGGAAAGCAATCAATGGGGATTTCGTCCAGGCCGATCACAAGATCAGCCGGGACGATTAGACATCGTCCAGCTTCATTTCAGGGCGATATTCAGGATGATTTTCCTCATATTTGTGCTAATCGGCCAGGACGATTTGGATATCGTCCTGGACGATAATGGCGGCAACTTGTATTAATGAGCTCGTTTTGAGAGCCTCTATTTAAGCTATGGCAAGGCACTTTGTAAGTGTCTTTGGCAGCCATTGTAGCTTTGTTCTTGTGGGGGAAACTTGAAGAGAAAGCTTGAAAGGGAGAGAGGAAAGGGTGGAGTTTGAGAGGGAGAAGATCCTGTGAGGGGGAGGAACTCAAGGGAGTGTGGTGGGGGATCCACACGGTTGCTCCGGCGAATTCGCACCTAAGTACCATCGGATTCAAGGCTTGTCTCGAGGTAAGTTCACCAAAGAAGAAGATCTCTTTGGTGTCAAAGGACCCGGCGACTACGCCGCACCGGGGAAGGTGGAATTGATTTTATAAGGGCTTCTCCGCCTAGCTGTGGGGGCTAAAGGAGAGATACTTTTGTAGTGCAATACTTGGAGGGTGTCTCCAAGGAGTGGATGTAGGTCAAGGTTGACCGAACCACTATAAATCCGGTGTGTTCTTTTCTTATTATCACTTTCACATTTATTTTTCTTCCGCACTTTATTTGTGGTGATTTTGGTTGGAGTTTTCTCTTTGTTTTAAAGTTTTCCAAATCACCTCTCTCTTCTTAATTAGCTTTGGGACTAAGTTTAAGAAGGCTTAACATCCCTAACAAACTTTCAATCTATAACCATTTGAGAGGATTATGAATAATAGGATATGATTAAAGTTTGATCGAAGCACAATCAAGGTTTGAACTGGATTTGGGATCAGGATGGGTTTAAAGTCTTGATAGATTTGAAATCTGGATTTGATTTGAAAATTAAATTATTTGAAGTCTAGATAGGTTTATAATGATCAAAGATCTAGATTGATTTGAATCTGGATTATTCCTAGAGTCTGGAGGGATTCTAAGATTTAGAATCTAGAAGGGTTCTAGGATCTAGATAAATCTTAAAGTTTAGAATCTAGAAGGATCCCAGGACCTAGAATAGATCCTAAGGTTTTGATTCTAAAAGGATCCTAGGACCTAGAATAGATCCTAAGGTCTGGATCTAATAGAATTCAAGAATTTAGGTGGATCTAGAAGTATCCTAGGGTCTAGAGTAGATCCTAGGGTTTGGATTGATTTGGAGTATGGTAGGGTCTTAGTGACCTAATACAAAAATGAGGTCAACAAAACATTACATCCAAAAACATGCAAATATGATAAATTAGGTGTTCTCCCTTTAAGAAGCTCATAGGGTATTTTATTTAATTTTGATCTAATGTTCACCCTATTCAGAACATAATATACGGTGCTAACCGCTTCAGCCCAAAAATATTTAGGAAGTGAATATTCAGCCAACATGGCTCTAGAAGCTGCAATTAATGTTCTATTCTTTTTTCGACTACTCCATTCTACTAAGAGATTCTAAGTGCAAAAAAATTGTGATCAATCCCTTTTTCTTTACAAAAATCCTCAAAATTTTCATTTTCAAATTCACCATCATGTTTATTTTATATTGTTAAAATGTCACACCCAAATTTCCTCTGAATTTAAGTCAAAAAATCTCTAAATTCCTCAAATGATTCACTCTTATGAAATAAAAATTTATCCCACATGAATCTTGAGAAATCATCCACAATCACAAATCCATATACCTTTCCTCCTAGACTAATAGTGCTAACCAATCCAAAAAGATCCATATGAATAATCTTCAATGGTTTATTAGTTCTAAGATCCTTATTGGACTGAAAAGAGGACTTCACCTATTTTCCTAATTGACATGCATCACAAAGGTGATCCTTTGTAAAGTCTAGTTTTTGTATACCTCTAACCAAAACCTTTTGGGTAATTTTTCTAAGGCTTTCCATGCTAGTGTGACAAAGTCTTTTATGCCATAAACATGAATCCTCATAAATAGTTTTCAAATAAAAAGTATTAGGAGATTTAATATAATTCAAATCTAGGATATAAATGTTGTTTACCCTAATTCCATACAAAACATCATTTCTATTTAGGCTTAATATGTAGCTAGTGGAAATTTTTTTTACACAATACCCTTTATCACATAGCTGACTTATACCTAACAAATTATGCTTTATTCCTTCTACAATCAGTATATTTTCTATAAAAAAAAAATTTGCATGTTTCCAATCATACCTGATCCAACCACTTTCCTAGTGGTGTTATCTCTAAGTGTAATTTTGCCTCCACTTCTGGCTTCCAGCGATATAAATTGCTTAGTGTCTCCAATCATATGCTTTAAGCAACCACTCTTCAGGTATTAAATGCTCTCATGAGGCCTTATATGAGAGCGTGCCTACAAAATTATCAAACGTTAGACTTGGAAGCCCAAATAAGTTTGAGTTCTCCTTTGAAAAAAAATAAATGCATGTATGATATTTTTAGGTTTATGCATCATAGGTTTCCATACTAAATGAATTTTTCTATCCAAAGTACAAGTGTGTGTTATATGTCCAATCATGCCACAAGAATACCATTTAACTCCAAAAAATGAGTTTCTTAATCTTATATAGTAAATCTATCTTTTCTTGGGTTGTAAAAATTTCGACCTCAAAATAGGATTTATAAAATCTTCAAGTGTTGGGGGTTTCCTATTTTTCTCGAGAGCTTTCACTTTCAACTTAAGAAATGTGTTTACATTTTCCAAGATATTAATATCATATTTTAAATAATGCTATCTATTCTTTGATTCATCCTTAAAAATTTTAATCTCTTTTTTCCATTAAGCATAGGATAATTTTGAAAGATCATTCTTCTTGTTCAAGTCATCAAATTCATCAAGTAAGCTCATTTGGTTGTTATCATCAAAGCATGATCTTTTCTAAGGATTTCATGTTATGTTTGTAGTTTTAGCATTTCTAAATTTAAACTTGCATGCATTTTCTTAAGCTTTTTATAGGCATCATGAATACTTTCAGAAACTTCTAACAGTTCATTATAGATCAAGTCACATACCTCTTCTTTATCTAACTGATCAAGATTATCGGATATTAAGTACAATTTTGTGACTTCCTCATCCTTTCCTGTTTCTAACAAATTTGAAGTTGAGTCTGCCCAAAAAGCTCTCTAAAATCTCTTCTTATCCTTGTTCATATTTGCTCTCTCCTCTACCTTCTCCTTGCTAAGAGCGCCTTTGAGATTAGGGCAATCCAATTTTATATATACAGGTTTCCTGTATTTGTAGCAAATCACATTAATAGAAACCTTAATATTTTTATTAAATTTACTTTTATTCCACTGATGCTGTCTCCTCTACTTCCTTTTAAGAAAACTCCTAATTTACCTAATCATCAAAGCAATGTCATCCTCATTCTCAGGTTGTGACTTATCACTCTCCGATTCCTCCACTTTAAGTACTATATTTTTTCTTTCATTATTCTCCTTTATAAATCTTTCTTTGACTCACTCCTTGCTCATAAGCAATTAGTGATCCAAAAAGATTATCAATAGATTAAACATTTAAATCCTTACACTCTGTTATAGTAGTTATTTTAGCATCATAAGTATTAGGCAAACAACAAAGTATTTTAGTCACTAATTCAATTAATTCCCTACCTAATGCATGCAAAGAATGACTATGTGAGTGAATCTTGTATATATTTTAGAAATGGATTCATTTAGTTTCATGTAAAACAATTCATAGTCATGCAACAAGATGTCTAGTCTAGATTAATTTACTTCATTAATCCCTTCATAAGTAATACAAAGTCTATCCCATATGTCCTTTCCACTTTGCAAGTGAAAACTCGCATGTAATCTTCTGACTTAAGTGCATAAAAAAACTAGTTTAAGCATTTAGCATTTAACTGTGCTAAGTCATGTTGTTCTACAATCCAGTCAGTAAATGGTGTTTTAACTCTAATGATATTAACTAATCTAGTTTATTTTATATACCCTTCTTGTACTAAAATACGCATGCGATAATCTAGTGATTGTAAAAAAGTAGACATGCTTGTTTTTTAAAAATCAAAAGGAATATTTTCAAATAAAAGAGGTCTAATGATCGAATACCCTTCAGGTGTGTTACGGTTTCCAATAGTAGACATTCTCATTTTTCAAAAAATAGTCTAAACTTATGATTTTAAAATAAAGCTTTGATATCACTTATTAAATCTTGATTAGTTTGTTAAACTTAAACTAATATCCCAAAGCTAACCAAAAGGGAGGGTGAGTTGGTAATTTAAAATTTTTTCTTGGATTTAAAAATTAAAAGCCGCTGATTCTTAAAGAAAGTTAATTAAAGTTTCAAAATAACTTTTCAACCACAGAAAAATAACTTACAGTAAGTAAATGCAAAAATTTAAATAACACAAAGATTTATAGTGGTTCGGTCAAACACGACCTACATCCACTCCTTGAAGACTCTCTCTTCAGGTATTGCACTATTACCAAAGTGACTCTCCTTTTACCCCCATAGCAAGGTAAAGAAGCCTTTATAAAAACCTATCTTTCACCAATCCCCAGTGCGGCAGATAACTATCAGCTTTTCACACCCTCCAAGTGAGAACCTTTATCTTTTCACACCCTCCAAGTGTAGGCAGAGAACCTTCATCCTTTCACACCCCCAAGTGTAGGCAGAGAACCTTCATCCTTTCACACCCTCTAAGTATTGGCAGAGAACTAGATCTTTCTCCAACGATATTCTTACGAGTAATCTAAAAAGATAAGAGGAAGAGTGATAATGAAAAATACAAAGAGATTTTTACCTTTGAGTAACCTTGTGAACCCTTCATACTACACTTATAAGAAATCTCTCTCAAACACTCTCTTACGCTCTCTCTTTCAATTTCCCTTGAAAAATCATGAATACAAAACTTTTTAAATCAGTTTTTAGTTTTTATACAAAAGACAGGAAAAAATCATCCAGAAAACTAAAATTTTCAATTTTGAGCACACACGATTGTATAGTATGATCATATTTCATACGCATGAACAGTTCAAATACTATTACGTATGAACCTAATGTGAATTAGTATGAAATCATTTCATACCCGATCATCGTATGGTATGAACAGTTAGAAAATTTTATAATTTGTCTGTACAAAATGTTGGGATGAAAAGAGACCTCATAATTTTGTACTCTTAAAGGCATGTACGAACTAGGTTCGTACAGTACGATTAGTACTTAAAAAAATATATTTTTGAGAAAATAAGGACTCATCCATTTCTTACTCTAGAAGGCATGTAGAAACTGGGTTCATATAGTATGATTAGTACATAGAAAATTTTATTTTTGAGCGAACAGGGACTTGTCTATTTCATACTCTAGAAGGCATGTATGAACATGGTTCATACAGTACGATCCATACTTATAAAAATTTATTTTTGAGTTAACAGGGACTCCTTCATTTTATACTCTAGAAGGCATGTATGAACAGGGTTTGTACAAAATGATCCATACTTAGAAAAATTTTCATTTCTGTTCGTTCGACTGCTCGTCGAGGAAAATAATTGACCAGATCATACCGTATGAATGGATTTGATACTATACAATTAGTTTAAAAAATGTAAATTTTAAAACTCTCCCTCAGTGTGTGTGTGTGTGTGTGTGTGCTCAGTCACTCAATTATAATCACACTCTCTTAGTCTCAAGAAAATAAAAAATACATACTTCAATTTCAATAAACTCTAAATTGATCTTGATTTGAAGTCTTCAACAATATGAAGTATGATTTTCCTAAAATATTTGTACACACAAGAGCGAAACAATTCTTCCAAAATATGTTAGGAGAATTAATAATCAAAAAAATAATATTTGGAATCATAAAAAACATACAAGTTGTAATAATATCAAACAGGCAAGAGCTAAGTAGCAAGCATCTTAACAAATATGATTATATTAATTCATATGATAGACTTTATTATAAAACTTTTCATAATACATGAATATATGACTGAGTCTGATATTATTAATCGATTTTAATTAATAGACATGATAATTAATACTGATGGTGCTAAAAATAACTTCAATGCTGGTTGTGGTGGCACTATCAGGGTTTCTAATGATTTTGCGATTGTTTCTTTTGCGGGTCCTTCTAAAGCTATTAGTGCCATACAAGTTGAAATCGCGAGTCTCCTATTTGGGATTAAACTTTGCATTTCTATTGGCATCACTAAAATTTGGATAGAAGTTGACGTTATTCTTCTTATCCATTATGTCGATGGTAACAGTTACTCTAATCCGACTAATTACTTTTTTCTTAGAGATATTAAATATTACCTTTTTCTCATTTCTTATAATATTTTTCATATCTTGTGAGACAGTAATGATGTTGCCAACTCCTTGGCTAAATTGGGTTGTAACTTATCTAATTTTATTAAATTCTATGAATACAATCTCCCTAATGAGATTAAAAATTTGGTGAGATTGGATCGAAAGCCATAACCCTTGGGTCAACCTAGTTGACCAAGTCAACCATGGTTGATTAAGGTGTCCCCTTAGGGATCAAATGCCCATTTCAAACCAAATACCTTTTTTTGGCATGAGACCCCTCCCATTGAGCTTATATGATCAAATTGAATTCACTGAACTCAACTTTTTGGTCGTAGGTCAACTTGGTTGATCAAGTCAACCAAGTTTGACCAAACCTTCCATACACCTCCATTCATTCAAACCCTTTGACCGAGACCATTTCAATTCAATTTAGACCCATGAAGTGATCCCTTAGGCCTTCAAGAGACCCCTCTTGGAGGAACAAGCTTTGAGTTCATTTGGGTTGGCCATTTAGCTTGACCCAAATGCCCAAAGAGAGGATCCCCTTGAGTCATCTTGCAATAATCGTCAAATTGAATCCAACCTAAGGTGCCATTGGGTCTCCCTTAACCTAATACATCTTCCCTAGCCAACCCGACCATTGAGTCAACTTGGGTCATGAGTTAGGCTAACCCAAAGTGGCCAAAACCACTTGGGATTGAGCCAACTCCCAACCTAAGCTCAATTAAACCTAGCCAACACCTCCATTAAATGGCCCTAGGTCTAACATACCTTTCCAAGCTAGCCCAAGTCTTGGGTTAACTTGGGTCAACTTTGGGCTAGCCAAAAGTGTCCAAAACCACATTAACCCAAGCCATTTCCCATCAGGTCAATTCAAACCCAATTGCCACTTGCATTGGGCACAACATACCCAGAATCACTTCCCATATCAAACACAGGGTCTGGCCTGACCAGAGGTGAGCCCAATTTGACCCAAACCGAGCAGGTTTGGGTTAACCCGAGCCACCCGATCAAATTGGCCTCTCCTAGGTCCAATTGAGCTCACCCTATAGCTTATCATGTCCCTATCACCCTTTCCTAGTCAACCCCTGGCCGGTGGTGGCTGGAACTAATATAGTTCAAACTTTGGTGATCCCCCCTCCATTTTGGGCCTGACCCAAAGCCTTCCAAAGGCTAAATTCACCGGCCTCAGGCTCACAATTTCCCTGAGAGGAAGTACCTTCCCATCTGGCGCCCATCCGAAGCCTAGCCCAATCAATCCCAGATGTCCAAGCTTACGGGATTGAGCTGAATAGGGGAACTCACTCTAGGGGCCATTATTCAAATCCAAGCTTTCAAAATCACTTCCCAGAGCTCCCTCAAGATTCCTCTCTCATTTTTTAGTCTCCCTAATGCTCCCGTCCATCCGTTCAAGTGAACTCTAACAAAATCACTTCTCACTTCACTCGAAGTCATACTTCTGGCCATCATTAGGTTCTGATGTCTGAAGGAGATATGCTCATCTTTGTTCCATGAAGCTTCCTACTAAAGAAGCTCATCCGTTGAGACCTTCTCTACGATAATATTTTTATCCCGAGCTCCCAAGATAGGTAGTCTGGTCAAGTGTGAAGATAACCTTTAACCCTACAAATTTCCACCATTGGATTGAAATTTTTCATCTTTCTGATCCTCCCTATGAAATTTCATCAGAGTTCACCGGCAGGATCGCTCGGATTATGCTGGAATAGCTCCACAGCTTCGGGTGCATGCGGGAGGTTGAAGATATAATCCTAGCCATTGATTTTGATTAACGATTTGGATTAAATCCCACAGTTTAGAAGGTCATTTTGTCCTGGCCGTCTGATCATCCATCTGATGGCTACACATAATCTGATTGTTATCTAGTTAGTTGCTAATGATTGCCCCGCCAATTAGAGAGCGCCATGTGTCAAGCACCGGCTGACTGGGTAATTGAGGAATTAATTTCAAACGAAATCATATCTATCTTTAAAAAAATCATATCTCCATATGCACTTGGACAAATTAGGTATTCTTAGACTCATTATAAAGATCTCAGAGAGATCTACAAAAGCCCTATGGTCCTAGGCCCTAATTGCATCTGTGTAGAGTTTAATTTCAGTTTAAATATTATATCAATTATTATGTTTATTTGTTAATTTGAACTCACCAAGGCTTGGGACTCTGGGAGAGTGAATTTGGGCATGTCCATGACATGTCCAAATTTTTCCTCCCCTATTTGAGGTGTTTAAGGGCACTTTCATGCAAATTGGAGTTTAAGGGCACTTTTATGTCATAGTTTGCAATAATTGACCCTTAAATTTAAACTGGAGCCATGATCTCTCCAATGAGAATTAAGAATTGGTTTTTAGTGTGATAGTGATGTTTAGCATAAGGAGTTTAGGGCCTTTAATTCTGCCCCAATCCGACCCTAGGATAGCTCTCTAAGATTTTCTTAAGGTGGCATGGAGATCACCTTATGTGGCTTGGTTAGTCACCTTTTTTTTGAGGGAATGCATATAGAAAAATTTTATTAAAAAATAAAGGTACAAAAGAAACTAAGTGATTGTTTCACAATCACAATCCTCCTTGAGTAACAAGTAAAATTTAGGAGGAACATTATTACAATTGAGATTATTCCAAAAGAAGTCTAAGGAGCAAGCATAATTAGCATAAAAATCTGCTAATTTATTATTGTTTCTATTGACATTATTGAAGAGAACCTGTTTGAATTCTGAAATAAAGGAGAAGTCCAAATTGCCAAGATCCTCTTCAAATCCTGCTTGCTTATTATAAATTTTATTGAAGAAATCTACAATATTTTTATTGTCACCTTCTATAATGATTCCTTTGTAATCATATCTCTCTTGAAGCATAAAATCCTTTATTGATAAGATGGCATTCATTTCCATTTGTGATGGGTCCCAATGCTTATGTTTAATGCTAAATGCACAAAGAAGTCTTCCTTTATGATCACGGAGAACACCGCCTATTCTGGCATCATAGTTACTTCTAATAGAGGCATCTATATTCAATTTAACCCATTCGGTTGGAGGAGGAAACCAATGGTTTAACAGCTGTGAAAGATGGTTAGTTCCCCAGTAAATCAAATTTTTCTTGAAGGAAGCTACAGCCATGCTGAAAGCATTGGCTACTATGAAGGAGGAGCTATCTTCCTTACCTCCATGAGTCACAATATTTTTATTGATCCAATTTAAATAAACCGCTGAACAATAGATGCTACCAGCTAAAAGATCTTTATTAGCCATTAATGATAAAGCTTTAAAACACTCTTCCATGGATTTAAAAACTGGAATAGCAATTCCCCAGCTTTTGACATTTAATCGCAATATGTAAGTCATTCTCCTCAGTTTTACAACCTCTCGGGCATTCTTCCATCCTTGACAGATTTCTGAATTTCAAGAAACTATTTGATGGAATATAATTAATACTAAGTCTCCACCAGAATAGATTTACACGGGGTCTCAACAATAGATTTTGCCTCCATTTCCATGTAGGATCTTCGTTTCCATATGTTTCAGAATTTTTAGTAATTAATGCTGAAATCGATTTACCTGAAAATTTGAATTTAAGCTCCGATTGATCTTCAATTAAATCAGGAGAAATATTGATCTTTTTAATGATATCAATCAAATCAGGCCCGAAGAAGAGTTTTAATCTATCATCATTCCATTCTCCTTCCTGGATAAAGAAATCCATATATTTGATTTGCTGTCCCAAATCTGCTATATAAGTAGGCCATTTTGAAATCGCTTTGTCATAAATCCATACATCTTGAATTATGTTGATATTGTTGCCCTTAGACACCTTCCATCTAAGGATATCTTGAAGAGCTTGAGATCCATTAACAAAAAATTTTATTGTAGGAGAACTTTGTGCTTTAAGTTGAATGTTCCAAGGTAGATTACCATACTTGGCAGCCAGAATTTTGTATAGAATAGATGAATATCTTGAAATGAGTTTCCAAGTAAACTTTGCTCTTAAAGGACTAACTTTAGAAACCATAGATTGGATGCCTTGTCCTCCCATATTAAGAGGCCTACATAGTAACTCCCAAGAAACATAGTGAAGTCCTTCGTTTCCATCCTGTTTATTCCAAAGAAAATCCTTACACATTTTATCAAGTTCTTTGAGTAAACCCAAAGGAACTAAAGAGTGAGTAATGTGGTAGATTGGAAATGAGGTAAGAATAGATTTGACTAGAAGAATCTTCTCTGCCAAAGAAATGTATTTGTTACCCCAAACATTCATATACTCATTAGCTTTGTTTAAAAGATGAGAGAAATCCATCCTAGAAGTCCTCAACATAATATTGATCCCAAGATATTTAAGCTCTTGCACCACTTTGAATTTCAGGATTTTAAACAATCTTTTCTTCCTTCTTCTCTTAACTGACTTTCCAAAAAGAATGGAAGATTTGTTGATATTGATTCTTTGTCCAGTCCAGTTACAGTAAAGATTCAAAATTTACTTTTGCTTTCTTTACACTACTCCCATTAGCTTTCAAGAAGAAAACTATGTCGTCAGCATATAATAGATGAGAAATTTTCTCAACATTAGGAGCTATCTTAATACCAAATTCTTTTCCATTTTGCTTAACCCCATCAGAGAGAAGTTGGGAGCATAAAATGAAATGAAAGGAAGAGAGAGGACATCCTTGCCTAAACCCCCTTTTGGCTTCAATCCAATCCGAATTTTTTCCATTAATAATAATAGAAAATTTAGTATTTGAAACACATTGAATTAGGAAGTTAGCAAACTTATCTGGGAATGCCAAATTCTTCAAGACCTGAGTAAGAGTCGACCAACTCATACTATCATAAGCTTATTCCATGTCAATTTTAACAGCCATGAGTCCTTTTTTAGATTTGGAGAATCTAAATTTGTTGCAAACTTCTTGAGCTAACAGAATGTGTTCTGAACTTGATCGGCCTTTGATAAAAGCAGCTTGATCTTCTGAAATTAGTTTTGGAATAATGACTAACATTCTGTTTAACAATATCTTGGCTATCAATTTGTAAATAGAAAGACACAGACTTATAGGTCTGAAATTAGAAGGGAGTATCGGATTCTCTATTTTTGGGATTAATATTATCAAGTTCTCCTTCAAACTAGGACTTATGGTTCCTAGTTCAAAAAAAGATTGAATAGCCTTCCAAACGTCATTGCTAATGATGGACCAAAAGGTTTTAATGAATGAATAAGAAATCCCATCTATACCAGGAGAGATATTTGCTTCTAGATGCTTAACCACCTCATCAAGCTCTTCTTTCTTAAAATCTTTCAAGAGAAATTCTTTATCTAAATCATTCAGCACATTGAATGGTTTCGGCCAACCAGAAAGACAACAATCTTTTTCTTCCCATTTACTTTTGAAAAAGCTAACAAAAATGTCTTCAACTTTAGTTTGATCAGCTGTAATTCCGCCATTTGCTCCTTTGATTTGATGAATCCAGTTAGAACTCCTCCTCCCTGTCGCATAGGTGTGGAAAAACTTGGTGTTTGAATCACCATCCCTCAACCATTTCGTTTTTGCTCTTTGCTTCCACCAGATGTTCAAACGAGATAAGGTAATATTTAAAGAGTGAACTTTAGATCTCAACAATTGTAATTTATCTTCAGTCAAGCCTCCTGCTTCCGCTTCTTCTAATTGCAATTCCGAAATATCATTTTTCAGCTTTTCTTTCAACACGAACATATCTTGATGTTTATTTTTACTACAGTAATATAGAGCTTTCAACACCCTATTAAACTTTTTATTTAAAGCATAAGCTGGATCACCTATCATATTTTTCTTCCAAGAGTTCTTTACAATACCTGTAGAAGCAGCATAAGAGGACCAAACTTCTTCATATTTGATAAACCATTTTTTCCGAACAGCTGGATTAAGCAAGTTGACTAGAATGGGGCAGTGGTCAGACGCTATTCTTGGAAGATGTTTAATAACTGGATTTATAATTTTATGCAAAGCAGCCGAATTCAAGAAGCATTTATCCAATCTTTCCATAATCCTAGCTCCCCCTGTCTTGTTGTTAAACCAAGTGTACCTTGGACCAATGAATTTTATTTCATGAAGATGACATGAGCTAATGAAATTGCTGAAATCTTGAACTCCTTGAGAGTATTTGAATTTTTTCCTTCCTAGCTTGTCCTTCTGAGATAGAATGCAGTTGAAGTCACCTCCAATGATTATTGGAAAATCTGAATTGGAAATGCCTTCGAGAGTGTTCCATAAGCTCTTTCTTTTGTATAAATCATTGTCTCCATACACAGAAGCAATAATCCATTTCCCTTTATTAGCAATGTACAATTCCCCTATAATTGCTTGAGAAGAAGCCCCCAAGGTAGAAAAAGAAGCAAGATCCTTCCTCCAACAAACCATAAGTCCACCTGACATTCCTTCAGCCGGAAAACAGTGAAAGTCCCAAAGCTTTCCTATGAACTTGTCACATTCTTTTCTATCAAAAAAGGATATCTTAGTTTCAGATAACCCTACAAAGATCAAATCATTATCTTTAATGCATTCCTTCAAGTAATGGGAGGCCTCCTTCTTCCTTGCCCCCTATAATTCCAAAAAATTATGGAAGTCATGATTGATAAGAAACGGGATTACTCCCTTTCCTACCTTTAGCAAATCCTCCTCCTTTTCTACCATAAGAGATAATATTATCCTTTCCCAAGGATTTCAGTTCTTTCTGAAGTTTGAAGTCAGATTTTTGAAAGGGTGTGCTTGAGTTCGCAAGTAATCCCTCTGGATTTATAAGTGTTTGCAATCAACCCACCCCCGTGATATCTTCTGAAGGAGAATTAGCCTTCTCCGAAAATTCAGCCTCAATGTTGCTCCTTATATTATCATTTTTATCTTTGCATTCAATGTTAATTTCAGTCCCCTCTACTGATGCAATAGGAATGGGATTTACTGGTTCTAACAAGGCTATTGAAGCACATTTATCCATAGAATTATCAATACTTTTTGAGCCTTCCTCAGCAGAATTCAGAACTTCTTCTTCTAAAACACTGAAACTATTATTCAGAGATAGTTCAGGAATTAAGAACTCCCCTTTAGAGTTTAAGGCTTTATTTACAGGTTTTTGCACCGGCATTAGTTCAATGATTTCTCCCTCCTCTCTGATCGAATTAGCCTGAACTGGAACATAGATTTGACTAACTGTTTTCTGCTTTATTCCTGTTATCCCCATAGGTCTGTTTTTCTTGAACTTGACTTGTATCCAAGGTCCCGATTCATCTTGTGCATAGGCTTTGTCTTTGTCTCCTTCTGGATCCAAATTCTTCTTTATAACCTTAGGAGCTATTACTAAAGAAAAATTGATGAGTAAAGAACAATGGTTCTTTGTATGTCCCAATTTGCCACAATGGTAGCATAGTGAAGAGATCCTTTCATATTCAACTTTTTGAAAGGATCTTCCATTCAATCCTTCTATCCAAACTCCTTTAGGGATTTTCTCATCCAAGTTTAATCGAACACAGACTCGGGCATACTCCCTTTTCCCCATTTAAATGAATTTCCATCAAGATAAATTGGGGTACCAATTTTGGAAGCAATTCTACAAATATTTTTTTCATCCCAGCAATCCAAGGGAAGGCATGGCATGCGAATCCAAATTGGAGCTATAAGTCCTTTAAGAGATTCTGGTGAAAAATTGGGTGACCATCTGTCCAGCCCAATGATATTTCCTCCTATATACCAAGTTCCTCCTTCTAGTATTTCTTCAACTGGTTCCGGCTTGGTGAAGGAACAAAGAATCCAATCAAGTCCCAAGGTTTTAAGGTGAAAATTTCCAAATCGAGACCATTGTTTTCGCAGTTCTCTACTGTAAACTGGGAATGGGATGTTACTGCCCAGCACTTTGATGACCAGTGAATTTCTCATGACCTGAGAATTAGCATTTTCTGAAACAGAGTCCATTATAACTGCGATCCCGTCTTCAGTAACCGATGTAGAATTCATATTATAATTTAGCTTTATGTGTTGAGGACTTATCCAAGCATTCCCAGATGTAATTTTTGAACCAATATCCACATTCTTGGTTGAATTGTTTATGGAAGAATTCCTTCTAGTTTCAGATTGCAAACCAGAATGGATCAAAGTATCAGAACAAGGAATCGAATGTAGCTTATCCTCAGAATGAGAATTTTTGCTAACTTCATTCGAGATATTCGCATTTATCGCTGGCCACAGGTCAGAGATTGCATTTGAATATCCAAATTTGTTAACAAAAATTTTCAAATCTGAGGAAGAAGCTTCTGCGTCATTTGGTTTCAAACTTGAATGAGACTTCTCAATTCTTGGGGTAATGCAATTAGAATTATCCAGGATGCTTTTACCTTTTCCTTCCACAAAATTAATCACCTTCTTTGATGGGGCATCAGTAACCTCTCTAATCACCAGCGGTTTAGCAGTCATTCTGAGCTGACCTTGATCCATCTCAGATCGCTGAAACGTCCATCTTCGTTCTACCTTCTTTCCCAAAAGTCCTTCTGAGTCTTCTGAATTGATAAGCGCATTGACTGGAGGTCGGCGGCCATCCACCGTCATCGCCAAGCTCCGGCGATGATGGTAGAGGAAAAACCGTGAATTTGAAAATTCAAAAAAATTGCTGTTTCTCTCTCTAGAGTGGTTGTTTCTCTCTCTCCTCTATTGGAGTATCCTTTGTGGGTTTGAGAATTTTCACTTGGTTAGTCACCTTAGAGAGCTCTATTTGGTTCCAAATTTAGTGTGTTTAAGTCTTGAGATTAGGTGAACTCATGGCCCAAATTCCATTGGATTTTGTGTCCATTTGGTCCACCAACTAGGAGCTTCGAAAATTTCTTCCCTTGAATTAACCTAAAGCTCTAATTAATTCATTAAAAATTCTTATTAAATCTAAAAAAACTATATAAGGACTTTAATTGACCCTAATCAAACACCCAATCAATAAAAATTGAAACCCCTTTTTATTTGATTTCGAATTCAACCATAAGTTAATTTTGAGTGAAAATCAAAGTTTAATATATTTAATTAATTAAAAAATAACTAAAAATCTATAAAATTCCTTAAATACTTGATGATCCCTCCTTAGATCATTTATGACCTTTGGAGGTGATTTCAAAGAGTTTGGGACTTATCAAATCATTGAAAAGGCTCTTTAATCCAAATAATTAAGAAAATCCAATAAATATCCAAATTTCTAAAATTCATTTTTAATTATTTAAAATTCTAAATCAGTCAAACTCAGAGGCTAATGATTCAAAATAAAATCTAGTATTTTTTTAAAATGTTAAACTACCAAAATCTGGTCAAAGTAAAAAAAGTTAACAGTTTGGTCAAACTCATGTTAAAATCGGGTAAAAACTTCAGAAATTCATAACTTTTTATAAAAAACTCCAAATTGAGTGTGCTAATTGTCTAACTACTTGTAATAAGGTCTAATATTTATAAAAAATCTGAAACCTTCAAAAGTCCCTTTAATATTAAAAGTCAACTTTTAACCCCTTAATTAATCCACTAAGATAACTCCTAAAAAATTCAATAATTCAGTAATATTCCAGAACTTTCTAATTTGATTAATAAAATACTCAACCAACCCTTTAAAATTAGTAACTAAATTTTTAATTATTAATTCAACTTTAATTTTAACTAATTTAAATTAACTTAATCAACCCCGATCGCTACTAGGTAACTCAGGCCTACGAGGCTTTTAGCTTAGTCGCAAGGAATATGAAATAAACTTCATGTCCTCGGTGTGAAACAATGGTAGAAATCATTTAACCTTGAAAATATATCTAAATTAATATGAATATATTAAGATTTAAACTTTAACATAACCCCCCCCCCCCCCCTTAAGGCTTAACAAATTCAAAGCTTTAGGCAACTCTAATTACCTACCCAGCCTAGGATCTACCCCAGCAACACGACATTCTACACATACTTCAAATAAATTTATAGGACAACTGACTCTAGATCTAGGCTAGACCAATATTTACTTTCCTGATGTGTGCTAGATTTTCAAGATTTTACTGCAAGTTGTGGATAAAATTATTTGGTGTGTTTGTTTACTTTTACTACACTATATGGATGATTGATATATTTGGCAACTAGATTACCCTTAGGATAAGAACGATCGAGATATTCACTGAGTTTTTTATAAGAGGCCACGCTTATGCAGGGTAATAAAAAGGGGGGGGGGGGGGGGCTAAATAAAAATTAATTATAAATGTGCTTGCTACAGGTGCATTAGCTGCTAAGCCCCTAAATAATAAAAAGAGAGTGACTAGTATATTTACTTCTTTTTCTACACAAATATAAAATTTCTTGGGATGCTTTGACATTTAAATGCTTAGGATAACCTTGTATGAGAGTCTAAAATTTTTTTTTATATATATACATATATAATTTGTTTGAGATGTTAAGTGTTATGAATGTTGAACTTTGAGTCGAGATACATAGATCCAAAGGTTTGATTCCAAAGAAAAAAGGATACCTCGTAGGCGGATTATTTGGAAGTCCAAATTTGGATCACCATTTTCACACCTAAAGCAGAAAGAGTTGCAATCCCCTTAAAGGAAGAGCCATCTTTTCCATTTGGGTAGCCAACTACGAAGAATCCAAGGAGCCTGAAGGAGAAGAAGACTGAAGAATTGAAGACTAGTGTCCCACAAATTCCTTTGCTTCTTTATTAAGATTAGAATCTAGGTTATTGTCAGTGGTGCCCGGCCACTTTACTTTCTATAGACCATGTGTTGTAATAAGCTAGGCAGTTTGCCTATGAATATTTATTAATTAATTTGATTATATCTAATGTGTTAATATGATTGCATATAGAATTACCTACTTTTCTTAGCTTTTTAGCATTTATGTACTACATTTTATTTTAGCCTGGATACGTGAGGCTCGTAAGGGTGTGAAAGTTTTTATACTCATAATCAAAAGTTTAAAATTTTAGGAGTTAAGCAACATAGAAAGATAATGAATCTAGGAAATTAGCTGGGAA
Organism: Dendrobium nobile; assembly: GCA_022539455.1. Taxonomy (NCBI): domain Eukaryota; kingdom Viridiplantae; phylum Streptophyta; class Magnoliopsida; order Asparagales; family Orchidaceae; genus Dendrobium; species Dendrobium nobile. The sequence goes on along the minus strand of CM039732.1, from coordinate 2,613,094 downwards.
TCACCCATAGGGTCACATGCATATTATTGCACTTCTTCTTTCATCGCTTTAGACACTTCTCTGCCTATGGGTAGAGTCTGGATAATCTTGAAAGTTCGTTAGGGATGTTAAGCCCTATAGAACTGGCCCAAGGCTAACCAAGAGGGGGGGTGAATTGGCATTTATAAATCTTTAGGCAAAGCACGAATACAAACCAAATCACAACAAAAAAATGCGAAAGAAAATAAATGTGGAAGCAGTAAAAATAAGAACACAAGGGCTTATAGTGGTTCGGTCAACTCGACCTACGTCCACTCCCTGGAGATGCCCTCCGAGTTTCGCACTACAATCCTGACTCTCCTTTAGCCCCCACAGCTAGGTGGAGAAGCCTTTATAAACACCTCTTTTTGCCACACCTAGCAAGGCAGAGAACCTTCCTCCTTTTGCTTCCTCCTGAAGCAAGCAGAGAACCTCGATCGCTTGCTAGAACATACCTCTCCCAACCCTTCCAAGGACAAGAGACTTTAGGAAAGAAGAAGTTGAATAATGCTTGGAGCAACCTTTTGATCCCCATCACAAGCTCCCCCCGCTCACAAGATCCTCTTCTCTCTCTCTCTCATCGCCTCTCTCTCTCTCCTCTCTCCTCTCTCTCTCTCTCTCTCTCTAGTCCTCGTCTCTCTCTCATCTCTCTCTCTCTCTCTCTCTTCTCTCTCTCTCTCTCTCTCTCTCCTTTAGGTTTACTCCAAGTCAAGACAACAGCCAAGGATGTTAAAAAAATATATGAACAAGAGCTCTTTGTCTCAAATAAGAGTGCCTAACAGGTGAGCTCATTAATTACAAGTTGCCGACTTCTAATCATCCCTCATATAAGACGACCCAATACAATCAATCGACGCAGAATATCGCCCTTTACATGCAGTATTACAAATCTCATAAGATCAGTCAGAGCTTTCGCCTTGAATACAAACTGGATGATTGAAAATTTGCTTGATTGTCCCGGACGATCTCACGATCTTTCTGGCCGATAAGTTCAAATCAGAGGAAATTTGTCTGGAGAATCGCCCTGAATTTGAGCTATCCGATCCAATCGGCCAGCGCATCGCCTGAATTTGAACTATCCGATATTTATCGTTCAGGAGAAACCAAGGGTTTTTTGAATGGTATCGTTCAGGATGATCTTGTGATCGTCCAGAATAATGTGATTTATCAATCATCCATAATTACTCCCATGTTTTCGAATCATTTAGGCATAATTGTGATATCGTCCTAGCCGATCTCATAAATCTGCTTGGCTGATTTACAAAAATACAGAATATCTAAACTGATCATGGTGACAAATTTTTTTTGTATTTAAGCATATCGTCCTGGCCGATATAGGTATCGTCAGGCGATCAGTTAATTGACGCCTTAATAAAAAACCTGATTAGATTCTATTTTAAGCCAAATCATCCAGACGATATAAATATCGTCCGGTGCCGATTGAGTAAAAAGAAATTCTAATCTCTCAAGTGTGTGTGTGTAGGGTTACTTAATAGTCACCAAAGATTACAATTACTCAAGAAAAAATAAAATTAAGACTGACTCAACCTAATCTATCCAATCTGAGCTGTTCTGATTTCCTCCGATCTTTGATCCTGAAAAGTCAGTAGAAAGGCAGTTGAAGAAAGTAAGAGTGTTTGCTATCATCAAAACATAATCCATGAAACTGAATTTGCAACATTTAACTCAAGTTAAAGATCAAATTCTGAGAAAATTGAGATATTATGGGTATTTTTTTAGTTAAAATAGATTATTGTAATTTTAGAAGGTACCGGACCAATTTATTAAGTAAATTAGGGTTGGTTTAATTTAAAGGTCAAAGAGCCCTAAAAAATCCTAAAAAATTTTGGATATTTTAGATATCACTAAGTTTAAGTGTTTAAGTTTTCTTGCCAATCAGGGATCTATCCTAGCTCCTATAATTTTAATAAGTTTCGTTAGACGGGTCTTCAATTATTATCATTAGGGTGTCACTACGTTATAGGAGTTTGCAGTAAAGTTTTATTTAACCTCAAGGTAACAATGCAAGAGATACATAAACAAAATAAATACACCATGTTCTTAGATCTAGGAGAGCCTAAACTAAGTACTCGTGCATCCTATACATGCAAGGTAGATAAAATGAAAGACTAAGCACACTTATCGTGAGATTAGTGGATGGATTGGGACTCAACCATTCACTAATCCACTTCTCATAATTTCACTTCACATATATAATCTATATTTAAAATTTCATGAAGTGGATCTCTCAAATATGATTTACTTAATATAAGTAATTTTAAAATAATTTAAAATACATGTAAATATATATAAATTTTGAAAATTAACATAATTAAAAATAATCAATCATATTTATATAAATATAAAGGAGATCAACTAATCACCCACGAACGAGGTTTCAAAATGATTTAAAAATAATTTTAAATTTTAAAATAATTATTATAATTAATTATTCAAATAATAGTAAAATACTCCAAAAATAATAAAATATACAAATATGCCAGAACAGTAAAAATTAGCTTCTGAAATTAATTTAAAAAAAAAAACATATTTTTCTGAAAAGAATGAGGTATTATACGTTGAAATCGGAGTTAAAAACGAAAAAGATATGAATTTTCAAATTTTTAATGCATTAAAATGACTTTAAAGTAATTCAAAATAATAATACTTAAAATAACCATTAAATTAATATAAAAAAAAAACAAATCTTAGAACTTCTGAAATTTAACATATTTATTTAAAATTAATAATAGTAATAATAATGATGATAATAAAAATAATTTTTAAATAATAATAAAAGAGTAAAACTAATTTTAAATAAAATAAACTAATAATAATACTAATTTAAAAGTACTAATAATAATAAATAAAATATAATAATAAAATAATAATAAATAATAATAAATAATAATAATAACAAATAATAATAATAATAATAAACAAAATGCCTAATAAATAATAAATAATAAAATAATCAATATTTGGAAATAGTAATTATATTTTTAAATTAAAGGTGTATTTTTCTAAAAATAATGATAATTACACTAATATTTTTAATTTAAAAAAATAATTTATATAATTATTTAAATGAAATCTGGTTTTAAAAATAAATAAAATATCATTTTTAATTAAAACAAAGGTAACGGAGACTAGCAGTGAATGGCCACGTGTCGGCCCGGGATGGGATCCCGGGACCGCTGCAATCATTGCCGCGGCAGTCGTCGTGCGGGCCACGCATCCGGCTCGGTTCGCTCCCAGAACCACGGTGACGGCGGTCATGATTGTGCAATCAATGGCCGCAATTAGCGCTACTTATCCATGTCGGGCGTGGCCGCGGCGCTGTTCGATCGCCCGCGTTTATGGTGGATGGCCTAGATCTCGCCACGTGGCAAACGAGACCGTGGATTGACGGCCGCGTTCAATCCAGACAGTGAAGAGAGATATCCTGACCGTTGATCATGCGATCAATGGTCCAAAAAGCGTACACCTCTGGCTAGGGCGAAATCGAGGGTACGGTAGGTTTTTCATCCTGTTCTCCCGATCGAGACCACAAAACCTTACTAAATTTTAAACATAAAGCGTACACATGAACAAAATCTTGGGGGACTGATCTTACGTTCTAAGACGCGTTGTACAATAAGTTAATTAGATCTAAGTATCTGACTAGGGGTTTTGATTTTACCTCAATTCATATGGTGGATTCGGTAGATCTTCGTACGGTTGAGCTTTGTAGACTATCCTCGTACATTTCCTTAGTTAGTTCTCGAGCTTTGAAACACCTTCAATCGAATGGAAAACGCCTTGGAAGGTTCTAGTCTTCTGTCTCGCTGGTATCTCGCCGCGGCGGCTTGGGAAGGTCGGGATTTGTCGGGAAAAGTGAGGGGAGATGGTGGGAGTGCTCTCGCAAAATCTTAGAGCCTAAGAGGGTCTAGAGATAGAGCAAGAGCGAAAAAAAAGTCCTTAATTTGACCTAATTTACTATTAAAAACTTCCTAAAACCTATTATGGACGGCTAGGATCAAATCTCCAAGTAATTATGAGGGAAATTGAATAGGTTTGGCCGTGGTTTGCAATTCAAATATCTTAGGGAGGAGTTAAATGCATTAAAGGCCTTTAATGGGCCTTAAATAGGTTAATTTAACCTATTAAGGGCTTGGTTTGACCAAGTCAAAGTTTGACTTAGTCAAACCAATCAATTAGGTCAGAGGAGAAGTGGGTTTGAGCCAAGCATGGGTTTGAATTTGATTTAGATTTAAAATGACCCATTAAGGCTAATTGGGTCAGCCTGGGTTGACTTAGGCAAAAGTATGGGTCCAGTAGGTCAGGTCTGACCCACTGAGTCCAGTGGAGGGGAGAGGTTGAGCTAAGAAGCTGTGATAATCGATTTGAATCAATCGAAAAGAGTCTAGGTCGATTTGGGTCAACCCTGGTCGACTGGTCAACCATGTTGACCTAGGACCTGGTCTGAGCTCAGCAGACTTGGCTTGACTTCCTGAACCCATTGAGGTGAGTCCTGGGGTCTGCCTGGTCAAATTTTGACACAGTCAACTCTTTGACCTAGGTTTAGGGGAAAAGAAAGGTCAACATTCAATATTACAATTTCTTTGATTTTTGTGAAAATTTATGGATGGATCTTTGATTAATATATAAAGCATCCTTTTATTTTAAGCTAGGTATGAAACTAATACCTATCATGCTTCATTTACTTGTGCATTGAGATACAAGCACTCTCAATGAATTTTAAACTTCGCATACAAACAATTAAAGTTCGTACAGAAATTGATTTGGAACCACAAATAACAAATGATGTGACTTGTATTAATGACAAGAGTGTTATCTCATGACATTTTCCTTTATGTGCTTAAACTTTGTATAAGTATTAGAGGCAATGTAAGAAAAGTAGATAAATGTGCATTCACTTCTTCCAATAACTCACATTCCTTCCCAATTTCAGTAATATATATAATTTCTCTGCATTGAATCTATGTATATTCTAAAATCTGAAACATAAAGAAGATGGAATTGGCCTAACATCATTACCAGCTCTTACATACACACAATATCAACATATCTATTGTATCAAATTCAAGAATATGTATAATTATAATCATTGTAACCACAACTTCATGAAACAAGATATGCCTTCAAACCTCCCCTATGAAGCACCCAGGAAAGTGTCATATCTATCATTGAGAGCAAACAAATCATTTGACACATGCTGGAAGGATTTAAGACTCACACAAACACAGATATATATATATATATATATATAATATATATATATATATATATATATATATAATAATATATATATATATATATATATATATATATTTAAAACTTATGTTAGAAAAATCCATTATTACTATCTCCTTTGATTAATCTTGGATAGAAGCATATATCTAGGAAAACCTCCTTTTCAAGAATATTCCATAAGAAATAATTTATTCAGAAGTACTTGTTTACAAAATGGAGAAATCATGAAAGCATATTAACGTATGTGAGGAAGATTACATAGAGGAGGACTATACATGGGACAACGAAAGCTTACTAAAATAGAAAATTAACCTTCCATATCCCGCGTGCACACCTTATACTCTACCAAAATTTTGTCTTGTTGCGTGCACTGCTTTGGCAAGCTTAGCTTTTCTAATCGCAGGACTTCAATCTTCCTTCTCCCCTACCTATGATGTTGTTCTCTGCACGAACGCATCGATCATCGCCTGATCCTCTTAGTCGCCACACGAGCCCGCTGATGTGACAACCTCACTATTCTCGAATTTTCCAAGGTAAGGAAGAAATTGAGGAATTTTTTATTTTCTTTTTGTTTTTTAAGATTAGTTTAAGTTCATTACGTTTTGGTAGGGAAAAGGAAGCTACTATTTATTCTAAGCTCTGTGATAAACACCGAGTATGTCCAAATGAACGTTGATTTTCTTGATGATATCTATAGCATACAAGCCGCCTTAGAAGGTGCATCCTCGTCTAAATACAATACTTGCTTATGTTTATCTGATTTTGATTATGTTTATCTTATGTTTAAATACATTCCACCCTTCAAATACATCAATTTTATCCAATGCAATTTGTTCTTCTCCTTAAAAAATAATTTTAAAAATTGGAGCAAACTTAAATTTCTAAATATTTGTTATAAAAGCATAGGTTGATTTTTTTTTTTTTTAGGTTAAAGAAATGGGCCACTTTAATACTATTGAGAGAACAACAAATTTCTTCTGGATGATGAAATGGTGAAGTTCTAGATGATGTTTAAGCTTAAAATAAATAAATAAAAAGAAATGATTGTTCAATAGGAATGTTTGGTGATCATTGTTACTATTTTTATTAGATTAATCTAATAAAACTGCACTATTTTTATTATAAATTTATTAAAAATGGTAGCATGATGATCTCAGAATTAGTTTCCGTTAATTACTTGATTGCTTTGAGATGTAAAATTTATACTAAAATTTGTTCCTTTGCCATATGGTTTTCTCGTAGTGATCATGTATCTGCTGAAACAAAGTGAAACTAACCAAACCGAAAATTTCGATTAATTTATGTTCAGTTCAGCTAAAAAAGATTAATTTCAATTATTTTCAATTGTTTCAGAAAAGATATAATTTCTCCTAAGAAAAAATCAATGGGAAAAAAAAGTATTAGAACTATTGCAATAACGTTTTTCTAATCAAAAGCTTATTTTTTGAAAGAGAAGGTTTTCTTTGGACAATTTTCTTACTACTTTCTAAAATAAATTTCTAGTACAAAAATTTCTTGCTAATTTAAAACAGCCAAATTATAAAAAGGAGCTAATTATTTCCAAAATTAAGCGGTAGAAACACGGGGCAGGAAAAAAATTTAAATACGGATTAACAAATTATGGTTTCTATAGAAACCGGATAAGAGAGTTTCAATTTCTATAGAAACCAGATAAGAGAGTTCGGGTTAATTAAATCGTTAATCTGTTTGATAATTTTTCCTTGTATTCCATCATGATATTATTCGTCCATGGTCCCTCATTAGCTTTTTATTTTTTTCTCTTCCCTGCAATTTCTTCTCAATCATGCAAATTTCCCTCAATTATTCGGCTGTTTATTCCCCAATAAGAGTTAATTGAGTCAATTAAATCAATAATGTTAGCCCCCCACGAACGACATATTTATATATGAGGAGGGGCTGCTTGTTCTGCAATTGCAAAGAAGGTTCGAAGGAAATTTTTCTTTTCAAGATCTAGTTCAAAATTTTCAGGTATTTTATTTTAACTTTAGAATTTTTTTTAAATATAATATTTTATAGCTAATGTAAAGTTTAATTATTTATGTTATTGAGATATTTTCTGTGAAGAAATTTTTATTTTACCTTACTAATCAGTTATAATTATAAAATTTTATGGAGATTAATTTCTCCTTTATTTTTTCTATGAAATGATTATAATATATAGTTATATATGTTTAAGTTTTCTCAAGATGAATACCTCTTGAGATTAATTTCTCCTTTTTTCTAAATTCTTTTAATATCATTTTTTTAAAAAAAAATTCCAATATAGTAATGTTTAATATAAATAAATTAAATAATATTGAAATAATAATTAATGTAACAATTTCTATAAAAGATTTCAAATTTAAATTAAAATACAATTACTATTTAAATATTATTATATATAAATTTTAAATGCGACAAAAATAAAATATTATATTATAATAATTATATATTAGATTTTTCTTTAAATATTATTATTACATTTTAAAATTTAATTATTATTTAAACATATTTAATTAATAAAATATTACATTATAATTTAAATGTGACATAAATATTACATTATTATTTATGTAAACATTTTAATAAAATATTACATTATTTAAATAATAATTATACTTGAAATTTAATAACATATTAATGTCACATTTAAATAAGATTTGTTGATAAATTATTATTTAAATAAAAAATCATAGTTAAATGTAATATAATGTTCACATAAATTTAGTATTATGAATAATAACGCTTAGTTTTATAAAATATTTTATTTTATTAAATTTAAAATGTAAATTTAATATATTAAATCAAAATAATTTGGTATTATTTAGTTTACTACTATAAAATATATTATGTCATCTTGCATTATAGAAATTGATTTTCAGTTCAAGTATATTCTAAACATTATAATAAATTTAGTATTATAAAATATAACATTACATAAATAATTAAAACTTTAAGTTAAATTTAATAGTATTTATATTAATATTTTCATAATCTAACATTTAAGTTGTTAAAGTATGTTCTCTGAGATTGGAAATTAAAGCATTCTCATAGTGTTTAGCTCATCTTAAAAATGAATAAAACCTAAACCAAAAGACTAAGAAGAAAACTAATTCAACTCTTTGTTGTCCTGTATAAGGCCATCCCAATCCAACATCAATCTCTAAAATGTCATGCTTCATTCTATATTATGATGGCTATCTAAATATTATGGAGGAATTCATCCCTTCGTACATCGGTGAAAAAATTGTCCCATTAAAATAAATGAGAATATTACACTTGAAGAGTTATATGAATTCTCCTAGTATTGCGCCATAATAGTGAAACCTATCGGGATGACTTTATTTATTGTCTTCTGAATAATGGTGGTTATACAACAATTCAACTGACGGACGAGATTTGTGAGTTCATACTTCACGAAGCTTAAACGCGTATTTTAATTATTAATATTCAAATTGAGCAAGCCCATAAATGTGGTATAAGTCCCAATTCTCATCATCATATATCTTATCAAGACTCGTTAGTCTCTTAACAAGTAGAAAGGTTCGTATGCAGCAAATATGCAGCAGGTGAAACTCATATTTTTTTTAGATTATTATGTTCTAATTTTAGCTTCACCATTGCAAGTATTATGTGTTGTAGGCCCACTCTAGTACCGACTGTTATAGATAAAACTTGTCGCTTTAGTGTTATCAAACATTCACCACACTAAGAACCAATAAGTGTAGGCCACTTAAGTCTGAGTGAGCATCTAACATTGTTAGAACAACATGCAAGAGGGCATGCAAGTGTCATTGATTGAACGGCCTCAGGTGCACCAACGTTAACCTCCACCAATAGAGTTAGTAGTTTGATTAGGGACATGATGGTGAAGGCACACCAGTTGTTGGAGGATATGAGATGATAAATAACAGAACTAGTGAGAGGTTAAGTGAAATGCCCTCAGGGAATGAAAGAAATCCAATTATAGAACTATACAATATATCATTGCATGGTCATGAGTTGGTCTGTGAGCATGCATTTGGTCACCATCCCAACTTTGTTGCTATGGTGGAAAATAATGTTTACGTCGAACTTCTATGATTAGTAAAGTCATAGGATTGTACTGATGATATTGATCCCACAATAACTAATTTTGTTGGGGAATTAGACAGTATTATTTCTGAATAACTATACAAAGGAATGACTTTCATCAGTATGGATGCCCTTCAGTGTGCACTTAATGGATGGTCAATCATTAATAATATAAAATACATCAAAAATACATCCAATAAGATAAGGCTTACTATTAGATGTGCACAACATGATAATGCATAACGTCCTTGCCTATGACATCTTCATGCTGCAAAGAGCAAGTGACTTGGTGGAATATGAAAAGTCTTATCTAGTGGTTCTCCACATACTTGCATGAATCATATAATTTATGGTGGACATCAAAACTATAACTCTAAGTTCATCTCTTACTACATCACCACCATTCTTTATCAGTAAGTAGACTTGAAGCCATGTGAGATCATTGCTCGGATAGAGTCAAAATTTGACATTAAGATCCCTTACATCAAGGCTTGGGATGCATGGAAGAAAGCTATTAAATCAGTGTTTGGTAGTTTTAAGGAGTCATACTTCTCACTACATCAGTACATGTAGGCCATTAAATTTGCACTTCCAGGATCAGTTCACCACATAGAAGTTATTGGGAACAAGTGGTTCAAATCAGTATTTTGGGCATTCAGTCTAATAATCGAGGGATGGTAATTATATCGCTTAGTGCTTAGTTTGCATGTAATGTTAATATTGAGTAAGTATAGAGAGACTCTACTAGCCAAAGTTGGTATTGATGGGAATGGTGGCATGTACCCCCTCACATTTGCTATTATGGAGCCTGAGTTAAATGAGACATGGGTTTGGTTTTTACAGATACTGCATGATCTCATTCCATAGGTTCTAGTCTGATAAGACATTTTCTTTGCATCTAACAAGCACTCCAGAATAGTTAGAGGATGTTGGAAAGTATTCCCTCATGCAGCACACTATTACTACTTACATCACCTTAGAAAGAACTTCAAGAAATTTATTCGGCATGTTAGAGTTACTGACTCGGATGGTGTTTATGAGAAAATATACTTTGTTAGAAACACAAATGACCTTGCAACTTTCAACAAACTGATGTAAGACATTAAAAATATAAAGCAAGAAGCACATCAGTGATTGGTCGAGCTAGACATTAGTAAGTGGAGCCTTTTGTATGAGGGTGGTTGCCATTACAAAATCATGACCACGAATGCTTCAGAGTGCTTCAATGGGGTGTTAAAATGTGCTCGCAGCTTACCCGTACAGGCTTTAATCATAGCTATTTACTACAACTCTATATTCATATTCAATAAGCATTCAACTAATGTTAGCACTTGGCTTGCTGCTGGAGAGTCTCCATTTACCCCCCCAGATAAGGAGCTCGTTGGACCTATATGATCGTGAAACACGTCATTATCCAACTCTAATTTACATAAATAAATAGGAGTACCAAGTCATATAGGGTATTCAAGGTTAAAATCAGTTCTTCTCATACATGTGCCTATAGTTGTCATTAGCCAAATTGATTTGACATAAATAGTACAAAATAATGTGATAACACATTTATTTTGACAATACACATTTATTTTGATAAATATTATAAAAATATTTTATTACCAATATGACAAATTAGGGCGGCAGATCTCATCGTTGTCGACATTCTCATAAATTACCAAAATCACAACCTTAAGCAGTAGAAGATACTTACGTTCCAGGTATCATTGAACTAGTTGTTGCTCATAAGGCGCTGCTCTAGATCATGTATAAGTTCATATTTCAGCTATAAGCATTCTTTTAATTATAGTTAATGAGATGGTAACAATTTTATTTTAATTCACATGCTTTAGTGTTACTAGGGGCTACTCTCCTACACATTGCACGATAGTAGCCGGTTATCTACAAAAGATTTATTTTTGAATTATAACTAGTTAAAATGAATCTGATATGACACATACTTTATGTTAGACTGGACTATTATTTAATCATTGCACTTATCGAATGATGGTGGCCTTCCACGAACACATTCTATTTGTTTGTAAGGGAAATGACCATCACCTTATAGGATGTGCAATTTTTGCTTGGACTTAGGGTAGAAGTGCAAGCTCTATGCACCAAACATTTGATGATTGTGATGAGCTGCACTCCAGGCTTAAGACTTCTTTATTTATTGACTACAGCTTTCCTGATTCTGATGAGAAGCATGGGAGACAATAGTCCAATAGAGGTCATGATGGGGCTCAGATGTCAAGGTGGTCTATATAAGATGATCTATTTAGGATGATGTGAGAGAGCATCCATGCAAAAGCAACATATGAACTAGTAAGGCTGTCAATGTATGTTGGGTCTGGAGATTTTACTGTGTCATCAATGTTCGCTACAAGATTTTCTAGCATGATGGGAGGTAATGTTTGTTAGAGGCAGGACCATCAAGACCATATTGGATTTAGTACGGACACAATGGGATTGTAGTGCTCATGTATACTAGATATATACTCAAGCATCAAAGTAAACGTTGCCATATATATCGAGTATGCAGATCCTGTCATTGATGAATCCGTTTAGTATGATGTTGCCATCATATTCTCTTATACAGTATGATGAGCTCCTCCAACGAACTCAACCAACATAAAGCACTACAGACTTGGGTAGATAAATAGAGATGCTGTGGAGGCTCAAGTAGATTCAAGGAGAAGTCGACCACCTATAAGGTACACAACAAGGACTGCAACCATCCCCAAATGTAACAAGAACAAGTAGGGTAGAAGATTGACATCATATATGTTGTGTTGATGTAATTCAATCATATATCTTATTTTTATAATATGAACTTCTATTTTATTTTTTTAATTACATAACATAATATGATAATTATTCAACTAAATTGAATATATATATATATATATATATATATATATATATATATATATATATATATATATATATATATATATATATTTGAAAATTCAATATATAGTTAAATAATAATTTTTAGATCAATCCTTAATGGATTAAAATAATTATACATATTAGTTATTTTTTATTAATTAATTCAAATATACCAATAATATTATAATTTAATTCACATAAATAAAATAATAACTTATAAGAACTAATTTTCAGGAAAAATAAACAAAAGAATCATAAATACTTATCCTAAATAGATATTTTTTTAAATAAAGAAGCATATGGAATCGATCATATAATAAACTAAAATACATAGACACACTTCATACAAAATAAGAAAAGTACAGTAAAAAAATATAAAAGAAGTTAACGAATATAACATTTAGGTGAAGATACAGGTTTACTAATTCCTAAGCAATATATACAAATGTTATTGAAGTTGTGTTTAAGTTAGATAACATTTCAGATGGAACTTAAACTCATATTATAGGTATTGTTAGTCCTCAGCATTGAAGAACTATCTAAGCTTATCACCGGGTAATACCTTATTCATCTGATCTTTATAAAAATCTAGAATGAACAGGTCAAACCTCGAACAAACAATGATAATATAAGATGACATGCTCGATGTCAAGGTGGATGCAGTCCATATCTTGTGGGGGATGACTGCCATCTCTATGGCATTTCATCTTATGGTACAGCATATGTAAGAAATTAGGGCTGATAAGATGATCATTCTCTTCCCAAAACCTAATTTGAAGATATTTCCAATCGGCGGTTTTTAAGAAATCTCTTATTCTGTAAAGTTTATCGTCATCGTCTTCTAGCCATTCATGGGCGTAACACCTAAAGATCTCATTTACATTCACCTTTTGCTCCAACGGAATAGTGTCACCGACTCATACTATACAATCATGCATTTTTTGGCTTGCATCATCGAAACTTTTTTTGTTAGTGATGTCTTTAAGCTTTTTCATACATGACCAAAATATTCTGAATAACTCAAGTAAAAACTCTACAAATATAATTCATATATCTTATATGCACCATTTAAATAGCAGAGAGTAAAAATATCCAACCATCACTTACAGCCAAAAAATATAACAGGGCATGAATGGACCTTACAACTTTACAGGTAATCTAATTGGATAGGCTATTGAAAGCTACATCATGTTAATGCAAAATGAACGACATATTATAAGGATCCTTTGTGCTAAAAGAGATTATTGGATTATGGAATCCAATGTCCACAACAAGTACACATTAATTAATTTTTATAGAAGAATCTAATATCCACAGCAAGTATAGATTAAAATTAAATTTTAATATTTATTTAAAAATATAACAAATTATATACATAATTAGTATAAATTATTCATTAATTAATTTACAATAATTTTATTTTAACTAAATATGCAAATATAACTAAATTTGTAACTAATAAAATACCATAATTTTGTCAAAATAAATTATTACTCATATAATAAACTAAAAATAATTATTATTCATTTCAATCCAAATTAAAATATTTATTAAGAAATAATTTATCTTAAAAATTCTTAATAAATATAAAAGATAAATTAAACAATAATTATTTCTTAAATGTAAACTAATATATTAAAAAAAATTATTAAAATTTTATAATCATTAATTAATTATTTTTAATTAATCATTAATTTTATTATATTAATCATTTTATTTATTAAATGACTCATTAATTACTAATTAACAATTAAAGTACATTTTATATATATTTTAAATATAAAATAAAATTTAATTTTTAATCATTAATTAAATTTTTAAATATAAAAAAACTATATTTTAAATATAAAGATAATTAATAATTATTTTTTAATTAATTTTAATTATAATTTAAATATCACTAAATAATGGTATAAACTTTCTAAAAAAATAAATGATTTAAATTTACAAAAAAAAAAAATTAAAAATGAAATCGGAACCTTAAATTCTGGTTTCTATATAGAAACCTGAATTTAATTTTCCAGTTTCTATGAAACTTGATTAATATTTTTCGATTATGTATATGTTACTTGAAACTCCGTATTCACATCTTTCTAAATTAATTTGATAACATGCTTCTACCACTTAATTTTGTATAAACTGTAATGCTTTTTTATAATTTGACCCTTTAAAAAGTGATAAGAAAGCTGCCACAAACAAAATTGAAGTTATTTTATTCTGATGAAAAAATTAGTAAAAGTTATAGTACGATGAGTTGAATTTGATAGGATTATATTATAAATTTATTAATTATAACATCATCTAAGACTTTATTGAATATCAAAACTGAGTTATTGATAACTAAAGATGAATACCATAACATAAAACTCTGTATTTCAGCTGAACAACCATATTTTTGTTTAGATCCTACTAAATACATGTATCGATTATTAGTTTTATATTATTTTGCTGTTGTGATATTAGTTTAGCCAATTTATAAGATAACCGTCAAACATTTTATAAATGTTTTATAATAAATGCTTTGGGTTTAGAAAAAAAGCACCCGCAATTATGATGTCGAGCTTCCAATTATATGTTTTTTTTTTTGGTTAAAACCCACAATAGGTGCCTACGCGTTAATATAAGGGAAAAAATACAAGGTCCTTAAGGGGATCTCAAACTTACTACCGCTCAAAGAGCAACAAAAAAGAAAAAAAAAACCTACGAGCTCGAGATCCCCAATAAAGAACAATACAAAAGAACCTAAGAACATTTTAAGGTGCTTAAGGGAAAGCACCCAAAAAAGGGGGAGACCAAAAAACTAACAAAAAGCTCCCCGCAATAGTTATCCACACCGATCTTGCAATCAACAGGGCAAAGAAGGACCTGCACAAACAAATTATAGCCAAAAAATTGCAAAATAATCCTAATATAATTGAGAAAACAAAAGAGAGGATACATGATTCTCCAAAAAGGATACAGGCAGTCCATGAAACACCAGCCCTGCAACAAAGAAAAAACAAAAGCCAGAAAAAGTTGATATAACAGATCTGGATCCCGCAAAAAGAATCCAACTGATAGCAAAACACCCTACGGCAGCCCATATTGCAACACTGCCAAACAGGCATAAAGAAGGACCAACCATCCAGCCAGCAACTTCCAGGCCAAAAGCAAAACAAAAAAGAAGAGCAACAGCCTACATAACCGCAAGAAGGAACACCCAGCTCTAGCACAACACAGAGGACCACAGCCTCCAGAATAAAACCAAAGGGAAGGCCAAAAGACATCCGGACAAAACAACACCACACCCAAAAAATGACACCCATTAACAATAAACATCAGGAAAGCCCATACGGTCCAAATTCACTAAACCCTTAATAGAATTAGGAAGCTGATTAAAAGAGAACTCAATGAAACTATCAAAACCAACACCCAGCAATGCCAGATGACGAGCTAGAGCATTACCTTCCTCACGAATCATTGACAGAGTACAGTTAATAGAAGATAAAATACCATTAATACTCCTAATAGTGTAGAAAGAGAAATAAGAGCAATTATCATCATCCCTACTAAGCAAAAAAATTAAATTAAAGCATGAATTCACCTCCAGAACAATACTCATAACATTAAAATTAACACACATATTCAACCCATGATGAATAGCACTAAGCAAGCCACCAACTCTATCAAAATGCCCAGTAATACCAGCAAAAGCTAACACCATAGCACCATTATGATCCCGTAGAAGGCCACCAGCACTAGTAATATTCCTCACCTGAATATAGTCAATGTTAATCTTAATGGAATTGTTAGAAGGTTTGCACCAAATAATACCATTAGAAAGGCTGAGAGGATTCGGCACCACCTCCTGAATACTGAAAAACTCCAAAGTAAAAGTAACATTTTTAAAGTGCTTCAAGGCAAGAAGATTAATAGAGAACAGAGCCTTAACTTTATCCATAATTTTCTGAATGATTCTTTGGTAATTCATAGTAATACCATTGAAGAGAGCATCATTTCTTTCCAACCAAAGGAACCAACAAATAAGGGAAGGAATCACATTCCTAACATGACCCTTAATGTTCACAAACCAGCCCTCCAACAAATTGGAAACCTCAATACCAGGCCTAAAGAAATTGAAGTTAAAAACCGCCTCAAAAAAATACCAAACCTTCACAACGATAGGACCAGAAATAAAAACATGATGCATATTCTCGATGTGAAAGCAACATTGACATTTAGAAGTGATAAAAAAACCTCTCCTTCTTAACAACTCATCCGTAGGAATATACTTATGAATGAGTCTCCACAAAAGACAGAAATAGTAGAGGGAATGGTAAAATGCCAAATCATTTTAAACAACTTATTCTCCTCGTTATGACAATAAAAATAATGCCAATCCTCCTTCGTGCTAAAATGATCATCTTTAGTAAAAGAGCAAAGCAAAACATCTCTAGAAATAGTGTTGAGAGGAATCTGCTGGATAAGATAAACAATGGGCTGAGGAAGAATCTGAGAAAGCTTCACCAGATCCCAACCATTAGCCGAAAGGAGAGCATTAACCTTAACAGTATTGATAGAATTAGTATTAAGTAAAGAATCCAAAGACTGACCATTCACCCAACGATCTTGCCAAAAGAAAATATTACCTTGCCCAAGACCCCAAACCAAAGAGGGTTCCACCTTCCATTTAATCATACAAAGATGATGCCAAACCTTATACTGCCCTTTAGAATAAAAACAGTTGGAAGGATGAAACCCCCCACAAAACTTAGCCCTCATAAACTTGGCCCAAAGACTACCATTATTTCTTAAATTAAACCAAAGTTTAAATGAAAACACATAGACCAAATCACTCATAGTTTTGCAACCAAGAGACCCTTCATGAAGGGACCCACAACAATTCACCCACGAGGTCCAATGAATTTTAGAGTTCTGAGCAGACCCTCTCCAAAAAAATTTGTTAAAAATTCTCTCAAGCATCGTGCAAATCAACTTGGGAGGAAAAAGAGTTTGAAAGCAATACACCGGCAAAGAGGCAAGCACACTTTTAATAAGAACAAGGCGACCCCCAAAACTCAGAAAATTGGAATCCCAAGAAGACAACTTATTCTGCACAGACGAAATCAAACCATCAAACAGGAAGGCCTTCTTCCTGCCCTTGTAAAGCGGAATACCCAAGTATTTTAAAGGAAAAAAAGCCTGAGAAAAACCTGTAAGATTCTTAATATCCAAAATCCTGTCAGAGGAGACAGATTTAGCAATAACAAAATAACTTTTCTACTTATTAAACACAAGGCCACTAACCTCTTCAAAACTTTTAAAGAAGCTCAGAATTTTATTAATCTTATTTCGAGAAGCATTCGAAAACATAATGAAATCAACCGCAAAGCATAAATGAGAGATGTTGATGCTACCCGACATCTTAAAATAGAGACTAGGATAATTAATGAAGAGATCCGAGAGGCCCCTAGACAAGAAATCAGCAGCTATAATAAAAAGCCCCGGAGAAATGGGATCACCTTGACAGAGCCCATGGGAAGCCTTAAAGAACCCATGGCTCTTACCATTAACAATAATACAGAAGTAAGGGCTTTCAATACACCTTTTAGTAAGAGAAATAAAATGCTCATCAAAGCCAAATAAATGCAACATACTATAAATAAAATTCCAGTTAATGTTATCATAAGCCTTCGCAATGTCTAACTTCATGATCATATTGCCCCCCCTAACCTTCACATCAAGGTCATGGCAATACTCCTGAGCCAACAAAATATTATCTGTAATCGCATGACCTTTAACAAAACCCATCTGGTAAGGAGAGATAATATTAAGTAAAATTAACATAAGCCGATTCATCAAAATTTTAGAAACAAGTTTGTAGAAAACAGAACACAAACTAATAGGTCTAAGACTCTAAAATCATTCCAGGAATTAACATCATTATTCTTAGGAATAAGAACAATCGAAGTAGACGAGAAGAACTTAGAGATCAGAGAACCCTTAAAGAAACCAACCACAACAACATGAACATCATCCGCAATGATATTCCAGGAATGTTGAAAATTATTAAGGAAATAAAAAATACAGTAGAGTTCATGCTTGATTTTGTAATGACAAATAATTAATTAAATGGCGTCAACTTTATTTCAATTGTAACTAAAATACCATCATATAATATATATAAACAAATTACAAGTAGAGAACTTATATAAAATTCATAACCCAATGGAATTATCTCTCATTTTTAAATGCTTACCTTTGGTTCTTAGGAATTCGTCTGCACCGCTCACCTTATACGTCAAATTCTGAAGACTCATCTAAGGCATTCATCTATGATGCACCGACACTTCTCCTCAAAGAGGCGTGCAGTGTCCGACACCGTGTCCGACACGACACTCGTCCGACACTCCTCCGACACGTGTCGGACACGCCGAAAACGTGTCCGATTAAAAAAATATTAAAAAATAATTGGACACGCGTGTCCGACACGTATCTTAAATATTTTATAATTTTTTTAAATATAATTTCTTATGTTTGGCGAGATTTAAATTAAATTTCTTATGTTCTATCTACAACACCAAATCAACGTCTGCATTTAATACCCATTCATCGAATATTCTCATTTTCATTTCTCTTTGGTAATGAAGGTATTTTCATCTCCTCTCTTTTTATACAATTACAAATCTTTCTCTTGTTGAACTAGAGTTGAAAGCAGTGATATTCAATGATGATGATATTGAAGGCAAAAAACAAACCTTTAAAGCTAATCCTAGTAGTTGAAGTTTGAATGCTTGATGTTGTAGTAAGTGATTATTTACTTATATTTTTGTGGTTGTATTAGATATTTTGTACTTAGTATTTTATATTATAAGCTAGACAAATTATCATGTCATTCCTTTATTATTGTTTGTCATTTTTAATATGATATTACATTAATATATATACACTATATAAAAAAATGTATTGCCGTGTCCGCGCCGTACCCGTGTCCTATATTTTTAAAAAAAGCCGTGTCCCGTGTCCGTGTCGTGTCGTGTCCGTGTCGCAGTGTCCGTGTCCGTGCATCATAGGCATTCATCAATTAAGACTTGCTCAAGGTACATGCCGATGAAAAGTGGTCACACCAAAGATCATAATTAAATAAACTCGAGTTTGTAAATGAAGAAGCTATTCTAACAAGCTGGCTCATCGTATGTACAAATTTTTTTTTGGGTGTGCTAGTAAATAAGGTAGTGTCATGCCCCATGATCTAAAGTAGAAAATTTTCTTTTCTTTTTTTCCTCTTTAATATATTTTCATTTAACAATCAATGATTAATCATCTACAACTAGATCAATTTAAAATCCAGAGCTCGATAATTGCATTGCAAGAAATAAATAAATAGCGAAAAATATAAATCACATTAATATAGTAGTAAATATTTGTATTATATCTCTAAAGTCTATATATATATATATATATATATAAATATATATATATATATATATATATATATATATATATATATATATATATATATATATATATTATATATATATATATATATATATATATATATATATAGTTTACAAAGAATATACATAAATCAGAGGAACTAAAAGAAACTTATTCATGATGTCCAGTGCCTGATGCCACAGGGTTATTATCCTTCCCTATAAACATATAAAAATCACATAATTAATGAGCAAATAGCCCAACAAATACCAAAGTCTTACAATTAAAATCAATACAGCAAAAAGAGAAATAGTATGCTTTGAATCATGTGAGAAAATCTATATTACATTAATATTTATTCATTATACCAATTATATGTATCAATTTATTCTTCTATAACACATCACATTTTAATCTATTATATCATTAGTCACAATATCAGAAACAATAAACAGTATCAGCGTCAGGGGCGGATCCAATTTCTATTTTCAGGTTAGGTAAAATTTTAATTAATCAGACAACAACACCAATAATAACAAGAATAAAATAAAATAAATTAAGAAAAAAATAAATTTATCACCGCTGACTTTTTAAATGTTCTTTTTTCTGTTAGAAAATAAATTCATTATAAAGATTGGCCTTGTGGAAACAAGTGTTCTTCCTCAGTTGTCTTAGATTGGTTATACATATTTTTTCCCTTCTTATGCTTAATGTGAAGAAACTTATTTTTGGAGATTAGAGAATAGTTTTTAACTATATTGCAAAGATTTTTTACAAGGTATGTTTGCTAAGATTCTTGCTACAGATCATTGCTATTATGAAAAAAATCATTTCTACAAAACTTTGTTATTCAGGAAAAAATAATTTCTACATAAATTTGCTATTAAAAAAGGCATTTCTACATAACTTTGATATTAAAACAAAATCAATTCTATAGAAATTTGATATTCAGAAAAAGAAAATCACTGTTACACAACTTTTATATTCAATACCATTGCGAAAGGTGAAAAATATACCATAAAAAAATGGATCATTCTACAGAACTTTGCTATATCAGATCAAATTTTAGTTAAAAACAAACTGAAGGTTGCGAAGAAGATGACGACGGCGGAATGTGAAAAACAGATCATAAAAAAATAGATCATTACTACATATCATAAATTAAACCAAATTTTAGTTAAAAACATACCATAAAAAGTAAAAGAGGTGTTTAAGAAGTACCTCTTGATATATCATCGCTTGGGCTAGAAGCGTGACCAGAGAAGGCATTGGCGGACTCGGCTTTCCAGCGGCTCCCTCGATCTCTATGTTTTTGGGTCTGAAGAGGAGCTGAAAAACAGCGACGGCGAAGAGTTCTACAAGTCTGCAGTGAAACAAAGGAGGAAATTAGGAACTAGAAGTAGTTTCGAGTTCAAAACTCTCGCAGCTGTGGCTGCTTGTGTCGCGTGCGTGAAGAGATGGAATGACAACGAGAGTTGGGCAATGCATTAGATTAGGGCAAAAAATAATAATTTTTGGGTGGGGTGGGGTGGGGGGGGGGTCCAAAATGACCTTCCAGGCTACGCTCTTAGTCATTTCAGTGGTTTTAGGGTGGACAATTTTTCCTACTCATTTTATCCTGAAATTTTTATACAAATATTTAAATAGTGAAAATATAATAAAATCATATCATATTGTTCACAATGATCAAATCTATAATATATTAAAAGTTATGCGAAAAAAGCTTAGGCAATTAGGAGATAATATATTTTTTGCAGATTAGGAGAGATAAAAATCATAGAAATATATATCATCAAAAATAGAAATAAGAGGATAGTAACTTACAACAAATAGAATAATTTTTGTAATAATTAAGGGCAACAATAAAAAAAGTCACGACAGACTTCTTATTTCCTCTCTCCTCTTATTCTAGATCCATTCTATCATTCTTTTCTTTCCTGCCTAACCAAGCAAGAGAGTGAAGGAGTGGTGTATGGCGAGGCAGGGATATTTATAATTTAATATATATATAAACACTATTGGTGTCCTATTGTCGCAGTGCTCAGACTCGGTGCCGCAACACTACATGTAGAATCAAAATTATTGTAGAAACAAAGGCTCAAATGCCATAGCGATAGTTTTTAGCGCTGCTATGCTCACAAGCACAACGCCAAAGCGCTCTAGTTCAAATACAGTTGTAGTTGGCGGGGGCTTTACATTGTTTGGTCATCAGATTCTCTATTTTCTAGCAATAATTAATAGAGTTGTAGGAGCCTGTATCATTTCTTTGTAAAAGGCACTTATAGGTAAAAATCTGTAACAGTTGAAAAATTAAATTAATTTGGAACTGCATATTCAGATTTCGCGAAAAAATAAGAATAAGAAGTTGCAAGCTACGTACGCAGGATAATATCAGCAACTTCTTCTTTAGCAGAGGATCGCATTGGCGACTTCTTCGACGAAGGAATGCATCAATGCCTTCCACACAAAGATGTTGTGGTTTGTCTCGTCAACACTAAGCTAGCTTGCGAGCCTGCCAATACTTCAACAAGCTGAGCTCAAGCTCGACCTTTGCTTGACTTAGGTCAGGCTTCAGTTTGCACTGAGCCTATTAATAAGTTTGCGTATCATCTATGAACTAATTTCAATTATATATCCCATGACAAATAATAAATGGCCTCATCTTTAATTCAAATGTAAATAAAATATCACCATATAATATATATATATATATATATACAGGGGCGGAACCAGCTTCAATTTTCAGGGGGACAAATTTAATACAAAAATAATTAAATATTAAAAATAATATAAATATATTAAAAAAGTTGTTTAAAAAAAAATTAAGCAATAAAAAGAAGAAAAAAATTGTGTAATAAAATTGTCATAAAATTATGAAAGAAAATATTAGAACTAAATTTGAAAACATACATAGATATTTTAGGGTATGTATTTATAATTAGCGGTAGATTAAAACTTGTCATCATTAGGATTAGTATAAAAAAGTTTTGTAAGAGGGGCGTTTGGAAAGAATATTGAGCACCCCCCTCACTTCCAAGTGGTTCCGCCCTTGTATATATATATATAATCAATTCCGATAATGGATAAAAAAAATTTAAAATAAGAAAAGTAGAGATGAGATGGCATCGCACTTGCTGCAGATTAGGAATTAATAGGATGGATCAAGTTTGAGAATCATGGAAGGAAGGTGGTTGGGTCACGGGCTCCAAAGGTAGAAGGTGGGGGAGAGAAGGCCTATCCCAGAATAAGCCCTTTCTAGGTTGGTTTCACGTGAGGGAGTGACCCACAACAGTTTTTATGACTATGAATATATATATATATATATATATATAATATATATAATATATATATATATATATATATATATATATATATATATATATATATATATATATATATATATAATATAGCCCTTACTAAAATAAGTATTGTGCTTGTGGATATCCAACATAAAGGTTACAAGTCATGGTGAGAGAAGCTCTATGTTGATTAGAGGAGGAATGTCTGCTAAATGTACCCTCATAATTCATGGAAAAAATTAAAAATATGCTCGATTATTTTTAGAAATTAAAAAAAAAAAGAAATTTTGTACAATTACATGTAAATAAAACATTATAAACTTTGGATGCTTGCTTGGTTCATACTTGTGTAAAAAAAAAGAAAACAAAATAATTTGTTCATATTAAGATATAAAAATTATAAAATTTATATATGCAAAATGGCATGGTGATTTTTTTTTATTTTCTTGTATATTTTAGATCTTTATGAATCAAAATCTTCTTTTTCATCCCTATCATCAATTTTCTCCTGATCAACTTCATTATTATTGTTGTGTGCTAAAACATTAATCACAGCGTTAGAGAGATAGAAAGAGTTTAACGTCCTAGTTTTAAACAAAAATACAACACACATACAAATAAGAAAGAGTGGTGTAAGAGTCATAAGTGACACCAAAATTTTATTCGAAACATCCTGAAAAGGGGAAAAATCATAGGACCTCGCTCTAATGAAATAGTTCTACTAGTGTTTGTAGTTGATTACAAATGATACCTTTCCTCGTGGGAAGACATTAACACAATAAGAAAATATACATCGTACATGAGATTTTTAAATGAGCTCGAACTGGTACCAAAGAAGCTCGAATTATATCAAGCTGAGCTTCCTTTTTATTTTTATTAAATTCTAAATACTTTAGTATTTTTAATAAATATAAGACTATGGTATGATTCCAATGCCTTTAATTTTCTAAATTTTTATTTTCCTATGATTACTTATCAATTTTTGAAGCTTATGCATTTTATTGAATTATTTAATTTCTTAAGTAAATGAATTTTCTGATTTTTATACCAAACTGATTCTAATTTACTTGAAATCTTTCCAAAATGTCAGGGATTACTTATCTTGATGATTTAAATTGTTTAAAATTTATTTGGTATTATTATTATTTTTAATTATTTATTTTAATTCATTAGTGATTTTCCTTTATTATTAAATTATGATTGATTCTCAAGGCTGGAGATAAGACTTTCAATTTTTTATGATTAGGCTTTTATTATGAATAATTTAAACCCTACTTTGTATTTTTTAGATTTTACTTGAGTTAATTAGGAATTAATTAATTTCCTAGGTTAATTAAGTTGAACAATTTTTTGGACTTCTAGATGGTGGGTCAAATGATGTCCAAATGCAATGAAATTTGAACCATATGTTAACTCCCCATAGTTCTAGTCCACTGAATTCTACCTCATGGTGGCCCTCTTAAGGTGTTCAACTCAATCACTTAAGCAAAAAACTTGTATGCCCTTAGGGACTTAGTTTGGCTATCATGATATAGGGTTTGAGTGCAATCAGTGGTTTTCTAAACCCAAGAGTAAGCACAAGCATCAAACAAAATATTATAACATCATTTCCATTAGATAAGTTGTTAAGTTATTTTGAAAATAAGGGTCAATTAAAAACCTTTAGGATTAAATCACCCAAATGATGCGCTTAATCACTTCAAATAAGGGTGATTAATTTTAGATATGTCAAAAACATGTTTGTGATTAATCTCTCATTGCGTCAAGCCCTTATGAGTTAATAAGAATAAATATTTAAAAAAATACCAATAGGACTAATACTAAAGTAATTTTATTTTCATAAATGGTGAAGGCTTGAGACCATAGGGCCTTTGTAGGTCTCCACAAGACCTTTCAAATGAGCCTAAGAACACGCTATTTGGACAAGTGTGTGAGGAGATATCAATTTTTGAAGTATAAAAAAAATATTAGTTTTTGAAGTTTAAGGTGTTTTTTAGATTTTTTTTAATTCAACCAATTACACAGTCAACGAGCTTTTACCTATGATGTTGTGTAATTGGTTAGCCAATAATTGGTGGATAATGGTAAAATATAGGATTAACCATGGTCATTCAATTTAAGATCGCATGATTGAGATCAAACTTGCTCTGAGACTATAGGATCTAATCAGAGTCCTTGATCAAGATTAATGGCTATAATTTCATCTTCCACCACCCATGTGAATTTTTGGTTGTAAGAAAATACAAACATAATCTAAGAGGTACCACCAGTAAAATCAAATGAAATTTAATAGAGGGCATCACCATAACATCATCAATTAATCCAATGATCAAAACTTGATTGGTTGATAGTTTGTTTCACACTCTACCAAATCTACTTATCTAAGTCCTCGGATTAGGTCTTTACCTCAGAAAAAGCTCCAAATTATGATTGAGTTCATGTAGGTTTTTCTAAAGGTGGAAGTCTTTCTCCTTCACGATGCATGGCCCATGTAGTAGTGGAAGTGGGACATCGAGTG